>CM076580.1:473084926-474292148 GCA_034641835.2 Pinus albicaulis | reverse complement strand
GCTGTTTTAAAAGCTTAGCTAGGGGGACCGGGATCTTGACTTTCTCTAGCTCTTTCTGAAGATAGAAAATAGTAGGGGACTTCTCTATTGGGTTTTCTTTAAGTTCTGTTAGTATGACTGGTGGTTTCTCCTCCACTAGAATATGTTTAACCTTTTCATGGGAATTAACTATAGGCTTAGAAGAAGAAGGGGTGGAAACATTAGAATGTACCGGTTCATTGATAGGTTTCTTACCTTTTCCTTCGACTTTTTGAACAACTGACTCTTTTTTAGGCAACTCTTCTTGTAGATCTTGTGTTCAGGTCCTCTTCCTAGAGGAACGGAGATCACACTTTTGGTGAAATTGTGCTTGCATGAAGTCTACAAATTGTTTGTAGTAATCATCAATATCAGGATCTTCAACAACACTTGTTTTGTCAGCTTATTCTTGTAAAGGAAGCTCAACCTCCTATTCTTCTTGCAAAGAGAGCTCCACCTCCTCTCCTTCTGAGTAGGAGAGATATTGATCATCTTTCCTGTCAGGAACTTCTTCAACAGAGCCATCCATTTGCCCTTCAAGATATAGCGAGGGTTTTATGTGACCTTGTTGTTCCTTTCAGTCTCTTTGCAATATTTGCAGTGGAGGTTTTCTGTATTGAGGGTTATAACCCCATTTTGGAGTAGCTTGGGGTGGCCTCGATGATGAATTATTTGCTTCCAGATCAAGATTCACCATCTTGAATGAGAGGTTCTTGATCATCTTGTTCATTTCCTCAATATTATAATATGCTGCCTCCTTTTCTTGATTTGAGGTATAGGATTCTTCTTTACCTCTTCGTCTAGAATTGTGGTCCATCCTCCCTTTAGATTTTCCCGTAGAAGAAAAGTTATCTTCCACTCCTAAAGCATCAGTCTGAGCTTCATTTAGGGTGACAAACTTTATTTACCTTAAGGAGAAACCAAAATCTGATTCGAACGCCGCTGCAAACACTACCTTAGCAGAAATTTGGTGAGGCTTCATTTCTGTTGGCAGAATTGTATACAGTTTATCAAATCTCTTAATTAATTCAGACACATATTCATTATTTCTTTTCCTCAGAGCATTTAATTCAGTAAGACAATATCCAAGATCATTTTTCTCCCCCCATTTCCTGGTGAAAGTGTTTTCCATTTCCTCCCAGGTGTTAATAGAGATGTCTCCTAGGGTTTTGAACCATTTACGAGCCTCGCCATCTAAACATTGAAAAAAGAGCCTCAACACAACATCTAGATGCTCCACATTGAATTTCTATTCAAAAGCACAAAAAAAATCTAAGTGTTTTTGGGCGGTAGTGTTATCCTCCCCATTGAAATGAGGTAGAACCTTCAGATAATCCTGAGGCATGTCATTCAAGATCTGTGGTAATGCCACGGGGGCATATTTGTTCAACACAAAACCAAGGACAACCATGATAGGTGGTGGAAGTGGAGGAGGATTCTGATGAGTAACAGGGGGTGGTGGAAGGGGAGTGTGTATAACAATAGGGATGTATTTAACGATGGCTTGTGGGGTCGCTTGCACAGATGGAATATGTGAAGTGGTAACCTCTGTGACTTCTTTCACTTCTTTAGCTTCAGGAGTGGGATGCAGAAAGAAAATTGAAGTTTCTACGGACTCAGCTTCATCTTTGACTTAAATATTTTCAATGGAGGGATGACCATGAGGGTATTCAAGGATTCTGGTAGTGGTCTCAGGACCTTGAACTTGAGCCAACCGTGAGGAAGATGGAGAGTCCTCCAAGGAGAATTTTGGTATATCAGTATCAGTAGTCTTCTTTTCTCTCCAATTTTTTTGTGTAATATATTCTTAGGGTCATATACTGAAGGAGTTCTTAGTTGAGACGTGTCCGACCTCAAGTGGGGATTATTTTGAGCCAGGACTGAAAAATGGATTTAAACTTTGAATTATAGTGGAGTCACTAAGGTGAGGGATCTACAACTCTCAACCCTTCCTACTCACCTATTTTGAAGGGTGACTGTGTTTTTTTCGTATCCCAGATATTTAAATCTCTAACTTCGTTTCCCCAGCAACGGTGCCAGAAAGATGTTGTCACTCCTAGAGACAACCTTGATTTGTAAAAATAATAGTTCCTAGGACATCTTAAATGCAAGGATTTTTTGATATAACTGATAATAGTCGACGATGATATGGATTCCTTGCTACTAACAAATGGTGGAAATTTGGTGATAGTGGGACCAAGCCTTCAGGGATAAACGTAACAACTAGGAATACTTCTGAGGATTCTGTACGAGGCTAAATAAGTAGATGCATAAGACAGCTACAAATAATCTTGTTGTAAAGAGGGTCGACTATTAAAATGATAAGCAGACATCAAAGTATGTGTAAGCGGGATTATGAAGGAATATGAAGTGGGATATACACTGTAACGGGGCTTATATTAAAATAAGAATTCGTAAAATGCATATCAGACGAATTATGGAAATGAGATAGGAAGTGAACAAAGTATCATGCTTGAGATATATTTAAAGCACTACAAATGTAAATATATGAGTACCATCTACGATAAATTCACATCCAATACAAAGTGCTCGAATTCCATAACATTTAGATACAATAAAATGGATGGAAACGAAATGAACACTTATATATAATCAACAGGAAGGAGTACAAACTATATAGCATTTCATGTGGAATCATTTTCAATAGCAAAACACTTTATGCCAAGTCCCAATGGGTTCTTTAACATCAACTATTTATATCATACCAAAATACATACACAGAGAGCAAGTTAGTTGATAGTCTCTCCAAAAATCTGGAACCCTCTATATGTATTTCATCTCTAGTTTTATAACATTCTAATGTTCTATACGTGGAAAGATATTTTGGGAAAATATCTTTTCCGCATGCCTGTATGCAGTTTCAAGTCTTAATTGAAAATAAAAATTGATGATGGGGTATAATGCCTCCCATCATCATACAAAGTGGTCTTAAAGCCATTTCTAATGGAAATACAAACAACTTACTAACTAAAAGTAAAAATGCAAGAGTGAAATATGAATTTCACTCGAAATTAAAAGTAAAAAGAAAATACAGTAAAGGGCCACGTAGGCCCAATGATGAGTTATCATTGTATTTGGTGAGGCGGAGTCGGGGTTGTTGCTGGAGAAGGCAGTACTGTGGGTGTATAAGAGCTTGCTTTCTTACTGGCAGACGGAGTTGATAGGGACGTAGATGCGATGACTAATGAACTCGTTTGATCGCTACACCTTTTCCAGATGTCAGCTGCAGGACCAAGTATTGCAAGGAAAGCATCGACCAGAGAATGCACTTCTGTTAGTTCGGCATAGTTCGCTTGGGTGGGCAACTGTTGCTTAACCTGATAGAGGAGAGAGAATTCCTTACTAAGTGATACAATTATAGTTTCAACATTAAGCTGAGCGGTATTCTCAGATAGTGTATCTGTCTGATTCATCACCTCTATCAGTTTGCACTCGTATACTTGTAACGGTTGAAGTACAACATTTGTAGGCTCCTAGCAATATGGGAGGCCGGTGGGTGTCAGTTTAGTCCATTCTATTTCAAACCATCCCAAGCTTGTCACCATCTGTTTCAAACTGCCCAGTGATAGGTTGCGCACGGCTTCCTTTTCCATCACCCTCCTGCATTCTACTACCTCCTTGAACCTGTCTTTGATTCCCTGTTTGGCGAATTCTTCTGAGGTCAAGTCATTTCGGAAGGTAATATACCTTTTGGCACTTTCAACCTTAGTTGAAGCGTCTATATGCCCTTCATGTAGAGTCCTTCTGAATTGGGGAACCACGAACTTATTTTCTTCAATTAAGGTTAGAAAGGCCCAACACTTCCTTATCTCCATGATCATGTTTGTCCAGATTAAGTGTCAGGCTTCCAAGAGGGTGATATTTCCTTTCATCTAGCTCGTCAGGTCCCTGATAGTCTTTTCCTATTGTAGCCTCTCTTGTTTCCTCTCTTCTATTTCTTTCTGCAAAGCTGCTACCATCTTGGTATTGTCCTTGAGATGGGCCTCGAGCTCATGGATATTTTGTTGTGAAGTTTGAGCCTGCTTCTCTGCTACATGAAATTCGTCCAGTGCTATAGTTATTTGTTCCAAAAGTGAGCTAGATACTTCAGGAAGTGGCGTGGAGCATATGTGTGTATCCCAGCCTCTCTGTAACTCATCCAAATTATGTTGGAGTGTAGTCATCTCCCTAGTAATTTTAGCCCTCTCCCCTTTATTCTTATCTAGGGAGTCCATTAAGTCAGCCTTGTCCTTTTCCATTTGGGTTAATTCAGCAGTTTACACATGCTGAAAGCCAACATATTCAGTTTATGCTTCAGAGCTGTGACCTGTTTTTGCAACTTCGAGATGACATGACCCTAAGGATCTGATTTATCGCTCCTTTTTCCCTTTACAGCCACTTGAAGACTTCACAGGTCATTAGAGAGTGCTTGGGCATTAGTCTTCTCCACCCTAAGGTTCTCGACTGCTTGATTTTACTTGGTTTGCAGCTTCCTTAGGGTGAGAGAGAGCTTCATAACCTCATCCTTCAGCATGTCACCAAAACACTAGAATATATTGAATTTATCAATCACGGGAGCTTGTGACATGTTTACTGCCACCTCCAGAGCTCTATAGCTGGTGGTCCCAGCCTCTAGATCTAGAACCGCTTTAGTCATGGCCATCATCAATTTTTCCTTGTCAATATCAATCTCAGAAGTAAACCGAGTATGATATTTTTCTACATAGCCTACTAATTTCGACCAAAGCATCTCCCTGATAGCTTTGTTCTTCCCCTTTATTTCTTTCCCCACCTCGGACCTGTTTATAGAGATGGCTTGTGAAACCTTTGAGAAATCAGATGATGGCGGACCATCATATTTTACCATGAAACCTGCTTTTCCCTTGTCCGAATCCCCATACAGTGCCACTTTTTCTAGTGACGGCTCTTCCCTGACACCTTCTTCATCATTTTTTCTCTACTTTTTAGGGGGCGGAGAATATTTTCATGTGACTCTAGCTTCTTCAAACTGTTTCTTACCTGCTTCTCGTGTTGAAGCAATATCTCCTTTTCCCCTGTCGCAGATGAATTAGTCTCCATATGTGAGAGAAAAGGCTAGGTATGAAGATTAGCTCTCCACTCGATGAAGGGTCTACTTTTGTGAGCATATGCAGTTGATTTAATCTTCCTCCTTTTGTTTGAGATGATGCCTTTTGGATTGTAAGGCCAAGCTTTCCCTTGCCTTAAATCCATATCCTTGAGTAGGTTTTCCACTATAGGGAGGGCATGCCTTGAGCTAACAATGAAGGGGCCGATGGTTGTAGGAATTTTAAGAATGAACCCCTTTTTCATAGGGAGGAAGTGGAGATGGTCAGCCTTCAGTTTTTGCCTGAGGTACTCCAAGGCGAAAATCCGCACGGCTGGAAAAACTGGTAGTATGTAAGGGGAAACCTCTGGACCTTAAACCCTAATCTCAGTGTAGTTGTCAAATAGGTACCAATCTCCTGTGCTTTCTTCCTCATTGAACTGTAGCAAGTTCCTCTGCTCAGAAAAAATCTTGGGCAGAGGGCTTTCGTGAATAATAGTATAGGCTATTGTCATGAATTTTTTCAAGAAGTTTGAATAACCCACCCCATTAGCCAATTGATGCACTGCGGGGTTCCAGTCAAAGAATTTTTTTGGTTGAGAATTTATCATAGAAACCTTTTCCATGCCCAAACCCTCAAACTTATCAGCCTATTGGAAGAGGAAGAGGTAGAACACCATGGAGCAGAAAATAAAATGGACGATGGCCGAGAGGTCTTGAAATTGATTTTGGATGGCAGAGGCCAAGGAACCAGGGATATCCAAAACAACACCTGATTGTGACATTAACCATAAAAGGGCTACACATTCCTTCAAGACTCGCTCAACCCCCTCTATACCTAGTAACCCTACAATGAGGGAAAGTGTCGGCTGAAGGTTTTCTATGAATGTATTCAGAGGCACCGAGTCCGAAGATGGGAAAGCTGTAAGGCGGGAGTCAGAAATAGCAGTGATGAAATCACTCTTCTGCCTCCAAGGTAGCTTGTAAAACTGACGAGATAAAGACATTTCAATGAAACTGACATAATTTGAACTGGGAGGATAACATAGGGCTTTCCTAATGATCCCGAGAGATATGCTGAATATATTGTTCCCTTGAGTTGATAGGAACATATCTCGGTGCTCATCATAAGCTTCTCTGAGCCAACATATTAATTCCACGGTTGGGTAGACGAGAGGAGAAATTTGGTGGTATATCCATGACAAAACAACTCTGAACCTATCCATATTTTCTATATGTTTCATAAATAGGTCAGGTTTGACGCTATTAATGAATAAAGGGTATTGTGGGTCTCGAATGTGGGCTTGCATGTCTGTGAATGGCTCAGGTCCAGGAGAAGCCCTGGACTCGCGAACTTGAGGGGTTTTAGGCTCTGAATTCTTAATCTTGATTCTACCCATGACCATTATGAAAAATGAAAAGCGGAAGGAAACTTAGATAGTGAAAAAGGGATGGAATACCTGTGTAGTAAGGAAAATTCTCGGGAGAAAACGACGCAGGGAAGTTGAAAGAAAATTGGCAGACCTGGTACTGGGAGCTCAAACTTTGGCTTTATGGTATTTCGTAAAAGGAATTATTTTACCACAGTGAGCATAGAACAGGGTTAAATGACTTTAGATTACTCGAAAAACGAGGCTAGGATGACACTTGTAGGGCTAACGTCATAAGGACGTCGACATTGGGACACGTGGCATCTGGCTACTAGTTATTAGAGTTCAGTTAGGTGTATACCATGTGCCGGGTTAAATACTAGCACTGGTCATGCACCAGATGTCCTAGGACTTATCTTACCTTTGTCACTTGCGATAGCTGTTACCCGAATGGGCCCACTAAAAATTCCGGCTGGGTCTTGGAGCATCTCTAAGCCCATGACCATCACCCCACAGAATACATGTCTCGGGTCCCACCACTGCCACGTCACCATCATTCCTGGGGGTGAGCTTCTGCCTTCCCCCAACCATCCTTGATCCCCCCAGAAACGATTAGCGCTGCCTTCTCCTCTTGGCTGTTCGTAGATCGGAAGGGTCCCGCTATTATACAACTGTATTGCATATATGTAATCTTTTGTTTCGGGTAAAGATTTACTGTAAAGTTGAACTTATATGTCATGTTCCCATTTTATATGCATTTTCATTTACTCCAACTCACTCACTCCTTTAAGCATTTCTTCCCTTTATGTTTTGGGTGGTCCCCTCCTTGAATTTTCTTAGGGCAGTGGTGAATGATATAACAACAGGCTCCAACAAAAACCACTTTGGTAGCAACCAGTGGAGGATTAATTTCAGCAAGAATACTATTGTATAATTTATTAAACCTCTTTATAAATTCTGAGATATATTCATTATGTTTCTTCTTCATTTCTTTGAATTCTATAAGAATATACCCATGGTGACTTTTCTCCCCCCATTTTTGCATGAATTAATTCTCCATTTCCTCCCTAGTACTAATTGAAATATTTGGTATAACCTTGAACCACTTCCTAGCATCCCCATCTAGAGAATAGAGAAAGAGTCATAGGAGTGTGTCCAGTGTTCCACATTCAAGTTCTCAGCAGATGCACAAAAAGTATCTATCTCTTTTGGGCTGGAATATCATCCTCTCCAGTGAATCTTGGTAGGAATTTTAGGTAATTTTCTAGCATCCCATTCAGAGGTTGTTGCAAGTTGAGTTGAGCATATTTATTGAGTAGAAAACTAGGGACAACCATGTTTTGAAATGGAGGTGGGGGAAGATTTTCCATAGGTCTTGGTTGAGGAGGTTCATGGATTATATCTATATGGAGTTCAGGTGAAGTACTAGCAGTTCTCTGAATCAGACTATTTATGAGGATATCTTTCACTTATTTAGGTTCTAAGAAGCTTTGGAATGTGAAAGGTGTGATGACAAAAGCTTCTTCAGATTTGACTTTTGAGGAAAATGATCTAAACCGTTGGCACCATTCTTATGAATATTCTAAGGATTTAGGAGTGGAATCGGAGTCATTTATATTGACCTTGTGAGAGATATAAATTGACACTTTAGAAAATGAGACTATAGGATTTGGAGTAATGAGGGTCCTTTCTATCCAAATTCTCTTAGATATGATTTTTTCAGGGTCGAATACAGGGGGAGTTTTCTGTTGATAAGTGTCAGAGTGAGTATGAGTCCTTTTTAAAGCTAGGATATTCAAATAAATATCTAGTTGGTGCATTTTTAAAGGTGAGAAATATTCAACCCGCGGTTCCTTTTCTGACCTGAGAGAAGGAATGTAAAAATGTCTTACCCAGGGAAAAATATTCTAATTCGTTCCCCATAAGTGGTGCCATAAATTGTTGTAGCTCCTAGAAAAATCCCCCTACTTGAGGAGAGGTCGGTGCCTAGGAAATATTAGTCTCACTTGAATATAAATCAAGGAAGCTAAAAAGATAAATTTAAAGTGGTTTAGATTTTGGTTCAATTATATTTATCAAAGGAAGATTTAGTATGTACATAAATAACCTATCACTCCCAAGAATAAATTTTCAGTCATGATGACCGAAAAATAGTGAATGTAGCTTAATTTTATAATTGTAGTAAATATGGAATGGATAAATATAAGAGAGGAACATGGTGTAAAGGGATTGAAAAAAATAGAATCCTATGCAACAAATCTCAACAGAATCATGAAAAGATAGAATGAATGAAGTGAAAAAGTTATCCTCCAATCCAGTATCTCATAGGTGCTATCTGTTATCACATAACATATATAAATCTAAGATATCGTAGGTAACCTCTGCTATCACATAACATTAGTAAATTTTTGATTTAGGAGTGGATCCAAGAGCTACAATTACAGAATTTCTGAAGAAGAAAATACACATATGAAATTATACACATAGGAAGGACACATACTACATATTCCAGTGCTTGGAATAACTAGAAAACTTCTTCATTAATATTAAAGAATGAAATACATGCCATAGGTCCAAACTTGCAAAATTTGGAAAAGAATAACAACCTTTGGAAAATGGAAATGGAACCAAACTTGGAACCTCCTCTCTGAAAACAAAATTCAGAACCCCTTAACACAAAATTTGGAACCTCTAAAAACATAATTTGTAACCCTCCTAATGAGTTTATCCTCCATTTTTATAAGGAGAACCCAAATAAAACCACTTTCAAAATATATTTAAATGCTATAGTTTTTTGAACTACACAATTGTCTAAGCGTGAAACTAGCTTAATTGTCCTAATGATTACATGACATACTTGATTATTTTCTTGAAAAGAAAAATTTATGAAAAAATGGCAAACATGAGGTGTCATTATTGACACAAAAAATAATATCCATGTTGATTACTCTGATTTCCTCTGATCTCGCCACGCCTCCGCCGTTGTATTCCGCCATGGTTACATGCTAATTCACCTATCACTTTCTCTCTTTAACTTCTTGAATTTCCCCCTGTTTTGGAGCTATATGTGATAGAGTGTGGTGGTGTGTAAGGTTCCCTAGACTGAAATTCTGACCCATTCATCTTCCATACTCTATATATTTCTGAATCAAAGACTCCATATCTCATAACTTCACACCATAGTGCAACTACAAATCCACAACTTATCGTAACTCTGTTTAAAAGAAACATTATCAAAACCCAACCTTATGATGACTTTAGCCATTTTTTTCTTAGCTCCTTATAAATTATACATCATAGCACCACTTCTTGTGTCCATTGGTCTAACACTTAGGTGCTGCAGTGTCGAAGCATTCATCAATCATAACTCTATTTAAAATAAACATTATGAAACCATGACATTCTGATCTCTTTAGTTCCTCTTCTCTTATCCCTCTTATCGAATTTCCTCCATATAACTAGGTGCCATGGTAAGTGGCTTGATTTTTGGGTGCTAAAGCCTTTGGGCTCCTATTGGGGGTCTATCTCTTATTGTTATCAACTCTCGACCTTGGTTCTTCAGATTTTCACATCCAAATGCTAACAACGCATCATAGCTCCTTTCATTGGAAGTTCTTCAAATTTGAATTAATAAAAAGTTACGATGCCTCCTTCCTCCAATACTCTCTATAGCACTTAGGTGCTTATCCCATTCTACACCCTTGGTTATTTTGGGTCCTTCCGACCAAGTGCCACTTAATCATCGAAAGCCCCTTACATAAGAATTTTTTTGAATTGCAAATACACAGGGGTTCTAAAATCTCTTCCCTCTGAAATACCGATCCCTGAGATGGTGCCGGGTTGAGGTCATCCTCTCCATATCATGCCTCTTGAGTGGTGACACATGCCACATGGATTCACCCCAGTAGGCCACCCAAAAACACTGAAACTGACTACCACATATCCTTCATACTACGATGTCATGCTGAAGTCACCTGCCTCACTATATTTTCAAATCCAACCATCCATTTCCATATGTCATTCGGAGGAGAGAGAAAGGGTCCTTGAGGTCCTTGGTTTTGAGATGATTTCCTTTGTATTTCCCCTTCTCCGCAACTTCGGCTCTTCCAAAGGAATTTCCATTTTTAAGGAGTTACAGGATTCTGATCCCCAAAGTTTTGAAATGACCAATCATTCTGAAATTCAAGTTAATGTATCAGCTTGCTTTGATATTCCTCTTCCAATATTTGGTTCCAATTATTGACTCTCGAGATTTTAGCTTTCCCTTTTTATTTTGGCCTCCGATATGTTGGTTCTTCCCTTTTCGGCTCGTTATTTTAACTTCTACTTTTTTTCTTTCCCCATAGTCAACCAAGATTTATCCCATTCTCCTTTGTACCAGAGATGAAAAATAAGACCATTTGACACAAACGACAGATAAAAACAATAATTTTATGTATAATTAAATATGTAATGTTTTTTGTATTTTATTTTGTTTTTATTAATTATACAATTACTAACTTGGTAGGAATGAAGCATTCATGGGAGAAGCATTGGCGAAACTATTAAAATCTCATAATATAATTAATTAATTTTTCTTCGTGATATAATTATGTAATTGATAATTTGTTAGGAGAGAAGTATTGAAAAAAATACATGTGAAAGAGAAAAGAGTAGAACAAAGTGAAGGGGATGGATAAAATTATATATAGGTTTAGTCTAATTTATAGACTAAATGACTTTTTCACCATAATTAAGTAAAACAATTTCAGGAAAGAATGATATTTTTGTTGTTTAAAATTAGTTTATTTGATTTTTTGTTGTTTAAAATGGACAAAATGACTTTTTCACTAGAATTAAGCAAAGCAATTTCAAGAAGGAGTGATATTTTTTATTGTTTAAAATTTGTTCATGTGATTTTTTGTTGTTTAAATGCAATTTGGAATGCATAAATGGATTCAACGCCCTAAAAACCATTTGACAATCTAATTGTATAGACTAAATAACTTAAACTCTAGTTTTTAAAAATCTTCATCAAATTTTAGTTAAAATTAATTACAAAAAACCATTTCTACTCTAAGTTAATCTACCCATATATAATATGAGAAATTTGAGATTTCCAAAAACTTGTATATTAA
Organism: Pinus albicaulis; assembly: GCA_034641835.2. Classification (NCBI taxonomy): domain Eukaryota; kingdom Viridiplantae; phylum Streptophyta; class Pinopsida; order Pinales; family Pinaceae; genus Pinus; species Pinus albicaulis. The sequence continues at coordinate 474,280,578 of CM076580.1, read as the reverse complement.
TTTTTTACAAAATGTTCCACATATATTATTTTTAGTGCAAGTACTAAAAATCCTTTAATCCTATGAAAAAATATTTTTTATTTTTAAATTAATATTATATATATATATATATTTTAAAAATTATAAAATTCATCATTACTTTGAAATTTTGAGACTAAGTGTTAATGTTGGAGGGTTTTAACACAAACAAGTATTCATTTTAAAACATAGATATCAATCTAATCTATAACTAGTGTAGCATTTAGTTAATTATCTATATGGGAAAAAGTTAGAAATAAAAAGAAGTAATTTGAAATTGTGACATATGTCAATATTCAATATATTAAAAATAAAAAACAATAATATATATATATATATATATATATATATATATATCTGTGTGTGTGTGTGTGTGTGTGTGTGTGTGTGTGTGTGTGGAATTTGTAAAGTTGGATCTATACATGTGTATTTTTAATGATAATGTGAGAATGGAGATATTTAAAGTAATAAAAGATATATGTAATTCATGATATATACCAATAACACTATAAATCTATCTTAACTTTGGATCTATCATGCTATGAGAGAGATCAAATCCCTTAGGTAGAAACCTTTTTCTCAAATTTTATGTTCTGAAAGGGGGTTTGCATCTCCACATATGCTGACCCTATGAGAGCATGTTAGTCTTTTTCACCTTTGGCCAACTATTTCTAGTCACCCCCATCCCTTATTAATTTTTTTCCCAAAATTTGTCTCACCCTAGCTATCATATATTCTTGCTTTGGGTGGGGGATTATACAAGGATGGGGGTAGAGGGAACTATTGGGAAAAATATGAATAGAAGTGATGGAGGGGAAAGGGAGTGAACTACTTAGAAAAGTATGAAAAAATCAAATATAAATCTATTCATTTTTTTCCCAATATTTACACTTACCCCACCCCATTGTATCCATGTTTTTGGGAATATTGGGAAAAACTTGAATAGGAAGCCCAAATAGAATTTTATTCATGTTTTTCCCACGATTTCCCCCATGTCCCCACCCTAATGTATCCTTGTTTTGGGATAGGGGTTGGGGAAACATTGGGTCAAACACAAGTGATTTATACTGATGTTTTTCTCAATATTCATGGCACCCCCACCTCAAAACTGGATATATGAGGGTACGTATGGGGAGGTTTATTTGGAAAAATATGAATATGGGAAATATTGGGAAAAACATGAATAGAAAAATGTATCTATGTTTTTCCTAACATTCCCCTTCACCTTATTTGAAAATATGAATATATGAGGGTAGGTATGGACTAGATATTGAGAAAATATTGAATAGAGTAAAAATTGGAGGAAATATTAGGAAAATAGGAAAATTTAAGATAGAGAAAAATATTGAGAAAAAAGTGTGCAAGAGGAGGTGGAGAAACATTCAAAAAAACATAAATATAATCATTTGAGAGTGTGAGTAGGAGTACTAGTAAAGAAAAACATTGAGAAAAATATTGAGTAGGAGTACTAGTGAAGGGAAACATTGAGAAAAATATTGAGAGTGTGAGTGTGACAGGAAATATCGAGGGTGTGGATAGGGAGAGCATCAGGAATAAAATTTTATTCATTTTTTATTCTATTTGTAGAAAGCTTCTCAAAATCAGAGGGGGATAGAGTTTGTATGCTCAAATAGCTTCACGGAGGTGGGTCACTTGTCCCACAAACAAGAGGGTCTCATAGACCAATTTGGTGTCTAGCTTGACCGTGAGATTAAAATTGGGTAATAATAATAATATTTCACTCTTGAAATCCCATTACCCCCGTGAATTTAAATTGTAACATAAAAGTGGAGATATAGGTTATATATCTCTCTAATAGGATACACAGAGGAGATATCCATGGAATGTTTATTAATGATCATTCATGTTTTTCCCAATATTCTACAATAAAAGTGGAGATATACATTGTATATCTCTCTAACGGGATACACAAAGGAGATATCCACAAAATGGTTATGAATGATCGAGGACACATATCGGATACACAGAGGAGATATCCGCAGAATGGTTATGAATGATCGATAACAGTGAGATTGGGTATAGTTTCGCACTTTCCTGAAAAATAAGGATAGAACTAGAGAGGAGGCATTGTCATCACTGATTTTTACTTCATTTGATCCGCTTCATTTCCCACGTCTGTTATTATATTATTCAGATCCACCGCCCCAACTAAAACCACCACAGTGCTACATCAGATTATTCTCTTCTAGACTATTTCTCGTGATTTTATATATCTACTCTACAGGGACTAGAGTTGTATGTTTTGCCACAGTAAACAGTAACTTCTCGCAAATTCAAAGAAAAAGAAGAAGTAGATTGCGATGGATGGATATTTGAAATTGAAAATTTGGTAGGTTTACGAGAAATCAAAAGAAATATGTTTGGCATTAGAGAGGTGGGGTAATTTTCCAAATTTAAGGTTTTTTTTCCTATCCACCATTCTCATCTGTGAGTTGGTGATAGGCAATGATGGTCGATTTTGATACAGAAAATCAATGCACCAGCAAGCAGTGTGTTGTGAGTGGTTCGCAAGTTCGATAAACCCAAAAGGTACAAACGCTTCATCAGGAGCTGCTTCATGAAGACAAAAGGGGAAATGAAGATTGGGTGCGTGAGGGAGGTGAAAGTGGTGACGAGATTTCCAACAGAGAATAGCATTGAACGCCTGGAGATTCTGGACGAGGAGAATTACGTTGTGAGCTTTAGGATCTTGGGAGGAAAGCATCGTCTTCTTCATTATCGGTCCATGACATCATTGCATGAATTTGTAAGAGATGTACGGGCTTGGACTCTTGTTTTGGAATCCTATGTTGCAGATGTGCCAGAGGAGAACTATAAAGAAGAATCATATATGTTCATTGATACTATTGTTAGAAAGAATTTGCAATCCCTATCCACATTGTTCTCACCAAGACTCTGCAACGATCACCACATAAACCGAGTATTCAAGGTTAGGTTTTCAAATTTTCTGAATTTTGAAGATTCAATATGTAAATAAAATACATGCCACTAGCATCCTTATTTCGATGGTTGATTCACTGAATATTTTGCAATCACATGGACATAAAATTGGCCATAAAAGAGAGTAACTCTTGCACTTAGTTCAATATTGGAAGCTCGTGAGATAGAAAACTCATAAGAGTCATGTCACATCACATCACAACATGAGAGAAATGAGAGAAATGACAGCGGTAAAATGAGGACAAGAAAATACAAATAGATAGAAGTAAAAAGCATAAATATAAAATACTACTCTTTTGTATTAGTGGAAGCAATTTTGGCACACGATTCAAAAGTAACAATGGTTTTACCAAAAATTTAATTATTTTACTAAAAGGAGTAAAAATCATAAATACAAAATACTATTCTCTTGTGTTAATGGAAGTAATTTTGGCACACTAATCAAAATTAATAATGGTTTCACCAACAACTTAATTATTTATTTTACTTGAAATTTATATAGAATGATTTAGGATTTTGTTAGGGTTATTTTAAATTTTTCATTTATGATTTTGTTAGGGTTTTTTTTTTTTTTTTAAATTTTAATTTGAAGGATTCACCATAACATTATTTAGGGTTTTATTAGATTTGATGTAGAGCATCTCTCATCAAAATTAAATGACTAGTAAATGTTAATAAGCATCAAAAACATTTATTTCGTGTTACATCCCAAATTGCCAAGAATATAAAGCATTCGTAAATATTATTAAGTTATAAGTTTATTTTAAATTATTATAATACCTAACCCAATAGCTAAGTCATCTGAGTTCGATAGTAAAAATTTTAGGAATAAAATTGTGAATTAAATTTTTCCTATTATAAAATTTGAAAAGTAACAAATATATAAAATAAAATTCAATATTTTCCTTAAACACGATCTATATATCACTTACAATATAAATCATATGATTTTAATAGTAATATTGTACAATAGTTATGGATCACGGTATAGATAGGAGGATGAGTTGAGGCGGCATGGCTTCACGGATCGGTATCATCATATCATAGATTGTGTGCAGCAGAAGATCATGTTACTTTCATATATTCCCACAGAGGATCAGGATGCTGATATCTTGACGAAGGCGCTCACTAAGAGAAAATTCGAATACGACAGAGGTAGGATAAGGGTGGCAGATAATCCTTATCTTGTTGAGAGGGAGTGTTGAGATTGCAACAAGATGATGAGCTTAGTGGAAAGAAGTTGCCTTCACTAAGTGGGCCCTCAAGCTATTTTTGGCGCAAAGTCTATTTTTAGACATATGGATCATGTTCTATGAGTTGCAAGATGCTATTTGTGGATGGTTGGTCAAGTCAGGAAAAATAGATGGACTTATATTTTTAGACATATTGGGCGGAATCTATTTATCATGTCAAACATAGATAAAGTTTAATATTATTAAATTTTATAATATTTGGACTATAAACATTATCTTATTCTCTCGTATTAATTTGGCCATGGCCGTATTTCTAACAGATTTACATAAGAATTATACTATTCGTAAGGGTTAAGTGGAGCTATTGCATGATACTTCAAAGGAGAACTCATGTATTGAGTTTATAGGTGGAGCTTGCTGATTGAGGAGTTAATGGGAGTTGTAAGTTCTCATGATCCTCTACTCCAATCAAACATAGTTGAGCTAGTTGTATTTAGTCTAACGATTAATACACTAGGAGAGGGTGTGAATCAATTTATTAATGAATTCACTAATGAGAACTTACTTATCAACTAAAGAATATACCGGGCGAATCCTGTGTAGCATGTTGGGCTCTGGTGGACCATGTATGTGTAGATAGGTGCAGAAAGAAAGGTGTTAACTATTAGTTGTGACTATACTGTTGCTATTTGCAACACACAGATAGGTGGAGTAAGCCCATGAGGATTGCGCAGTTCAAGCCAGGTGGTTATCTATTTAATGATGCCATCCCATAGCATTGAAAATGCAATAGAGGCTGGCTATCAAGTGGCAAAAGATTGGAGTATGTGTTTTGCTAGATCTAGCTTAATAGTGTGTAGCAATTGAGGGTGTGCATGAGAGCTTGTGAGGAGATTTTGTACTATGATTGTTACATGATCTCCATGACATATAATATACAGATAGTTTGGGTTTTCAGCTTTAAGCTTTCCCATTAAATACTGTGTTCATATGTGTGATTGTTTGTGGTTTTAATGTATGCATGCAATTGATTTTATTTCCGTATGTGATGATCAATGGTAGAAGAGATTCTGTATTGTACATGAATGATTTTATTTCCGCATGTAATGATCAATGGTAGAAGAGATTATGTATTGTGCATGAAGATAAAATAGTGTGTGATCAGGAGAATCTAGGTGGATAACATATCAGTTATTCAAATTTTCTACAATAATCGAATATTCATTTTAAAATCATAGATGTCCATCTAATCTTTAGCATTTACTTATTTATCTATGTGAGAAAAAGTTTAAGGGAATAAAAGAGATGAAATTAAAATTGTGATATATGTCAAGATAAAACAAATTTAAAAAAATAAACAATATTATTTAAAAAAAATACATATTTGGAATTTGCAAAGTTGGATTTATGGCTTTCTAGTTTCAATGACAATAGATATGTATAACATATTCAAAGATAATGTAAAATGAAGATATTCAAAGTAATAAAATATATATGCAATTCATGATATAAACCAAGAACACTATAAATATAGTTTAATTTTGGATATATCATACTTTGAAAGAGATTCATTCTTTTAAGTATAATTTTTTTTTTCAATTTTTACATTTTAAAGGAAAGTTTGCATCCCTACATATTCCGAAAAGCATGAGAATACTTGTAAAAAGATTTATTTGGAAAAACATGAATATGAGACAATATTGGGCAAAACATGAATATAAAAATGTATTCATGTTTTTTCTAACATTCCCTTGATGGTACTTGAAAATTTAAATATATAAGAATAGATATGAAGTAGATATTGAAAAAAATTAGGTAAATATTAGGAAACACATAAATATAATTAAAATAGAGAAAATATTAAGAAAAACATGAATACAAACATGTGAAAGCGGAAGTGGGGACCATTGAGAAAAACATAAAGAGTGCGATTAAGAGTACGAGTAAAGGGAAACATTGAGGGTGTGAGAATGAGGGAGGCTGTGGATAGGGGGGACATCATGAATACAAATCTATTCAGTTTTTATTCTATTCATAGAAAGCCTCACTCTTGAAATCCCATCACCGCCAAGGAATCGCGGGCGCTTTTCTTTTCTTTTTTCCTTTACGGTAAAAGTGGAGATTTAGGGTAAATTTTACGGTAAAAGTGGAGATATCCACGGAATGCATACGAATGATAAGGGACAGTATAGTTTCGGACCTTACTGAAGGCTGTGGATAGAAATCTATTCAGTTTTTATTCTATTCATAGAAAGCTTCACTCTTGAAATCCCATAACCGATTGAGAGTGTGAGAACGGGAAACATTGAGGCTGTGGATAGGGGGAACATCAGGAATACAAATCTATTCAGTTTTTATTCTATTCATAGAATGCTTCACTCTTGAAATCCCATCACCGCCAAGGAAACGCGGGCGCTTTTCTTTTCTTTTTTCCTTTACGAACGTAAATTTTACGGTAAAAGTGGAGATATACGTTGTATATCTCTCTAACGGGATATCGGTCGGTGACGTCATTGCATGAATTTGTAAGAGACGGACGCGCTTCGACTGTTGTTGTGGAATCTTATGTTGCAGATGTGCCAGAGGAGAACTGCAAAGAAGAAACCTGTCTGTTCATTAATACCATTCTTAGAAGGAATTTGCGATCCCTTTCCGCATTGTTCTCACGACAACTACGCAACGATCGCCACAGAAACTGAGTATTCGAGTTCCCGTTTTCAAATTTTCTGAATCTTGATGATTCAGTATGTAAAATAGAAAATACAGGGCATCCTTATCGATTGTAAATAAAATACAGGACAGCATTATGTCGATTGCTGATTCTTCCAATATATCGCAATCAATTATTTGTCCTTCTGATTACGAAATATTATGAGAATCAGCAATGGACATAAGCTCATTTATTTATACCATTGAACTAATTTTCCAATTGCGCAAGGAAAACGATTTAATAAATTTTCCAATTGCCCAAGGAAAACGATTTAATAAATTCTTCTGAAATTTTACATGAATAGAGTTGATTTCATGATTTGAAATAATTTTCCAATTGCCCAAGGAGAACTATTTAATAAATTCTTCAGAAATTTTGCATCAGTAGATTTGATTTCGTAACTTATGAATTTTATTCAGGTAAATTCGCCTTTATTTACTAAATAATTTATTTAATATTATTATTTTTGAATATACCAAACAAGATTTTAAATATAATTATTTTATTAATTCAAGTTTAAAGATGTAAACTACATGATTTACAAATATCACATGTTACTAAATTGTATTTGTGAATGCTAAATCTAGATTTATTTTAAGTACAAATCTAACATAAGATCAAATTATGATGCCTACTTTATTTAGATGATTCTTAACTTGTAAAGGTTTCTGGTGAAGTGAGGCGTAATGTGATTAGTTAACAAGACATGATGACGAGAAGTGGCTAAAACTAATGGTGATGGTAAAATGGCCCGAGGTCAGATCTATTAATGCGAGTGGCAGTAGTCACAACAACTTCTAATGAGATTATCCCTAGGGTTAGTAGGACAACCAAGGTGGGTGTATGCTTGCTATAACTGACGTGATTGGGTGACTAGGGATTGCTAGCAGGTATGAAACTTAAAAATATGGGTCGAATTATTTCTCCTAAAAAATATTTTATGCTTGCCAAAATAATATGAAGTGTTTTTAATGTACAATCACGGAGACAGGTACCCCACTAGTATGTATCGTCATGCGTGATGATGCAAGGAGGGTCTTTTGTTGAGGGTGGGGCCCCCATCTTTTGGTCTCAGTGTGAGGGTGTTTATGACGATGTGGTAGGCCAAATGTGAAATGAGGTGATGCATTTTTTGCTAATTTTCTATAAAAACTGGTGGCCGAGATATTGAGTTTCGATATCCGATGAGTAAAACAAAAAGATGTTTCTAATAAATGCATAAGAATGAGATGGTTCTTGTTTCCAGGGCTAGTGCCCATGGCTCCAGATAGTTACTTATGGTCTAAGAAATTGATGGACGCCATGGGAGGTGTGTCTCTACTAATGTGCAAGGGTTCTCATCATGAGCAACGTGAGATGATGATAAACATAGTCGGGTGAATGAAGGCTATGTTTTATTATTTCAGAGAAATGATGTCAGGATATGAAAAGCTTTGGAGGGAATCCTATCATTCTAAGAATATATATCTTAAAAAACATGCGACATATTGATGATTACTTTCTACTTTATTTAGAATTCCTAACTTGTAAATAGACTTTCCTATAATACTTAACCCAATACCTAAGTCATCTAAGTTAAATAGTAAAATATTTTTGAAATAAAATTATGAATTAAGTTTGACCTATTACAAAATTGAAAAGTGAAAATAATATAAAATAAAATTCAATGTTTTCCTTAATCACAATCTAAAAATCACTTGCAATCTAAATCATATGATTTTAATAATAATATTGTTGAATTTTAAGTATAATAATTAGTTTATTATTTAAATATTTAAAACAATAATATATATATATAATTTCAGTAAATATATATATATATATATATATATATAAGTTTGGTAAATTTCAGTTCTGTGAGAACCTTCGTAAAGATATCGGCTACTTGATCATTGTTTGGTCAATACTATACTTCAAGAATATGATCATGAATGAGCTTTCTGATGAGGTGTATGTGAAGTTCAATGTGTTTCATATGTTGATGCTGAATAAGATATTTACATAACTGAATGGCACTCTAATTATCACACCAAAGTGTGGTTGGATGCTGCTAATGAAGACCAAATTCAAACAGGATCTGACGAATCCACATGGCTTCCTTGCTGGCTTCAACTGCACCACGATACTCTGCTTCTGCTGAAGAAAGGGAGATGGCACTTTGTTTCTTACAAGACCAAGTAATAGGTCCTGAACCAAGAGTGAATACATATCCTGTAGTGGACTTTCGATCATCATGGTCACCAGCCCAATCAGAATAAGTGAAACCAATCAACAAGGGAGATGCTCCTGCACTCTAATGAATCCCGAACTGAACTTTACCTTGAATATATCGAACTATTCTTTTAGCTGCTTTCTAGTGACTTTCATGAGGTTGGTGCATAAACTGAGCGATAAGACCAATGACAAAGGAAAGGTCAGGACGGGTATGGGTTAGATACAAAAGTTTACCAACAAGTTGATGATATAAGGTAGCATCAAATTTAGGGGTAGTACAGTTGATTGAAAGCTTGACTCCAAATGGAAAGAGAGAAGGGGAAGGCTTACATTCTTCCATGTGAAAGTGGTGTAGAATATCAAAGGCATACTTGGACTGAGAGAGGGTAATGCCTTCCTTGGATTGCAAGACTTGAAGACCAAGGAAATAATGCAAGTGTCCTACGTCTATCATTTCAAACTTCTTTTGGATGCTAGAATTCACATGGTTTATATGGTTTGGATCTCTACCAGTAAGTATAAGATCATCAACATAATGAACAAGGATGGTGAAGGAATTACCCATTTTATTGGTGTAGATAATGTTGTTAGAATGACACCTAGAAAAACCATTATCTAATAGAAATCTATCCATTTTGGCATACCAAGCCCGAGGAGCAGTTTGAGACCATAGAGAGACTTCCTAAGGTGACAAACAAGGCTGGAGTCTTTTTGGATAAATATAGGGGGTTGTTCCATGTAGATTTCTTCATCGAAATCTCCATGTAAAAGGCATATTTAACATGCATTTGATGGGATTCCCATTTAAAGGAGGTAGCAAGGGAAAGAACAAGGTAGATACAATTCATTTTGGCAACATGGGAGAAGGTTTCAATATATTCAATTCCTTCAACTTCTGAAAATCCTTTAGCAACAAGACGACCTTTATGCCTATCAACTTTTCCATCTGGTCCAAACTTGGTTTTGTAAACCCATCTACATTTGACAAGTTTTCTTCCTTTTGGAAGAGGAACAAGATCCTAAGTATTGTTTTCCAACAAGGAACGATACTCTTCATTCATAGCTTCATCCCAATCTGGATGACCAGAGGCTTCTACTTGGTTTTGTAAAACCATCTGCATCTGGCAATTTTTCTTCCTTTTGGAAGAGCAACAAGATCCCAAGTGTTTTTTTCCAATAAGGAATGATACTCTTCACTCATCGCTTCATCCCAATCTGGATGACCAAAGGCTTCTTCAAAGGTTTTTGGATCAAGTTTTTCTCGAACTTGAGCCAGTAACGAAGAGGCTCTTTCGAACTAAGAACGTGTACATAGTCGATTAGTAGGGTCACCTACAAGAGAACCTGATTCATCCTGAGTAGAGTGGACCCATCTTGGAATCGGTGGAGTACAAGGAACAATTTCACGAGCTGGAGGAGGATTTTCATCCTCGCTTTCATCATTTGAACTAGAAGAAATGCTATTAAAAATAGAAGAGAAAGAGAGAGGTGGCACATATGACGAATCAGTCTCGCGGGCCAAAGGTGGCACACTTGCCGAACTAGGCTCGCAAGCCGATATATTTTCATCAAACTTTACATCTCTTCTAATGATTATATTTTTGGATTTTGTTTGAAGAAGTCTATATCCTTTAACATCTTCATAATATCCAACAAAAATACATTTTTCACTTTTAGGTTCTAAGGCTTTATGTTTCACATCTGGAATATGGGCCCAAACATCACTTCCAAAAACATGAAAGTGACTTACATCTCGTTTGATTGAGCTCCAAGCTTCTTCTAGAGTTATATTCTTTAAAACCTTAGTAGGAGTGTGATTTACTATGTAATTTGCATAGTTAATGGCTTCTGCCCAATAATTGAGACCAAGTCCTTTAGATTGAAGCATACAATTAGCCATTCATTTTAAGGTGCAATTTTTCCTTTCAGCTACACCATTTTGTTGTGGAGAATATGGAACAATATGTTGAAATTTAATTCCATGCTCAATGTAGAAGTTGATAAGTTTGTTGTTAACATATTCTCCACCATTGTTTGATCTTAACTTAATAATTTGATGTCCAGATTGTTTCTCAACAAAGGCCTTAAAGGCCAAGAACATGTTAAAAACTTCACTCTTGAGTTGTAAGAAATATACCCAACTGCGTCTAGAAAATCATCAATGAAAGTTAATAAGTATTTGCAACCAGAGAAAGAAACAACAGGAAGTGGACCACATAAATCACTATGCATAAGCTGCAAAGGTGCTGAAGCATGCCAAGAGGCACATTTGTCAAAACTATTCCGGTGATGTTTTCCGAGTACACATCCAGAGCAAACACCATCTCGGCAAGATACCATAGGAAGGCATGTCATCATATTTTCCTTACATAGAGTTTGAAGAGAGCGATAGTTTAAGTTACCAAATCACTCATGCCAATGTTTTCTCACATCATCATTATGATCAACAAAAACAGAGGGAAGAGATGATTACCCAAAGTTATAAAACTTATACAACCTTGTGGAATCATCAGCAATATCAGTAGCTAAAATATGTTTAGGATATTTGAGGTCCTTGATTACAACATCATGAGGTGAGAATTCTACTATTTTCCCTTCACCTGAATTAGTTATCTAATAAACAGATAGAATTTTGCATGACAAGGTAGGAACACATAGTACATCATTAAACTAACCATTATCTAAATGAATGGTTCCAAATTCTACAACACTAAGAGATATATAATCACCAACATAAATATGTTTGGTGTTACAATCATTTAAAGAAGAAAGCATGGATTTTTTTTTAGCCATGTGGTAAGAAGCTCTAGAATCAATGAGCCACTCATTAGAAGGAGAAGAAGAAGATACATTTAATGCATAACCAGATCTTAATGCTTGACAACCGCAAGCAGAAAGTGCCATGCCTAAAGATGAAGGTGAAGAGTGCTCCAAATTGATGTTATGCTTCTTCATTGATGCTTCTAAGGATTCCATCTTCTTAAGACATTTGTACTCTATATGGCCATCCCGATTGCAAAAGTTGCAATATCTATCTGTCTTCTTCCCTTTGTTTTGATTTGCCTTATTATTTTGGTGATTTGATTTTCAGTTTGCAGCTGAAATTTCTTGGGACCCTTGTTTGGTTTAGGACCATACTATTTAGGATATTGCTTCTTGGGATTCTTTTGATATGGTTGTTGTTGGGCTGCTAAGGCTTTCTTAGAAAAGTTTCCATGAATGATAAGACCAAGTTGTAAGAGTTTTTCTTGTTCTCTTATCAAAGAATCACAAAAGGAATCAAAAGAGGGATTCTAGTAGGTGGTTCCAGAAGAGATGATGGCTTCTCTAGTGGAATGCAAAGGAGAAACAAATACAGAGTATGAAGGGCCAAGCTTAGAAAGAATGCAACAGATGAGGCTACCATCTTCCTTTTTGACCTTACAACCTTATAAAAGAAGTATAAGGGTCTTGAATTTGGACAAAAAGTCTTCAATAGAGGAGAAATTATTAGGGTCCAAAGTAAGAAACTCATTTTCAAGTTTGTGGGCCCTAATTTGATTTTGAATGCCAATTTTTTTTTTACAAAAGAAGCTTGAGAAGGAGACTTGAACCCAAGACCTCTATTCTCATAAAATAAACCCTCACCAAGTGAGATAGTAAAAGGATCACGTTATTGTATGAAAGGAGGAAGGGGGGTTTGTTTGTTTGTTTGTTTGTGTGTGTGTGTGTTTTTTTTTTTTTTTTTTTTTACTGTTCGGTGTGCGTGCCTTTTCCTACACAAAAAAACACAGAAACCAAGCAAAAAGAAAAATGAAATGCAGAGCCTTACAAAAAAATGTTATATTTTTTATTAGCCTTACTAGAAACTATCACTTTTTCACTATTTCTGATTTCCCGAGATCGCACAAAGACGCGGGGAAAGAGCATACGTAGCCAAAAAAAAATCTCGTTTTCCTTTTTCTAATTTCCCAAGATCGCACGGAGCACACAACAAAGAGAATACATAGAGAAGAGGGTATAGATTCGGTAAATAAATAAAATTCTAACACCAAAAATAAACAGATAAAAAGAAAACTGAAATAAGCAGAACTATTAACAAATATAACTGCAAAATAGAAGCTTTATACCTCCAGATCTAAACTGACATAACTTGGGCAGCCGAAAACCTTTTCGCATGAAACGAAAGGCATTCCTCACTGTAACAGGCGCTCTGGACACAACCGAGCAGTTCACCAAGCCCAAAAATGTTCAGAAATAGTAGATCTACAAAACGACATTCGCATGCAGTCAAACCGACTTCGGATTTTAATCAACAATGGACGCGGCCCTAAAAGTAGCTTCAATACCATGTAGGAATTTATAGTGTAATTTCAGTAGATTAAGAACCAAAGGTCGCCGCTCAAAAATAGATCAAAAATCAGTACACCAGTATAATCACGTGGTTAAAACCCTCAAAGAGGGAAACAGTCCATGCCCTGAGATAACGCGACCACTTCATGGAATTTATTAATATACAAAGAAAAGTTACATATGTTTCTCTCATAAACGGTTACCAAAATAATGACCCTCCATGCTCTTTAAATAGAGATCATGGACCAATCATGTGCTACGCCACGGATCAAGTGCCCTTAATATCGAGGTGAGAGATAACCATCAAATCACTACAAATCGTGACCGTCGGATTATAAATCAAATTTACATGGTAAAGAAACACACTTTACCTAAATCTACACTAGAATAAGTTATTCTTAACTATTTCCTATGTGTCGGAATATCCTAACTCCTAAAAATGCTGAAAACGATGAGATATAGCCTAAGACGGCCCATTTTTAATTCATTTGTGTTCGCTGAGCTTGAGAGGTCAGAGGCTGAGATTAGAGTGTTTATTGTCGGTGCTGTCAGCCAAAGCACCAAGGATATGCACCAAGAGTGTAAATTAGGAGTTAGAACTTCATTCTTTTATTTTTTCATTTTCATGTTGGGTGGGTCATACAAGGGTGCCTTGTAAGGCCCTTATAACTTATTTTTATGGGGACTGTGTGGGTGACTCTTGAGAAGTCACCCCATCGCAGCCTAAAGAGCTAATATATGTTTGCTAACACAATGAAAATGGTAACTTAGGGTGTGTTTGCCTCTATGTTTGTGAGAGACACAGACGTGGAGACATCGCTTGGGTTGACAACGGACGCGTTGATAGATGATGGTGAATGACGCGTCTGAGAGAATCACAGGTGCAAAGACTGCATGTGACTTTGTCTCACAGACTTTTTGTCTTCATGCCTGTGTCTCTATAATGCACGTGGTCTTGAAAAATATTGCAAGTTATGGTTATTTGAAATTTTTGGGATAAAAAAAACTATTTTCAGTGTTTCTTGGTGATAAGATGCTATGGAGGGAAAGAGATTGGTCAAACCTCTGCACCTAAGTGGCCCAAAACCCATGTGCTCGGTGGTATTTAGCATGTTGGTGGTTTCTCAAGTTCCTTGAAAACCCTATTTTAAGGTCCCATGACATATTTTTACGATTCTTGATCCACTGCTGGAACTGGTAGCGTAGATTACTGTGCTACCGCCTCTGACATACGTATATTTGGTGACTAGTCTCTTTCCTCATGGGGAGGTGTTGCCTTATACACTTCCGGCAGGGGTAGTGAAAATTAATCACTGGGAAGAGGAGGCCCATCATTGTGGGCCCCATGTTATCTCCCAGGGGTGTGTGATCTATTGAGGAGACAATTTTTTACGCTCCCTTGACGAGAAATGTTTTTACAATGTAAGTAATCTTCCATAATGTTTTGAATTTCTTAGGTCTTAAGGATTATTTTGCAACAACATAGTGTAGGACTAGTTCCCCCTTAGTAAATGAGAATGGCATGATATTGCAGTTGAACGATGATTTCTCCCTTTTATTATGGGATTCGTTATGTTGGAGAGACTCCCGTTGGATTTCGTCGACGAGTTCTAGATGTGCCAATAGTTGCTCTAAGAGTTGAGTATTGGTGAGTAGTTTGATGGTTGAATACAGGGTGGGGATTTCTTGTTGAATGAGAAGCATGACCTGCACCCCCTACACTAACTGGAAGGGCGTGAATCCCATTGAGGATTTTATTTGTGTGCAATATGCCCAGAAAGCTGTGAACACTATATGACTCTAGTTAGTTTTGTGATTGCTCACAATATGCTTTATCATTGTTTTTAGGACTTTATTGATAACTTCTACCTAACCGTTGGACTGTGGATAGTATGGTGACGTAAATTCATGCATGAAACCAAGGTGCTCAGATAGTTCGTGGAATGTTTCATTTTGAAATGTTGGACAATAACTCCTTGGGAACACCAAACCGTGTGATGATATGGTTGAAGAAAATTTGTGCTATGGTTTTTGTGGTGTTGTTGTATGTGGGCATGGATTCTGCCCATTGGTGAAATAATCGACAACCGCCACGATGTACTTGTGGTTGCCTGATGGTGTGGGGTTGCTTGTTGTGAAGTCAATGCCCCATTTTCAAAATGGGTTTGCTACAATGACGGGGTGTAGGGGAGCTAGAGGGTCTTGTGTCTTATGAGCATAGCATTGACATCGCTCGCATATTTTGAATGTTTGAATGCAATCGCGAAATACGGTGGGCCAAAAATAACTAAAATGTAGGAATTTTTTGGTAGTGGATATTCCTGATAAGTGGTCATTCCAAGCCCCATTATGGTAGTCATTTAGGACTCTCTTGTCTTGGTAGTGAGTAAGGCATTGGCGTAAGATAGTTTCGACACCTCGTTGATAAAGGAAATCCTCTAATAAAAGGTATCAGGGGGCTTGATGGTGTATGCACCTTCTATCTTCATGAGTGAGTTGCGGTCTAAACATCTAATTTTGTAAGAAGAGGAGGATATCATCATACCAAGGTGTTACACGTCATTTTGTCACCATGAAATTTTCCAAGGTGTTACTCATGTTTCTAAACAAAGTCTTGGAAACTCGAGAAAATCTCTTTAAAACCATTTAAATATTACCTACACACTTTTTGTGACCATTACTTGTGCATGTGTTGATACTTCTTCTATTAGCCGCAGCGAGTGCCATTCTGTTCACCACTAAAACCTCGCGCCCCTGTAAAAGGAATTAAATATAAAAAGGTAACTCCTAGAAGCCTATTTGGTCAAATATTCTCCCAACTGGAAGCCTCTAGAGACGCGCTAGTTTGATTTTTATCTCTCTACTCATGGAGCTTATCCCTTGTCAAAAGGAAACTAAATACCTTAATGCGTGGAACTCATCCCTCTCTAAATGGATCTTAAACTACCTCAATCTCTCTACAAATGGAGCTGAATTTTCAAGTTGAAGGGTAGATATTGACTTGTATAGATTCGAGGCTAGAGAGATTTCATAGAGTTCAGAGATTCTGAACTAGTAAGTTGTTGTTTGCACATTGAAGATCACACCTTTGTGTACATGACTTCATGCTGGTCATTCTAGAGAGGAAGTATTATCAAAATGAAGAAAAATATTGTGCAGACATGCGGGAGAAATGTGTACAACATCAAGGCTCAAGTTGTCAAATTTCTCTTTTTATTTTCTGATAATACATATGGATCTCTTTTTCTCACTGTCTTTTTTCTGAATTCCTAGAAATGATGTCAATACTTAGAAAATTTGATCAATAAGTTAAACTAGTATTTATGATTATTATATATTGTAGGTGCTTTGATATTTTTCATTGTTCGTGATTGCAGGTTCTTCTCAGCATTGAAGAATTGCTTTAGAGCGAATGGCAACAAGCTACATTGAACATCTCGGTTGAAAGGTAGGAGCATAACCTCCTTATTTCAAGGTTGTAATAATATAAAATACAAATAATTTAGAGAAAGAGGCATTCAATGGACATTTGTTTCTAGTTAATTGTTGGAGTACTAGGGATATCGCTCTTGCTCGCAAGAGGGATAAATCCACAAAACACAAGGTTCCTCTGCTATCACAAAGAACAATTTTCGATTAGGTACAGCACCATTAACAGGGGATCCTTGGGTCTCGGTTGGGAGATCAGTGATGAATTCAGAGAGGATGAGCACCTTTTTATGCTTAGGGGATGTAAACTGTAGATCAAATTCCTATATTATAATTACACACCGGGCATACTTATGCTTCATCATGTCGCGAGTTAGAAAATATCTCATAGGGTTGATAGTTGTTATGATAGTGGTGGTTTGAAGGATGATGTAATTCCAAAGCTTTTATATTGTGTCTACTAGGGATAAGGTTATTTTCTCTTCTAGCTCATACTTGAATGCATACCTGACTAGGTTTTTGCTTTCAGAAAAGCATATTTTTCATATCAATCTTTAGAAATAACATGAATTAAAACAAAAAAGAGAAGGAAAAAATGAGATGTAGTATGGAAGGGGGCATTGGGCCACAAAATAACTTCTTCTTCTTCTTCAATTTTTTTTTCTGAAAACTGGAACAAGGAGGTCTAAATGAAACATGATGAAGTGTTCATCACTATGTCTCTCATGGTTTTATGATTGGATTCCCTAAGGAGCTCTAGTTATGAGCTCCTAAAAATTCCAAAAATGATGATATAGAGGATAATACGACCCATTTTTAATTCATTTGTGTTTTCTGAGCTTGAGAGATCAGTGGCTGAGATCAAAGTGCTTATTGTCATTGCAGTTAGCCAAGGCAATAGGGACACACACCGAGAGTGTTAGGTAGGATTTAGAACTTCATTCTTCTTAATTATTTTCAATTTCATGTTGGGTGGGTTGTACAAGGGTACCCTGTAAGGCACTTATAAATTGTTTTTATGGGGACTGTGAGGGTGACTTTAGTCGAGTCTCCCCATCGCAATGTAAAGAGATAATATTTGTGTGACAACCCTGCAAAAATGGTAATTTAGGGCGTGTTTCCCTCCATGTATATGAGAGATAGATGCAGAGACATCACGCATGGGTTGGAAATAGACTCTTCGACAGATGGCGATGAATGACGCATCTATGAGAATCACAGGTGTAGAGACCGCACATGAATTTTTCTCACGGACTTGTTGTTTGTGCACCTATGTCCCTATAATGTGTGCAGTCCTAAAAAATCTTGCAAGTTATGGTTTTTTGAAATTTTTGGGATAAAAAAAATTATTTTTGGTGTTTCTTGGTGGCAAGACACTATCGAGGGATAGATATTGGTCCAACCTCCACACCTAGGTGGCAAAAATCCCGTGTGCGCACCAGTCTTCGGCATGTTGGTGGTTGTTCAAGTTCCTTGAGAACACTATTTTGAGGTCCCGTGACATATTTTTTTGATTCTTGATCCGCTGCTAGGACCAATAGTAGTGGATTATGGTGGTGCACTAGGCTAAGATTAGGTTGTGACCGCCTCAGACATACATATATTTTGTGACTGGTCTCTTGCCTCACGGGTAGTTGTTACCTTATCCACTTCCAACAGGGGTAGATTACTGGGCAAAGGAGGCCTATCACTGTGGGCCCCATGCTATGTCCCACGGGTGTGTTCTTGTGGCCCATGTTACATACCTAGAAGATAATCTTGCTCTGTATATGATCGTCTGCCTGGTGGGGTCATATTTCCATCATAGGGTATCAGGGGCACATATAACGGTCTTGCGATAGCTCCAGGCATTACATTTTTTTATTGGGCTATCTCAGTATATCATGGCATGGCTATCCAAGTTTCCAAGGTGCAGCAAGGTGCAAATTTGAATTTTTTTTTATGCCAACATTCTATGATGTACCATGTATGAGTAGGTCATTATCCTACAACCTTTTCTTGTAGTGTCGTTGGGCCCTTCGAGGGATCCTCAGATTCATATATGGTCACCTATAATGCCCCGTCATGGCAGGGGTGAGCTTGGTAGGTACTCAGATGATATGATAGAGGAGTGGTTTGAGTCGAACTCTCATTTTTTTTTAGAGTTCCCTTATGCTGGGGTGGATTTCCAAGGTGATTCGGTTATGGGTCTTCCTCCTGACTATGCTTTGGGGCCTACCGGTATGGCCTTGATTTTTTCTACATTTGATTATTATTTTCATGTATTTTATGGGTGTACTATTTATGGTGACACTAATATTATGCTTGTTTACTTTGCAGGTGCGGGACGGATGGGTCGATCATTAGCTGTCTTAGTTGCCCATGATTTGCGGAGGAGGGATGCACTGGGGGTGGCCAATGCTCAGCAGGGGGATAGATATGGTAGTCTCCCTCACTATATCAGACCATCAATGGCATCATAAATTGACATGGGCAGCCCTTCAGGGGAGGCCACTAGTACTGCCACAAAAGGGGGGGATGCAACATTACTTGTGTGTGCTGATGCCCATGGATTGACTGGTGAGTCTTGTCTACATGTTATGGAGGCTTATATGTGCAATTTTGGTGATTATTGGGGAAGTTCAGAGAGCCTTACCTACGGTATTCCCACGAGGGGATTTGATGACCTAACTGATATATAGCTGGAGAAAATAATGGCCTGTGAGAGGGATCATCGCCTGACCTTGTGCCAAGTGGCACTTGCTACAGTTTTTGTTGCTCCTATCATTGCTCCAGGAGTGGATGTGGGCCCACAAGAACCTCTTGCAGTGGATTAGCCCTAGATTCTACTATGTACGTATCAGGGCAAGCACCCATTATGAGGATGTTTCCTTTCCTTTTTTGAAAACATGTATTTTCTTTGCCTATCAGTGGGCCACTGAAATCTTTTTGTATATTGAGAGACACATATTTTTTGATATATATGCGAGATGTATTTTGTTGGCTCTGATGATGTTTCTATGGCTATTTTATGATGTGTATATAATACTTCCAGTTACTGCATTTATGTAGTTCAAATTAGTTTCTTTTCTGAAGATTATGAAGGTTGTATGTGTAGTTGAGGCCTAGTGGGAATTCTCAAAGATGGATGTAAGTCCTAGTCTATGAATTTCCTATTTTGCATGTCCTTTATGGTAAATGGATTTAGGGTAAGGCACTGTAAAGACACCATTGTTTACCCTCAGTCAAGGTTGAATTTTCATGAAGGTCATTCTTTGTATTTCACGAATCTATCAAGTCTGGAATGGGAAATCACCCATATGAAAATTAATAATGTAAATGATGGAATGGGAGGGATTTTGATGTTTTTCAGTAACCTGGTATGCTATTCGTCTTTCTCTACTACGTCAATTTCTGTCAGTCCTTCTCAGAATGGTGTTAGGGTTAATAGTAATAAGGGTATTAGGATTCTTTTTATGGGTCTATTTCGATATTTTAATGTAATCAATTCCTTCAAGTCTGGGTTCACACTGGTCTTGGGTGGCCATGATGCATGCATTCATTTGTCTCAGGGTCACATAAAGAAGAATTATACTACTATTGAGGGTAGCAATATGGCCATGTCTAATTTCTTGATTTTTAATCTGCTGGGATGTTGTAAACATGTTTCTGCTACAGGTCTTATAGCCAATCACCTTTGTTAGATATTTCTATCGAAAGGATATCCTATAGAAATTATGGCGAAAGGGAACAACAAAAAGAAGGAAACCAAAGACAAAGGCAAGGCCAAAGTCCCGAACACTCCATCCAAGAGGGGCAAGAGGTCCAGCAAGTAAGTTATGGAAACCTTATTTGAAGCTTGTTGAGAGGAGACACCTTTCTTTGTCAGATCTCTCATTCATGGATGGGAGACCAATGTCAGAACCAAGATAGAGGAAGAGGAAGACACTGCGGAGGATGAACTTACTCAAATCATCACTGACCCGGGTCAAACGCAAGGTAGAATTTCTTTGTTTCATCATTCTATTAGAACATACTGGTTGATAAGATTCCTACTTGTTAAGGCAATTATGTCGGTATAGGAATTTTGGGGGGATCCTAAGGCTACAAAAACTCTGTTTGAAATCAACAGAATCATTTAGGAAATGAACCTTCATCATCACCATCAGTATGTGTGCCTCGGCAGAATCGAGAAGGAATTAAAATCCATGCACCGGGTAGATATGCCTGGATCTAGTGTCAAAGACCTAGCTCGTGTCGAGTCAGATGATGATTGAACAATAATCAGCCTAAGTTTACTTTTTGATAATGATAGCGGATATATTTTATGTTTATGTTATGTATATGATTGCAAGTACAGATATTGATATTAGTTATTTGAGGAAAATAAGAAATAGACTCAAGATGTATATGTTTTGGATGGCGTAGAACTCGCTCAGACAACCAATAGACCTCGTTTCCTATCGGCAGGTTGAGGCCTAATTTTGTATTTTCAAACGTCAATTTTGTTATAAATAGAAAATAGAGAGGATGTACTAAGCTTACAAAAAAAAAACATTCTAAAAGGAAGTTTGCATCTCTGAATAGGTTGTCCCAATAAGTTCATGTTAGTTCTTTTCATCTTTGACCCATCACCCAAACCCCTTATTATATTTTCCCCAATATTTTTCTTCACCCCCACTATCGTATATTCATGCTTTGGGTGGGGGATTATATGAGGATGGGGGTAGAGGGAAATATTGGGAAGAATATGAATAGAAATGAGGGTGGTAAAAGGGGTTGAAATGCTTATAAAAACATACAAAATAAAAATAGAATTATATTCATGTTTTTCCCAATATTTCAGGCTCACCCCCACCCTAATTTATCCATGTTTTGGGATAGGGGTTGGGGGAACATTGGGTCAAACATAAGTGATTTATACTCCATTTTTTCTCAATATTAATCACACCCCCACTCCAAAATTGGATATATGAGGGTAGTGTGGGGAGGATTTTTTGGAAAAACATGAATATGGGGAAATATTGGATAAAACATGAATATAAAAATGTATTTATGTTTTGCTTAACATTCACCTTCACTCTATTTGAAAATATGAAGATATGAGAATTGTTATGGGGTAGATATTGAGAAAAGATTGAATAGAGTAAAAATTGGAGGAAATATTAAGAAAAACATGAAAAAGTTAAAGTAGAGAAAAATATTGAAAAAAATATGAATAAAAACATGTCAAAGATGAGGTGAAGAAACATTGAGAAAAACATAAATATAATCATTTGAGAGTGGCACTAAGAGTACTAGTGAGGGGAAACATTGAGAAAAATATTGAGCATGTGAGAGTGACAAGAAACATTGAGGGTGTGGATAGGGGGACATCATGAACAAAATTTTATTCATTTTTTATTATATTCATAGAAAGCTTCATTGTCCAAGTTTGTTATTTCACCCTTGAAATCCCATCACCGCTAAGGAAACACGAGAACTTAAATTTTACGATAAAAGTGGAAATATAAGTTGCATATCTCTCTAACAGGATACACAGAGGAGATATCGACAAAATGGTTATGAATGGTCAGGGAGATATACGTTGTATATCTCTCTAATGGAATACACAAAGGAGATATCCAGGGAATGGTTATGAATTATCAGGGACAGTAATATTGGGCATAGTTTTGCACATTCCTGAAAAAGAAGGATATAACTACAAACTCATGGCCATCACTGATTTTTAGTTCGTTTGACCCACTTTATTTCTGACGTCTATTATTATATTCTTCAGATTCACCGGCCCAGCTAAAACTTCGATGGTAGATCAGTTTCTTCTCTTCTAGAATATTTTTCGTCATTTTATATATATACTCTACAGGGACTAGAGATGTAAGTTTTTCTATAGTAACTGCATGCAAATTCGAAGAAGAAGAAGAAACAGATTTTGATGGATGGAGGATTCGAAATCAAAAATCTATTAGCTTTATGAGAAATTAAAATAAATATCTTTGGTGTTAGCGAGGAGGAGATCGCCAAAATGAAGTTTGTTTTGCCTGTCCACCATTCTGATCCCCAAGTTGGTGACAAGAAATGCTGGTCGATTTTGATAAAGAAAATCAGTGCACCAACAAGTAGTATGTGGTGAGTGGTTCATAGGTTCGACAAACCCGAAAGGTAAAAACCATTCATCGGTAGCTACTCCGTGAATAAAAAGGGGGAAATGAAGGTTGGGTGCATGAGGGAGGTGAAAGTGGTGACGGGATTGCTAGCAGAGAACAACATTGAACGCTTGGAGATTTTGGATGAGGAGAATCACGTTGTGAGCTTCAGGATCTTCGGAGGAAAGCATCGTCTTCTCCATTATCGGTCGGTGACACCATTGCATGAATTCTTAAGAGACAGACGTGTTTGGACTCTTGTTGTGGAATCTTATGTAGTAGATGTGCCAGAGGGGAACTGTAAAGAAGAAACTTCTCTGTTAATTAATACTATCATTAGAAGCAATTTGTAATCCCTATACCCATTGTTCTCACAACAACTATGCAATGATCACCACAGAAACTGAGTATTCGAGGTTCGGTTTTAATTTTTTTTTTTTTTTTGAGGATTCAATATGTAAATAAAATATAGGGTAGCATTATGTCGTTTGTTGATTCTTCCAATATTTTGTAATCAATTATTTGTCCTTATTGCGAAATATTATGAGAATCAACAATGGACATAAGCTCATTTATTTATACCATTGAACTAATTTTTCAATTTTCCAAGGAAAACGATTTAATAAATTCTTCTAAAATTTTACATGAATAGAATTGATTTCATAACTTATGGATTTGAACTAATTTTCGAATTGTCCAAGGAGAAAAAACAAATAGAAAGAACTAAAATGCATAAATACAAAATAATATTCTCTTGTACTACTCAAATCAATTTTGAAACATGATTCAAAATTAACAATGGTTTCACCCACAGCTTAATTATTTTACTAGATTGATTTAGGAATTTGTTAGTGTTATTTTGACTTATTTTTAATTTTAAGATCTTGCTAGGGTTACTTCAATTTATTTTTTAAAATTTTAATTCTAATTTTAATTGGAAAGATTCAACATACAAATATTATTTAGGGTTTTGTTAGATTTATTTTAATTTTATTTTTTTTTTATTTTGTTTATTTATTTTAATTGGATTAAGCCAAAATAATATTGCATTGCATTATATACTGTGGTCAAAATTTTGTGGTGAAAATTCTCCCATGAAAATTTTCAACATTAATACTTGGGTCTGCGGTGAATTTTCTCCATTAATACTTGGGTGTGAATTTTCTCCATTAATACTTGGGTCTATGGTGAAATTCTGGGGTGAAAATTTTGTGGTGAAAATTTTGTGGTGAATTTTCTTGATTAAATGTCAGCTTTCTGGTTTGCTGACATTGATGTGCACACATTCCTTATCTTTTTCTAATACATATTTGCTCATATATTCTCAAGTATGAATAATTCACCACAAATACCAAAGGTTATCAAAGGTATACCTAGCACAGTTACTCTACAGAGCCTTTATGAGTATATAGAGTCTTTAGAGAAATGTAGGGAAGAAAGAGAAGTTAAGCTAGAAACCCAGTTAGAAGCCATACTGGAAAACAAATTCACATCTCTTGAAGACAAGATCCAAAAACAAATAGAAAATAAAATAGAACTATTGGAGAATAAAATAGAGGCAATGGAGACCAGGTTGCAGGTCATAGAAAAAAAAAACCAAGATACGAACCAAACATCCCAGCAACGAGATGCTGATAATATAGAGAGAATTAAAATGAAGGACATGATTAAAGAACTATAAGAAAAATTTAATAACAGTCTCACCTTAAATAGTGGGGCAGGTAAATTATATATCAAACCTATTAAATATGAAATGAAAAAATTGATTGAATTAGACCATGAGCGTAACGAAAGGGCCTTGAACCTTATAATCTTTAGTTTGAAAGAGGAGGTAGATGAGGATACTTTAGCCATAGCCCTGACAGAATTACATAATAGATTACAAATTGAAACCACGTGTCTCACAGAAGCAACAAGGTTAGGGAAATTAACTGAGAATAAAGGAAGGCTGATCCAAATAAAGGTGAGCTCTAATGACCATAAATATGACATACCTAGTAAAACCTCAAGTCTAAAAGGAATGAGAATATTTATAAATGAATATCTCATTCTAGAAGATCAAGCACAATTAAGAAAGGAGGTTCAAAAGGTAAAAGAAGCTAGGAAGGAAAGAAAATGGGCAATAATCAGAAATAGAAAAGCCCTTATTCGAGATAGAAAGCAAAAAGATAGTAATAAATAGCAATTCAACACGCTCCAAATTCTTTCTTGGAACTGTCAGGGCTTTCCATGGAACAAAGGCCCCAAAATAAGTTGGATCTCAAATGATTTTGATATTATATTGCTTGTTGAAACTTGGGAGCACGAAGAATCTAAGGTCCCTAACATATATGGCTTTGCACTATGGTCTACCTGGAACAAACGATCCTCCCGTAGAGGCATTGGGGGCATAGCTTGTTACATTAAGAAGAATATATCCCCCCATGCTAGGATTTATAAAAATGACCCTTACAACGAATATAGTTGGATTGATATTACTGACATTAATGATAAAAAGACCTACATAGCAATCTGTTATTTCCCCCCCATTAATTCTAACTTCTATAAGAAAAATAATCTAGATAAAAATAGTCCTTACAATGGTTTAGAGAATGATATTTCTAGCATAAGGAATGAAGGTAATATCCTTTTAGTGGGTGACTTTAGTGCTCCAACTTCAAGCAACGAAGCTATTCTTCTAAGCAATCATTCCAACCCTAATCCTCTTTGGTTAGACGAAGACCTTACTCTGGCTAGCCGGTACAAAAGGAGCTCTGAATACCTCGAGGATAATTTTTTTGGGTCGGAGCTAGTCAAGCTCTATAATTCCCAGGATGTCATAATTTGCAACAGTCTAAAGAAGTGTCCCAATTCTAGCCAGATGACTTGCATCCATGGGCTTAGCAGCAGCGTGGTAGAATATGTTATTTCCAATCTCCCTTTATACAATGAAATAATAAGTTTTGACATCTTATAAGAGCATGAGCTTGACTCTGATCATAGGCGTTTACTCATAACTCTCAATTTTGTGATGCATAGAGATCCCGTAGAAGATAATCTTTATAGTCAAAATAATTTAATCTTTGATAGAAATAAAAATGATCTCTTTCTAAATGAATTAAAAAATAATTTTCTTCCTTTATGTAGTATAGACAACATAGATGACCTCTATCATAATTTTACTACAACCCTCTCATATTATGTTAACAAGTTCTCAATTGAAGTCTCAAGTAATAAAAGAAATAGAAAAAGAAACCCATGGTATGAAAAATATTATAAAAGTGTGAGGAGAGAAATTAAGGAAGTTGTTGATGAATCTCTCAAAATTGACAAGATAAAAATCTACAAAGCCCTAACTAAAAGGAAAAAAGGCAATATATTCATAAAAGACAAGAGAATCTCTTACACCTCTCTAAGGTGGCTCCTAAGAAATTCTAGAGGCAGATTCTAACTAGCGAAACTAAAGTTAATAATAAAATTACTTTACACAACTGGAATTCCTATCTTTAAAAGCTTTATGAATCTCAAAATGCCAGGGATTTTGAAACCATGCTCACAACGAAAGAATTTTTCTCATTAGAATACATTGATTTTGGGGTTAAACGCCTGGAAAATGGGAAAGCTAAAGACATTGAAGGTTACCAGGTGGAAATCTTAAAAATTGGATGTCTTGTCCTCATCCCCCACATCCACAAGCTTTTCAACCATGTGGTCAAGCAAAGGTTCCCTAAACCTTGGACTCAGAGCCTCATTATCCCTATTTTTAAAGTTGGGGATACAAATAACCCCTCTAATTATCGGACAATTATGATCATCCCTCTCTTAGCCAAGGTATATGGTATTATTTTGGAAAATAAGTTGAGCATTTGGCTTGAAAGTGAAGGTAAGTAGGCTAAAGGCCAAGCAGGTTTTAGAAGGCAACAATCAACAATAGACCACCTCGTTATGCTTAGGATCATTGTGGAGGAATGCCGCAATGATAAATCCAATCTCTTCTGTTGCTTTGTGGACTTTAGAAAGGCTTTTGATACAGTTACTAGAAACATCCTATGGAGTAGATTAGAAGAGTAAATGTTCCTTTCAAACTAAGAGCATCCACGATAAGGTTATACGAGAATGTAATTTCCAAGTTAAAGAGAAATGAGGGGTGGCCGAAAGATATAATGTGTAATATCAGAGTTAAACAAGGTTTCCCCCGCTCCCTTACTCTATTTGGAATTTACATCGACAACCTAGAAATTTTTTTAGAGGAAGCAGGATGTGCTGGCACGATCTTAGCTGGGATATTCATCATCCTTCTTCTCTATGCTGATGATATTGTTCTTCTCGCAAGGTGCGCATCTGATCTTGATAAGAAACTTAGACTTCTTAAGGATTTCTGCTCTACCATGGGTGTGTCTGTTAACATTGACAAAACAAAAGCTATGATTATCAAATCCAAGAAGGACACTTATGCTCATTTTATGTATGACAATAGTAACTTGGAGGAAGTGTCTTCTTACAAGTACCTAGGAATTGATATTCATCACAAGCTCAACTGCAACTATAACATTCAGAAAAGGATTAATGGGGGGTGGAAAGCTTATTTTGGTCTTGAAAATAATTGTGAAATGAAAAACCTCGTAATGTGGGATATAAATAAGTTGCTCTTTGAAAATTTAGTCACTCATGTTATCTTATATGGATGTGAGGTTTGCGGTTGCAACATCTCTTGAGAATCTTGGAGAAATATTGAGAAAATTTAGAATCATTTTATAACTTATAACCTTAAAATTAAAAACAATACACCCTATCCTATTCTCCTTATAGAAGTGGGTCTTTCCCCTATCGAGAGCCTAGCTATGACTAGGATTCTATTGTACAAGCACAAGCTCAATAACATAGGAGACCATAGAATTCCTAAGCTAGCTTTAAATTCTAGCCAAAACCACCTAAGGCTTAAGCGAGGTTGGTATAAAGACACCAGGGCCTGGTTAAACCATTGGGAGATCAATGAGAATGTTTCATTGCAAAACATTAATAACATTAAAAAAATTGTTACTTATAAGTTCAAAGAAAAAATGTGGTGTGAGAAAGATCTAGCAGCTAAAAGAAAATTAAGATATTATAAGGAGGTCATCAACCCCACCCTAGAAGATCAAAAGTATCTATCTATTTTAACTAGCTCAAAGAAGAAAATTAATATAGCCAAGATTAGAATGAACTCTCATGAGCTCCATAGTGAAACAAGTCATTGGACAGTTCCTAAAACGCCATGGATGGAAAGGATCCGCCATCTCTGTGAGAATATGAGCATACAAGATGAAAATCACTTCCTCTTAGAGTGCCCCACGTACAACCACATTAGAGCTCAATTTCATAATCTTTGTTGCAATATCGACCTTCCTATTGTTTTAAGATGTCAAAATTATAGTGAGCTCGGGAGGCTTCTCTCCAAGATTTTTGAGCATAGAAATAAAATCTTAAACAAAACTAAATAAATCTTTTCTTTAGGTCTGATAGACAAAGATTGGTCTCAGTCGACGTTAACCACCACCATCATCATAATCATCATAAAGTTTTACAACATTTTTATTAGATTTGGTGTAAAACATCTCTCATCATAATTAAATGATTAGAAAATGTTAATAAGCATAAAAACATTTATCTCATGTTACATCTCAAATTTCCAAGGTTAAAAATTATTCATAAATAATAATTAAGTTATAATTTTATTTTAAATTATTATTATTATCACTAATAATAATAATAAATTGTATATAATTTAAACATATATATACATATATTAAAAAAATGTGACTTGATGATGCCTACTTTATCAAGAATATTCTTAACTTGTAAATACAATTTCTTATAACACATAACCCAATACGTACGTCATCTAAGTTCGATAGTGAAAATTTTGGAAATAAAATTATGAATTATGCTTGAATTATTACAAAATTGAAAAGTGAAAAGTATATAAAATAAAATTCAGTATTTTCCTTAAACACAATCTAAAAATCACTTGCAATCTAAATCATATGATTTTCATAATAATATTGTAGAATTTTAAGTATAGTAATTAATTTATTATTTAAATATTTAAATCAATAATATATATATATATATATATATATATTTCATACTATTAGTGTTCCATCTTAAGTTCTGTGGTTGATACCGAAAGTAAAATTTTTAGGTAATTTGTTTAGTATAATTATTTTGTGGAGATAGTGGTTATCAATCTCCAAAAATATTAAACCACATAAAAAAAAGGTCGAATGTGGCACCCACATGCATTGTTTGAGTATAGAAATTTTTGGATGAAGTGCTCAATATATGCATGAGTATTCAACTTTTGGGAACCTTCCCATGTATAGTAATTGGAGCATTGTTGAAAAGAGATGATTACTAATACACAATTATTTGACTAATTTTGATAGAGTGCAACATTTATGAAGTACGATACCACCTTGACATGAAAGTTCGTGTTGACACAGAATTTAAGGGGGGTCGATGAAATCAATGGGTGAGGAGAGTCTCCATTGTGCCATCCGAGGATGCCCCTATGCATGAGGGGACCCATCCAAGGTACTACCTCCTTCCTGGAATTGTTTGTTGAAGTCGACAGGAAGGAAGCATCAACCATCTAAAACAAGTATTGATACATGAGATCAAGGTTTCTGGTGAAGCGTGGCATAATGTGATGAGTTAAAAAGTCATGATGACGAGAAGTGGCTAAAACTGATGGTGATGGTTAACTGGTCCAAGGTTCGATCTGTTAATGCAAGTGATAGCAGTCACAACAACTTTTGATGAGATTATCCAGCCCCACGGTCAGTAGGACAGTGAGGGTGGGTGTATGTTTTCTATAACTAACATGATTGGATGTGGTAAATAATGCACAAATCTGACCAATGGTGACTAGGGACTCTTTCCAGGTATGAAACATAAAAAATATGGGTGGAATTATTTCTCCTAAAAAATCTTTGTACACTTGCCAAAAGAATGTAAAAGTGGTTTTGATGTACAATCAGGGAGACAAGTACCCCTTTAGCATGTATGATCCTCCATGATGATGCGAGGAGGGTGTTTTGTTGACGGTGGGGGCCCCACTAGTTTGTCTCAATGCGAGGGTGATGATGCAGATGGAATGTCACAGATGAGCAATGTTTATGATTATGTGGTAGGCCAAATGTGAAACGCAGTCATGTGAATTTTGTTGATTTGTTGTAAAAACTGGTGGACCTGGAATTGGGTTTCGATATGCGATGAGTAAAACAAAAATATATTTCCAATAAATGCATAAGAATGAGATCGTTCTTCGTTCCAGGGCTGGTGCCCATGTCTCGAGATAGTGACTTATGGTCTAATAAATTGATGGACGCCATGGGAGGTGTGGCTCTACTAACCTGCAAGGGTGCTTATCATGTGCAATGTGAGTTGATGATAAACATGGTCGGGAGAATGAAGCCTATTTTTTATTCTTTCAGAGAAATAATGTCAGCATATGCAAAGCTTTCGAGGGAATCCTATCATTCTAAGAATAGGATGATACCTGCTCTTCATGTACTTTTACTGCCTTCGAAATATGGTGATTTGGTGTATGTGCACCATTTGTGGACAATACCCCAAGTAAAATCATATTTTTCATATCAATATTTAGAAATAACATGAATTGAAACAAAAAAGAGAGGGAAAACCTCAGATGTAGTATGGAAGGGGGCGTTGGGCCCGAAAATGACTTTTCTTTCCTTTTTATTCTGAAAACTAGAACAAGGAGGTCTAGATGAAACATGATTAAGTGTTGATCACTGTGTTGCTCATGGGTTTATGATTGGATACCCTAAGCTCCAGTTATGGGCTCTTAAAAATGCCAAAAACAACGATATAGGCTAAGACAACCCATTTTAAATTCATTTGTGTTTGCTGATCTTGAGAGGCCAGAGGCTAAGATCAGAGTGTTTCTTGTCATTGTGGTCAGCCAAAGCACTAGGGATATGCATCGAGAGTGTCAGGTATGATTTATAACTTCATTCTTCTTAATTTTTTCATTTTCATGTTGGGTAGGTCGTACAGGGGTGCCTTGTAAGGCACTTATAACTTTATTTTAAGGGCACCTCGTGGGTGACTCTAGGGGAGTCGCCCCATCGCAGCGTAAAGAGATAATATTTGAGTGGCGACCCCACACAAATGGTAATTTAGGGTGTGTTTCCCTCCGTGTTTGTCAGAGACATAGACGTTGAGACATCGCGCTTGGGTTGACAATAGACGAGTCGATAGATGATGGTGAATGATGCATTTGTGGGAATCAGAAGTGAAGATACCACGCGTGACTTTGTCTCACATACTCATTGTTTGCATGCCTGTGTCTTTATAATGCACGTGGTGCTGAAAAATCTTGCAAGTTATGGTTTTTCGAAATCTTTGGGATAAAAAAAAATTATTTTGGGTCTTTCTTGGTGGTAAGATGTTATGGAGGGAAAGATATTGGTCCAATCTTTGCACCCAGGTGGCCCAAAACCCATGTGCTTGCCAGCCTTTAGCGTGTTAGTGGTTGCTCAAGTTCCTTGAGAACCCTACTTTGAGGTCCCATGACAAATTGGTTTAGCTTTATAAAAAAATATATATTTCAAAAAAAAATTAAAACCCCATTTAAAACGAGTAACTCTTGCACTTAGTTCAAGATTGGAAGCTCACCCACAACATGTGAGATTAGAAACTCGAAAGAAAATGACATAAGAAAAATGAGCACAAGAAAAAACAAAAAGAAAAAACTAAATAGCATAAATACAAAATACTATTTTCTTGTACTACTCGAAGCAATTTTGACACACCATCCAAAATTAACAATGGTTTCACGTCCAACTTAATTATTTTAATTGAACTTTATAGAGAAAGATTTAGGGTTTTGTTAGGGACATTTTTTTTTAAATTTAAATTTAATTTAAATTTAAATTTGAAAGATTCAACATAATATTATTATTACTTGAATTTCATAGAGAATGATTTACGATTTTCTTAGGGATTTTTTATTTTTAATTTTAATTTTAATTTGAAATATTAACATAATATTATTATTTAAGGTTTTGTTAGACTTATTTTAATTTTAATTTTTGTTATTGATTTTTTATTTTAATTTGAATAAATGAAATATAATATTGCATTACATTATATAAAGTTTTACAACATTGTTATTAGATTTGTTATAGAGCATCGCTTCTCATAATTAAATGACTAGTAATTGTTAATAAATATCAAAACATTTATCTCGTGTTACATAAAAAATTGCCAAAATAGAGAGATATTCATAAATATTAATTAAGTTATAATTTTATTTGAAATTATTATTATCATTATTAATAATAAAACAAATTATTTATAATTTAAACATATATGTACATATCTTAAAAACATGTGATATGATGATGCCTACTTTATTAAGAATATTCTTAACTTGTAAATAGACTTTCCTATAATATCTAACCCAATACCTAAGTCATCTAAGTTAGATAGTAAAAAATTTTAAAACAAAATTACGAATTAATTTTTACCTAGTACAAAATCGAAAAGTGAAAATAATATAAAATAATATTCCATTTTTTCCTTAATCACAATCTAAAAATCACTTGCAATCTAAGTCCTATGATTTTAATAATAATATTGTAGAATTTTAAGTATAATAATTAATTTCTTATTTAAATATTTAAAACAATATTATATATATATTCAAACTATTAGTGTTCCATTTTAAGTTTATGGTTGATAGAGAAAGTATTCTTTTCCAGTAAATTTGTTTAGTATAATTATTTTGGGGAGATACTGATTATCCATCTCCAAAAATAATAAAACACATAAAAAAGGTTGAATGTGGCACCCACATCCATTTTTTGAGTATAGCACTTTTTGGATGAAGTGCTCAATATATGGATGGGTATTTGACTTTTGTGAACCTTCCCATGTATAGTAATTGGAGCATTGCTGAAAATAGATGCTTACTAATACAAGGGTCTTCGGCTAATTTTGATAGAGTGCAACAGTTATGAAGTACGATACCACCTTGAAATGAAAGTTGGTGTCGATGCTAAATTTCAAGGGGGTAAATTACATCAATGGGTGATGAGAGTTCCCATTGTGCCATCCGAGGACACCCCTATGGTTGCAGGGACACATCCAAAGTACTACCTCCTTCCTAGAAATTGTTTGTTGAAGTCGACAAGAAGGAAGCATCAACTGTTTGAAATAAGTACTGATACATAGGATCAGAGATTTTGTTGAAGCATGGCGTTATATGATGAGTTAACAAGACATGATGACAAGAAGTGGCTAAAACTGACGGTGACGGTTAAATGGCTCGAGGTTGGATCTATTAATGCGAGTGGAAATAGTCACAAAAATTTCTGATGAGGTTATCCCTGGGGTCAGTAGGACAGCCAAGGTGGGTGTATGTTTTCTATAAATGACGTGATTGGATGTGGAAAATAATGCACAACTCTGACCAAGAGTGACTACAGACTGCCGCTAGGTATGAAACATAAAAATATGGATGGAATTATTTCTCTTATCTCTCTTACTAAATCTCCTCCAAAGAACCAGGTGTCATGACAAGTGGCTTGGCACTTGGGTGCTAAAACCTTCTAGCTCCTATTAGGGGTCTATCTCTTAGTGTTATCCACTCTCAACATTAGTTCTTCGGATTTCCACATCCAAATCCTAACAACACATCGAAGCTCCTTTTAATGGAAGTTCTTCAAATTGGAATTGAAAAAAAAAATTATGATGCCTCCTTCCTCCAATATTCTGTATATCACTTAGATGCTCATCCCACTCTACGCCCTTGTTTTTTTTTGGTCCTTCTGACCAACTACCACTTAATCATTAGAAGCCCCTTAAGAATTTTTTTTAATTGTGAATACACAAGGGTTCTGAAATCTCTTCCCTCTAAAATAACAATCTTTGGGATGGTGTCATGTTGAAGTCATCCTCTCCATGTAGGGCCTCTTGAGTGGTGATACGTGTCACACATATTTTCCCCACTAGGCCACTTGAAAATGATGAAACTGATTGCCACGTGTCCTTTGTACTACCATGTCATGCTGATGTCACCTTCCTCATTATATTTTCAGATCCCATCATCTATTTACAGGTGTCCTTCAGAGGAGAGAGAAAAAGTTCTTAGGGTCCTTGGTTTTGTGACGATTTCCTTTTTATTTCCCCTTCTCCACAACTTTGGCACTTTCAAAGGAATTTCCATTTTTGAGGAGTTACATAATTCCGATCCTCGAAGTTTTGATATGACTAAAATTCAAGTTATGATATCAACTTGCTTTCACATTCCTCTTCCAATATTTGGTTTCGATTATTGACTCCCAAGATTTTAGCTTTCCCTTTTAGTTTCAAACTCTGATATTTCGGTTCTTCCCTTTTTTGACTTCTTTTTGAATTTCGGCTGCTGATTTTCACCTCTCCTTTTTCGCTTTCCCCGTAGTTAACCAAGATTGCTTCCATCCTCCTTTGTACAAGGGATGAAAAATAAGACCATTTGACACAAACTACAGATAACAACACTAGTTTTAAGTATAATTTAAATATATAATGATTTTAATTTTTTAATTCTTTTTATTAATTTGATTAAAACTATAAATATAAAATATTGAATATGTATTTTTTTTTAATATTCGTATTTTTAAAATTGTAATATAAATAGAAATTCAATTCATTAATTAACAATTTTTTTCTATGGTTATAAATTCTAAAATAAATTATTTAAAATGATTCTATATTTTATGTAATAAATTATTAATATTAAATATTAAATTAATAAAAATGATAAATTCATTTCATTTCAAAATTTAATATTTTTCATATATAAT
The DNA here is from genome assembly GCA_034641835.2 of Pinus albicaulis. Classification (NCBI taxonomy): domain Eukaryota; kingdom Viridiplantae; phylum Streptophyta; class Pinopsida; order Pinales; family Pinaceae; genus Pinus; species Pinus albicaulis. The sequence continues at coordinate 474,245,762 of CM076580.1, read as the reverse complement.
TTGAGTTAGAAGAATAAAATTTGAAAATAAAATAAAATTTAACAATTCTTTTTAAATATATAAACTAATAAAATTTATAATATAATTAATCTAGTTTTCTTCCTAATCTTATTATCCAATAACTAACTTAGTAGGAGAGAAGTATTCATGAGAGAAACATTGAAGAAACTATTAAAATTTTATAATATAATTAATTAATTTAGTGTGTTTACTAAAAACACTTTACTCTTATGAATCATTATTATTATATTTATTTTTTTAACTTAATATTATATTTTCTTTTAATTATAAAATTCATCATTATCTTGAAATTCTGAGACTAAATGTTAATGTTGGAGGGTTTTAACATAATCAAATATTTATTTTAAAACATAGATATCAATCTAATCTATAATTGGTGTAGCATTTAGTTATTTATTTATATGGGAGAAAGTTAGAAATAAAAGAGATGTAATTTAAAATTTTGATATATGTCAAGATTGATTATTTATCTATATATATATATATATATATTCGAATTTTCAAAATTGGATCTATAACTCTGTAGTTTCAATCACAATAGATTTGCTTAGTATATTTAAAGATAATGTGAGAATGGAGTTATTTAAAGTAGTAAAAGGCATATGTAATTCATGATATATACAATCTATCTTAACTTTGGATCTATCATGCTATGAGAGGGATCAAATCCCTTAGGTACAAATTTTTTTCTCAAATTTCTGATCTACATATATGATGTCACTATGAGAGCATGTTAGTTCTCTTCATCTTTGGCCCACTATTTCAGGTCACCTGCACCCCTTATTAATGTTTTTCCCAATAATTTTCCTCACCCCGACTACCATATATTCATGCTTTCAGTGGGGGATTATAGAGGATGGGGGTAGAGGGAATTATCAGGAAAAATATGAATAGAAGTGATGGAGGGGAAAGGTAGTGAAATACTTAGAAAAATATGAAAAACAAAAATATAATTATATTCATGTTTTTCCCAATATTTACACTTACCCCAACCCTAATGTATCCATGTTCTGGGGAATATTGGGAAAAACATGAATATGAAACCCAAATAGAATTCTATTGATATTTTTCCCACTATTTCCCCCTTAGCCCCACCCTAATGTATCCATGTTTTGGGATAGGGGTTGAGAAAAATTGGGTCAAACATAAGTGATTTATACTCATGTTTTTCTCAATATTAATGGCACCCCCACCCCAAAACTAGATATATGGGAGTAGGTGTGGGGAGGTTTATTTGGAAAAATATGAATATGACAAATATTGGGAAAAACATGAATATAAAAATGTATTTATGTTTTTCCTAACATTCTCCTTCAAACTATTTGAAAATATGAATATATGAGAGTAGGTATGGGGTAGATATTGAGAAAAGACTGAATAGAGTAAAAATTGGAGGAAATTATACCATAAAAGTGGACATATATGTTGTATATCTCTCTGACGGGATACACAGGGGAGATATCCACGGAATGGTTATGAATGACCAGGGACATATACGGGATACGCAGAGGAGATATCCACGGAATGGTTGTGAATGATGGGGGACAGTGAGATTGGGTATAGTTTCAAACTTTCCTAAAAAAGATGGACATAACTAGAGAGGAGGCACTTTCATCGTTGATTTTTACTTCGTTTGATCTGTTTCATTTCCCACGTTTGTTATTATATTCTTTAGATCCGCCACCCAAACGAAAAACACCTCGGTCCTAGATTAGATTCTTCTCTTCTACAATATTTCTCGTCATTTTTGATATATACTCTACAGGGACCAGAGTTGTATGTTTTGCCATAGTAAACAGTAAATCCATACAAATTCAAAGAAGAAGAAGAAGAAGAAGTAGATTGCGATGGATGGAAGATTTGAAATTGAAAATCTAGTAGGCTTAGGAGAAATCAAAAGGAATATGTTTAGTGTTAGTGAGGTGGAGTTCACCAAATTGAAGATTGTTTTTCTTGTCCACCATTCTGATCTGCGAGTTCGTGATAGGCAATGCCGGTCGATTTCGATATAGAAAATAAATGCAATAGCAAGCAGTGTGTGGTCAGTGGTTCCCAAGCTCTACAAACCTAAAAGGTACAAACCCTTCATTAGGAGATGCTCCATGAAGACAAAGGGGGAAATGAAGATTGGGCGTGTGAGGGAGGTGAAAGTGGTGACAATATTGCCAACAGAGAACAACATTGAACACCTTGAGATTCTAGATTAGGAGAATTACGTTGTGAGCTTCTTGATGTTGGGAGTAAAGCATCGTCTTCTTCATTATTGGTCAGTGACATCATTGCACGAATTTGTAAGAGACGGATGCACTTGGACTCTTGTTGTGGAATCCTATGTCGTAGATGTGCTAGAGGAGCACTGTAAAGAAGAATCCTATCTATTCATTGATACTATTGTTAGAAGGAATTTGCAATCCATGTCCGCATTGTTCTCACCACAACTCCGCAATGATCACCACAGAAACTGAGTATTCGAGGTTAGGTTTTCAAATTTCTTGAATTTTGAAGATTCAACATGTAAATAAAAAAAATACATGGGACTGGCATCCTTATGTCGATGGCTGATTCACTGAATATTTTGCAATCACATGGACATAAAAGGGAGTAACTCTTGATTGGAAGCTCCGGAGATTCAAAACTCGAAAGCGTCATGTCACTTCACATCACAGCATGAGAGAAATGATATGAGTAAAATGAGCACAATAAAAAGCAAATAGAAAGAAGTAAAAATACAAAATACAAAATACTACTCTTTTGTCTTGGTGGAAGCAATTTTGGAACATGATTCAAAATTAAAAATTGTTTTACCAACCATTTAATTATTTTATTGAAAGAAGTAAAAAACATAAATACAAACTCTTGTATTACTAGAAGAAATTTTGGCACACGATACAATGGTTTCACCCAACAACTTCATTATTTTAATTGAATTTTATATATAATGTTTTAGGATTTTGAATTTTATATACAATTATTTAGGATTTTATTAGGGTTATTTTAAAAAAATTTAATTTTAATTTTAATTTGAAATATTCATCATAATATTATTTAGGGTTTCATTAGGTTTATTTTAATTTTAATTTTTGTTATTGTTATTTGTTTTTAATTTTAATTTAACTAAATTAAATATGACATTGCATTACATTATATAAAGTGTTATAGCATTGCTATTACATTTGGTGTGGTGCATTTCTCATTATAATTAAATGACTAGTAAATGTTAATAAGCATCAAAATATTTATTTCGTGTTACATCTCAAACACTCAAGATGAAAAAGTATTCATAAATATTAATTAAGTTTTAATTTTATTTTAAATTATTATTATTATCATTAATAGTAATAAAACAATTATATATAATTTAAACACACACACATACATATAGATATACAGATCTTAGAAACATGTGACATGATGTTGCCTATTAACTTGAAAATAGGCATTTTTATAATACCTAGCTGAATACCTAAGTCATCTAGGTTCAATAGTAAAAATTTTGAGACCAAAATTATGAATTAAATTTGACCTACTATAATTTAACTTGAAAGTGAAAAATACTTAAAAGAAAATTCAACATTTTCCTTAAAAACAATCTAAATATCGCTTGCAATCTAAATCATACGATTTTAGTAGTAATATTGTAGAATTTAAAGTATGAGAATTCATTTATTATTTAAATATTTAAAACAATAATAAATATATATGATTGTTTTTCGTTATTTTTTATATATACTCTATAGTGACAAGAGCTATATATTTTTCCACAATAATTTTCTGAAAATTCGAAGAAGAAGAAGAAGAAGAAACAGAGTGCGATGGATGGAGGATTCAAAATTGAAAATCTGGTAGTTTTACGAGAAATCAAAAGAAGTATCTTTGGTCTTAGCAAGGAGGAGTTCACCAAATTGAAGGTTGTTTTTCCTGTCCACCGTTATGATCTATGAGTTGGTGAGAAGCAATGCTGGTCGATTTAGATACAAAATATCAATACACCAGCAAGCACTGTGTTGTTAGTGGTTCGCAAGTTTGACAAACTAGAAACATACACACCCTTCATCAGGAGCTGCTCGGTTAAGAAAAAGGGGGAAACCAAGATTGGGTGCATGAGGGAGGTGAAAGTGGTGATGGAATTGCGAGCCAAGAACAATATTGAATTCTTAGATATTATGGATCAGGAGAATCACATTATGAGCTTCGGGATCTTGGTAGGAAAGCATCGTCTTCATCACTATCGGTCTGTAACGTCATTATTCTTAAAGTTGAATTAAACAAAGTTATGATGCCTCCTTCCTATAATATTCTCTATATCACTTAAGTGCTCAACCCACTCTATTCCCTTGGTTCTCTTGGATCCTTATGATCAAGTTCCACTTAATCATCGAAATCCCCTTACATCAGAAATTTTCGAATTTTTAATACACATAGGTCCTGAAATATCTTCACTTTGAAATACCAACCTTAGAGATGATTTCATGTTGAGGTCATCATCTCCACATGGCATCTCTTGGGTGGTGACATGTGTCACATGGATTTTCCCCACTAAGACACCTAAAAATGTTGAAACTGACTGTCATGTGTCCTCCATACTGCCATGTCATGTTGATGTCATATTCCTCATTAGAATTTTGGAGCTAATTATCCACTTCCATGTGTCCTTTGAAGGAGAGAGAAAGGGTCCTTGGGGTCCTTGGTTTTGCCATGATTTCCTTTGTATTTTCCATTATCCACAGCTTCGATTCTTTCCAATGAATTTCCATTTTTAAGGAGTTATGAAATTCTAATCCCTAAAGATTTAAAATGACCATCCTTCTAAAATTCAAGTTTTTATATCAGCCTTCTCTGATATTCCTCTTCCAATTTATGGTTTCTATTATAATCTCCTAAGATTTTAGATTTCCCTTTTGATTTCGACCTTCGATATTTTGGCTCTTCCCTTTTAATGTCCTTTTTGAATTTTGGTTCGCGATTTTTAGCTCTCCTTTTAAGCTTTCCCCATATTCAACCAAGATTGCACCCATCCTCCTCTTTCCTTGTTGGATTTCCCCTTAGCCTCAAGGTCCTGTATTTAGCTTTGTCGAAATTCAATAGGAATTTCAGAAAAATTAAATAATGGATAATATACCTATACTAATGTGATGTGAGGTACTTCATCTGAGTTTTATATGTTAAGGATACAAATATTTTTCTCCCCTCTTCTCCTTTACTTTCTTCTTCCATATTTTAAAATAGGTTTATGCCTAAGGCCTGGAAATAAGCCTCAGACAATATTTTCGCTAATCCCTTCCCCTTGATTAACTTAGTGAGTTTTATATCCATATCATATTCTTGAATATTGGAAATCCTCTCTTGCTTTCACTATCACCCTGCACAAGAATATATTTCATAGTAGCTGCAAGAACATAAGTTATTATATTGGACTGCTGGACATAAATTTGGAAGGAATTCGGGGATTTGACTAAGGCATAACTCTACCTCTCTAGGACACTATACTTCATGTCTTCATATCGCAACACCTGGCTGAAAAATGAAATTGGTTGTTCATGTACTTCAATATGTATATGTAATAAAACAATTTCCACCGTGTTAGCAGAGGTGAAATAAAAAATGAGGAATGGCATCTGATATTCTGGGGTAGCTAATACTGAGGATTTTGAAATATATTTTTTAATTGTAGAGAATGAATCTCGGGCTTCTATAGTCCATTTTACCTCTGTGTACTTATTTAAAAATTCTGTCATTTCTTTGACAATTTCAACATAGTTTGGTATAAATATTCTTAGAAAATTTATCCTGCCCAAGAAAACCTGAATCTCTTTCCTATTCCTTGGTAATGGAATATTATTAATAGCCTTCATGCTTTTGGGATCAATATTCACTCCTTATTTTCCCACAATGTGGCCCAATAGTTTCCCTTCACTTAAAGAAAACTATGATTTCTTGGGGTTTAAGGAAAACCATACCTTCTGCATTTTGTAAATGTGACTTGCAAGTGCCTGAGGTGTTCTTAATATGTTTTTTTATAAAATGGTGATTTCATCCAGGAAAATCACTATGAATTTATCTTTTTCCCAAAAATTTTCTAAATCCATTTCTCTTTGGAAAGTAGCTCCAGGATTTCTGAGGCTGAAAGGCATTCTGGCATACATAAAAGTACCCCAAGGTGTAGTAAAATTTGTCTTCTTTTGATCATTAGGGTGTACAACGATTTGGTTGTATCAAGAGAAACCATCTTTCTTGGAAATTCGGGTAGACCCTACCACCCTCTATAAGATATAATCCATTTTAGGCAAAGGATAGTTATCCTTCAATGAGGCCTTATTCAAATTTCTGAAATCTTGACATATCCTTTTTTCTCCATTCTTCTTCCTGACAAGAACTAAATTTTCTACCCAATCTGAGTACCTCAAAGGAACAATAATTATTTCCTGTAACTATTTATTCACCTCCTTTTCAATTTATGGAAGTAACAAAGATTAATCTTCCCAAGCTTCTTTTTATGTGGATTCACCTTAGTTTTTAGAGGAATTTTGTGTTGTATGACACCAAGATCAGAAGTCTTCAACCCATCATATGACCAAGCAAACACATCCATGTACTCCCTGTAAAGCTCCAGGTACCTTTGTTTGTATTCCCTAGGAACTCCTTTAATTAATTTGATGATTCTAGGATCTTCTTCGGTGTCAATATTACAATCCTCCACCTCCTCCTCAAGGTCTTTTCTAGTTGGCTTAACAACCACATAATTTGAGTTAAAAAGCCTTTCCAATGGAACCAACCCTCTTGGGATGATATTTCCTTTTAGTTGCCAGTTTTTGCGACCAACGATAGATCCTTCCCAACTGACTTGATCTCCATCTGTCAGATTTTCATCCTCGTGATCAACAATCGAGTTAGAGAATTCCCCAACAAACTCCATGAAGCACTTGACCTATTCTTCATCCTTAAAAACATGCAACTACCTCAGATATTATGGTACTGAAGGCCTATACCAGAATTGTACTTCATATCTGAGAAATGGGTTTTGAGGTGGTCTAAAATTACTAGAGGTGATTGCCAAAGAGTTGGTCGTAAGATTTAATTCTCCAGGAAAGTAATAAATATTGAAGGCTAAGAAAAAATTTTCAACCAAATCCCATGCTTGGTTCCTGTATGAATTCAATATTGGGGTTTTGGTTTGCCATTGATTTTTTATTGACTTCACCACCAGTTTTGGATCTCTAAACACAACAAGGCATCCAATGTTAATGTTTTTAGCATCTCGCAACCCCAAAAACAAAGCTTCATATTTAGCCACATTGTTTGTGGCCTCAAACTCCACCTTGAAAGATAGATGGATCAAGCTACCTTTTGGGGATACCAATAACACACATGCCCCATTACCTTCCTTATAATAAGCACCATAAATATACAATTTCCATACATTTTCATGCTCCAATGGTTGTTTACTCAATTGAGCTGAAAATTCCACTTGGGTGTCTCCCAAGATTTGAGCATCTTCTTCTAATAGAATGCAAGACAAATCCTTCTCTTTAACATATATAGAAGCATTATTTGATAAATATTCCTTCGTAATTGTGTTCAAAAATATAGATTCCCTATATAATCGACACTCCTCTCCACAAAATGTAGAAATGGTAGCATATGTTAGATCCATTTTAATGGACATGCCAATTTTCATTTCCCATGACTTGGACAAAAGCATACCAAATCATGCAGGGTTGTCAACAACTATAATATCTATTAATAATTTTTATTGGTATTTGAGAAAAATTTACCAGTAGATATTTGATCATACCTGGTGTTGTAGCTCCTAGAGAAAGCCCTGAGTTGTGAAGGACCAGTGCCTAGGACATCTTAAACCAATAGGATTCAGAGAAACTTTCTATGGTCGGGAATACAAGACCTCTTCTTCAGAAATGGTTTTAAAATTACATAAGATGGGACCAAGACATTAGGAACAGATAGAAACTAACAATAATGCCCAATATTATGACAATAAGGGTCTATAAGCACATATCAAAAGGTGAACCTGGATTTAAAATGCTGTGAGGTGGGCCGAACATGAAATCCAGTGCATAGTTATCAAAATAAGGAGTGTGGAAACGATGGTAGCAAATGAAGATAATATTAACAACAGGTAGGCCTATTGTCACAAAATAATCTACCCAAGCTAATATAAGAAGAAAGTCGTTAAATGAGATATAACATATGAACATAATATCAAGCTTTGAGCCATATTGAAAGCACACTCGCATTAAATATGCACTCGCATTCTAGTTAATAAGTATCTTTTCATAGATAAGTTCACATCTAGTTAATTAGAACTTGCATTCCGACAGCTTGTAATATAAAGAGAGTGATTGAAATTCCAAAAACATTTGTATTAGAGTATAACAGAGGGAATACAAATGGTGACTTATCTCACAAGGAATCCATCTCACAACAGAAAAATCCACTCTAATTTACCAATGGGATCCTTCAACATGTACTATGAGAATGCTTTAAAAATTTTAAAAATGGAGCATTCATGACTAATAGTCTTTGTTTTGGAAAATTTGGAACCCTCTTTCAGATTCAGGTTCTTTCTTTTATATCCTTCAGTTGAGTGTTGCAAAAGATATTTTGAGACCAATATTTGTTCACAGAAATATCTTTTATGTTGTTAGTCTCTATCAAAAATCAAAATTGATGATGAGGAAAAATGCCTCTCATCATCTGCATAGTAGCCTTAACAAAGGCACCAACTAAAAACAAAACAACTAAACAGAAAATAAAATGCATAGGGTAAAATGGAGATTTCACCCAATATTACAAAGTAAAAGAAGTAACAAGTAAAAAGGCCACTTGGGCCGGATCCTGAGTATCATTTTTTGGAATGATGAGGCATGGCTACTGCTAGTTGATTTGGAAGCTCTGATGATGCGGATGAGCTAGATTTGTGTCTCTAAGGAGGCGGGGACTGGTGGGACGATGTGGTTATTGGTATGTTGACATACTCGCTACATTTCTGCCATATGGTCACCCCTCGTGGGGGAATAGTGGAAAAAATATCCACTAAGGCTTGTATATCAGTCAATTCTAGGTAATCGACATGGACGACTAAGCACTGCTTGATCTGACAGAGAAGGGAAATCTCCTTGTCCAGGGCAGCAATAATTGTTTCAGCTTTCAAGCGAGTAGTTTTCTCATAAGGGAGATCAGTTTGATTCATAACGCTTGTCAACTTCTCTTCATAATACGTTAGACCTGAAAATGCAACCATTATAGGCTCCCAGCATGATGGGATGCCTGCTTTCACCAACTCATCCCATTCTTGATCAAACCACTCCACTCCTTTGGCGACCTGTTCCAAACCACTCAATGCGTTTTCACGTGTTGTCTCCTTCTCAATTATCCTTCTGATTTCCATCACTCCCTTGAAATGGTATTTAATCCCTTGGACAACTAACTCTTCAGAGTTTAATCCATTTAGTTAAGTGATATAAATTTTGGCCATGGCCACCTTTGTCTCAGATTCTGCTTGACCTTCCTGCAACTTCCCTTTAAACAATCAGATCACAATATTTTTCTCATCCATTAACGTAATATATTTCCAACATTTCTTTACCTCTGATATAATGTCAGTCCAAATGAGGCACCTAGCTTCTAGGAGGGTTGCATTTCCTTTCATCTGATTGTTCAACTCCTTGATGACCTTTTCCTGTTGCAGCTTCTCCCTTTTCACTCCTTCCACCTCTTCTTGCATGGTTGCCACCACCTTGTCGTTTTCTTCTAGCTTAGCTTCCAACTCCTGTATTTTTTGCTACGCTATGTGGGCTTGCTTTTATGAGACCTATAAGTCCAACAGAGCCTTGGTTAGCTACACCGGAGTGTTACCAGGTGTATTAGAGGCAGGGGTCATGCACACATGTGTGTCCCATTTCCCCTGCAAATCATCCATTTATGTGGCTGTCTTTGGATTCTCATCCCTTTCCCGGGCCAACGAATCAGCGAGTGCTAATTTCTCTCTTTCCGCCTGGGCTAACTCCTCTATTTTTATATATTCCTCATAGGGGATGTGTAGTCTCTTCCTCAACTCTGAGTTTTCGGCCTCTAGATCCAGGATGATCTACTTCCGGATGCCGTCTTTGTTGCTTCCTTTTTCCCTCACTATCATCGTGAGATTTTGCAGGTTGTTGTTGATGCCTTTGGCACTAGCCCTTTATTTCTTCTAGATCTCCAACACCTCTTTGTACTTGTCTTCCATATTTCCTAGTGCAAGCACAAGCTTTACTACTTCATCCCTTAACATATCCCTGTTGCATTGGTGGAGGTCAAGCTTGTAATTCAAAGGGACCTTTGCCAGATTCACAGCAACCTCCAAAGCTTGGTAACTAACTCCATCAGCTGTAGGGTATAGCATTGCCTCTATGATAGCTATTATCAATTTTTCTTTGTCCATATCCAGCTCTGAGGTGAGGTGGGTATGATATCTATCCACAAACCTGGCTAATTCTGCTCGGAGTTCCTCCCTTACTGTTCAGTTTCTATTTCCAATTTTTTCTGTTACTTCGGCTCTATTGACCAAAATGGCATGTGATATCCAAGAGGGTTCTGAAGAGGAAGCACCATAGTAATTTACCATGAAACCAACCTTGCCCTTGTGAGGCTCCCCATACTAGATGAATTCCTCTTACGAAAGGTTTTCCTAGATAATCTCCACCTCATCAGTTCTCTGCTTCTTGGAGGAATGGGATCCCTCCCCTATATCCATAACTTCTTGTTCCTCTAAAACATCAGCATAATCGGCCTACACTCTTCTCTCTATACCCGCTGAAGCAGTGTCTCCCCTTCCTTTTGCAGCAAAAGATTCAGCCTCCATCTGTGAAGCCAAAGGCCATGTATCAAGGTTAGCTCTCCATTCATTGAAGTGCCTAGTCTCAAGCACATATGCAGTGGAATTAATATTCCTTTTCCTATTGGAAATGATTCCTTTTGGGTCATAGGGCCAAGCTTTCCCCTGTACAAGATCCATCCTGAAGCAAGGTCTCCACTATGGGAAGGGTGTGTCTTGAGTTTACGGTGAAAGGGCTGATAGTGGTAGGGAGCTTGAGAATGTAGCCTTTCTTCACAGGGACGAAGTGGAACTGGTCCGCTTTCAGGGTTTGACGTATGTATTCAAGGGTGAAAACCCACATAGCAGGGAACAATGGCATGCGATAGGGGGGTACATCTGCACCATAGAATCTGATCTCAACATAGTCGTCAAACAGGTGCCAGTCCCCTGTGATCTCCTTATCATAGAACTACAGCCAATCCTTCTACTCGGGAAAAATCCTGGGTGGAGGGCTATCTTGAGGTATGGTGTAAGAAATGGTTATGAACTCATTCAAAAACCATGAATAACCCCTCTCGTTAGGCTGCCGATGTACTGAGACGTTCCACTCAAAGACAGTTCTTGGTTGGTCGTTCATTCTCGAAATTTTTTCGAGGCCTAAAGCTTCAAACTTGTCAGTGTGCTCAAATAGGAAGAGATAAAACATTAGTGAGAAGAACTGGAAAGCCCCCGAAGAGGGTAGTTCTTGAAACTAGGTTTGAACGGTTGAAGCCAAGAAAGTGGGGATGTCCAAAACAGCACCCGGCTGAGACATGAGCCAAAGGATGGCTACACATTCTTTTGACACCCTCTTGACCTCCCTGAGACCTAGAAACCCTGAGATGAAAGAGAGAACAGGTTGGAGATTGTCTATGAATGTGGTCAAGGGAACCATATCTGAAGACGGGATAGCCGTGAGACGAGAGTCTTAAATGAAAGAGAGGAATTCACTCTACTGTTTCCAAGGTAATTTGGAAAACTGACGGGACAGGGACAACTCTGTGAACTCGACATACTTCTAGCTGTGAGGGAAGCAGAGGGATTCTTTAATGAACTCAGGAGATATATGCAAAACCTTATTTCCTTGAGCCAAAAGAAATACATCCATGCGCTCATCATAGGCATCTCTGAGCCAACATATGAACTAGGTGACTGGAAAGGTGGGAAGAGAAATTTGATAATATAGGCCTGACTGAATGACTCTGAACCAGTCTTGGCCCTTCATATGGCTTTCTAACAGATTGGGTCTGATGCGAGAAACACGGAAAGGGTACTAAGGGTCATAGATATGAGCTTGTGTGTCAATGAAAGGTTTAGGTCCAGGGACTGCCCTGACCTTGCGGGCTTGTGGGGTTTCAAGTTCAGAGTTTCTAGGCTTGGCTCTCCCCATGACCATCTTGAAAAGTAAAGTAGAAGGAAAACTGTAAGATGTGGGAATGACTAAGTACTTGTAACCAATGAGGAATACCTAAGAGGGGAAGCAACACGGGGGTTGAAAGAGACCTAGTGCTAGAGTTCAAGCTTAACTACACGGCGAGTTTGTAAAAACAAGTATTTTACTAAGAATCAGCGTAAGACAGGGTTAAATAGGCCATAGATTTATAGAAAATGAAGCTTGGGTACCAACTTGAAGGGATAACATCATAACGACGTCGACAATGGGGCACGTGGCATTAGGTTGTTGGTTACCAGCAGTCGGGTAGGGGTGAGCCATGCACCAGGCTAATACCGGTACTGGTCGTGTACTAGCTTTCCTAACTTACCTTACCTTTGCTTTTACTCTCTCTACTTGTTAGTCTCGAGGGGTCCACTAAATGGTTTCGGCGGGGGCCTGTGAAGTCCTCTCACAATACCCCATCACCCCACGGAATGGTTAAAACCCGCTCCACCAACTTGTGATGTCATTCATTCTGAGGGGTATAGCTCTTCCCTCCTTATAACATCCTTGGTACCCACATAATCCCTCCACGTGGCAACTTTACTTAGACTGTCCCATGTATGGCCCACGGCCCCGCCTTTGCTTAGCTGTAAAGCAACATTTGCTCCTTCATCTGCACTCTTTCTATGAGCGGAGGGCTTGCATACTTCCCTTATATTGACTTGGCCCGCTTACACTTCCGACGGTTTTCCTTCATTTACCTTGAGTTTTTTCCGCATGAGACAATAAGGTGAGGGCTATCATAACAGCACCTGGAATCTCACTCTTTTGGAATCAAAGGAGTATATATCTTTGTATGGCTTTATAATCTGCAGCCCTAGCTGCTCAACACATATTATGGAATTAAGCTATGAGATGCTCCTTAATCAAGAATACAATTATGTAATAGCAGGTCATGAATCACCAAGGTGAGACAGAATGGGGAAATGGAAGGGACCTTCTCATCTACATGCAGTCCAAGCAGAACGATGGGCCTATGTTTCTACAGGTTAAGGTTGTCTTGTAGGGGGATAGTGGTGGGTGAAATCATAAACTGAGACACTTGAGCTTTATAATTGGGCTATTTCAATAATTCAGTCAAATGGATAGATATATTCACTTTCTCCAACTCTTTTTGAGGACTAAAGGCAAAGGGATTCTTATCATTTTTAGCAAACATGACAGGTTTTGTATTCTCATTGCATATTGGCTTTATCTGTGGGGGGAATTTCTCTTCTTAGGAGGCTATAGATTCATTTGTAATAGGATTGGAGGGTTATTTTTTTGGTTGGTGAGACATGGTTAAGTAGTTTCCTCCCTTTATCTACTGGTTAGGGTAACTTGGATGAAGAGTTTCTTCATTTTGGTATTACTCCATGGAACTTTTCCTAGATGATATGAGATCATATTTCCTATGTAATTGTGCTTCCATGAAGTCACTCGTAAAGATCAGTTGAGTCACTCGTAAAGATAGCCTTGAGTTGTAAAAATACCAGTGCCTAGGACATATTAAATGAAAGGAGCATATGACTCAACTGATTGCAGTTGACAATGTTAGGCACTCATGCTACTATGAACTAATGAATTGCTTTGATAAAGATGGGACCGAGACTCTAAATTTCATCACAAAAAAGAAGGAAACTGCAGATACCAAATGTGAAACTCAATAAGTAAATGCATCAGATAGCTTTAAAACATAATGCTATAAAGGGGGAAAACTTGTGAAACGAATGTACAACGATCAAGTTATAAGTGAGCAAATACTATGATAGAAAATGAGATAAGATATTACCTATAACTGGGCTTATTCTAGGATAAGAATCCAAATATTTATTACCAATAGAACAATGGAAGAGATATGAAAATGAATAAAGTATCATGCCTGAGCCATATTTAAAGCGCTATATATGAGTAAATATGAGTATCTGTTATGATAAGTTCACATTTAAGCATGGGAGCACTCGCATTCTAGAACATTTAGATACAAGAAGTGTGGAGAGATAAAAAATGAACATTTATATTAAAAACATGGAGAAGGGTTACAAACTGTAAATCATCTCAAGTGGAATCCCCAATTCCATCAAAATATTCTATTACTGAATCCCAATGGGATCTTCAACATCAACTATCGAATTCAAATAGACAATACACATAGAGAGTGCTTGAGCTAGTGAGTCCTTCAGAAAATTTGGAACCCTCCATATGTCTTTCCTCTCTTCTTTTATAACATTCTGATGTTCTATACATGGAAAGATATTTTGGGAAAATAAATTTTCTACATACCTGTGTGTAGTTTCAACTCTTATTCAAAAACCAAAATCGATGATGGGGTAGAATGCCTCCCATCATCTTACAAAGTGGGCTTAAAGCCATTTCTAATTGAAACAAAAACAACTTACTAACTGAAAGTAAAAATGCAAGAGTGAAATATGAATTTCACTCAAAATTAAAAACAAAAATAAAATAAAGTAAGAGGCCACGTAGGCCCAATCATGAGTTATCACTGTCTTTGGTGAGGCGGAGCTGGAGCTGCTACTGTAGAAGGTAGTACTGTGGCTGTAGAAGAGCTGGATTTCTTATTGGCAGTTTGAGTTGATAGGTTTGCTTGAGTGGGAAACCGTTGCGTAACTTGATAGAGGAGAGATAATTCCTTACCAAGTGTGGCAATTATTGTTTCGGCCTTAAGCCGAGCGGTCTTCTCAGATGCTGCATCTGTCTGATTCATCACCTCTGTCAGTTTTCACTCGTATACTTGTAACGATTGAAGTACAACATTTGCAGGCTCCCAGCATGATGGGAGGTCAGTGAGTGTAAGTTTAGTACATTCTGTTTCAAACTGTCCCAAGCTCATCACCATTTGTTCCAAACTACCCAGTGCAAGGTTGCGCATGACTTCCTTTTCTATCATCCTCCTACATTCTGCTACCTCTGTCTCTGATTCCTCGTTTGGCCAATTCTTCTGAGCTCAAATCATTTAGGAAGGTAATATACCTTCTGGCACTTTCAACCTTAGTTGAAGTGTTTGTATGTCCTTCATGTAGAGTCCTTCTGAATTGGTGAACTGCAGCCTTCTTCTCTTCAATTAAGGTCAGGAAGGCCCAATGCTTCTTTACCTCTATGATGATGTCTGTCCAAATTAAGCGTCAGGCTTCCAAGAGCGTGATATTTCCTTTCACCCAGTTCGTCAGGTCACTGATAGTCTTTTCCTGTTGCAGCCTCTCTTGTTTCCCCTCTTCTATTTCTTTTTGTAGAGCTGATACCATATTGGTATTCTCCTTGAGACAGGCCTCAATCTCGTGAATATTTTTTTGTGCAGTTTGAGCCTGCTTCTCTGCAACCTGAAGGTTAGCCAGTGCTTTAGTTATCTATTATGGGAGTGAGCTAGATACTTTAGCAAGTGGCATGGAGCATACGTGTGTATCCCAGGTTCTTTGCAACTCATCCATATTTTGCTGGAGGGCAGTCATCTCGCTAGTAATTTTAGCCCTCTCCTCTATCTCCTTAGCTAGGGATTCTGCTAGGTCAGCCTTGTCCTTTTCCATATGGGCTAATTCAGCAGTTTGCACATGCTGGAAAGCTCGACATATTCAGCTTATGCTTCGTAGCCGTAACTCCGTTTTTTTGCAACTCCGAGATGACATGACCCTAGGGATCTGCTTTTTCACTCCCTTTTCCCTTTACATCTGCTTGAAGACTCTGCAGGTTGTTAGAGCGTGCTTGGGCATTGGTTTTCTCCACCCTAAGGTTCTCAACCACTTGGTTGTATTTGTTTTTTACCTTCCTTAGGGTGAGAGAGAGCTTCACCACCTCATCCTTCAACATGTCACCGAAACACTGGAATAGATTCCATTTATCAATCGGGGGAACTTGTGACATGTTTACTACCACCTCCAGAGCTCTATAGCTGGTGTTCGAGCCTCTGGATCTAGAACCTCTTTAGTCATGGCCATCAGCAGTTGTTCCTTATCCATATTGATCTCGGCAGTAAACCGAGTATGATATTTGTCTACAAATCCTTCTAACTCCTACCAAAGCTTATCCCTGATAGTTCTGTTCTTCCCCTTTATCCCGTCCCCCGCCTCATACCTGTTTACAAAGATGGATTTTGAAACCTGTGAGAAATCATACGATGATGGACCATCAAATTTTACCATGAAACCTTCTTTTCCCTTCTCCATCTCTCCATATACTGCCACTTTTTCTAGTAGCGGCTCTTCCCCTACACCTTCTTCATCATTTGTTCTCTGCCTTTTAGAGGGCAAAGAATCTCCTCCTGTGACTCCATCTTATTCAACCTGTTTCTTACCTGCTTCTCACATTGAAGCAGTGTCTCCCTTTTCCCCTGTCACAGATGAATCAGTCTTCATCTGTGAAAGAAAAGGCTAGGTATTAGGATTAGCTCTCTACTCGATGAAGGGTCTAGTTTCATGAGCATATGCAGTTGATTTAATATTCCTCCTTTTTCTTGAAATGATGCCTTTTGGATCATAAGGCCAAGCTTTCGCTTGCCTTAAATCCATACTCTTGAGCAGGGTTTCCACTGTGGTGAGGGCATGGCTTGAGTTGACAATGAAGGGACCAACGGTGGTAGGCAGTTTAAGAATGAACCCCTTTTTCGCAGGGAGGAAGTGGAGCTGGTCAGCCTTCAAGGTTTGCCGGAGGTACTCCAAGGCGAAAATCCATATGGGAGGAAAAAATTCCAGTCTGTAAAGGGAAACCTCTACACCGAAGACCCTGATCTCAGTGTAGTCATCAAATAGGTACCAATCTCCTGTGCTTTCTTCCTCACTGAATTGTAGCCATTTCCTCTGCTCAGGAAAAATCCTGGGTGGAGGGTTGTCATGAATAATAGTGTATGCTATTGTCATAAATTTTTTCAAGAAGTTTGAATAACCCACCCCATTAGCCAACTGATGCACTGATGGGTTCCACTCAAATACAACTTTTGGTTGAGAATTTATCCTAGAAACCTTTTCTAGACCCAAACCCTCAAACTTATCAGCCTGTTGGAAGAGGAAGAGGTAGAACACCATGGAGGAGAAACAAAAATGGTAGGTGGCCGGGAGGTCTTGAAACTGGGTTTGGATGGCGAAGGCCAAGAAACCAGGGATATCCAAAAAAACCCGTGATTTTGACATTAACCATAAAAGGGCTACACATTTCTTCGAGACTTTCTCGATGCCCTCTATACCTAGTAACCCTGCAATGAAAGCAAGTGTTGGCTAAAGGTCTTCCTTGAATGTATTCAAAGGCACTGAGTCCAAATACGGGAAAGTTGTAAGGTGGGAGTTGGAAATAGAAGCGATGAAATCACTCTGCTGCATCTAGGGTAACTTGGAAAACTAATGGGCTAACAACATTTCAGTGAAACTAGCATAATTTGAAGTGGGAGGGTAGCAGAGTGCTTTTATGATGATTTCGAGAGATATACTAAATATCTTGTTCCCTCGAGTTGATAAGAACATATCTCGATGCTCATCATAAGCTTCTCTAAGCCAACATATTAATTCCAGATCTAGGTAGACAAGTGAAGCAATTTGGTGGTATCGTCCCGACAAAACAACTCTGAACCTATCCCTATTCTCTAAATGTTTCCTGAATATGTGAGGCTTGATGCTACTGATGAGAAAAGGGTATTGTTGGTCTCGAATGTGGGCTTGCATGTCTATGAATGGCTCAGGTCCAGGGGCAGCCCTGGACTCGCGAACTTGAGGGGTTGCGGGCTTCGACTTCTTAATCTTGATTCTACCCATGACCATTATGAAAAATGAAAAGCAAAAGGAAACTTAGACAGTGAAAAAGGGATGGAATACCTGTGTAGTAAGGAAAATGCTTGGGAGAAAATGATCCAGGGAAGTTGAAAGCGACTTGGCAGACCTGGTATTGGGAGCTCGCACTTTAGCTTTACGGTATCTCGTAAAAGGAAGTATTTTACCAAAGTGAGCACAGAACAGGGTTGTGTACTGGGTGTCCTAGGAATTACCTTACCTTTGTTGCTTGTGAAGCTATTACCTGAATAGGCCTACTAGAAATTCTGGCAAGGTCTTGGAGCGGCTCTAAGCTCGCGACCATCACCCTATGAAATACCTGTCTTGGGTCCCACCACTGCCACATCTCCATCATTCCACGGGGTAAGCTTCCTCCTTCCCCCTGCCATCCTTGATCTGCCCGGAAATGCTTAGCGTTGCCTTGTCCTCTTAATTTTTCATAGCTCAGGTGGGTCCCTCTATTATACAGTTGTATTGCATATATGTAATCCTTTTTTTGGGTAAATTTTTACTGTAAATTTGAACTTATATGTCATATTCCCCTTTTATATGCATTTTCATTTACGCCAAATCACTAACTCCTTTAAGCATTTCTCCGCTTTATGTTTCGGGTGGTCCCCTCCTTGAAGTTTCTTAGGGCGGTGGTGAATGATATAACAACATTGGCTCCATTTGGGGATGACACACTCGTCCTCGAACATGTCGAGAACTCTGCAGACCATCTATTAACCTCTTTTTGTGAACACAGCCTCGTTGGCACTTCTACTTTAATTAGGTTTTAATCAAAAATAGAAAACATAAGAGTAAAATAAAACATATATTGTAAAATATATATACAGTAGGCCTTATGACCTGAATCAGTACTAGAAATAAGGTTTTAGGAATTACCCATTTACAGGGGCTTTGAGCAGGTCACCTTAAAAATTTTCCAGCATGAAAGTATTATTTCCTCCAACTTCTGCAATTTTAAATGGACCAAACCATAATGGATCAAACCTCCCATGCTTTCATTTCTCGGATCTCCTGACATCCCACCTTAGAACCAGATCTCCAACCTGCATTTATTTACCTTTGGTATGTTGGTTGAACAAGTCTTTCATTTTTTCTTGATACTCTGTCAACCTTTGATTTACTTGACTCCAGGTTTCTTCCAACTCAACCAAGTGATTCATTCTTCTGATAAGATCATTTGACTTCTCCTAATTGTATTGTAGGAAACGAGATACAGATAGAGCTAGATATATTGGAAACATCTTTGCTAGTCCATAGACCAATTCATATGGAGACTTGCCAGTTGACCACTTGCTGGTAATTCTGTTTGCCCATAGGGAAAGCTTGAGCTGTGAATCCTAGTTTTTCTGGTTTTCGTTTATGGCTTCTTTCAATGCTCTTACCAAGGTCTTGTTAGAGGATTCCACTAGCCCATTTCCCTGTGGATAGTATGCAGTAGAGTGTCCCAATAGAATATTTTATTTCTTGCGGAAGTTAATGAAGTTGGTAAACTTAAAAGCCTGTGCATTGTCAGTTACAATATTAGTAGGGCAGCCAAACCTGGATATGAGGTTATCTTCCATGAACTTGATTACTACTGCATGTGTCGCATTCCTCACTGGCACCAGCTCTACCCATTTAGTAAAGTAGTCTGTGGCTATCAGGATCCACTTGTGTTTTCCACTGGATGTAAGATGAATCTCTCCTATGGAGTCAATTCCCCACTGTTGAAAATGTTCTTCTATATGTACTGGGATCATGGGCATGGGTGAAAACTTAATGCTTCTCAGCGAATCTTTGACATTTTTTGCAAGCCCTGACCTGTGCATGAACGTCTCCAAAAAGTTTAGGCCAGAAGAAACCTGCCTTCAAAATTTTTTGGGTTTTGGCCCTCCAACTATAGTGTCCTCCACAAATGCCTTCGTGGAATTCAACCATAACTTCCTCCACCTCGGGCTCTATGAGACATAAGAGAAAGATTCCTCAGGGGTCTCTCTAGTACAACTGACCATTTTATATAATAAACATTTGGGATTTTAATCTCAGGGTTCGGTATTTCTTCTTATCACAGCTTGGTGGACACCTGAGAGATAGAAGATACTCTACAATCTCCTTGTACCATGCACTGAGTAGGTATTTCATGTGAGTCTTTTGGATGGCACTTTCTACACCATGCTGATCGCATTTACCTTCAAGTACCTCTTCCAATCCCATGGTTAAGTTTATTCCCAAGGCTTGACAGTTAGATTCGGACAGGATCTTTGCTAGTCCTTGTCTCTTTATAAGCTTGGTGGGGCGAATATCCAACTCGTATTCTTGGATCTTTTCTATCCACTTTCCCCTCTTACCCTCACTGTCACCTAGGATCAAGATATATTTCACTGTAGTAGTGGGTACAAAAGCAGTTATAGATGACTGCAATACATACATCCAAAAATCCTTCAGGGACTTGACCAAGGCATTGGCTTGTTTCTCCAAAATATTATATTTCAGCTCAACGTCTCGAAGCACTTGACTAAAAAGGGAATGGGTTGCTCGTACCCTTCTGCATTCTTTTGTAATAGTACCACTACCATAGTGTGAGGAGATGCAAATGAGAAAATCATGAAGGGCTTACCGTAGTCAGGACCTGCCAGTACAAGGGCTTCTGCGAATGCACTCTTGATTCTATTAAATGCTTCCCTCAACTCGACAGTCCATTTCACATCATTATATTTCTTCAAAATTTCCGTTATGTACTGAACTATCTCTGCGTAATTCGGTAAGAACCTCCTCAAAAAATTTATACGTCCAAGAAACACTTGAACTTCCTTCTTGTTTCGGGGTAGGGATATGTTGTTTATTACTTCTACCATTTTTGGATCAATTTTTACCCCAACTTTAGTTACAATATGATCCAACAGCTTTCCTTCTTCTAAAGAAAATAGAGATTTTTGTGGGTTCAGAGATAGCCTATGCCTGCAGCATTATCAAAGGTTCTGTGCAAGTGATCAATGTGCTTGGTATCATCCTTGGAGAATACTGTGGTATCATCTAGATACACCACCACCAGCTTGTCCTGCTCACCTAAAAAAGCGATGTCCATGGCTCTCTGAAATGTGGAGCCCACGTTTATCAACCAAATGGCATCCGGGCATACATGAACATACCCCATGGATTGGTGAATGTCATTTTATTTTGGTCTACCGGAAGAACTACTAGTTGATTATACCTTGAGAAACCATCCATCATTGACATACCTGAGGATCCCACCACCTTCTGCAATATGTGATCCATTTTGGGCAGTGGGTAATTATCTTTAAGGGATGCTCTGTTTAAGTTCCGAAAATCAACACACAACCTTATCTCTCCGTTCTTCTTTCGAACTGGGGCCAAGTTGGCTACCCATTCGGAATACCTCAATGGTACAATGATTTTGGCCTTCAATAGTTTCTTTATCTCCTTTTCTATGGATGGAAGCAGTAAAGGATTAATCTGTCTCAAATTTTGTTTGTGCGGCTTAACATCTCCTCTTAATGGGATCTTGTGTTGTATGATGCTAATGTCAAAGGTATTTAGGTCTTAATAAGACTAGGTGAACACATGCTTGTATGATTGGAACAATTTTGTATATTTCTCTTTGAACTTTTCAAGGACCTTCTTTGACAGCTTCACAATTTTGGGCTCTGCCCCTGTCCCAAGGTTTAATTCCGCTACAATCTCATCTTCAACCACCTTATTAGGACTGGCTGGGACATCATTTTTATCAAAAATAATTTCCAAAGGCACCAATCCTCTCAGAATCACATTCCCTTTGAGCTGCAGTACCTTATGGCTAGCCATAGTATCTTGCCACTTATTTTTTGGTGAATCTTCAGTCTTCTCTTCTTCTTCATCTATTGTCAAATTGGAGAATTCTCCAATAGTCTCCATGAATATTTTCACTTGTTATTGATCTTTGAACACCTTCCAGCGTTTGATATTATCTGGGATAGAGGGACGATAACAAACCTCTATTTCATACCTCAATAGGGGGTTCTGAGGGGGTCTGAAATTACTAGCTGCAACATCAAGAGAATCGGCCATTCGATTTTGGTCCCTTGGCATGAATTGAATATTGAATGCTAGGAAGAAATTTTCCACTAGATCCCACAATTCATTCTTGTAGGCCCTTAGCCAAGGGTTCTTTTCTTGACACTAGTTCCTAATCTGCCTTACTACTAGCTCTGAATCCCCAAAGACTTTCAGACTTTGAATGTTCATGTTTTTGGCTGTTTGCAATCCCAGCAGAAACGCTTCTTATTCAGCTACATTGTTCGTGGCTTCATACTCCAACTTGAAGGAGACATAGGCTAACTTCCCAGTAGGAGTGATCAATAGGACACCAGCTCAATTCCCTTCTCTGGAATTCACTCCATCGAAATGTAGGCTCTAGATACCACTTTCTTCCCCACTCGTTGACTGTTCAACCTTCAATTAGCAGAATGGTGGCTCCTATATGAAATCCTCATATTCTTCAAGCATAAAACAAGAAAACTCCCTGTCTTTACTATATGTTGGTGAATTCACTGAGTTATCAGCCTTGGTCACCATCTTTAAAAACCTTGTCTCTCGGTACAACCTTCTCTCTTGGCCTCCAAATACTAGAATGGTTGCATAGGTCAGATCCAACTTTATTTAACCACCAACATTCATCCCCCATGATCTGGATAGTAGCATCCCAAAACGAGCTGGGATATCAGCGACCACTATGTCCATCACCACACCCTTGGCTGGGATTTGAGCCAGATTTACAACTAGATATTTGATCATCCCCAAAAATTTGACCCTCTTAGAGTCAAAATGTATAGGTATTTATATGGATTTGTAATCTGCAGTCCCAATTGTTCCATTACTGATAGAGGTAACAGGTTATGGGATGCCCCTAAGTCTAGCATACATTTATGCAACAACAAGTCATGAATCACTAGGGAGACATAGAAAGGAAGGGTCGATGAATCCAACTCCTCCACATGCGGACCAAACAAAAACATGGGTCTTTCCTCCTAGAGGTTTAGACTATTTGGGATTGAGGTTACTCCCTGAGGAAGCATGAACTGAGACACTTGAGCTTCGTAGGTAGGTTGTTTAAAGAGCTCAGCTAGGGAAACTGGGAACTTGACTTTCTCCAGCTCTTTTTGAAGACAGAAAACAGTAGGGGACTACTCTATTAGGTTTTCTTTGAGTTATTTTGGTATGACTGGAGGTTTCTCCTCTGCTGGAATATGTTTGACCTTTTCATGGGGATTAAATATAGGCTTAGAAGAAGAAGGGGTGGAAACATTAGTATGTACAGGTTCATTGATAGGTTTCTTACCTTTGCCTTTGAATTTTTGAACAACTGACTCTTTTTGAGGCAAATCTTCATCCAACTCTTGTGTTCGAGTTCTCTTCCTGGAGGAACGGAGATCATACTTTCGGTGAAATTGTGCTTGCATGAAATCCACAAATTGTTTGAAGTAATCATCAATATCAGGAACTTCAACAACACCTGTTTTGTCAGCTTCTTCTTACAAAGCAAGCTCAACCTCCTCGTCTTCTTGCAAAGAGAGCTCCCCCTCATCTCCTTCTGAGTAAGTGAGATATTGATCATCTTGCTCATCAGGAAATTATTCAGCAGATCGATCCATTTTCCCTTTAATATACAACAGGGGCTGTATGTGATCTTGTTGTTCCTTCCGGTCTCTCTGCAATATTTGCAAAGGAGGTTTTCTATACTGAGGGTTATAACCTCGGTTTGGAGCAACTTGGGGTGGCCTTGATGATGAATTCTTTGCTTCCAGCTCAAGCTTCACCAACTTGCTGGAGAGGTTCTTGATCATCTTGTTCATTTCCTCAATCTTATAATCTGCTATCTCCCTCTCTTGATTTGAGGTAGAGGCTTCTTCTTTACCTCATTGCCTATAATCGTGGTCCATCCTTCCTTTAGATTTTCCTATAGAATCAAGTTAGCTTCCACTTCTAAAGTATCAGTCTAAGCTTCGTCTAGGGTGGCGAACTTTCTTTCCCTTAAGGAGAAACCGAAATCTGATTTGAACGCAACTATAAACACCACTTTAGCAGCAATTTGGTGAGGCCTCATTTCTACTGGTAGAATTGTATACAATTTATTAAATATCTTAATGAATTCAAAAACATCTTCATTATTTATTTTCTCTCACTAAGATTGAATCGTGAAGACAACATCCATAATCCTGCTTTCCCATTTCTTGGTGAAGGCATTTATTTCCTCCTGGGTGTATTAATGAGCAAGCCTCCTGTGGTCTTGAACCATTTACGGCCTCGCCATCTAAATACCGAATAAAAATCCTCAACACAACATCTAGATGCTCAAAATTGAAGTTATCTCGCAAAGCTAAAAAATCCAAGTGTTTTTGGGCAGTAGTGTCATCCTCCCCATTCAAATCGGTAGGACCTTCACGTAATCTTGAGGCATGTCATTCAAGATCCGTGTAGTTCCAGGGGCATATTTTTTCAACAAGAAACCAGAGCAACCAAGATAGTGGTGGAGGTGGACTCGATGAATAAGAGGAGGTGACTCGAAGGGGACTGTGTATAACAATAGGAATGTATTGAACGAAGTCTTGTGGGGTTGCTTGAATAGGTGAAATATGTGAAATGGTAACCTCTGTGACTTCTTTCACTTCTTCGGCTTCAGGAGTGGGATGCAAAAAGAAGCTTGAAGTGTGTACAGACTCACCCTCATCTTTGACTTCAATATTTTCAATGGAGGGATGACCAGGAGAGTATTCAAGGATTCTGGCAGTAGCCCCAAGAACTTGGACTTGAGCCAACTATGAGGAAGATGGAGATTCTTCCAAGGAGAATCTTGGTATATCAATATGAGCAGTCTACTTTTCTCTCCAGTTTCTTTTGTGTAATATCTTCTCAGGGCTAGATACTGAAGGAGTTCTCCGTTGAGATGTGTCAAACCTTAGGTGGAGCATATTTTGAGCCAGGACTGCAAAATGGATTTAAAATTTGAATTATAGTGGAGTCGCCAAAGTGAGGGATCTACAACTCTCAACCCTTCCTTCTCACCTATTTTGAAGGGTGACTGTGTTTTTGTCGTATCCCAGGGGTTTAAATCTCTAACTTTGTTTCCTCGGAAATGGCGCCAGAAAGATGTTTTCATTCCTAGAGATAGCCTTGAGTTGTAAAAATACCAGTGCCTAGGACATCTTAAATGCAAGGAGCATATGACTCAACTGATTGCAGTTGACAATGTTAGGCTCTCATGCTACTATCAACTAATGAATTTCTTCGATAAATATGGGACCGAGACTCTAAATGTAATCACAACAAAGAAGGACACTGCAGGGACCGAATATGAAACTCAATAAGTAAATGCATCAGATAGCTTTAAAACATAATGCTGTGAAAGGGGAAAACTTGTGAAACGAACGTACAATGATCAAGTTATAAGTGAGCGAAGACTATGACAGAAAATGAGATAAAATATTAACTATAACTGGGCTTATTCTAGGATAAGAATCCAAATACTTATTACCAGTAGAACAGTGGAAGAGATATGAAAATGAACAAAGTATCATACCTGAGCCATATTTAAAGTGCTATAGATGAGTAAATATGAGTATATGTTATGATAAATTCACATTTAAACATGGGAGCACTCGCATTCCATAACATTCAGATACAATAAGTGTGGAGAGATACAAAAAGAACATTTATATTAAAAACATGGAGAAGGGTTACAAACTATAAATCATCTCAAGTGGAATCCCCAATTCCAGCAAAACCTTCTACTACTGAATCCCAATGGGATCTTCAACATCAACTATCGAATTCAAACAGACAATACACATACAAAGTGCTTGAGCTAGTGAGTGCTTTAGAAAATCTGGAACCCTCTATATGTCTTTCCTGTCTGCTTTTATAACATTATGATGTTCTATATGCGGAAAGACATTTTGGGAAAATATCTTTTCCACATTGCTGTATGCAGTTTCAAGTCTTAATAAAAAACCAAAATTTATGATGGGGTAGAACGCCTCCCATCATGTTACAAAGTGGGATTAAAGTCGTTTCTAATGGAAACACAAACAAATTACTAACTGAAAGTAAAAATGAAAGAGTGAAATATGAATTTCACTCGAAATTAAAAGTAAAAATAAAATAAAGTAAGAGGCCACGTAGGCCTAATCATGAGTTATCACTATTTTTGGTGAAGCGAAGCTGGAGCTGCTGCTGGAGAAGGCAGTACTGTGGTTGTAGAAGAGTTGGCTTTCTTACTGGTAGTCT
Organism: Pinus albicaulis; assembly: GCA_034641835.2. Lineage (NCBI taxonomy): Eukaryota > Viridiplantae > Streptophyta > Pinopsida > Pinales > Pinaceae > Pinus > Pinus albicaulis. The sequence goes on along the minus strand of CM076580.1, from coordinate 474,219,433 downwards.
GACTTGATAGGGATGCATATGTGGTGATTGATGAACTTGTATGATCGCTACACCTCTTCCAGATGTCAGCTGCAGGCCCAGGTATTGCAAGGAAGGCATCGAATAGAGCATGCACTTCTGTTAGTTCGGCATAGTTTGCTTGAGTGAGAAACCGTTGCTTAAATTGATAGAGGAGAGAGAATTACTTATTGAGTGTAGCAATCATTGTTTTAGCCTTAAGCCAAGTGGTATTCTCAAACGGTGCATCCATCTGATTCATCACCTCTGTTAGTTTTCACTCGTATACTTGTAACGATTGAAGTACAACATTTGTAGGCTCCGAGAATTATGGGAGGCTAGCGAGTGTAAGTTCAGTCCATTCTGTTTCAAAGCATCCCAAGCTCATCACCATCTATTCCAAACTGTCCTATGAAAGGTTGCGCACGGCTTCCTTTTCTATCATCCTCTTACATTCTCTTACCTCCTTGAACCTGTCTTGGATTTCTCGTTTGGCCAATTCTTCTGAGCTCCAATCATTTAGGAAGGTAATATAACTTCTGGCACTTTCAACCTTAGTTGAAGAGTCTGTATGTCCTTCATGTAGAGTCATTCTTAATTGGCGAACCACGACCTTCTTCTCTTCAATTAACATTAGGAAGGCCCAACGCTTCTTTACCTTTAGGATGATGTCTGTCCAGATTAAGTGTCAGGCTTCCAAGAGGGTGATATTTCCTTTCATCTGGCTCATCAAGTCCCTAATAGTGTTTTCCTATTGCAGCCTCTCTTGTTTCCCCTCTTCTATTTCTTTTTGTAGAGTTGATACCATCTTGGTATTCTCCTTGAGACGGGCCTCGAGCTTGTGAATCTTTTGTTGTGCAGTTTGAGCCTGCTTCTCTGCTACCTAAATTTCGGCCAGTGTTGTAGTTAGTTGTTCTTGGATTGAGCTAGATACTTTAGGAAGTGGCGTGGAGCATACGTGTTTATCCCAGGTTCTTTGCAACTCGTCCATCTTCTGCTGGAGGGCAGTCATCTCGCTAGTAATTTTATCCCTCTCCTCTTTTTCCTTAGCTAGGGAGTCAACTAGGTTAGCCTTGTCCTTTTCTATCAGGGCTAATTCAGCAGTTTGCACATGCTGAAAGCTAGGAATATTCAGTTTATGCTTCAGAGTTGCGACCTGTTTTTTCAACTCTGAGATGACATGACCTTAGGGATCTTCTTTATCGCTCCATTTTCCCTTTACAGCCACTTGAAGACTCCACAGGTCGTTAGAGAGTGCTCGGACATTGGTATTCTCCACCCTAAGGTTCTCAACCACTTAGTACTATTTGGTTTGCAGCTTCCTTAGGGTGAGAGAGAGCTTCACCACCTCATCCTTCAACATGTCACCGAAATACTAGAACAAATTGAATTTATCAATCGGGGGAAGTTGTGACATGTTTACCTTGTGACATGTTTACCGCCACCTCCAAAGCTCTATAGCTTTAGTCTCTCCCCAACAGTTGCCCAGAATAAATTCTTCTTCAATGCAAGGCCATTTTCGGGGAGTGGCTGTTTTCCCCCCTCCTATATCACATTTTGGCAGAATATATAAGATATTTGTCTACAAATCCTACTAACTCTGACCAAAGCTTCTCCCTGATAGTTCTATCCTTCCCCTTTATCTCGTCCCCCGCCTTAGACCTGTCTACAAACATGGTTTGTGAAACCTCTGAGAAATCGGACGATGACGGACCATCATATTTTACCATGAAAACTGCTTTTCCCTTCTCCGACTCTCCATATAGTGCCACTTTTTCTAGCGGCGGCTCTTCCCCTACACCTTCTTCATCATTTTTTCTCTGCCTTTTAGAGGGCGAAGAATCCCCTCCTATGACTCCAGCTTCTTCAACCTATTTCTTACCTGCTTCTCGTGTTGAAGCAGTGTCTTCTTTCTCCCCTGTTGCAGATGAATCAATCTCCATTTGTGAAAGAAAAGGCCAGATATCAAGATTAGCTCTCCACTCGATGAAAGGTCTAGTTTCGTGAGCATATGTAGTTGATTTAATCTTCCTCTTTTTGTTTGAAATGATGCCTTTTGGATCAAAAGGCCAAGCTTTCCCTTGCCTTAAATCCATACCCTTGAGAAGGTTTCCACTATGGGGAGGGCATGCCTTGAGTAAAAAATGAAGGGGCTGACGGTGGTAGGAATTTTAAGAATGAACCCCTTTTTTGCAAGGAGGAAGTGGAGCTGGTCTTCCTTCAAGGTTTGCTGGAGGTACTCCAAGGCAAAAATCCGCATGGTGGGAAAAATTGGCAGTTTGTAAGGGGAAACCTCTGCACTGTAGACCCTGATCTCAGTGTAGTCATCAAATAGGTACCAATCTCCTATGCTTTCTTCCTCACTAAACTGTAGCCAGTTCCTCTGCTCAGGAAAAATCTTGGGTGGAGGGTTGTCATGAATAATAGTGTAGGCTATTTTCATAAATTCATTCAAGAAGTTTGAATAAACCACCCCTTTAGCCAACTGATGCACTAAGGAGTTCCATTCAAACATAGTTTTTTGTTAATAATTTATCCTAGAAACCTTTTATAGACCCAAACCCTCGAACTTATCAGCCAGTTGGAAGCAAAAGAGGTAGAACACCATGGAGCAGAAACAAAAATGGTAGGTGGCCAGGAGGTATTAAAACTTGGTTTGGATGGCAGAGGCCAAGAAACCAGGGATATCCAAAAAAAACCCTGACTGTGACATTAACCATAAAAGGGGTACACATTCCTTCGAGACTCGCTCGACCCCCTCTATACCTAGTAACCCCATAATGAAAGAAAGTGTTGGTTGAAGGTCTTCTTTGAATGTCTTCAGAGGCACCGAGTCCGAATATGGGAGAGATGTAAGGCGGGAGTCAGAAATAGCAATGATGAAATTGCTCTGTTGCCTCTAGGGTAACTTGGAAAACTGACAGGCTAACGATATTTCAGTGAAACTGACATAATTTGAACTGGGAGGGTAGAAGAGGGCATTCCTAATGATTTTGGGAGATATACTAAATATCTTGTTCCCTTGAGTTGATAAGAACATATCTCGGCGCTCATCATAAGCTTCTCTGAGCCAACATATTAATTACATGGCTAGGTAGACAGGCGAAGAAATTTGGTGGTATAATCCCGAAAAAACAACTTTGAACCTATCACTATTCTCTAAATGTTTCCTGAATATGTTAGGCTTGACGCTACTAATGATGAAATGGTATTGTGGGTCTCAAATGTGGGCTTGCATGTCTGTGAATGGCTCGGGTCCAGGAGCAGCCCTGGACTCACGAACTTGAGGGGTTTTAGGCTCTGACTTCTTAATCTTGATTCTACCCATGACCATTATGAAAAATGAAAAGCGGAAGGAAACTTAAATAGTGAAAAAGGGATGGAATACCTGCGTAGTAAGGAAAATTCTTGGGAGAAAACGACACAAGGAAGTTGAAAGCAACTTGGCAGACCTGGTACTGGGAGCTCAAACTTTGGCTTTATGGTATCTCGTAAAAGGAAGTATTTTACCACAGTGAGCATAGAACAGGGTTAAACGACTTTAGATTACTCGAAAAACGAGGCTAGGATGACACTTGTAGGGCTAACGTCATAAGGACGTCGACATTGGGACACATGTCATCTGGCTACTGGTTATTAGAGTTTGGTTAGGTGTATACCATGTGTCGGGTTAAATACCAGCACTGGTCATGCACCAGATGTCCTAGGACTTATCTTACCTTCATCTCTTGCGATAGATGTTACCCGAATGGGCCCACTAAAAATTCTGGCGGGGTCTTGGAGCATCTCTAAGCCCACGACCATCACCCCACGGAATACCTGTATCGGGTCCCACCACTGCCACGTCACCATCATTCCTGGGGGTGAGCTTCCGCTTTCCCCTAGCCATCCTTGATCCCCCTAGAAATGATTAGCGCTGCCTTCTCCTCTTGGCTGTTCGTAGATCAGAAGGGTCCCGCTATTATACAACTGCATTGCATATATGTAATATTTTGTTTTGGGTAAATTTTTATCGTAAAGTTGAAATTATATGTCCTGTTCCCATTTTATATGCATTTTCATTTACTCCAACTCACTCACTCCTTTAAGAATTTCTTCCCTTTATGTTTCAGGTGGTCCCCTCCTTGAATTTTCTTAGGGCAGTGGTGAATGATATAACAACAGGCTCCAACAAAAACCACTTTGGTAGCAACCAGTTGACATTTAATTTCAGCAAGAAGACTATTGTATAATTATTTAAACCTCTTTATAAATTTTTAGACTTATTCATTATGTTTCTTCTTCATTTCTTTTAATTCTATAAGAATATACCCATGGTCCCTTTTCTCCCCCCATTTTTGCATGAAATAATTCTCCATTTCCTCCCTGGTATTAATTGACGCATTTTGTATAACCTTGAACCACTTCATAGCCTCCCCATCCAGAGAATAGACAAAGAGTCACAGGACTATGTCCATATGTTCCACATTCAAGTTCTCAGTAAATGCACAAAAATTCTCTATTGCTTTTGGGCTGAAATATCATCCTCTCAAGAGAATCTTGGTATGAATTTTAGGTAATCTTGTGGCATCCCATTCAGAGGTTGTTGCAAGTTAAGTGGAGCATATTTATTGACTAGAAAACTGGGGACAACCATGTTTTCAAATGGAGGTGGTGGAATATTTTACACAAGGCCTGGTTGAGGAGGTTTATGTATTATATATATATATTAAGTTGAGGTGAAGTGCTAGCAGTGCTCCGAATCAAACTATTTATGAGGAAAATTTTCACTTCCTCGGGTTCTAAGAAGCTTTGAAATGTGAAAGGTGTGATGACAAAAGCTTCTTCAGATTTGAATTTGAGGAAAATGATCTAAACCATTGGCACCATTCTTCTGAATATTGAGGAGTGGACTCGGAGTCATTTATCTCGACCTTGTGAGAGATAGAAATTGACACGTTATGAAATCAGACTACAGGTTTTGGAGTAATAAGGGTCCTTTCTATCCAAATTCTCTTAGATATGATTTTTGCAGGGTCAAATACAAGGGGAGTTTTCTGTTGATAACTATCAGAGTGGGTATGAGGCCTTTTGAAAGCTAGGATATTCAAACAAATATCTAGTTGGTGCATTTGTCAAGGTGAGAAATATTCAACCTGCACTTCTTTTCTGACCTGAGATAGGGAATGTAAAAATGTCATACCCAGGGAAAAATATTCTAATTCGTTCCACGTAAGTGGTGCGATAAGATGTTGTAGCTCCTAGAAAAATTCCCCTACTTAAGGAGAGGTCAGTGCCTAGGAAATATTAGTCTCACTTGAATATAAATCAAGGAAGCTAAACAGATAAATTTAAAATGGTTTAGATTTTGGTTCAATTACCTTTCTCAAAGGAAGATTTAGTATGTACATAAATAGCCTATCATTCCCAAGATTTAGTATGACTGATAAACAATTAATGTAGCTTAATTTTATAATTGTAGTAAATATGGAAACGATAAATATAGGAGAGGAACATGGTGCAAAGGGATTGAAAAAAATAGAATCCTATGCAACAAATCCCAACAAAATCATGAAAAGATAGAATGAATGAAGTGAAAAAATTATGGAGTGCCTTTTAATCCCTCCAATTCAATATCTCATAGGTACTATCTGTTATCACATAACATATATAAATCTACGATATCGCAGGTAGCATATGCTATCACATAACATTAGTAAATTTTTCATTTAAGAGTGGATCCAAGAGCTACAATTACACAATTTCTGAAGAAGAAAATACACATATGAAATTATACACATAGGAAGGACACATACTACATATCCCAGTGCTTGGAATAACCAGAAAAATTCTTCATTAATATTCAAGAATGAAATACATGCCATGGGTCCAAACTTGCAAAATTTACAAAACAATAACAACCTTTGGAAAATGAAAATGGAACCAAACTTGGAACCTCCTCTCTGAAAACAAAATTCAGAACCCCTCAACACAAAATTCGAAACCTCTAAAAACATAATTTGTAACCCTCCTAATGAGTTTCTCCTCCCTTTTTATAAGGAGAACCCAAATAAAACCACTTTCAAAATATATTTAAATGCTACAGTTGTTTGAACTACACAATTGTCTAAGCATAAGAATAGCCTAAGTGTCCTAATGATTACATGGCATACTTGATTATTTTCTTGAAAAGAAAAATTTATGAAAAAATGACAAACAGGAGGTGTCATGATTGGCACAAAAAAATATATGCATGTTGATTCCTCTGATTTCCTCTGATCTGGCCATCCCTCTACCATTGTATTCCTCCATGGTCACATGCTAATTCACCTGTCACTTTCTCTCTTTAACTGCTTGAGTTCCCCCCTATTTGGAGCTAGATGTGATAGAGTGTGGTGGCGTGGAAGGTTCCCTACACTGAAATTCTTACCCATTCTTCCTCCATACTCTATATATTTCTGAATCAAATACTTCATATAGCATAACTTCACACCATAGTGCAACTACAAAGCCACAACTTATCGTAACTTTGTTTAAAAGAAACATTATGAAAACCCAACCCTACGATGACTTTAGCTCTTCTGTGTCCTTATAACTTATACATCATAGGACCACTTCTTGTGTCCATTGGTGTAACACTTAGGTGTTGCAGTGTCGAAGCATTCATCCATCGTAACTCTATTTCAAATAAACATTATGAAACCATGAAATTTTGACGTCTTTAGCTCCTCTTCTCTAATCCGTCTTGTCGAATTTCCTCCATATAACTAGGTCCCATGATAAGTGGCTTGACACTTGGGTGCTAAAGCCTTTGGGCTCCTATTGGCGGTCTATCTCTTAGTGTTATCCACTCTCGACTTTGGTTCTTTAGATTTCCACATCCAAATGCTAACAACGCATCGGAGCTCCTTTCATTGGAAGTTCTTCAAATTTGAATTAATAAAAGTTATGATTCCTCCTTCCTCCAATACTCTGTATAGCACTTAGGTGCTCATCCCACTCTACACCCTTGGTTCTTTTCGGTCCTTCCGACCAAGTGCCACTTAATCATTGGAAGCCCCTTACATAAGAAATTTTTTTGAATTGCAAATACACAGGGGTTCTGAAATCTCTTCCCTCTGAAATATCGACCCCTGAGATGGTGCCATGTTGAGGTCATCCTCTCCACATGTCCCCTCTTGAGTGGTGACACATGCCACACGGATTCACCCCAGTAGGCCACCTAAAACCGTTGAAACTAACTGCCACATATCCTTCGTACTACAATGTCATGCTGAAATCACCTACCTCACTATATTTTTAGAGCCAATCATCCATTTACATTTGTCATTCGAAGGAGAGAGAAAGGGTCCTTGAGGTCCTTGGTTTTGAGATGATTTCCTTCAAGTATTTCCCCTTCTTAGTAACTTTGGCTCTTTCTAAGGAATTTCCATTTTTATGGAGTTACAGGATTCTGATCCCCAAAGTTTTGAAATGCCAATCATTCTGAAATTCAAGTTATGATATCAGCTTGCTTTGACATTCCTCTTCCAATATTTGGTTCTGATTGTTGACTCCCGAGATTTTAGCTTTCCCTTTTGATTTTGGCCTCTGATATTTTGGTTCTTCCCTTTATGGCTCCTTTTTGAATTTCGACTCCTGATTTGAACCTCTCCTTTTTTTCTTTCCCCATAATCAACCAAGATTTATCCCATTCTCCTTTGTACCAGAGATTATTCTCCTTTGTACCAGAGATGAAAAGTAAGACCATTTGACACAAATGACAGATAAAAACAATAATTTTATGTATAGTTAAATATGTAATGTTTTTTGTATTTTATTTTGTTTTTATTAATTTGATTCAAAATTTGATTAAAATTATAAATATAAAATATTGAATATATATATATATATATATATATATATATATATATATATATATATATTAAATTTTTGTATTTTTAAAATGGTAATCTAAATAAAAATGCAATTCATTAATAATTTTTTCAGTCTATAAATTCTAAAATAAAATATTTAAAATGATTCTAAATTTTATGTAATAAATTAACAATACTAAATTACAAATTAATAAAAATTAATTAATATGATAAATTCATTTCAATTCAAAATTTAATAATTTTCATATATAATTAGAGCTAGAAAAATAAAATTTCAAAATAAAATAAAAATTGCAATTTTTTTAAATATATAAACTCATTTTTTTTTTATAACATAGTTAATTAAGTTTTCTTCCTAATATAATTATAGGATTACTAACTTGGTAGGAATGAAGCATTCATGGGAGAAGCATTGGCGAAACTATTAAAATCTCATAATATAATTAATTAATTTTTCTTCGTGATATAATTATGTAATTGATAATTTGTTAGGAGAGAAGTATTGAAAAAAATACATGTGAAAGAGAAAAGAATAACAAAATTGAGATAACCAATTAATGACTAAGCTAAAAACGACCAAAAGTTGGTCTCGTTATAAGATACTGTAAATTAGCTACTATAGGTCACCGACTGAAAAATAGTCGTTTATATGCAAATTTTAGTCGTTTTTTTAGTAACTAATTAGCCATTTTGTACTAGTGAAAGTGAAGCGAATAGATAAAATTATATATAGGTTTAGTCTAATTTATAGACGAAATGACTTTTTCACTAGAATTAAGCAAAACAATTTCAAGAAAGAATGATATTTAGTTTATGTGATTTTTTGTTATTTAAAATGGACAAAATGACTTTTTCACCAAAATTAAGAAAAACAATTTCAAGAAAGAATGATATTTTTTGTTGTTTAAAATTCGTTTATGTGATTTTTTTTTGTTTAAAATGCATTTTTTAATGCATAAATGGATTCAACACCCTAAAAAACCATGAGACAATCGAATTCTACAAACTAAACAACTTAAACTCTAGTTTTTTAAAAATCATCATCAAATTTTAGTTAAAATTAATTAGAAAAAATCCATTTCCACTTTAAGTTAATCTACCCCTATATAATATAATATGAGAAATTTGAGATATCCAAAAATGTGTATATTAATTTTTTACAAAATATAACACATATATTCTTTTTAGAGTACCAAAAATACTTTAATCCTATGAAAAAATATTTTTTATTTTAAAATTAATATTGTATATATTTTTTAAAAATTATAAAATTATTCGTTACTTTGAAATTATGAGACTAAGTGTTAATGTTGGAGGGTTTTAACACAAACAAATATTCATTTTAAAACGTAGATATCAATCTAATCTATAACTAGTGTAGCATTTAGTTAATTATCTATACAGGGAAAAGTTAGAAATAAAAGAGATGTAATTTAAAATTGTGATATATGTTAAGATTCAATATATTAAAAATAAAAAACAATAATTTATGTATATAGATAGATATATTTGGAATTTGCAAAGTTGGATTTATACATGTGTATTCTTAATGACAATAGATTTTCTTGGTATATTTAAAGATAATGTGAGAATGGAGATATTCAAAGTAATAAAAGACATATGTAATTCATGATATATACCAATAACACTATAAATATATCTTAACTTTGGATCTATCATGCTATGAGAGAGATCAAATCCCTTAGCTGCAAACATTTTTCTCAAATTTTATGTTCTAAGGGGAGGTTTGCACCTCCACATATGTTATCCCTACGAGAACATGTTAGTTTTTTTCATCTTTGGCCCACTATTTCCAGTCACCCTTATCACTTATTAATGTTTTGTGCAATATTTGTCTCACCCAAGCTATCTTATATTCTTTCTTTGGGTGGGGGATTATACAAGGATGGGGGTAGAGGGAACTATTGGGAAAAATATGAATACAAGGGATGGAGGGGAAAGTGAGTGAAACACTTAGAAAAGAATGAAAAACTAAAATATAATTCTATTCATGTTTTTCCCAATATTTGCACTTACCCCCACCCCAATGTATTCATGTTTTGGGGAATATTGGGAAAAACTTGAATAGGAAACCCAAATAGAATTTTATTCATGTTTTTCCCACTATTTCCCCCTTACCCCCAACCTAATGTATCCATGTTTTGGAATAAGGGTTGGCGAAACATTGGGTCAAACACAAGTGATTTATACTCATGTTCTTCTCAATATTCATGGCACCCCCAACCCAAAACTAGATATATTATGGTACGTGTGGGGAGGTTTATTTGGAAAAATATGAATATGGGAAATATCGGGAAAAACATGAATAGAAAAATGTATTCATGTTTTGGCTAACATTCCCCTTCACCTTATTTGAAAATATGAATACATGAGGGTAGGTATGGGTTAGATATTGAGAAAATATTGAATAGAGTAAAAATTGGAGGGAATATTAGGAAAACATGAAAAGTTAAGACAGAGAAAAATATTAAGAAAAACATGTGAAAGCGGAGGTGGAGAAACATTAAAAAAAACATAAATATAATCATTTGAGAGTTTGAGTGGGAGTACTAGTGAAGGGAAACATTGAGAAAAATATTGAGAGTGTGAGTGTGACAAGAAATATTGAAGGTGTGGATAGGGGGGACATCATGAATAAATTTTATTAATTTTTTATTTTGTTTGTAGAAATCTTCTCAAAACCAGATGGGGAGATAGTCTGTATGCTCAAATAGCTGCGTGAAGGTGGGTCCCCTGTCCCACAAACAAGAGGGTCTCATACACCAATTTGGTGTCTAGCTTGACCGTGACTTTAAAATTGGAAAATAATAATAATATTTCACTCTTGAAATCCAATTACGCCCATGAATTTAAATTATATGATAAAAGTGGAGATATACATTGTATATCTCTCTAACGGGATACATGGAGGAGATATCCAAGGAATGGTTTTGAATGATCGTTCATGTTTTTCCCAATATTCTACAATAAAAGTGGAGATATATGTTGTATATCTCTCTAAAGGGACACACAGAGGATATATCCACAAAATGGTTAAAAATGATCGATGACATATATCGGATACACGGAAGAGATATACAAGGAATGGTTATGAATGATCGGGGACAATGAGATTGGGTATAGTTTCACACTTTCCTAAAAAATAAGGATAGAACTAGAGAGGATGCATTGTCATCACTGATTTTTACTTCGTTTGATCCGCTTCATTTCCCACATTTGTTATTATATTCTTTAGATCCACCGCCCTAACTAAAACCACCTCAGTGCTAGATCAGATTCTTCTCTTCTAGACTATTTCTCATGATTTTATATATATACTCTACAGGGACTAGAGCTGTACGTTTTTCCACAGTAAACAGTAACTGCGTGTAAATTCGAAGAAAAATAAGAAGCAAATTGTGATGGATGGAGATTTGAAATTGAAAATCTGGTAGGTTTACGAGAAATCAAAATAAATATGTTTGGCGTTAGAGAGGTGGAGTTCACCAAATTGAAGGTTGTTTTTCTTGTCCAACATTCTAATTTGTGAGTTGGTGATTGGCAATGATGGTTGATTTTGACACAGAAAATCAATGCATTAGCAGGCATTGTGTGGTCAATGGTTCGCAAGTTCGACAAACCCGAAAGGTACAAACCCTTCATTAGGAGCTGCTTCATAAAGACAAAGGGGAAATGAAGATTGGGTGCGTGAGGGAGGTGAAAGTGGTGATGAGATTTCCAGCAAAGAACAACATTGAATGCCTAGAGATTCTCGAGGAGAAGAATTACATTGTGAGCTTCAGGATCTTGGGAGGAAAGAAAAGTCTTCTTCATTATCGATCCGTGACATCATTGCATGAATTTGTAAGAGACGAACGCGCTTGGAATCTTGTTGTGGAATCCTATGTTGCAGATGTGCCAGAGGCGAACTGTAAAGAAGAATCCTGTCTATTCATTGATATTATTGTTAGAAGGAATATTCAACCCCTATCCACATTGTTCTCAGCAAAAATCCGGAACTATCACCACAGAAACTGAATATTTGTGGTTAGGTTTTCAAATTTTCTATATTTTTAAGATTCAATATGTAAATAAAATACATTCCACTGGAATCCTTATTTTGATGGTTGATTGACCGAATATTTTGCAATCACATGGACATAAAATTTTCCATAAAAGAGAGTAACTCTTGCACTTACTTCAATATTGGAAGCTCGTGAGATAGAAAACTCATAAGAGTTATGTCACATCACATCATAGCATGAGAGAAATGACACTAGGAAAATGAGGACAATAAAATACAAATAGATAGAAGTAAAAAGCATAAATACAAAATACTACTCTTTTGGCACACGATTCAAAATTAACAATAGTTTTACCAAAAATTTAATTATTTTACTGAAAGGAGTAAAAATAAAAAATACGAAATACTATTCTCTTGTGTTACTCGAAGCAATTTTGGCACACTAATCAAAATTAATAGTGGTTTCACCAACAACTTAATAATTTATTTTACTTGAAATTTACATAGAATGATTTAGGATTTTGTTAGGCTTATTTTTTTTTAATTTAATTTGAAAGATTCATCATAACATTATTTAGGGTTTTATTAGATTTGATGTAGAGAATCTCTCATCAAAATTAAATGACTAGTAAATGTTAATAACCATCAAAAACATTTATTTCATGTTACATCCCAAATTGTCAAGATTATAAAGCATTCATAAATATTAATTAAGTTATAAGTTTATTTTAAATTATTATAATACCTAACCCAATAGCCTAGTCATCTAAGTTCGATAGTAAAAATTTTAGGAATAAAATTATGAATTAAATTTGACCTATTATAAAATTTGAAAAGTAACAAATATATAAAATGAAATTCAATATTTTCCTTAAACACAATCTAAATATCACTTGAAATATAAATCATATGATTTTAATAGTAATATTGTACAATTTTAAGTATAAGAATTAATTTTTTATTTAAATATTTAAAACAATAATAAATAAATTTTATTATTTTTTTCTAGACTATATTTCGTCATTTTTTATATATACTCTGCAGGGACCAAAGCTGTATGTTTTTCCATAGTAACGGCATGAAAGTTCAAAGAAGAAGAAGAAGGAACAGGTTGCGATGGATGGAGGATTCGAAATTGAAAATCTGGTAGTTTTACGAGAAATAAAAAAAATATCTTTGGTCTTAGCAAGGAGGAATTCATAAAATTGAAGGTTGTTTTTCCTATCCAGTGTTCTTATCTGTGATTTGGTGAGGAGTAATGCAGGTCAATTTTTATATAGAAAATCAATACACCAGCAAGCACTGTGTGATCAGTGGTTCGCAGGTTTGACAAACTTGAAATGTACAAACCCTTTATCAGGAGCTGCTTGGTCAAGAAAAAGGGGGAAATCAAGATTGGGTGCATGAGGGAGGTGAAAGTGGTGACAGGATTGCAAGCTGAGAACAATATTGAACACTTGGAGATTCTGGACAAGAAGAATCACTTTACGAGCTTCAGGATCTTGGGAGGGAAGCATCGTCTTCGTTACTATCGATCTGTGAAGCCATTCCATGAATTTGTAAGAGACAAATGAGCTTGGACTCTGGTTGTGGGATCCTATGTTGCAGATGTGCCAGATGGGAACTGTAAAGAAGAAAACTATATGTTCATTAATACCATTGTTAAAATGAATTTCCAATAAATATCTATCTCATCATCATCCAGTGGGGCCTCCAAATAATCCTCTTCTCCTTCAAATGCTTCTGCTTCATTTTATTCCTCTAAGAGAGATGAAAAATTATTTTCTTAAACTTCTATAGTTTCTTCAATGGCCTCCTCAAGATCTTCTTATAAATACAAAGGAGGATGCATATGATCATGGTTATCCTTTCTCAATCTTTGCAAGATCTGCAAAGGTGACCTCCTATATTTGGGTTAAAATTTCTGTTAGGAGTTGGTTGAATTTTCCAAGGAGGGTTAGTGCTCTCGAACACCAATTTTACCAGTTTGATATGGAAATCCCTTATCATCTTTTTCATCTCCTCTAGCTTATGTTCTCGTGTTTCCTTGACATGGCCTGAAGAACTTACTTCTTCTATTCCTCTCCTCCTATCACCATATTTAAATTTCCCTTCCCACTTTCGAGTGGAGGTGAAATTCACTTCAACTTCCAGGGAATTTGTTTGGATTTGGTCCAAAGTACAAGACTTTATTTCTATGGGAGTCACCCCAAACTCTCGTTCAAAAGCTCCAACAAAAACCACTTTGGTAGACACCTTTGGAGGTTTAATTTTAGTGGGAAGACTATTGTATAATATATTAAACCGCTATATAAATTCAGAGACATATTCATTTTGTTTCTTCTTCATTGCAATGAATTATCTAAGAATTTACCCATGGTCCCTTTTCTCCCCCCATTTCTGCATGAAATAATTATCCATTTCCTTCCAGGTATTAATTGAATCATTTGGTAGAATCATGAAGAATTTCTTGGCCTTCCCATTGAGAGACTAGGCAAAGAATCTTAGGACTACATCCATATGTTCCACATTCAAGTTCTCATCAAATGCATAGAAAGTGTCTATATGATTTTGGGCTGAAATATCATCCTCTCTAGTGAATCTTGGTAGGTGTTTAGGTTATCTTGTGGCATCCCATTTAGAGGTCATTGCAAGATGAGTGGAGCATATTTATTGAGTAGAAAACTAGGGAGAAACATGTTTTGCAATGGAGGCGGTAGAAGATTTTCCACAAAGTCTCGTTGAGGAGGTGTATGTATTATAGCTATATGGATATTAGATGAAGTGCTAGAAGTGTTATGAGTCAAACTATTTATTATCATATATTTGAATTCATTAGGTTCTAGGAAGCACTGGAATGTAAAAGGAGGTGTGCTGACATAAGCTTCTTCAGATTTAAGACTTGAGGAAAATGAGCTAAACAATTGGTAGTGTTCTTTTGAATATTCCAAGGCTTTAGGAGTGGACTCAAAGTAATTCATCTCGACCTTCTGAGAGCTAGAAATTGACACTTCGGGAAATGAGACTACAAAATATGGACTAATAAGTGTCTTTTCTTTCTAAATCCTCTTGGGTATGATTTTTTCAGAGTCAAATACATGGGGATTTTTTTCTTGAGAAGTGTTGGAGCGGGTATGAGGCCTTTTGAAATCCATGATATTGAGATAAATATTTAGATAGTGGAGTCACCAAGGTGAGAAATCTTTAACCCACACTTCCTTTTCTCACCTAGCAGAAGGAATGCCAAAAAAATGTCATATACAGGGAAAATATTATGATTCATTCCCCAACAATGGTGCGAGAAGATGTTGTAGTTCCTAGAAAAAACCCCCTGGTAGAGGAGAGATCAGTACCTAAGACAACTTAGCCTTTCTTGGAAATTAATCAGGGAAGCTCAAGTGATAAATGTAAAATGGTTTAGATTTTGTTTCGATTACCTTTCTCGGAGACAGATTCGGTATGCACATAAATAACCTATCATTCTCAAGATAAATATTCAGGCATGGTGGCCAATGCACATATAATATAGCTGAACATTTTCATTGCAATTAAGATAGAAAGGATAAATCTAAGAGAAAAACATGGTGCATGGGGTTGGATAAACACATAATCCTATCCAAAAAATCCTATTAAAATCATGAAAAGATAGAAGCAATGGAGTGTAGAAATTATGGGGCGCTTTTTAAGTCATCCAATTCAATTTCTCAAGATACAATCAGTTATCACATAACATAGATAAATCTATGATCCTGCAGGCATCATCTTCTATCACATAACATTAGTAAATTTGTAAATTAAGAGTGGATCTAGAAGCTACAATTACACAATTCTTGAAGAATAAAATAAACATATGAAAGGATACACAAAGGAAGGAAATATGCTACACATCTTAGTGCTTGGAATGATCATAAAACTTTTTCATTAATCTTCAATAACGAAATACATGGTTGAGGTCCAAATTTAAAAATTATTTATATTTTTAAAAATGTGATCTAAATAAAAATGCAATTCATTAATAATTTTTTTCTATGGTTATAAATTCTAAAATAAAATATTTAAAATGATTCAAAATTTTATCTAATAAATTATTAATATTTTTATAAATCAATAAAAAATAATTATTATAATAAATTCATTTCATTTCAAAATTTATGAACTTTTGAGTTACAAAAATAAATAAAAATATCACCTTTTTTTTAAATATATAAGACAATAAAATTATTTAAGTTTACTTAGTGATATAATTATATAATAACTAACTTGTTAGGAGTGAAGCATTTATGGGAGAAGAAACTAATAAAATTTTATAATACAATTAATTAAATTTTTTTAGTGATATTATTATCTAATTACTATTTTTTTTTAGGAGAGAAGTATTGAAAAAAAGAAAAAAGCATAACAAAGTGAATTGAATGGATAAAATTATTTATATATATATATATATGTGTGTGTGTGTGTGTGTGTGTGTGTATGGTTTAACTTGTAGATGTTAAAATGATTTTTTCAGGAGAATTCAACAAAACAATTACAAGAAAGATTGAGATTTTTTGTTATTTAAAATTATTTACGTGATTTTTTGTTGTTTAAAATTCATAAATGGATTCAATGCCTGGAAAAATCTAAGGCACTAGAATTATACATGCTAAGCAACTTAATTAATGAAAAAAAAATGTCATGAAAAAAAACCATTTCATTTATAAGTTAGTCTACACCTATATAATATGTGAAATTTAAGATTTTCTAAAACTTGTATATTAATTTTTGCGAAACTTGTGTATGTACTAAGAACACTTTACTTTTGGGAAACATTATTTATTTTAATTCAATGTTATATATTTAAAAAAAAAATTAAAAAATCATAGTTTTTGGACTAAGTGTGAATGTTAGTGGAGGATTTTAGGGTTTTAACATAATCAAATATTCTTTTTAAAATCATAGATGTCAATCTAATCTTTAGCATTTACTTATTTATCTATGTGAGAAAACGTTGAGGGGAATAAAAGCGACGAAATTTAAAATTGTGAGATATGCTAAGATAAAATTATATATATATATTATTTAAAAAAAATACATATTTGGAATTTTCAAAGTTGGATTTGTGCATTTGTAGTTTCAATGACAATAGGTTTGTGTAGCATATTCAAAGATAATGTGAGAATGAAAATATTCAAAGTAATAAAAGATATATGCAATTCATGATATATATCAAGAACATTATAAATATATCTTAACTTTGGAACTATCATACTTTGATAGGGATCAAATCCCTTAAGTATAAACCTTTTTCTCAATTTTTACATTCTAAAAGGAGGTTTTCATCTCTCCATACGTTGTCTGTATAGATCATGCTATTTTTTTTCATCTTTGGCCCAATATTTCCCATCACCCCAACCCCTTATTCATGTTTTCCCAAATATTTTTCCTCACCCCCACTATCATTTATTTATGCTTTGGGTGGGGGATTATATGAATATGGGGGTCGAAGGAAATATTGGGAAAAATATGAATAGAAATGAGGGTGGGGAAAGGGGGTGAAATACCTAGGAAAAAATACAAAACACAAATAGAATTATATTCATGTTTTTCCCAATATTTACCCTTACCCTCACTCTAAGGTATCCATGTTTTGGGGAATATAGGTAAAAAGCATGAATATGAAGCCCAAATAGAATTATATTCATGTTTTTGCAATATTTCCAGCTCACCCCCACCGTAATGTACCCATGTTTCGAGATAGGGGTTGGGGGGAACATTAGGTCAAACAAAAGTGATTTATACTCATTTTTTTCTCAATATTCACCACACCCTCACCCCAAAACATGATATATGAGGTTAGTGTGGGGAGTTTTATTTGGAAAAAAATCAATATGGGGAAATATTGGGAAAATCATGAACAAAAAAAGAAGTGTTTGTGTTTTGCCTAACATTCCTCTTCACCCTATTTGAAAATATGAATATATGAGAGTAGGCATGAGATAGATATTGAGAAAATATTGAATAGTGTAAAAATTGGAGGAAATATTAGGAAAAACATCAAAAGTTAAAGTAGAGAAAAATATTGAGAAACATATGAATAGAAACATGTGAAAGCTAAGGTGGGGAAAATTTGAGAAAAAAATAAATATAATCATCTGAGAGTGCGAGTAGGAGTATGAGTGAAGGGAAACATTGAGAAAAATATTGAGCGTGTGAGCCATAGTCAGTCTATTCATACTTATTGGACATTGAAATGTCCTCTATGTTAGCTAAGATGAGAAGAGGCATTCAAGAAATCCAGCTTTTGCAACACCACCAGAGGGTCCAACTAGGTCGCATATAACGACAACTTCCAAGTAAGCATCAAGTGGATATGCCCAAATCCAGTGTAAACGACCCGACACCTATTGAGTCATCTCATGAATGAGTTTTATGAAATACTTTACTTTTTTGTCATTTTTATATGTATATTTGGGGTAGCATTTACTTTTCTAAAGTTCTTGTATGTAATGGATAGTAAATTGGTAATATCAGACAGTATTAGGTTCAAAATTTATTAATTCTGGTTGGCCTATAACTCTTTAAGGTGGCCAACCGACCTAGTTTCTGGTGTGTAGGTTGAGGCCATCCAAAATTATTTACTATAACATGCTTTCTCTTTTTGATTAAGGGAAAATAGAAAAGAACTTCTAAACTTAAAAAAAGAGAATAAAAAAAAACATTAGTTGTGTGGATAGGGAGAACATCATGAATAAAATTTTATCCCTTTCTTATTCTATTCAAAAAATCTTCATCACCTGCATTTTTTATTTCACTCTTGAAATCCCATCACCGCTAAGGAAATGCGGGCGCTACCTTTTTTTTCCTACGAACATAAATTCTACGGTAAATGTGGAGATATACGTTTTATATATCTCTAACATGATACATGGAGAAGATATCCATGGAATGATTACAAATGATGAGGGATAGTGAGAGTCGGCATAGTTTTGCACTTTCCTGAAAAAGAAGGATAGAACTAGAGAGGCGCTGCCATCGTTGATATTTAGTTCATATGATCCGCTTCATTTTCGACATCTGTTATTATATTCTTCAGATGCACCGCCCTAGATAAAATAGATTCTTCTCTTCCAGATAATTTTTCAGCACTTTTATATATACTCTGCAGGTACCATATTTGTATGTTTAATTGCCACAGTAACTATGTGCAAATTCGAATAAGAAGAAGAAGAAAATTGCAATGGATGGAGGATTAGAAATTAAAAATCTGGTAGCTTTACGAGAAATGAAAATAAATATGTTTGGTGTTAGTGAGGAGGAGTTTGCCAAATTGAAGGTTGTTTTGTCTATCCACCATTCTAATCTGCGAGTTGGTGACAAGCAATGCCGGTCGATTTTGATACAGAAAATCAATGCAGTAGCAAGCAGTGTGTGGTCAGTGGTTCGCTAGTTCGACAAACTCGAAAGGTACAAACCCTTCATCAGGAGCTGCTCTGTGAAGACCAAGGGGGAAATGAAGATTGGGTGCACGAGGGAGGTGAAAGTGGTGATAGGATTTCCAACGCAGAACAACATTGAACGCTTGGAGATTCTAGACAAGGAGAATTACGTTTTGAGCTTCAGGATCTTGGGAGGAAAGCATTGTCTTCTTCATTATCGGTCGGTGATGTCATTGCATGAATTTTTAAGAGACATACACGCTTGGACTCTTGTTTTGGAATCCTATGTTGCAGATGTGCCAGAGGGGAACTGTAAAGAAGAATCATGTTTGTTCATTGATATTATTTTTAGAAGGAATTTTCAATCCCTATCGAAATTGTTCTCACCACAACTTCACAACAATCGCCATAGAAACCAATTATTCGAGGTTAAGTTTTCAAATTTTCTGAATTTTGAAGATTCAGTATGTAAATAAAAAAATGCATGGCCCTGGTATCTTTATGTCAATGGTTGATTCACCAAATATTTTGCAATCACATGGACATAAAAGGGAGTAACTCTTGATCGGAAGCTCGAGAGATTCAAAACTCAAAAGCATCACATCACATCACATCACAACATGAGAGAAATGACATAAGTAAAATGAGAACAAGAAAAAACAAATAGAAAGAAGTAAAAAGCATAAATACAACATACTACTCTTTTGTGTTGGTGGAAGCAATTTTGGCACACGATTCAAAATTAAAAATGGTTTTGCCAACCATTTAATTATGTTATTGAAATAAGTAAAAAACATAAATACAAAATACTATTCTCTTGTATTACTGGAAGTAATTTTTCCACACGATACAATGGTTTCACCCGAAAACTTCATTATTTTATTTGAATTTTATATAGAATGTTTTAGGAGATTGAATTTTATATACAATGATTTATGATTTTGTTAGGGTTATTTTAATTTTAGTTTTAATTTGAAAGATTCATCATAACATTATTCAGGGTTTCGTTAGGTTATTCTAATTTTGATTTTTGTTATTGTTTTTTATTTTAATTTGACTAAATTAAATATAATATTGCATTACATTATATAAAGTGTTATAGCATTTCTATTACATTTGATTTAGAGGGTTTCTCATCATAATTAAATGACTAGTAAATGTTAATAAGCATAAAAATATTTATTTCATGTTACATATCAAATTTTCAAGATTAAAAAGTATTCATAAATATTAATAAAGTTATAATTTTATTTTAAATTATTATTATTATTATCATTAATAATAATAATAAATTATATATAATTTAAAAACACACACACACGCACACATATATATATATATATATATACAAATCTTAAAAAGATGTGACATGATTATGCCTATTAACTTGTAAACAGATTTTTTATAATACCTTACCCAATACTTAAGTCATCTAAGTTCGATAGTAAAAAATTTGGGAACAAAATTATGAATTAAATTTCACCTATTATAATTTAAAATTCAATATTTCCCTTAAACACAATCTAAATATCACTTGCAATCTAAATCATATGATTTTAATAGTAATATTGTAGAATTTTAAGTATAAAAATTAATTTTTTATTTAAATATTTAAAATAATACTAAATATCTATGATTATTTTCTTCTAGATTGTTTTTCGTTATTTTTTATATATACTCTGTAGGGACGAGAGCTATATGTTTTGCCACAGAAATTCCTGAAAATTCGAAGAATAAGAAGAAGAAAAAAAGTGTGATCTATGGAGGATTAAAAATTGAAAATATGGTTGCTTTACAAGAAATCAAAAGAAATATCTTTGGTCTTAGCGAGGAGGATTTCACCAAATTGAAGGTTGTTTTTCCTATCCACCGTTATGATCTGCGAGTTGGTGAGAAGAAATGTTGGTCGATTTAGATACAAAATATCAATGCACCAGTAAGCACTGTATGGTTAGTGGTTTGCAATTTTGACAAACCCAAAACATACATACCCTTCATTAGGAGATGCTCGGTCAAGAAAAAGGGGGAAACCAATATTGGGTGTGTGAAGGAGGTGAAAGTGGTGACAGGATTGCGAGCCAAGAACAGTATTGAATGCTTGGAGATTTAAGACCAGGAGAATCACGTTCTCAGCTTCAAGATCTTGGTAGGAAAGCATCGTCTTCGTCACTATCAGTCGGTGACATCATTGTATGAATTTGTAAGAGACAGAAGTGCTTTGACTCTGGTTGTGGAATCTTATGTTGCATATGTGCCAGATGGGAAATGTAAAGAATAAAACTATATGTTCATTAACACCATTGTTAGAAGGAATTTTCAATAACTATCTATCTCATCATCATCCAGTGGGGCCTCCAAATAATCCTCTTCTCCTTCAAATGCTCCTACTTCATTTTCTTCCTCTAAGAGAGATGAGAAATGACTTTCTTGAACTTCTATAGTTTCTTCAATGACCTCCTCAAGACCATCTTCTAAATCCCAAGGAGGATGAATATGATCATGGTTATCCTTTCTCAATATTTTCAATTGCTGCAAAGGTGACCTCCTATATTGGGGTTAAAATTTTTGTTAGGAGTTGGTTAAACTTGTCGAGGAGGGTTCTTTTTCTCCAAATCCAGTTTTACCAGTTTTTTAGATAAATTCCATATCAACTTTTTTATCTCTTCTAGCTTTTGTTCTTTAGTTTCCTTCACGTGGCTTGAAGAACTTAATTCCTCCATTCCTCTCCCCATGTCACCATATCTAAATTTCCCTTCCCAATTTCAAGTGGAGGTGAAATTTTCTTCAAATTCGAGGGCATTTGTTTGGACTTGGTCCAGAGTACGAGACTTTATTTCTATGAGAGTGAACCCAAACTCTCGTTCAAAGGCTCCAACAAAAACCACTTTGGTAGAAACCTGTGGAGGTTTCATTTTAGCGGGAAGACTATTGTATAATTTATTAAACCCCTTTATAAATTATGAGACATCTTCGTCATGTTTCTTCTTCATTTTTTTGAATTCTGTCAAAATATACCCATGGTCCCTTTTCTCGCCCCATTTTTGCATGAAATAATTCTCCATTTCCTCCCAGCTATTAATTGAACCATTTGGTAGAATCTCGAACCATTTCCTCACCTCCCCATCGAGAGACTAGAAAAAGAGTCTTAGGACTACATCCATATGTTCCACATTCAAGTTCTTAGCAGATGTATAGAAAGTATCTATATTATTTTGGGCTGAAATATCGTCCTCTCCAGTGAATCTTGGTAGGCGTTTTAGGTAATCTTGTGGAATCCCATTCAGAGGTCATTGCAAGTTGAGTTGAGCATATTTATTGAGTAGAAAACTAGGGACAACCACGTTTTGCAATGGAGGGGGTAGAAGATTTTCCATAGGGCCTGGTTGAGGAGGTGTATGTAATATAGCTATATGGATCTTAGATGAAGCGTTAGAAGTGCTACGAGTTGGAATACTTATGAGGATATCTTTCAATTCATTACGTTCTACGAATTTCTGGAATGTAAACGGAGGTGTGCTGACAAAAGCTTCTTCAGATTTGACTCTTGAGGAAAATGAGCTAAATAATTGGTAGGGTTCTTTTAAATATTCCAATGCTTTACGAGTGGGCTCAGAGTAATTCATCTCGACCTTCAAGAGCTAGAATTGACACTTCATGAAATGAGACTACAAAATATGGAGTAATAAGGGTCTTTTCTTTCCAAATCCTCTTTGATATGATTTTTTAAGGGTCGAATACAGTGGGACTCTTTTCTTCATAAGTGTCAAAGTGAGTATGAGGCCTTTTGAAATCCATGATAGTCAAATAAATATTTAGACAGTGGAGTCGCGAAGGTGAGAAATCTTCAATCCACACTTCCTTTGCTTACCTCACAGAAGGAATGCCAAAAAATGTCATACCCAGGGAAAAATATTATGATTCTTTCCCCAGTCACAATGGTGTGAGAAGATGTTGTAGCTCCTAGAAAAAACCCCCTGGTAGAGGAGAGGTCAGTGCCTAGGACATCTTAGTCTATCTTGGAAATTAATCAGGGAAGCTCAAGAGATAAATGTAAAATGGTCTAGATTTTGGTTCAATTCCGTTTCTTAGAGGAAGATTCAGTATGCACATAGATAACCTATCATTCCCAAGATAAATGTCTAGGCATGGTGGCCGACACACAGATAATGTAGCTTAACTTTTTCATTGCAATTTATATGGAAAGGAGAAATCCAAGAGAGGAACATGGTGTATAGGGTTGGATAAACACATGATCCTATACAACAAATCCCAATAGAATCATGAAAATATAGAAGGAATGAGGTGTAGAAATTATGGAGCACATTTTAAGTCATCCAACTCAATATCTCACAGGTACTATGTCACAAGCATAATTAGCATAGATAAATCTATGATCTTGCAGGCATAGTCTTCTATCATGTGACATTAGTAAATTTTTTATTTAAGAGTGGATCCAGAAGCTACAATCACACAATTCTTGAAGAAGAAAATACACATATGAAATGATACACAGAGGAAGGAAACATGTTGCACATATGTGCTTGGCATCACCATAAATCGTTTTCATTAATCTTCAAGGATGAAATACATGTGGTGGGTTGAAATTTAAAAAATATTTGTATTTTTTAAAATGTGATCTAAATAAAAATGAAATTCATTAACGATTTTGTTCTATAGGTATAAATTCTAAAATAAAATATTTTAAATGATTCTAAATTTTATTTAATAAATTATTAATATTGGTATAAATTTATAAAAATTAATTATTATAATAAATTCATTTCATTTCAAAATTTATAAATTTTCACATGTAATTTGAGTTAGAAAAATAAATAAAAATATAAAAATTATTTTTTAAATATATAAGAAAATAAAATAATATAATTAATTAATTAATTTTACTTTGCTATAAAATTATCCAATTAATAACTTGTTAGGAGAGAAGCATTTATGGGAGAAGCATTGAAGAAACTAATAAAATTTTATAATATAATTAATAAAAGAAATTTAGTGATATTATTATCTCATTACTAATTTTTAAAAGAGAAGTATTTATGGGAGAATTATTGAAAAAGAAAAAGAAAAAGCGGAACAAAGTGAAGAACAAAACAATTTCAAGAAAGATAAGATTTTCTGTTATTTAAAATATATTTATGCAATTTTTTGTTGTTTAAAATGCATAAATAGATGCAACACTAGAATTAGGGCACCAACATTATACACACTAAACAACTTAATTAATGAGAAAAAAATATTATGAGAGAAAAAAACCATTTTTTTTATAAATTTGTCTACACCTATATAATATATGAATTGAGATTTTCTAAAACTTGTATATTAATTTTTTACAAAATATAACACCTATTCTTTTTAGTACATGTACCCAGAACACACTACTTTTGTAAAACATTATTGATTTTATTGTATTTTATTTTAATATTATATATTTTTTTAAAAATTATTTTTAGTACATGTACCCAGAACACACTACTTTTGTAAAACATTATTGATTTTATTGTATTTTATTTTAATATTATATATTTTTTTAAAAATTATAAAATTCATCATTGAGAAAAACATAAAGAGTGCGATTAAGAGGACGAATAAAGGGAAACATTGAGGGTGTGAAAGTGACTGGAGGCTGTGGATAGAAATCCATTCAGTTTTTATTCTATTCATAGAAAGTTTCACTCTTGAAATCCCATCACCGATTGAGGGTGTGAGAACGGGAAACATTGAGGCTGTGGATAGGGAGGACATCAGGAATACAAATCTATTCACTTTTTATTCTATTCATAGAAAGCTTCACTCTTGAAATCCCATCACCGCAAAGGAAACGCGGGCGCTTTTTTTTTTTTTTTTTCTTCCTTACGAACGTAAATTTTACGGTAAAAGTGGAGATATACGTTGTATATCTCTCTAACGGGATAGACGGGGGAGATATCCACGGAATGCTTACGAATGATGAGGGACAGTATAGTTTCGGACCTTACTGAAAAAGAAGGATAGAACTAGAGAGACGCTGTCATCGCTGATATTTTGTTAGTCTGTTATTATATTCTTCAGATTCACCGCCCTAACTAAAACAGATTCTTCTCTTCTACACTATTTTTCGTCACTTTTTATATATACTCTGCAGGTACCAGAGCTGTTTAATTGCCACAGTAACTGCGTGCAAATTCGAAGAAGAAGAAGAAGCAGATTGCAATGGATGCAGGATTCGAAATTGAAAATCTGGTAACTTTACGAGAAATCAAAAGAAATATGTTTGGTGTTAGCGAGGAGGAGTTCGCCAAATTGAAGGTTGTTTTGCCTGTCCACCATTCTGATCTGCGAGTTTGTGACAAACAATGCCGGTCCATTTTGATACAGAAAATCAATGCAGCAGCAAGCAGTGTGTGGTCAGTGGTTCGCAGGTTCGACAAACCCGAAAGGTACAAACCCTTCATCAGGAGGTGCTCCGTGAAGACAATGGGGGAAATGAAGATTGGGTGCGTGAGGGAGGTGAAAGTGGTGACGGGATTTCCAACCGAGAACAGCATTGAGCGCCTGGAGATTCTGGACGAAGAGAATTACGTTGTGAGCTTCAGGATATTGGGAGGAAAGCATCGTCTTCTTCATTATCGGTCGGTAACGTCATTGCATGAATTTGTAAGAGACGGACGCGCTTCGACTGTTGTTGTGGAATCTTATGTTGCAGATGTGCCAGAGGAGAACTGTAAAGAAGAAACATGTCTGTTCATTAAGCAGTAGTCTAACTAGCCACAGGAATCGCCCTGGAAATCATGAAAATTCCGATAAGATTTTCAGAAAATCCGGCAGGAATTTTTCTAAATCCATGTTATAACTATCAAAGTTTAATATTTTGGGTGTCTTACAGGTTTTTGATGGTGCTGAATCCATTTCCAATGTCAAAATCAGGATTCAAACACTGTTTCGGCAAGATTTTTAAAAAAAATTTGGCCCGGATTCCGGCCAATTTTGACTGTCCGGGCAATTCCTCCGGCTCGTTAGACGACTCCGTTCATTAATACCATTCTTAGAAGGAATTTGCAATCCCTTTCCGCATTGTTCTCACGACAACTACGCAACGATCGCCACAGAAACTGAGTATTCGAGGTTCCGTTTTCAAATTTTCTGAATTTTGAGAATTCAGTATGTAAAACATAAAATACAATGCAGGGCAGGGTATCCTTATCGATTGTAAATAAAATACAGGACAGCATTTTGTCGATTGCTGATTCTTCCAATATTTCGCAATCAATTATTTGTCCTTCTGATTACGAAATATTATCAGAATCAGCAATGGACATAAGCTGATTTATTTATACCATTGAACTAATTTTCCAATTGATCTTCTGAAAAAAAAGAACTAATTTTCCAATTGCGCAAGGAAAAAGATTTAATAAATTCTTCCGAAATTTTACATGAATAGAGTTGATTTCTTAATTTGAAGAAATTTTCCAATTGCCCAATAAATTCTTCAGAAATTTTGAATGAGTAGATTTGATTTCGTAACTTATGAATTTTATTCATGTAAATTCGCCTTTATTTATAATGTATTTAATATTATTATTTTTCAATATATGAAATCAGATTTTAAATATAATTATTTTATTAATTCAAGTTTAAATATGTCTTTAGGTTTATAAGTAAAACTATAAATTAACATAATTTACAAATACCACATGTTCAAAATGTATAACTTATCTTTATATAAAAAGATTCTATAAAGCTATGATTTTTTTTAAAATAAACTTTTCTCCTCAGTTAAATTAAAATTATATATATATATATATATATATATATATATATATATATATATATATTAATCTAAATTTCTATTTATAAATTAATTTAAATATATATTTTTTTTGAGTTGTTGAATTGGAAATCTCCATATTATTATGGGTTAGACCCTGCCTTCAACCTTTGGTTGTTACAGGTTCCACCCAACCTTTGGTTGTTAGGGGTTCCACCCTACCTTCAACCTTCGGTTGTATGTTGCCTTTCTTCAATCACACTATTCTCTTGAAGTTGAGACTCCCCTTATGCTTTTGTATCTTTTTAGACGCGAAATTGCATACTATGGCGATTTTGAATTCAACAACTCAAAACTCACACCACAAAATATAAAAACTATAATTTTCTTTTTCTTCTTAAAAAAAACTATCCTTTCAACAAATCCAAAGGCTCTAGTCTAACTAAATCATTGAAATTCAGGTGGGGGAATTCCAACCAGTTTTGGCCGTCTAGGCAATTCTTCTGATAAATAGACAACTCCAATCTAAAGTCTCTTTAGATATTACCACTAATTATCGTATAACGAAATACCTAGAAATTAATTTAGCTTTATCCAAAAAAAAATTCCAAAAACAACTAAAACCACATTTAAAACTAGTAACTCTTGCACTTAGTTCAAGATTTGAAGCTCTTACATCACATATGAGGTTAAAAACTCGAAAGAAAATGACATAAGCAAAATGAGCACAAGAAAAAAACAAATAGAAAGAACTAAATATCATAAATACAAAATACTATTCTCTTGTTCTACTCCAAGCAATTTTGACACACCATTGACACACGATTCAAAATTAACAATGGTTTCATGTCCAACTTAATTATTTTACTTGAATTTTATAGAGAATGATTTAGGACTTAATTATTTTACTTGAATTTTATAGAAAATGATTTAGGATTTTGTTAAGGATTTTTTTTTTTTTAATAAATTTAATATAATATTATTATTACTTAAAGAATGATTTAGAATTTTGTTAGAGATATTTTAATTTTAATTTTAATTTGAAAAATTTAACATAATATTATCAAAAAAATATTATCCAAATTAGTTTAACTTTATAAAAAAAATATTGAAAAACACTAAAACCCCATTTAAAACAAATAACTCTTATTCAAGATTGGAAGCTCTTACATCACATGCGAGATTAAAAACTCGAAAGAAAATGCCATAAGAAAAATGAGCACAAGAAAAAACAAATAGAAAGTACTAAATAGCATAAATACAAAATACTATTTTTTGGTTCTACTCCAAGAAATTTTGACACACGATTCAAAATTAACAATGGTTTCACGTCCAACTTAATTATTTTACTTGAATTTTATAGAGAATGATGATTTAGGATTTTGTTAAGGATATATATTTTTTTAATTTTAATTTGAAAGATTGAACATAATATTATTATTACTTGAAGAATGATTTAGGATTTTGTTAGGGATATTTTATTTTTATTTTTAATTTTAATTTCAAAAATTTAATATAATATTATTATTTAGGATTTTGTTAGACTTATTTTTATTTTTGTTATTTTTTTATTTTAATTTCACTAAGTCAAATATAATGTTGTATTACATTATATAAAGTTTTACAACATTGTTATTAGATTTGTTGTTGTAGAGTATCTCTTGTCATAATTAAATGATTAGTAAATGTTAATTAATATAAAAAAAAAGCTGAATGGTAAATGTGCCAAGAACTGGAAATGGTTGGAGACACTTGGAAACAATTACCACTCCTATGGGGGATAAGAGACTGATCTCGGTGAGGAGTAGGGGTTCTATTGGGAAGACAAGGATAGAGTACAGAATTAGAAACCAATGGGAGATACTCAGAAAACCTTGAGCAAATTATTTTCTCGTACTGACTAGACTGGGTGTCCTGAGGTCACAGCTGAATATTAATCCACTGTTAACCCATACCACCAGACTTGGGGTCGGGGACAGGAAGAGGACGTTATTTCCTCTCCTGATGGTTGGGTGGAGCACAGCTTGAAATCCACTTAACAGATAAGTGTCACTATGTTTTATGAGAAATTTAATATTGGAATTGAAAGATTTTCCACAATTTTATGAATGTGTGACTACCATTCTATTTTGTTTGGAAAATATAAGATAATGTTTAAGACATGAAATAAAATATGTATGTAATACTACTCTTTTCCCGATTTTATGATACAAGAGAAAACATTTCATTATTAATATTCAGTTCTTCTCTATTATAAACTCAAGAGAAAAAGCAAGTTGAAAATATCATTTATTCTTTTCATATTGAGAAAAGATGATAGAAGACCAGACTATACATAATAGTTGTAATCACAAGTAAGATATTGTAGCAATTTCGAAGAAATAGAATATAAAGAATGTAGGAAGCAAATTATAACTAAATCAAGCACATACTCCCATGTTTTTGCTTGTTAATTGTATATTTGCATAAATATATATAAATTTAACAGATATGGAATAACATTCTACAAAAAACGCAACTGTAATTCTTAGATAAAAATAGATTAACCTGAATAGGGTAACAGAGTTGTTGGACTGTTGTCCCTAGTTCCGAGTGCATACTCAGATCCAAGGTACATTGTCCTCAACCAGCAAAAAAGCCAAGACCTAACACAGACTTACGGATTTTTGGGTGGTCCGGACACGAAGCTAAACATAACGACAGCATAAGAAGGAAAACCTATTAAGAGAATATATAAAGGGAACACGTCTTTTCCCCAGCAAGGGTAAGTACGAAGCTTTAAATAGATTTATATAAAACAAGAACTCTGGTAAAATGTTATGAAGATAATCATATGCCAAATATAAAGAAATTTTCGCGACCGTAACATGGGAACTCTTATCATTAAAAGAACAGACAATTATCAATCCATAAATGAAAGAGGAAAATTTAACATTTTCATTTAATGTAATACATTCAGGGGTTAAGCTGGCGCCTAATAGGCTTGAGCACTATACACACATATATGTAAATAATAGTTGCTTCACCAGTAAAGACATATGAAATAATAAAACATCGTGTTGTAGCAAAGAGTTTCCAGGACAGTGCAAAATGAAAAGAAATAAGAAGAATACGCAAAACTCATTCTTTGGTATTATATTGAATGTGAGATCTCATATACAAAAGTATTATGTCCTAGTGTAAATGACCTATAAAGGGTAAAACATTATAAATTTAGGAACTTTGTCCTGTTCAACAAAACGAACTCTTTGTCACAAAGACCTAAGAAAATAATACACATCGAGCCAGAATTCCCGTTGAAAAGAAGAAGGAACTCTATCAAGATTTTTTCCAAATCTTCATGAATAGAAGTAAAATAATGAGTGTTAAAGAGAGAAGGATATTGTACTATTGAGAGCTTGGAAGAGATTTGCATACGAAGGGCCGAATCCAGGTTGTCGAGCCTGTAAAGCCCTTCACGTTCAGCAGAAGGTAGTCTCACTACCTAGCACCAGAGGCGCAACAATAAACAGAGTTAAATACTGTCAAAGAAAATATACATTGCAAGAGAAGATGTCTGAAAACTTCAACAGTTAAAAAAATCATTATGTAAGAAAACAGGAAACCACACACAATTACTAAGTATTCGCAGAGGTAGAATGGAAAAGACAACAAAATTGAATTAAGTCTTACCAGTAGGAAGAAGTCAAACCTCCGTAAAAACCAGTAGCACCTTATAATTTCTATCTGTTAGCTCTCTGACTAAACGCGGAGAAGTTCAACACATGAACACCAGACTTGAAGAGCATAACTCAGAAATCGGTGAGAAGTAAGTATGCCAGGGCCATGACTCGCTCTCCTAATAGAGCTGAAGGGTAAGCGGAGCAAAACCCTTATCCAGAACAAAATAATCCATCACAGTTCGAACAACTTACAAGCCATAAGTCAAGCAGGGTTAGGGTTTGGCGAAAAATCCAAGGCCACTCCTGCCCAAACCTAAGTCGTTGATCAAGATGATAACACATGATGAAGATCATCGCCAGTGAAAAAGGTAATCGCCGAATCACGAATAAATCACCCCATAGTATGCTAAGAGTTAATGCCAGTACCGGCTCATAAATGTTAGAAAGAGTTGACAGTGAGCTCAACCAAGGAGGCCGGATAATATTATGAATTAACAGTTAAAGAGAATGCACAAGGTTGACACGTAGTTTCAAATTTCTATGTGTATTTCCAAAAATTCCATAAGTAAACCCAACTAACTGAAGTTGCATCCATATCGAATGGAAAATTCATTTAGATTGGTAATCAATTGATAAATTTTGTGTTGGTATAGTATAACATTGTTTCTGCAATAAATTTTATAATTATATTTATAAGTGCATGTGTGTATGTAAGATAATGGTTTTAACCATAGAATTTTTTTTTTTATTTCTTTAATGTTTATGATAGTGACTGTTACAAGTGGTATCAAAGCCAAGTTATACACTGCAACCTTAGGGGATCCACTAACAGATAAACTTTGTATGTACTGATGCACAAAGAGAGAAAGAGTAGGTCAAAGATTTTAGATAATATAATGAGGAGGGGCACAACAGTTCCATCACCCCAAGACACCGAGGAACCCCAAGAAAAAACTGTGATAAACCTAGAGATGTGGGTACATTTAAGTGTGGAACAGCATCAACAAACCAGCAGATTACTTCAAGAGAAACAACACCAAACTTGTTTCCTATTGAAAATTGTTCAACAATTGCAAGAGGAAATGGTGCGAGTCTGAAAGGATGATGAACGATCATTACAAGACCAAGAAAAGATATTAAAAACCTTGTCAGATAAACAAAATCAAGAGGAAACACGTCCCAGTGCTGACTGAGATGATGAATAGTAGACAAGAATTAACATCGTGGATAGAGTGGAAGGAAGTCCATCACAACAAAGCAAGAACAAAAATTATAATGAAGCAGAGTCTGGAAATATATCAGATCAACAAGAAATTAAAAAGAAGAAAGTGGAACTCCAAGGGAAGTTTCAAAAAATAAAACCACCAACTTATGATGGTGAAGCAGAAGAAGTAGCTGAAGCATGGCTAATAAACATGAATAAGTACTTTCAGGTGTATGAATACAGTAGCAACCCAAAGGCTAGCCTACCTATATATCAGCTGAGAGAGAAAGCCACCTTGTGGTGGGAAGAGGTGAATAACATTCGTAGCATAGAAGAAAAATATGTCACTTGGGAGTTGTTCCAGCAATACTTTAAGGACAAGTATTTGACAGAAGGATTTTATGATGAGAAAATCCTACGGAGGCATCCAGTAAGCCAGAACAAGGGCAAGTGACTAAGCCATCCTTATAGTGTTGGGGATGTGGTGAAGCACATTACTACAAAAACTACCCGCAACTATAAAGGAGTGATTCAGTTGAAAATTTGCAAGAGGCTTCTGTGGTGGGTGATATGGTGTGAAACATCCCTCATATCAACAAGACATTGGAAGACCGACAAGCATATTTTTAGCCAACGATGATTGAGTTCGAAGGTAAAATACTAACTCAACCTATTTCTATTTTGGTAGATCCAGGTGCAAGTTTGAGCTATGTTAGTCCCAAGATAGTGGAACTATGTAAATTGAAGGAACATAAATTTAAAATTTTGTGGTTGGTATAGCTAGCCACTGGGGCAAAATGAAAAATAAATGCCAAAATTCCAAGCTGTAAGATGGAAATCTCAAAAGAGAAATTAGAAGTAGATTTGAACATTTTTCCATTACGATCATATGATGTCTTATTGGGCACGGATTGGTTGGAAAATAATTGGAACTTAGTGGAATGTAAGGAAAAGATTATTTATTACAAACTGCATGATGGAACACATAAAAAGATACAAGGAATCAAGAAGCCATTACAGTTACATCCAATTACAACATCTAAACTAAATAAATGTATAAGGAAAGGGTGCCAGTTGTATGCTATTCAGGTGGGGTATGCTGAATCCAAGGAGAAATCACCTATAATAGACAATATACCTGTGGTGCAAGAATTTTTGGATGTTTTTCCCAAAAATATTCCTGGGTTACCACCAAGGAGAGACATTGACTTTACTATAGAGTTAATACCCGAAGCTTCTCCAGTGTCAAGAGCTCCTTACCAAATGAGTGTGCCAGAACTAACAGAGTTGAAAATGAAATTACAAGAACTGTTGGATAAAGGTTACATTCGGCCAAGTGTGTCCCCATGGGGAGCACCATTATTATTTGTAAAGAAGAAAGATGGGACCATGCAAATGTGCATGGACTATAGACAAATCAAAAAACTAACAGTAAAAAAAAAATACCCTTTACCAAGAATTGATGATCTATTTGATCAAGTGAAAGGGGCAACAATGTTTTCCAAGATAGACCTAAGATTGGGGTATCACCAAATTCGAATCAAGGACAAAGACATCTGCAAGGCAACATTCCATACCAGGTATGGACATTATGAGTTTGTGGTGTTACCCTTTGGGTTAACAAACACACTAGCAACCTTTATGAGGTTAATGCATGGAATATTCCATCCATTCTTGGATAAATTTGTGCTTATTTTTATAGATGATATTTTTTTTAATTCTAAGAATAGAGAGGAACATAAGGAGCACTTGAAAGTGGTGTTGGAAATGCTAAGGAAACACCAGCTGTATGCTAATTTCAGCAAGTGTGATTTCTTTAAAACATAAATCCAATATTTAGGCCATGTTATTTCAGCAGAGGGAATTGCGGTGGATCCAGAGAATATCAAAACAATCATGGAATGGCGAGTACCTCAGAATGTAGCTAACATAAGATGATTTATGGGATTAGCTCAGTATTACCAATGGTTTATCGATGGTTTTTCCATAATTTCTTTCTCCATCACTTCCTTGCAAAGGAAAGGAAATGTTTTCAAATGGACGATCAAATCTCAGAACAGTTTTGAAAACCTGAAACAAATTTTGACTAATGCACCTATGTTAAGGGTGGCTGAACCAAGAAAAGAGTTTGAAATATGTACCGATGCAAGTAAAGAGGGTATCGGGGTAGTTATATCTCAAGAAGGAAAAGTGGTGGCATACGAATATAGGAAATTAAAAGACCATGAACAAAGGTATTCAGCATATGATCTGGAACTAATAGTAGTGGTGCATGCTCTCAGGATGTGGAGGCACTACTTGCTGGGTAAAAAGTTTGTATTAAAAACAGATCCTAGCAGCTTGACTAGTTACTTCAAGCAAGCATACTTGAACTCAAGATAGGAAAGATGGAATGCCTTCTTAAGTGAATTTGATATGGACATTCAGCATGTAAAAGGGAAGGAGAACTGAGTAGCTGATTCTTTAAGCAGAAAAATACATGGCATCTTTGAGCTGTATTATAATCAACTAGAAAATAGATTCTTGGAACAAGTGAAAGAAGATGCACAAAACGATCTGGAATACCAATTTTTATGGAAAAAAATAGGAGATAGAAAGCAAGGAATAATATCTGACTATGGAATAAATGAAGAACGGATGTTAACTTTCAAAGGAAAACTTTTTGTGCCTAATCGCATGGATCTAAAAGAGCTAATAATGGATGAGTACCATCACAGAAATTATGCAGGTCACCCAAGATATCAAAAAATGTTGACTGCTATAAGAAAGGTATAATTTTGGCTGGGTATGCGTAAAAAAATTGCTGAGTATTTATGTAAATTTTTGGAATGCCAACAGGTGAAGGTGGCACATCAGCATCCCGCAGGGTTGTTGCAACCGATACCAATACCCGAATTGAAGTAGGAGGTCATATCCCTGGACTTTATTACAGGCTTACCCCGAAAAAAAAGGTTAAATGAATCCATCATGGTGGTGGTGGATAGATTGAGTAAATCTACACAATTTATACTAGTACAATCTACTTACAAGACTATACAGATAGCTGACATATTTATGAAGAAAAATTTTAGACTACATGGAATTCCAAGGACCGTCATTTTAGACCGGGATGTTAAGTTTACTTTTTCCTTTTGGAAGACATTGTTTATAGGACTGGGAACTCAAATAAACTTTATTACAGCTTACCATCCCCAGACCGATGGGAAAACAAAATGAGTAAACCAGGTGTTGGAATACATGCTACGCATGTATGTAATGCAGCAACCAACTAAATGGGAAGATTATATACATCTTGTTGGATTTTCCTAAAACAACAGTTATCAGGAGTCCTTGAAGATGAGCCCTTTTGAGGTGTTGTATGGTAGGTAGTGTTGCACAGCCATAAATTGGAGCAGTCCCAACACAAAATTAATGCTGGGACCCAAGATGCTTGCTGAGATGGAATTGGAGGTAAGAAAAATAAGGCAAAATCTAAGAGTTGCACAAGATCGACAAAAGATCTATGGTGATAAAAAGAGGTCTTATCAAGAATTTGAAGTGGGGGACCATGTATACATGAGGATGAAGCCAAAAAAGAGTACTCTACGGTGGAATTCTTATGCCAAGTTGGCTCCTAGATTCTATGGCCCTTTCCAAATTTTGGAAAGGGTAGGACCTGTAGCCTATCAGCTAGCTCTACCCAGTCACATTAGAGTACACAATGTGTTTCACGTATCTTTTTTGAAGCGTTATGTGCATGATGTGAAGCATATAATTAATTGGAAAAATATTCAGGTAGGATAGAGATACGAATCCTAATTTAAAGCTATATGTTATGATGAAAAAATGACATAAAACATTGTGGTTGTAGGTAGAACTGGACGGTGAGTTTCTGGTCGAACCGCAACGCATACTTGAATGAAGGGAAATTGTACTCCGTAAGCGGGTTGTCACCTACGTTAAAGTGCAGTGGAAGCACTTTGGCTCGAATGAAGCCACTTCGGAGGACGAATTTTTTTTACAAGAAGTTTATCCATAAATCTTTGCTGAGTTAGAGTAAAGCAATGAGGACGGTGTTACTTCCAAGGGGGGAGTTGTGAGAACGTCATTAAATATAACTAGTGTTAACTAATTATAAGAAATTTATTTTTATTTTTCTTTGTCAAAAAAGGACTTCAATTATTATTTTGTCTGGAAAATTATTTGACTAATAATTAATTATTAATAAGAAATCAGTTGAGGAAATTTCCTAATTAAAAATGAAAAAAAAAAGCTGAATGGTAAATGTGCCAAGAACTGGAAATGGTTGGAGATATTTGGAAACAGTTACCACTCCTCTAGGGGATAAGAGATTGATCTCGGTGAGGAGTAGGGGTTCTGTTGGGAAGACAAGGATAGAGTACGGAATTATAAAGCTGGTAGAGACCAATGGAAGATACTTAAAGAACCTTGAGCAAATTATTTTCTGAAACTGACTAGACTGGGAGTCCTCAGGTCATAGTAGAATATTAATCCACTGTTAACTCGTACCACCAGACTTAGGCTCGGGTGCAGGAAGAGGACGTTATTTCCTCTCCTGATGCTTGGGAGGACCACAACTTGAAATACGCTTAACAGATAAGTATCCCTGTGTTTTCTGAGCAATTTAATATTGGAATTGAAAGATTGCCACAATTTTAAGAATGTGTAACTACCATTTTGTTTTGTTTAGAAAATATGAAATAATGTTTAAGACATGAAATAAAATCTATAGGTAATAATACTCTTTTCCTCATTTTATGATACAACAGAAAACAATTCATTATTAATATTTCGTTCTTCTCTATTATAAACTCAAGAGACAAAGCAACTTGAAAATATCATTTATTCTTTTCATATTGAGAAAATATGACAGAAGACCGGATTACACATAACAGTTGTAATCACAAGTAATATACTATAGCAATATCGAGGAAATAGAATATAAAGAATGCAAGAAGCGGATTATAACTTAATCAAGCACATACTCCCATGTTTTTTCTTGTTAATTGTATATTTTCATAAATATATATAAATTTAACATATATGGAATAACATTCCACAGAAAATGCAACTGAAATTCTTAGATAAAAACAGATTAACCTGAATAGGGTAACGGAGTTGTCGGATTGTTGACCCTAGTTCCGAGTGCATACTCAGATCCTAGGTACGTTATCCTCAACCACCAAAAAAACCCACACCTAACACAGACTTATGGATTTTTGGGCAGTCCGGACACCAAGCTAAACATAACCACAGTATAAGAAGGAAAACCTATTAAGAGAATAGATAAAGCGAACAAGTATTTTCCCTAGCAAGGGTATGTGCGAAACTTTAAATATATTTATATAAAACAAGAACTCTGGTAAAACGTTATGAAGATAATTATATGCTGAATATAAAGAAAGTTTCTTGACTGTAACATGAGAACTCTTACCATTAAAAGAACAGACAGTTCTCAAACCAGAAACGAAAGAAGAAAAATTAACATTTTCATTTAATGTAATACATTCAGTGGTTAAGCTGGCGCCTAATAGGCCTGAGCACCATACATATATATATGTAAATAATAGTTTCTTCACCAGTAAAGACATATGAAATAATAAAACATCGTGCTGTACCAAATAGTTTCCAGGACAGTGCAAAATTCAAAGAAATAAGGAGAATACCCAAAACTCATTCTCCGGTCTTATATTGAATGTGAGATCTCATATACAAAAGTAGTATGTCTTGCTGTAAATGCCCTATAAAGGGTAAAACATTATAAGTATAGGAACTTTGTCCTGTTCAACAAAACAAACTCTTTCTCACAAAGACCTGAGAAAATAAGACACATCGAGCCAAAATTTCTGTTGAAAAGAAGAATGAAATTTATCAATATTTTCTCCAGATCTTCACGAATAGAATTAAAGGAACGAGTATTAAAGAGAGAAGGCTATTATACCATTGAGAGCCTGGAAGAGATTTGCATATGAAGGGTTGAATCTAGGTTGTCGAGCCTCTAAAGTGCTTCACGTTTGGCAGAAGGCAGTCTCACCACCTAGCGCTGGAGGTGCAACAACAAACAGAGTTAATGAATGTCAAATAAAATATACATTGCAAGAGAAGATGTCTAAAAACTTAAACAATTCAAAAAATCATTATGCAAGAAAACAAGGAACCACACAGAATTACTAAGTATTCGCAGAGGCAGAATGGAAAAGACAACAAAATTGAATTAAGTCTTACCAGTAGGCAGAATTCAGACCTTCGTAAAAATGAGTAGCGCCTTATAATTTTTATCTATCAGCTCTCCGATATAATGTAGAGAAGTTCAACACATGAACACCAGACCCAAAGAGCATAACTCAGAAATCGATGAGAAGTAAGCATGACAGGGCCATGACACGCTCTCATAACAAAGCCAAAGGGTAAGTGGAGCGAAACCCTCAACCAAAACAAAAGAATCCATCATAATTCAAACAACTTACAAGCCATAAGTCAGGTAGGGTTAGGGTTTGGCGGAAAATCCAAGGCCACTACCACCCAAACCTCAGCCATTGATCAAGATGATAACACATGGCGGAGATCATCGCCAGTGAAAAAGGTAATCGTCGGATCACTAAGAAATCACCCCGTAGTACGCTAAGAGTTAATGCCAGTATCGGCTCATAAATGTTAGACAGATTTGACAGTGAGCTCAACCAAGGAGGCCGGATAATATTATGAATTAACAATAAAAGAGAATGCACAAGGTCGACACGTAGTTTCAGATTTCCGTGTGTATTTCCAAAAATTCCATAAGTAAACCCAACTATCTTAAGTTGCACGCATATCAAATGGAAGGTTAATTTAGATTGGTAATCAATTGATAAATTTTGTGTTGGTATAGTATAACGTTGTTTCCGCAACAAATTTTATAATGGTATTTATAAGTGCATGTGTGTATGTAAGATAATGGTTTTAACCATGCAATTTTTTTTTTTATTTCTTTAATGTTTATGATAGTGACTGTTACAATGTGTTACATAACAAATTGCCAAAATAAAAAAATATTCATAAATACCAATTAAGTTATAATTTTATTTCAAATTATTATTATCATTATTGATAATAAAACAAATTATATATAATTTAAATATGAATATATATATATATATATATATATATATATATATATATATATATATATATTATATATATATATATATATATACAGATCTTAAAAACATGTCTAAAAACATGTGACATGATGATGCCTACTTTATTTAGAAGATTCTTAACTTGTAAATAGAATTTCCTATAATACTTAACCCAATACCTAAGTCATCTAAGTTAGATAGTAAAATATTTTGAAATAAACTTATGAATTAATTTTGACCTATTACAAAATTGAAAAGTGAAAATAATATAAAATAAAATTCAATGTTTTCCTTAATCACAATCTAAAAATCACTTGCAATCTAAATCATATGATTTTAATAATAATATTGTAGAATTTTAAGTATAATAATTAATTTATTATTTAAATATTTAAAACAATAATATATATATATATATATTAGTGTTCCATTTTAAGTTTATGATTGATACAAAAA
Organism: Pinus albicaulis; assembly: GCA_034641835.2. NCBI lineage: Eukaryota > Viridiplantae > Streptophyta > Pinopsida > Pinales > Pinaceae > Pinus > Pinus albicaulis. The sequence continues at coordinate 474,179,939 of CM076580.1, read as the reverse complement.
GTATTTTTTTCCAGTAAATTTGTTTAGTATAATTATTCTGTCGAGATAGTATAATCCGAATAAAAAAAGGCTGAATGTCCCACCCACATGCATTGTTTGAGTATAAAATTTTTTGGATGAAGTTCTCAATATATGCATGGGTATTCAACTTCTTGGAACCTTCCCATGTATAGTAATTGGAGCATTGATGAAAATAGATGCTAACTTATACACGGGTCTTGGACTAATTTTGATAGAGTGCAATGGTTATGAAGTACGATACCACCTTGACATGAAAGTTGATATTGATCCCGAATTTTAGGGGGGTCAATGATATCAATGGGTGATGAGAGTTCCCATTATTTGATCCGAAGATGCCCCTATGGTTGTAGGGACCCATCCAGGGTAAAATCTCCATCCTGGAAAATGTTTGTTGAAGTTGACACAAAGGAAGCAACAACCATCTGAAACATGTACTAATACACATGATCAGGGTTTTTGGTGAAGCGTGGCATAATGTGATGAGTTAACAAGACATGGTGACGAGAAGTGGCTAAAACTGTTTATGATGATAAAATGGCCCAAGGTCAGATCTATTAATGTGAGTGGCAGTAGTCACAACAACTTCTGATGAGTTTATCCCTACCGTTGGTAGGACAACCAAGGTGGGTGTATGTTTTCTATAACTAACGTGATTGGGTGTGGCAAAGAATGCGCAACTCTGACCAAGGGTGACTAGGGACTGTTGGCAGATATGAAACGTAAAATAATGGGTGGAATTATTTCTCCTAAAAAATCTTTGTACGCTTGCCAAAAGAATATAAAAGTGGTTTTAATGTACAATCATGGAGAGGGGTACCCCATTAGTATGTATGATCCCACGTCATGATGGGAGGAGGGTTTTTTGCTGAGGGTGGGGGCCCCAGTTTTTGGTTTTAGTGCAAGGATCATGAGGCAGATGGAATGTCACAAATGGGCTATGTTTATGATGATGTAATAAAACTAATAATGAAAATCATAAGGATAAAAATAATAATAAAAATCATACTCATTCCCTCTTCTCTCATCCCTGGCTCCTCTCTCCATGTCTGTTCATTTTTTATTATTACTTTAATTGTCATTAGTATGATTTTTATTATTAGTTTTATCCTTATGGTTTAATCTGAAAATTACCTGTGTAGTAATATTAAATTTATTAATTAATGAATTAATATTATTATTATTATTATTATTTATTTATTTACATTTATATTTTTTATTTTATTATTTTTGTTTTTATTTTATTTATTTATTTTTTAACTATTAATGAATTTTAATTATATAACATATAATGTAAGGTATTAAAATAATAAAAATATTAAATTATATTAAAATAGTATTAATAATTTTTTTTGAAAAAGTATTAATAATAGATTATATTCAAATATAGTCAAATTGAAATTAAAATATAATTAAATTAAAAAATATAATAGAATTAAAATTTAAATTTTTTTTAAAATATGACAGAAATTTTATTCAATTTTCTCATTCCAGTCAAACTAGCCGTTTTTTTTAATGGATAGTTGGAGTTGTCCTTATCTATTTAAATAGGTTTCTTAATTAGATTTCTCATCTTGTCCTGATGATGAGCCACACTCGCTGGTTTGAAACGTGTGGACAAAATTTTCTTACATGTGATTTTCACATACACAATTTATGGATCACAGAAGCCAAATTCCTAACAAATATAATTCTATTCATGTTTTTCCCAATATTTACACTTACCCCCACCCTAATGTATCAATGTTTTGGGGAATATTGGGAAAAACATGAATATTAAACCCAAATAGAACTATATTCATGTTTTCCCACTATTTCCCCCTTAGCCCCACCCTAAGGTATGCATGTTTTGGAATAGGGGTTGGGAAACATTGGGTCAAACATAAGTGATTTATACTCATGTTTTTCCCAATATTAATGGCACCTCCACCCCAAAACTGGATACATGGGAGTACGTGTGGGGAGCTTTATTTGGAAAAATATGAATATGAGAAATATTGGGAAAAACATGAATATAAAAATTTATTTATGTTTTTCCTAACATTCCCCTTCACTCTATTTGAAAATATGAATATATGAGAGTAGGTATGGGGTAGATATTGAGAAAAGACTGAATAGAGTAAAAATTGGAGGAAATTCCACCATAAAATTGAAGATATATGTTGTATATCTATCTGATGGGCTACACGGAGGAGATGTCCACAAAATGGTTATGAATGATCGGGCACATATACGGGATACATGGAGGATATATCCACAGAATGGTTATGAATGATGGGGTATAGTGATTGGGTATAGTTTCGCACTTTCCTGAAAAAGAAGGATAGAACTAGAGAGGAGGCATTTTCATCGTTGATTTTTACTTCGTTTGATATGCTTCATTTCCCATGTCTGTTATTATATGCTTTAGATCCACCGCTCCAATTAAAACCACCTCGGTGCTAGATCAGATTCTTCTCTTGTAGACTGTTTCTCGTCATTTTTTATATGCACTTTGCAGGGACCAGAGTTGTATGTTTTGAAACAGTAAACAATAACTATGTGCAAATTCGAAGAAGAAGAAGAAGAAGGAGTAGATTGCGATGGATGGAAGATTCGAAATTGAAAATATGGTGGGTTTACCAGAAATCAAAAGAAATATGTTTGGTGTTATCGAGGTGGCGTTCACCAAACTAAATGTTGTTTTTCTTTTCCACCATTCTGATCTGCGAGTCGATGATAGGTAGTGCCAGTCGATTTTGGTATGGAAAATCAATTCACCAGCAAGTAGTGTGTGGTCAGTGATTCGTAGGTTCGACAAACCTGAAAGGTACAAACCCTTCATCTGGAGCTACTCCGTGAAGACAAAGGGGGAAATGAAAATTTGGTGCATGAGGGAGGTGAAAGTGGTGATGGGATTGCCAGCGGAGAACAACATTGAATGCCTGGAGATTCTAGATGAGGAGAATTACGTTGTGAGCTTAGGATCTTGGGAGGAAAGAATCGTCTTCTTCATTATCAGTCAGCCATGTCATTGCATGAATTTCTAAGAGACAGACATGCTTGGACTCTTGATGTGGAATCCTATTTTACAGATGTGCCAGAGGGGAACTGTAAAGAAGAATCCTATATGTTCATTGATAGTATTGTTAGAAGGAATTTGCAATCCCTATGCGCATTGTTCTCACCACAACTCTGCAACGATTGCAATAGAAACTGAGTATTCAAGGTTAGGTTTTCAAATTTTCTGAATTTTAAAGATTTAGTATGTAAATAAAAAAAATAGATGGCACTGGCATGCTTATGTCGATGGTTGATTCACCGAATATTTTGCAATCACATGGACATAAAAGAGAGTAACTCTTGATTGGAATCTCGGGAGATTCAAAACTTGAAAGCGTCACGTCACATAACATCAGAGCATGAGAGAAATGACATGAGTAAAAAGAAAAAATACAAAATACTACGCACACCAATTTATATTAAAATCCAAAAAACCGGTACAAGCCCAAATTCGTACGATTTTTGTTTGGAATCAATAAAGGTACTTGGATCACTTGTTTATAGTTGTTAAACATTAGTATTTTGAGTGCCCCAGGGGTTTTTGATAGTGCTGAATCCATTTCCACTGTCAAAAATGGATTCCAAGCACTGCAACTACCTGATTTTTGCAAATTTAGTTGACCGGATTCCGGTGGATTTCTGCCGTCCGGGCCAAAACGCGGGCTCGGTAGACAACTCCCTTTTGTATTGGCGGCGGAAGCAATTTTGGAACATGATTCAAAATTAACAATTCTTTTACCAACCATTTAATTATATTATTGAAAGAAGTAAAAAACATAAATACAAAATACTATTCTCTTGTATTACTAAAAGCAATTTTGGCGCACGATACAATGGTTTCACCCAACGACTTCATTATTTTACTTGAGTTTTATATATAATGTTTTCGGAGTTTGAATTTTATATACAATGATTTAGGATATTGTTAGGGCTAATTTTTTTTAATTTTAATTTTAATTTGAAAGATTCATGATAACTTTATTTGGGGTTTCATTAAGTTTATTTTAATTTTAATTTTTGTTATTGTTATTTTTTTTAATTTTAATTTGACTAAATTAAATATAACATTGCATTACATTATATAAAGTGTTATAGCATTGCTATTACATTTGGTGTAGAGCGTTTCTCATGATAACTAAATGACTAGTAAATGTTAATAAGCATCAAAATATTTATTTCATGTTACATCTCAAACTTTCAAGATTTAAAAGTATTTATAAATATTAATTAAGTTATAATTTTATTTTAAATTATTATTATTACACACAAATATATATATATATATATATATATATATATATATATATATATATATATATATATATATATATATATATATATATATATATATCTTAAAAACATGTGACATGATGATGCCTATTAACTTGCAAATAGCCTTTTTTATAATACCTAAGTTATCTAAGTTCGATAGTAAAAATTTTGGGAACAAAATTATGAATTAAATTTGACCTATTATAATTTAACTTGAAAAGTGAAAAATATTTAATATAAAATTCAATATTTTCCTTAAACACAATCTAAATATCACTTGCAATATATATAATATGATTTTCATAGTAATATTGTATAATTTGAAGTATGAGAATTAATTTATTATTTAAATATTTAAAACAATAATGAATATATACAATTATTTTCGTCTAGATTGTTTTATGTTATTTTTTATATATAGTCTGTAGGGACGAGAGCTATATGTTTTACCACAACAACTTCATGAAAATTTGAAGCACAACAAGAAGAAAAAAAGTGTGATGGATGGAGGATTCAAAATTGAAAATATGGTAGCTTTACGAGAAATCAAAAGTAGTATCATTGGTCTTAGCAAAGAGGAGTTCACCAAATTGAGGGTTTTTGTTCCTGTCCACCATTCTGATCTACGAGTTGGTGAGAAGAAATGATGGTCGATTTAGATACAGAATATCAATGCACCAGCAAGCACTGTGTGGTTAGTGGTTTGTAAGTTTGACAAACCCGAAACATACACACCCTTCATCAGGAGATGCTCGGTTAAGAAAAAGGGGGAAACCAGTATTGGGTGCATGAGGGAGGTGAAAGTTGTGATGGAATTGCGAGCCATGAATAGTATTGAATGCTTGGAGATTCTGGACTAGGAGAATCACATTCTAAGCTTCAGGATCTTGGTAGGAAAGCATTGTCTTCATCATTATCTGTCAGTGACATCATTATTCTTCAAGTTGAATTAAAACAAAGTTATGATTCCTCCTTCCTTTAATATTCTCTATATCGCTTAGGTTCTCAACCCACTCTACGTCATTGGTTATCTTGGGTCCTTATGACCAAGTTCCACTTAATCATTGAAATCCCCTTTCATTAGAAATTTTTCGAATTTTGAATACACACAGGTTCTTTAATATCTTCCCTCTGAATTACCAACCTTAGAGATGATGTCATGCCGAGGTCATCATCTCCACATGGCATATCTTGAGTGGTGACATGTGTCACATGGATTTTCCCCACTAAGCCACCTAAAAATGTTGAAACTGACTATCATGTGTCCTCCACACTACCATGTCATGTTGACGTCATTTTCCTCATTAGCTTTTTGGAGCCAATCATCCGCTTCCATGTGTCCTTTGAAGGAGAGAGAAAGGGTCCTTGGGGTTCTTCGTTTTGCGATAATTTTCTTTGTATTTCCCCTTATCTGCAACTTCGATTCTTTAAAATCAATTTCCATTTTTAAGGAGTTATGAAATTCTGAACCCTGAAGATTTGAAATGACCAATCCTTCTAAAATTCAGGTTCTGATATCAGCCTTCTCCGATATTCCTCTTCCAATTTATGGTTTCGATTATCATCTCCTAAGATTTTAGCTTTCCCTTTTGATTTTTTCCTTCGATATTTCAGCTCTTCCCTTTTGATGTCATTTTTGAATTTCGGCTCCTGATTTTTAGCTCTTCTTTTTGGCTTTCCCCTTATTCAACCAAGATTGCACCCATCCTCCTCTTTCCTTGTTGGATTTCCTGTTAGACTCAAGGCCCTATATTTAGCTTTGTCAAAATTCAATCAGAATTTCAGAAAAAGTAAATAATGGACAATATACTTATACCAATGTGAGGTGAGGTACTTCATTTGAATTTTATATGTTAAGGATACGATGATTTTCTTCCCCTCTTCTCCTTTACATTCTTCTTCCATATTTTCAAATAGGTTTATGCCTAGGGCCTGGAAATAAGCCTTAGACAATATTTTCACTAATACCTTCCCCATGATTAACTTAGTGAGTTTGATATCCATATCATATTCATGAATATTGGAAATCCATTTTCCTCTCTTGCCTTCACTATCACCCTAGACAAGAATATCTTTCGTAGTAGCTGTGGGAACATAAGTTATTATATTGGATTGCAAGACATAAATTAGGAAGGACTTCAGGGGTTTGACTAAGGAATAATTCTACCTCTCTACTTTACTATACTTTAGGTATACATATCACAACACCTGTCTAAAAAAGGAAATTCATTGTTCATGTACTTCAATATTTATATGTAATAAAACAACTTCCATCGTGTTAGGAGAGGTGAAATAAAAAATGAGGAATGGCATGTGATAGTCTGTGGTAGCTAATACTAAGGTTTTTGCAATAGATTTTTTAATTATGGAGAATTAATCTCAAGCTTCTATAGTCCGTTTGAACTCCATGTACTTCTTTAACATTTTTTTCATTTCTTTGACAATTTCAACATAGTTTGGTATAAATCTTCTTAGAAAATTTATCCTTTCCAAGAAAACCTGAATCTCTTTCCTATTCCTTGGTAATGGAATATTATTAATAGCCTTCACCATTTTGGTATCAATATTCACTCCTTCGTTTTCCACAATGTGGCCCAATATTTTCCCTTCACTTAAAGAAAAATGTGATTTCTTGGGGTTTAAGGAAAAATCATACCTTATGCATTTTGAAAATGTGGGCTACAAGCGCTTGAGGTGTTCTTAATATGTTTTTTTTTAAAATGGTGATGTCATCCAGGAAAATCACTATGAATTTCTCTTTTTCCCAAAAAAATATATATCCATTTCTCTTTGGAAAGTAGCTCCAAGATTTCTGAGGCTGAAAGGCATTCTGGCATACATAAAAGTAACCCAACGTGTAGTAAAAGTTGTCTTCTTCTGATCCTCAGCATGTACAACCGCTTGGTTGTATCGAGAGAAACCATCCTTCTTGGACATTCGGGTAAACCCTAGCACTTTCTGTAAGATGTAATCCATTTTAGGCAAAGGATAGTTATCTTTTAATGAGTCCTTATTCAAATTTCTGAAATATACACATATCCTTATTTCTCCATTCTTCTTCCTAACAAGAACTAAATTTTCTACCCAATCTGAGTACCTCAAAGGCGCAATAATTCTTTATTGTAACCGTTTCTTCACCTCCTTTTCAATTGATGGAAGTAACAAATATTAATCTTCCCAAACTTCTTCTTATATGGATTCACTCTAGTTTGTAGAGTAATTTTATGTTGTATGACACCGAGATCAAAAGTCTGCAACGCATCATATGACCAAGCAAACACATCCATGTACTCCTTGTAAAGTTCCAGGTACCTTTTTTTATATTCCCTAGGAACTGCTTTAGTTAATTTGATGATTCTAGGATCTTCTTCATTGTGAATATTACAATACTCCACCTCCTCCTCAAGGTCTTATCTATTTTGATTAACAACCACATCATTTGAGTTGAAAATCCTTTCTAGTGGAACCAACCCTTTGGGGATGATATTTCCTTTTAGTTGCAAGATTTTGTGACAAACAATAGATCCTTCCCAACCGACTTGATGTTAATCCATCAAATTTTCATCCTCCTTATCAATCATCAAGTTAGATAATTCCCCAAAAACCTCCAGGAAGTTCTTGACCTATTCTTCATACTTAAAAACCTAAAAGTACCTCAAATTTTAATGGTGTTAAAGGCCTGTACCTGACTTGTACTTCATATATGAGCAATGGGTTTTGAGGTTGTCTAAAATTACTAGCGGTGATTGCTAAAGAGTCAGCCATATGATTTCATTCTCTAGGCAAGTAATCAATATTGAAGGCTAAGAAAACTTTTTTAGCCAAATCCCATACTTCATTCCTGTACAAAATCAATATTGGGGGATTGGTTTGACATCGATTTTTTATTTTCTTCACCACCAGTTCTGGATCTTCGAACACAACCAAGCACCGAATGTTAAGGTTTTTAGCATCTTGCAACCCCAACAAGGCAAGAATTATATTTAGACACATTGTTTGTGGCCTCAAACTCCACCTTGAAATATAGAGGGGTCAAGCTACCTTCTAGGGATACCAATAACACACATGCCCCATTACCTTCCTTATAATAAGCACCATAAAAATACAATTTCCATACCTTTTCATGCTCCAGTGTTTGTTTACTCATTTGAGCTAAAAATTCCACTTGGGTGTCTCCCAAGATTTGAGCATCTTGTTATAATAGATTGCAAGACAAATCCTTCTCTTTACCATACATAGAATAATTATTTGAGCAATCTTCCTTTCTGATTGTGTTCACAAATATAGATTCCCTGTATAATCGACACTCCTCTCCACAAAACATAGAAATGGTAGCATATGTTAGATCCATTTTAATGGACACCCCAATTTTAATTTCCCATGACTTGGACAAAGGCATACCAAATCGTGCAGGGTTGTCAGAAACTACGATATCCATTACTACACTTTTTATTGGTATTTGAGAAAAATTTACCAATAGATATTTGATCATACCTAGATCTTCACTCTTTTGGAATCAAAGGAGTAGATATCTTTGTATGGTTTTGTAATCTGCAACCCTAGTAGGGATATTTTTATGAAGACGTGGTAGACCAAATGTCAAATGAAGTGATGTGTTTTTTGTTGATCTGTTGTAACAAATGTTGGACCGAGAATTCGGTTTTGATATGTGTTGAGTAAAAAAAAATGATGTTTGTAATCAATGCATAAGAATGAGATGGTTCATAGTTCCAGGGCTGCTAGCCATAGCTCTAGATCGTGACTTATGGTCTAAGAAATTGATGGATGCCATGGAAGGTGTGGCTCTACTAACCTGCAAGGGTTCTCATCATGTGAAATATGAGGTGATGATAAACATGGTCGGGTGAATGAAGCCTATGTTTTATTCCTTCAAAGGAATGATAGCATATGAAAATATTTGGAGGGAATCCTATCATTCTAATAATAAGATGGTACCTGCTTTTGTACTTTTACTGCCTTCAAAATATGGTGATTTGGTGTACGTGCAACATCTGTGGCCAATACCCCAAGTAAAAGCATATTTTTCATATCAATCTTTAAAAATAACATCAATTAAAACAAAAAAGAGAGGGAAAACCTGAGATGTAGTATGGAAGGGAGCGTTGGGCATGAAATTTTATTTTATTTATTTATTTATTATTTATTTATTTATTTATTTTGAAAACTAGAACAAGGAGGTCTAGCTGAAACATGATTAAGTGTTTATCATTGTGTCGCTCACAGTTTTATCATTGGATGCCCTGAGCTCTAGTTATGGGCTCCTAAAAATGGTGAAAATAACAATATATAGGCTAAGAAGACCCATTTTTAATTCATTTGTGTTTGCTAATATTGAGAGGTCATAGGCTGAGATTAGAGTGTTTCTTGTTGTTGCGGTCAGCCAAAGCACCAGGGATATGCACCGAGAGTGTCAGGTAGGAGCTAGAACTTTATTCTTCTTAATTTTTTCATTTTCATGTTGGGTGGGTCGTACAAGGGTGCCTTGTAATTCCCTTATAAATTTTTCTTATGGGGACCTCGTAGGTGACTCTGGGGGAGTCGCCCCATTGTAGCGTAAAGAGATAATCTTTGCATGGTGAACCCAGACAAATGGTAATTTAGGGCGTGTTTCCCTCCGTGTTTGTGAGAGATAGAGACGCAGAGATATCGTGCTTGGGTTGACAATAGACAAGTCCACAAATGATGGTAAATGACGCATATGTGTGAATCATAGGTTCAGATACTGTGCGTGACTTTCTCTCAAAAACTCGTTGTTTGCATGCTTGTGTCTATATAATGCATGCGGTCCTGAAAAAACTTGAAAGTTATGGTTTTTTGAAAATTTTGGGATAAAAAATTATTTTTTGGTGTTTCTTGGTGGCAAGATGCTATGGAGGGAAAGAGATTTATCCAGCCTCCACACCCAAGTGGCCCAAAACCCATGTGCTCACCACTCTTTGAGATGTTGGTGGTTGCTCAAGTTCCTTGAGAACCCTATTTTGAGGCCCCATGACATATTTTTACGATTCCTGATTCGCTTTTGGGACTAGTAACAGTGGATCATGGTGGTGCACCAAGCTCAGATTAGGTTGCAACTACCTCAGATAGACGTATATTTCATGACTGGTCTCTTGCACCACGGAGAGGTGTTTCCTTATCCACTTCCAGCAGGGGTAGTGAACATTCATCACTAGGTAGAGAAGGTTTGTCACTATGGGCCCCATTCATTTCCCGCGGGTGTGTTATTTTGTCCCATGTTATAGACCTAGCATAGCATGTTGCTATGTATATGATCGTCCGTCTGGTGGGGTCATATTTTCCTCACAAGGTATCAAGGCCACATTCAGCGGTCTTCCGACAACTCCAGGTAGGGTACATTTTTTATTGGGCTATATTGGTATATCGTGGCATGGTTAGCCAACTAGCCAAGGTGTAGTGAGGCACAACTTCGAATTTTTGTTATGTCAACATCCTATGATGTATCATGCATGAGAAGGTCGTTATGCTATGACCTTTTCTTATAGTTTCATTGGGCCCTCCAACAGATCCTCAGATTCGTAGATGGGATCCTGTAATGCCCTGTCATGGTGAGGGTGATGCTGGCAGGTACTTGGATGATACAATAGAGGAGTGGTTTGAGTCAAACCCTCTTTTGATCTTAGCAATGTGATCGGCTACATGATTATGATTTATTGGTATATGTGTAAATGTAATGTAATAAAAAATATGGGCTAATCTTTGCGCATGAAGGTACTTCCTAAAGAGGCATGACTCTCGAACATGAAAATATTGGTTTCACTATGATACCACTAACTGGGAATCAAGTAAGTCATGTATATGGTTGATGCCTTAGAGGGAGGCATTGCTTAGTAGTCCTATGACAACATCATATTCCTCTTTATTATTTATGGCTAACCTGATACACACTCTGTTGGCGAGGTATGGTGACCGGTGAGGAGAATATATGGCCTAGGTGGCCGTAACTAAATTTTGTGACCATCGAGAGGCTTCATCAACAAATTGAGAATAGTAGATGGGTAGGCGATCCATTTGTGACACAAAAGTGTGAGTTTCAGAATAATCCCATGACGATGATATCCTCATATTAGAATATTGGTACATACATATCTATTCTAGGGTACCAAGGCATTTATTTTTTATCAGTAATTTTTTTGAGGTAAGGGCTATTTATGGGGTTATTTAGGCATTTCACATCAGGATCTAATAAAATGTATTCTCCCTTGAGGAGACAATGTTTTACGATGTAAGTAACCTTCCATAATGTTTCGAATTTCTTAGGTCCTAAGGCTTATTTTGCAACATCATAGCGTAGGAATAGTTCCCCGTCGGTAAATGAGTGTGGGGTGATGTTGCGGTTGAGCGATGCTTTCTCCCTATTCCTATGGGCTTCATTATGTTGGAGAGACTCCTGTCGACTTTCGTTGATGATTTCTAGATGTACCAACAGTTTCTCTAAGGGTTGAGTATTAGTGAGCAGTTTGATGGCTAAATGCAGGGTGGGGATTTGGTGCTCAGTGTGAAGCATGACCTCCACCCCGAATGTTAACTGGAAGAGTGTGAATCCCATTGAGCATCTAACCACTATGCGGTATGCCCATAAATATGAGAACAATATATGATGCCAGTCGGCTTTGTGGTTGTTCACCATATGTTGTAACAATTATTTTAGGACTTTATTGACAAATTCTACCTGATTTTTGGACTGCGGGTAGTATGGTGACGCAAATTCATGCGTGAAACCAAGGTGCTAGGATAGTTCATGGAATATTTCATTTTCAAAATGTTTTCGATGGTCATACAATAACTCCTTGAAAACACTGAACCATGTGATGACATGGTTGAAGAAAAATTGTGCTATGGTTTTTGCGATGTTTTTGTATGTGGGCATGGTTTCTGCCCATTTGGTTAAATAATCGACAACTACCACGATGTACTTGTGGTTGCCCGATGGTGTGGGGTTGCATGTCATGAAGTCAGTGCCCCATTTGCAAAAGGGGTCTAATATAATGACGCGGTACAGGGGAGTTGGAGGGGCTCCCGTCTTATGAGCGTAGCATTAACATCTCTCACATCTTTTGACTATTTGAATGCAATCGTGAAATAGGGTGGGCCAAAAATATCAACATGTAGGAATTTTTGGGTGGTGGAAATTCCTGATAAGTGGTTGCCACAAGCCCCATTATGGTAGTCATTAAAGAATTTATTGGCTTGGTAGTGAGTAAGGAATTGGCGTAAGATGGTTTCGACACCTCATCAATATAGGAAATCCCCTAATAAAAGGTGTTGGAGGACTTGATTGTCTATGTGCCTTCTATCATCATGAGTGAGTTGGGGTCTGAACATCTAAGTTCATAAGAAGAGGAGGATATCACCGTACGAAGGTGTTACACCTCATTTTGTCACCATGAAATTTTATTTTCATTTTGGGTCTATCACCATCCATGTCATGTTCGCCTAGAGGTCAAAAATAATCATGTTCCTAAACCAAGTCTTGGAAACTAAAGAAAATCTCTTTAAAACCTTTAAAAAATTACCTGGGCACTTTTTGTGACCATTACCTATGCATGCACTGATGCTTCTTCTATTAGCCGCGAAGAGTTCCACTCTGGTTGCCACTAAAACCTGCGAACCCCCATAAAAGGGAAGTAAATATAAAAAGGTAACTTCTAGAAGCCTAGTTGGTCAAATCTTCTCCCAACCGAAAGCTTCTAGAGTCGCGCCAGTTCAAGATTTATCCCTCTACTCATGGAGCTCATCCATTAGCCAAAGGAACCCAAGTCCCTTCACGGGAGTAACTCATCCCTCTCTTAATATATTTGAAACTACCTCAATATGTCTATAAATTGTGCTGAATTTTTAGGTTGAACAGTAGATACTAACTTTTATATATTCTACGTTGGAGAGATTTCATAGAATTCATAGATTCTGAACTAGTAAGATTTTGTTTGCACATTGAACATCACACCTTTTTGTACATGAATTCATGCTGGTCATTCTAGATAGGAAGGCTTTTCAAACTGAAGTAAACAATTGCAAAGACACATGAGAGAAATATGTACAACATCAAGTTCGAGGTTGTCAGATTTCTCTTTTCAATTTCTGATAATACACATGTATCTCTTTTTCTCATTGTCTTGTTTCTGAATTCATGGAAATGATGTCAATACTTAGACTCCTTGATCACTAAGTTAAACTAGTATTTATGATTATTATATATTGTAGGTTCTTTGATATTTTTCAATGTTTGTGATTGCAGGTTCTTCTCAGAATTGACGAATTTCTTTGGAGCGAAAGGAAAAATGCTACATCGAACGTCTCGATTGAAAGGTAGGAGCATAACCTCCTTATTTCAAGGTTGTAATTATATAAAATACAAATAGTTTAGAGATAGAGGCATTCAATGGATCTTTTTTTCTAGTTATTTGTTGGAGTACTAGGGAGATCGCTCTTTTCCGCAAGAGGGATTAATCCACAAAGCACAAGGGTCCTCTGTTGTCACAAAGAATAGGTTTCCATTAGGTAGTGAACCATTAATGAGGGATCCTTGGGTATCGGTTGGGAGATAGGTGATGAATTTGGAGAGGAAGAGCACCTTTTTGTGCTTAGGGGAACTAAAATATAGATCAAATTCCTATAGTATAACTACACATTGGGCATACTTATGGTTCATCATGCGGCGAGTTAGAAAATATCTCATAGGGTTGCTAGTTGTTATAACAGTGGTGGTTTGAAGGATGATGTAATTACAAATATTTTATATTGTGTGTACTAGGGCTAAGGTTTTTTACTATTCTAGCTCATACTTCAATGCAAGCCTGACTAGGTTTTTTCTTACATAATAAATTACATGCTCCTTGTTGTCATGTTCATCCTAGACTAGCACCCTGGAAATTGCTACATCATATGCAAATAGGTATAGGGTGTAATATTTGTTGTGGTTGGGTGGGATGATCAAAGGAGTAGAAGAAAAAGTGTCTTTTAATGCTTCAAATTATTTTTGGGCTTATTCATCCCATTTGAAGGGAATCTCTTGATGAAGAAGACGCAGGAAGCCATGTGCGCAAGTACCGTAGTCGGGGAAAAAGCACCGTAATAATTTGGTCTTACCCTATAAGATTTGTATTTGTTTCAATGTTTTTGGTGGTGCTACCTCTTTGATTGCCTGGATCTTGATGGTAGGTGATATGTTTGACATGTTTCCCTCGAACGCATAAAGCGTTGGGATGGGATTCTTCAACCAATATATTTTTCCTGATGGCATAAAATATTTCAATTCATTGGCGCAAATATCATGGGTTTCTGTGCTTCTAGGCATGAATTATTTTTCTTGTAAAAAAATCGAGCGATGGTGCATGGCATCCCACAGACATTCAAGTTCTTTCATGGCTTCTAATATATCCTCATAAGATTGAAACAAGATTTCTATGGGGGAATTTTTTTGTGCGAGGTCATGATGAGTGGATTCAAGCTTAGTTGTGCTATTTAACAAGAAATAGTATGATTCAATGGTTGATGTCGTAGAAACAAATGAGGTTGAGAAAGTGTAGATGGGATAGGTCTGTACCGTTGAAGGTACTACTACCGATGGGGTAGTTGCAGTGGTCTTGACACCAAGAAATGATGAGTATAAAACATAAATCATGGTTCCCATAGATTATTAGATGAATCATATATGATGTTGTGTGTTGTCAGCATTAGATGGAGGAAGTATTTCAACGAGCATTGGTTTGTTTTTAGTAAGAGGGTTTCATGTAACCTTGGTGGTGTACAAGGGGTACAAGAATTTTCCTCTGAGGGGAAATGGTGTTGAATGCTAAGATGTTGAAATTTTTGTAACATAGGGCATGCTTCTGTACCATGGGAGTGGTTGGTGCAAATGTTTCATGGAGTATAGGTACTCACCAAGTAAATGGTATGCGATCCAGTACTACTTACGACGTAAGATGGAGATGATTGGTGTTGGTCATGTAATGGTGTATTTCTACATTTCTGCCATCTTGGGGTCTTATTTTTAGTGTGATATGGCCCTCTTGGGTGGTTTTGGTTTAACGCTACTCTGGAAGCTCTTAATCATGGAATATATAGGGAGTTATTCGTATGATGAAACTCAGAGAAAATTTGATAATAGTAGTGAGTGATATTCTCTTGATTAGAGAGATGTATGCAGGGGATAGGGGTTACTAATCAAAAAATGTTCGAAAACCTATCCAACTTGCGACATTGGTTAACTAGGTGGTTAAAATTATCACATAGGGCACATGTGAAGTTTTGTTTTCACCGTACCTTGTTGGGGCGTATGGTCACCTTCCCATATCTAGGTTGGTGGTGGTGATGAGAGGAATGTAACCTTTCTATTGTAAGTCTCTCTTCATATGTACATATGATGGAGCTAGATGCTTCACTCTCTCGAGTTACGAAACTCTCCGTGGATTCTGACTCCCAATTTTCTGAGTCAGTATTTTCAGAAATGAAGAAGCACATGGAAACTAACACCAAGAAAAATTGGAGGATGTGGGGATAATGAGGAACATGGTGATTATCTTGAAAAATTTAAGAAGTGTGTCGTATGTGTCTGGAAAAATTTATTTTGGCCTATGGGGTGATGGGATACCAGCGAAGAAATGACACTAAATCTGGGCATTGAGCAATTAAATGATCATATGCATCAAACAATGTGCAAATATGGATGCGAGGTTGGCAATGGTAACTGGAGGGAGGAACTATTCCCGGTGGCTAATCTCTCTTCTGATGTACACAAAATGGTCCTAAATGCTCATGTCCCTTGAGTTGTAGTACTGTCTACAGATTATGAGTCCAAATTTTCCAAGTAATAATTTTCACTGATAAAGTGAGGCATGAAATCTAACATAGATCAGAAACGATGGATACGGGGACAATGAAATACATGGTGTTTACTTCGAAATACCTAACATGCATTTTGTTTATGCCTTGAAAATTTTATTTGGGTAACGTGAGTAATTTGGTACTAACTATTAAAATCCCTTAATTTGAGGCGTTGAGTGATCAAATGATCATATTTGTTGAATAATACGCAGACCAGGACATGAGGAGTGGCCTCAATTTTCCTTCTTGGTGTTTGTGTTATTAGGTTGGTTGGGTACAGGAATGATGTAGGCTCTTCTGATCTGTATAATATGGTCTTAGATTTGTCTTCCCCTATCTGGATGGATGGATCCTAGGAGTTGGATTGCTCTAGGGCATGTAACGCATCCCTATATCGAGGAATATTTTAGAAATGATGGATATAATGAACATGTTACTCACATATGGCGCATGCATGGTTTGTGTGCTATTCATTTACTTTGCTATTTGTGACCTTTTCCCGTTTGTTTAGAGTAGTGGTCATACTCGTTTTTTCAACATGTAGAAGAGCTTTCAACTCGTCCAACTCAGGAAAATGTTTGTATGGTGGCCTATGATATTGCACAATGTGTAAGGTTGCGATGCCCTAGGAACTCTAGGGACGTTGACCTTCTTCTATTTATTTTTATCCTTTGTGTTAGTACTAGCTAGTGTTGTTAC
The DNA here is from genome assembly GCA_034641835.2 of Pinus albicaulis. Classification (NCBI taxonomy): domain Eukaryota; kingdom Viridiplantae; phylum Streptophyta; class Pinopsida; order Pinales; family Pinaceae; genus Pinus; species Pinus albicaulis. The sequence continues at coordinate 474,163,043 of CM076580.1, read as the reverse complement.
AAGGGGTTCTTTCGCTATGCTAACCTCTTGGGAGGTAATAGGAGTTATTCCTGTAGCAGTAATTTCTGTCTTTCTTGACGTGGCTGGAGGGGCCAAACATTAGACTGCTATTGTGAGAGCCATATTTGGAAATGTAAGAGTTTCCATGACTTTTTCCATAACAAAACTAGGTGAGGATACAAAAATGCGGTCTGGGAGATGGCATATGGTAGGAATGTTGAATCAGTGGTGATGACATCCGTGATGTTAGGTTCTGGTTCTGGGTTACTTTTGGTGTTTGATGAATTCATCATGTGCACTGTTGCCTATGTATTTTCTAGGGTTTCCTCAGGTAGTACAAGGGAATCTCCTGGTACGTTCTGAGGAGAGTGGATTGTTTGAATTGGATGGGACCAAATTCCAAGTATGTTGTGATCAGCTCAGTATATGTATCTATGTATGGTAGTATGACATCCAAAAAATTTTCATGTTTGTTTTCATAATATGTGAGTTGGTCGATGGTGATGATTTTATCTTCATGGGGGAACATCGTCACCCTAAAAATGGATGATGTTATAGCAGTCATATAATACATATAACTTATCCCAAGGAGGATGTAATAGTATAATTGTGCATCCAAGACCTCAATGTCTATGAAAATTGTCTCGTCGGCAAGGTCTATTGGTATGTTTCAGAAAATACCTATGGGGGCTAATGGGTGACCATCATATGCTCTGAGAACGATGTCAGGTGGTTTCAATTCTAGCGATTTTGACTTCCAAAAAAATATTTTGGAGATGATACATGTAGATTATCCTTCATCTATGACACAATGGTGAATGGTGATGTTCTGAATCGAAACTGGTATTTGGAAAGAAAATAGCAAAGGAAGCCTTGGGCCTTATTTGTTTATATAAAAGACCATTAATTGAGAATTATAAGGGTTGATTGTGCCTAATGTGGAAGGTAAGGCTTTTCACTTGGTAGGGCAAGATTGTAAGACTTCTAAAGCTGAAATATATGAGGGAGACTAAGCTAAGTCATCTACTATACTGTAGCTGTGAGAAAATTTGGAAAGATGCCATGTTCTCCTCGTTGACCCATTTACCATTTTAGGCATTGGCTCTATAGGTACCCTAGATATGGTTAGCAAGGCTATCAGTGTGCTTGTGTTTGTACCTAAAGGGTTAGTATCCATGGGTTCTTCATAATTTTTGTTACGTGTTTGGAAGAACATGCATTCTTCAGCCATGAAAATATAATGATTGTTTTGAGTGTTTACTCCAATATCATTTTGTTGGGTTGGTTGTTGTTGTTGGGTGTTAACCACTCCTTGATGGGGGAAAGGTTCCCGCATGACTGTAGGTTGTTGGGTTTGTCTGTCTTATCCCCGATTACCTTAAAGTCCTGTAAACTCAGGGAGCTGAAGGAAGTGGTGTGTGTAATTACCATACTTCCCACATATGGCACAAGAGTGATTTGTCCTTATACTAGTTGTATTTTTTTCCTCTGAGAGTTCTTGGTTTGTTATTGGGTTTGATTTTTGTTGGGATTGTCCCTAGCTTGAGATCACAGGGGGAATTTTTGATTGCTGCACCCCTACGTAGGTTATCTCTTTATTCTGCTCTTTGGTTTTTTCTTTGCAACATTTGGAAGATTATTATTATTCTTCTAGTCATGTGAAGGTTTCTACTGAGACTAGGAGTGTTGCACTAGATTAAATGATGTGTTTTTTTAAACTGGTGGTAGATTTTGTGCGAGGAAAGGGAATTATTTGTTTCCTTGCCCTAGGTTGATGTATGTATGTTGGGATGAATCTCTAGCATAAAAAGTTCTAGATGAGTATTGAATCCCTTGCAAGGGAGGGTATGTTCCTCCTTGTGGCTAGTGGTATGGAATTTCCATGTTACTCATGTTTTACAGAGGTGAAGGATAACTATGGTAGTACCTTGGGTGTGATACATTCTGTGTAGTATCATATGAATCTGCAGGATACTGGTAATTTTTGTTTGGTTGATTTTTGGCTATAGACGCTATCAAATTGTTAGCAATATTTGACATGCATGGTAATTCTCTATAACTTTGTAGGCATGGGGAATTTGGAAGGATATGGTAGATATATCCTGATTGGGTGTAGATGAGCTCTAGCGGTTGGGCTTTACTAATGGTGTCTTCCTCACTACTAAGGTTTTGTGTTAACACATATTTTTAAATTTCTGATGTGAGAGTTTTCAAATATAATTCCAATAGAACTATATCATCAATATTGGCATTGCACAAGTTGCGATGCCTATGTCATTCATGGAGATGATCTGATATGTTAATATGAGGTGTTTTCCTAAAATGGGTGAGGACTTCCATCCCTGAATCATGATGAATCAGGAGTGTTGGGGCCCTTGTTTTTGTTTAAGTTTTGAACTCTTGGCCAAGACATTTTGAACTTTGACTCTTTTTGAGGTGCGGAATAAATACACATGGCAACCGCGACCGCGCCGCAACGACCAGGAGTTGCGGAGCTACCAAGGTGGCGCGGAAGCACTCGATAGCTGGAGATCGAACAGAGATAAGTGCAGATGAAAGAAACACAGCAGAAAACAGAAAACGGAACACGCAGACATCAGAAGAGAAGCTGGGAAAAGCCAGAGTGAAGACACAGAGAAGCTGCCAGTCGCGAGGAGCGGGTGAATAAAAGGCGATCACCCGGCTGAAAATAAAGGTTGTTGAAGGTTGAATGGATACGAGAGAAGTCGCGAGGATCGAGACATGAGGAAGGACGCGCAGAGCAGCTGCAGAAGAATCATGCTTGTTCTTCCTATGGTTTCTTACTTTCTATGTTCTTCCTTTTTGTTCTAAAAACCATCTATATCAGACTTGTGAGTTATCAGAGAAGAAAGCTATGTAATCATGTGTTCAGCCAGAAGAATAATATAAGGGAAGATTGTTGTCTCAATAAGTTGTTCATGTGCTGTAATGTGTTTACACTGATTTAAAATTTTAAGTTGCGACTGTCTGAATACTTAGTAAGTGATCTTGCATGTGTAATTTGGTATATGTAATGGATGCACTTTCTTTCTTTGGTTGCGGGTTTATTCCTTACCAGTGATCTCATCCCCTTATGCATGTGGTCGCGGCACGCCTCGGGTGAGATGCACTGCTCTCCAAGAGCGGGGTGAAAATGCCGGTGTGTTCCTAGACTACACCGGACCCCTTGTTGGCCACAACCCTTGAACCTGGGTCTTGCCCGCGAGACCTGACTTTTCGCCAACAAATGGTTCCATTGCCGGGACCTGCATGTTCTGAGGGGATCTAGATCATGGTCTCGAGGATTTTTGAAGGAGCAATACGGCGATGGTGGGATGATCATCTTGACAATTTTATTGCTCAACAAGCAAAGCTGACCAAGAAAAAGGAGGCGGCGATTAGGGAGCTTGTTCTTTTCTCTGACTCAGCTAGTGATACGTACGAAATTTTCTGGGGAAGGTTCCCTACGGACCTTTACAACTGGTTGCGGAGGTTACGAGCGACGGTGCCCCAAGAAAGCTTGCGGAAGATAAACCGCAGGTGGGCGCACGAAGACCTGGTAGCACTGCATCGGGTAGATACTGAACTAACCCGCGCAGTGGATTTTTGGGTAAGGACCACGTTGGAAGGATACGCTGTGGAGTTTTCCGCTGAGTGTTACCAATCCTTCTCGAAGGCCGAGGCTGTTTTTCACTCAGGGCTGAGGGGGAAGCTGTTGAAGGAGATTCCGCTGTGGATCAAAGCCCTGATGGTGGACGAAGGGTTGATTGAATTCCACAAAACGAGTATGGAAGCGTAAACCACCCGTACGGGGGGAAGGATTGAGGGGACCGATGCTGTGTAGACTGTAAGAGTGGGGAGCGGGGGATGGACGTTGAGGCCGCATGCAAGTTGCGGGAGTCACGTGCGCATCGGCGGGCACAGATCGTCGATAGGTGGCGAAGAAGGGTAATGAGAGATTTGAAGAGAAGGGAAATCGAGAGGAGAAATCAGAAGGAGGCGCCTCAGAAGACAAGAACCATGGGTTTGGATACCCGGACAGGAGACGGGACGGCAGCAGACGTACAGTGGGTGCGTGGGAGCCCAACGACGCGAGAAAGAGAAGTAATGACTAGCAAAGATAATGGAAAGATGCAGCCCGAAGAAAGCTCCGATGACGAATGGAACGGCGTGATGCAGTAGATGTTCCAGGATCAGACGGCACCCACCCCTCCAGGCAGCCCTACGTCCCGCTTTCCGCATGGCCAGGATCCCGACCTTCCCCTGGTACTTTATCAACCTTTAAGAAATATTTTTATTCAGTTACAAGCATTAAGTCAGTCATATAGTAGTTCAGTGGCGTCGGTAACGCCCAGTAGCAGCAGCGTTACTAGTAGTAGTATTTTCCCTAGAGGGACAATTACGCAACCAGGACCTGGAGGTTTTATCCTGGTTAATTCTCCGCAAGTACACATGGCTGGATCTTTCACACGGTACCCAGAGTTTTCTGGCCGGGGAAATGACGACGTAGAACAACACTGGTATCTGTGCGAAGCCATCTGGAGGGCTCGACAGACGCCGGATGCAGAGAAGTTAATAGAATTCCAAACCACGCTCAGAGAGAGAGCTCTGCATTGGTTCATCAAGTGGTCCGAGGCGCACCCTAACCCTGTAATTGCGGACGTGAAGCAGGATTTTGTCCGTGAATTCAAGCTCCCCCAGACAGACCAGCAGGGCCTGTCCGAGCTGTGGGAAATTAAGCAGAAGGAAGGAGAGACTACGTGGGAGTTGATGCGGCGATTCAAGGATGCGATCGGGAAACTCAGCTACCCGATCGATCCAAACCACCAGAGGGACTGGTTCATCAAGGCTCTGCTCCCCTTAACACGAACCCCTCTCACTCAGCAGAAGATTGATAATCTGCAGGATGCTTTGGAGCAGGCCATGAAGATTGAAGCCATGGCGGGATACCCCCAGGAATACAGGGGGGGCTGGCCCCGCAAGACCCTTCTCTGATAGGGTTGCAACACCCGATCGCCAGCTTGACCGAAAAGCTCAAGGAAATTTAGCCAGCGAGACCAGCGCAACCGAATGTTTGGTGTACTCATTGCCTGGTCAAGGGACACGTCGCAACCGAGTGTCCTCGGTTGCGCGGCGCAGGAGTTGGACCCTCAGTTGCAGCAATTCAGGGGGGTCCACCACCAGGGGGTGGCGCGGCGATGAACCCGCAGGGAGTCTACCAGCCGCAACAGACCTTTGCGGCGTTCCAACCGCAACCGGGGTCCTCCACCACAAAGTACTGTGAGATTTGCCGGACGATGGGGCACCCTCCTCGGATGTGCCCGATATTGCAGAAGTACTCCACGGTCCCGAATAATGTATACTGCGAATTATGTGTGTCTACGACCCACAACACTGAGCAGTGCAGGGCGCTTGACGCTCTTGTGGATCGATTGGATCGTCCCTCGTACAGGGTGAACGAGGCCCCAAGGGGAAGAGGTGGTGGCATGCGGGGAGGTCGAACAGGCGGACGCGGTCCGGTAAAATGCTACAACTGTGACCAGGAGGGTCATGTGGCTCAAGAATGTCCCCTTTCGCGACGACCCCGGTGTTCCCAGTGCCGGGTCAACGCCCACGCTACAGAGGACTGTCCGGAACTCATCAAGAAGTGGGAAGAGCGGGCGAGGCAGAGGGGCGTGAATCTGATAAACTCAGAACCGCGAGGGGCCGCAACCCCTGACATGCAGAATGTTGTGATAATAACAAGGGGCGGAAAGAAGACGGGCGAGGATGCCCACAAGAAGGAGCCAGCACGAGTGGTTCGGCTGGCATCCCCAAAGAAGTTGATCCGGCCCGAAGTCCAGAAGAAGTATTTTCAGGAGGCGGTTGAGGCATTCGCCCAGTTGCGGAACGAGGGAGGGTTGGAGGAACCCAGGCGGGCGGAATCCGGCGTGAAGAACGTCGCAGACACTATGGTCGAGGATTGGCTCCATCTATTTCTCAGGATTGTCGATAATGCTGTGCTGCGGCAGCAGCTCAAGCATGCTTTGGATGGAGCGCTGCAGGGGTGCGCAGAACCTAGAGATCCGGCGGACGCTAGCCCTCAATACGTCCCTCAATACGTGCAACGTGTCAAGTGGAACAAGCAACGAACAGGCAAAGAATTCCGGCTTAACACGCAGGTCGCAGGTTTCCAAATCAGCGACACCATGTTGGACTTGGGGTCCGACGTCAACATACTGCCACGAAAGACATGGGAGGCTCTTGGAAAGCCACGGCTCGCCTATTCCCCAATCCAACTCAGGATGGCGAACCAGTACTACATTTTTCCAATCGGCCGACTCGAAGGAGTCGAGGTCGACGTTGCGGGCGTGAAGACATACGCCGATTTTGAGGTTATCGATATCGTGGGCGATAAGGATCCCTATCCTGCTTTACTCGGCATTGATTGGGCTTTTGACAATTATGCCATCATCGACCTTAAGAAGGAGCTGATGATTTTTGAGAATGGGGAGGTACGGGTTACTCAGCCTCTCGACCCGTATCAGGGTCCGCAATATACAGAACCGGTGGACAGTTGGGAGGATGCTCAGATGATGGACCATCTCTATCAGATGACTGCAGGGAAGCGGGACGATTATATTAACCCGACCGCAACAGGCTCTATCAGTTGGCGGAGTGTGCAGAGCTCGGAGCTCGGATCCGAGCTTGCGTGGGAAGACTGGCAGCAAGGGGGGTATGAGACCACCACGCGGAGATGTGCCTCCATCGCTCAGGTCCGGTGGGTAGGGACTGAGATCCGCGGATACCCCACATTATCAAACATGCAAGCAATGAATACTTTTATTGCCAAGGTGGAAGACCGGGTCCCAGAGGAAAGCCGGATACCACTTTTGGATGTGGCCTTGAAGTCAACATCGGGACGATGGTGGAACAATCACCGCAACACTCTGTTGCGATGGGAGCGTGTGGTGGATGCTCTGCGGGCACGCTTCAAAGAGGATGAAGGGCCCTGCATTACGCTTAAACATCATGGAGCTTCCGACCCGCGACAGCATTTGCGGGCGTGCGAGGAACAATGGCGTAGCGCCAGGTACCCTGAGGAGTTGTGGGTCCACAGGTTTGTCCACTCCCTGGGTACAATTCCCCAGGCCTGGTACCTGGAGGAAGAGCGGAAACGAGGAACCCGCTCCTGGCAAGCATTCGCGGAAAAGTTCGTCCAGAGCTTCTCGTTCGAAGGGGAGACGGCGCAGGAATCTCAGGCCCTACAAGCCGTCAAGGAGGTTCTGTTTTTCCGCCATCCTGAGCCCGATGAGGGCCCGGTGGCATCACGCTCCGGGGTCAAGCGCGAATTGGTTTGCCAACAAATTGATGGTGATCCAGAGGATGATAGTTTGGAGGACCTTAGGCATCTCTATTTTGACGAAAAAGAGGGCGAGCGGAGCATCCGCGACGAGCCGACGACAGAAGGAGTCCATTTGCAGCCCCTAAAGACAAAGAAGCTGAACATTGGAACGGAGGAGAAACCTAAGCTGGCAACAGTGGGAGATTACTGGGACGAGGAGATGACAAGAGAAATTTTCAGCCTCCTCCGGGAGTATGAAGATTTATTCCCATCATCAGTTGCGGACCTGAAAGGGATCAAGGGGGATCTGGGCGAGATGCGCATCACACTGAAACCGGGAGCCAGGCCGGTGAAGCACCGACCCTACTGGTTGAATCCACGTATCAAAGAGAAGGTCAAGATGGAGATCGACAAGATGCTGGCTGCGGGTCTCATCTTTCCAGTAGAAGAAGCCGAGTGGGTAAGTCCCATTGTCATCCAGAACAAGAAGGACAAAGCGGAAATTCGTGTCTGCGTAGACTATCGGAGTTTGAATAATGCTTGTATTCACGATCCGTTTCCCACTCCCTTCAGCGACGAAGTTCTAGATCATGTCGTGGGAAACTAAGCTTATTCCTTCACTGATGGGTTTTCGGGCTACCATCAGGTGCGCATCACCGAGGAAGACAAAGCAAAGACGACATTCACAACTGAGTGGGGATCATTCGCATACCACGTTATGCCATTTGGTCTGAAGAACGCACCGGCTGTGTTTTCCCAGATTGTCATTTCTGCTTTCCGGGAGTACATTCACAAGTTCCTGGAAGTCTATATAGACGATTGGACTGTTTACAGCCTGCTGAAGAAACACGCCTCCCTGTTGCGTGTTATGTTCGACCGGTGTCGCCAGCTGCAGATTTCCTTGAACTTGAAGAAATGTATTTTTGCAGTACCATTCGGCACACTCTTGGGTCACGTGGTGTGCAAGCAAGGGGTCTGCGTTGATCCTGCCAAGGTCGCGGTCATCGTCCACATGGAGGCCCCCGAGAACGTGAAGCAGTTGCGGGCACTGCTCGGGCACACAGGATACTACAGGCGGTTTATCCGCAATTACGCCAAAATCACTACCCCTCTGGAGAAACTGTTGTGGAAGTCAGAAGCATTTGAGTGGACGGCGGAGTGCAGGAAGGCACTTGAAACATTGAAGGAGAAGTTGGCGACGGTACGCATACTTGTTCATCCCAACTGGGATAAGCAGTTCCATGTGCACATTGATGCGTCCGGAATTGCACTTGGAGCTGTATTGGCACAACCCGGGGAAACGACAGTTGACCACCCCGTTTACTTCGCCAGCCGACGGTTATCAAACGCGGAGAAGAATTACACCACGACCGAGCGGGAGGCGTTGGCGATGGTGTACTCTCTCCAGAAGTTCCACCACTATCTTCTGGGCGGAAAATTTACATTCTTCACGGACCATTCCGCACTGAAATATCTGGTCAATAAGCCTGTGTTGGAAGGAAGAATCTGTCGATGGCTTCTACTTTTTCAGGAGTTCATGTTTGAGGTGATTGTCAAGCCTGGCAGGTTGAATGTGGGTCCCGATCACTTATCCAGGTTGGAGATGGGAGAGAATGAAGGCTCGTTGGACGATCAGCTTCCGGATGCTGACCTCTTCCGCGTTGAGGCAATACCAGATTACCTGGCTGACATTGCCACGTATCTGACCACGGGACAGTGCCCTGAGGATTACACCCCGCTTCAGAAACGCCACTTGGTTTTCCGGGCGGCCGACTATCAATTGATCGCGAGGTAGCTGTACAAACTGGGCCTGGATGAGGTGTTGCGCAGGTGTGTTCTTGACCACGAGCGGGAAGCAGTGATGTGGGAATGTCACAGCGGTGTTGCGGGAGGACACGTGGGTGCGAAACCCACTGCAAGGAAGGTGCTTCAAGCTGGCCTATGGTGGCCGACGGTACATGCAGACTGTAAGGCCTATGTGAAACGTTGCGATGTTTGCCAGAGGACGGGAAGGCCTTCGCACAGGGACGAGCTTCTGCTACACCCAGTGCATGTGTTGCGGCCGTTTGAAAAGTGGGCTGTTGATTTCGTTGGCCCCATCGCACTAGTCGCTCGCCATTCCAAAGCCCGGTACATCATCACCGCCACGGATTACCTCACCTGGTGGGCTGAGGCGGCAGCGGTATGCGACTGCTCGGCAGAGACCACTGCTCGGTTCATCTTTGAACACATCATCAGCCGCTTTGGCTACCCACGGAGCTTCACCAGCGATCAGGGTACGCATTTCATTAATGCCACGGTCAAGTCACTACTGGACACATTTATGATTCAGCATCATAAAAGTAGCCCATACCACCCACAGGCCAATGGTACGGTGGAAGTCTTCAATAAGATTCTTGAAAAGGGCTTGACTAAAATTTGCAACGCTCAGCGGGACGATTGGGATGAGCGGCTACCAGCGACATTATGGGCTTACCAGACCACGGTAAAACGTTTGACCAACCAGACACCATTCCAGCTGGTGTATGGCCGGGAAGCTGTGATTCCCGCCGAGTTCACCGTACCCAGCCTTTTGATCGCAACTTCCCTTCAATTCTCCGAAGAGGCGTCACTTCGGGAACGCCTCCAGGAGCTACAGGAGCTGGATGAGGCCCGATTTCTCGCGGAATTCCACCAGAAGGTTTAGAAGGCCAGACAGAAAGCATGGCACGACCGCCACATCAAAACTAAAGCCTTCCAAGTTGGCGGCAAAGTTCTCTTATACGACAGCCGGTTCCAGAAGTTTCCAGGCAAGCTCCAGATGCATTGGCTGGGACCGTACTTTGTCATCGAGATCCGTGACTCAGGAGCCGTTCGGTTGGCACAACTGGACGACACAGTTCTTCCGAGATGGGTGAATGGCGCACGCCTGAAGCCCTACCAGGAGTAGGTACTTCTCACTTTTCATTAATAACTCTCGCAACCGAGAGAACCCGTAGCGTAGCATAGTTAAATAACTCTCCCGTAACCGGGATGAATGTAGGTAGTCTTTTCCAATTGTCGGTACTCAGTAAAATAACCAGTCAGTTGCGGGAACATTACCGCAACCGACTGTGGTCGGGGCGGGCTAGTCCAGCGTGTCGCAGCGCTAGTCCAGCATGTCGCCGCTCCAGTCCAGCGTGTCATGCACGAAGGATCCATCCTCGTGCTAGTGTCAGTCCAAGTCATTTTCGTCAGTCCTTTTGTCAGTCCGTAGGATCGCTCAGATTTGGTCATAAATTCCCTTAATGGACAGTAATCATACCATAATCATTTGCCATCACCCGCAGTTCCCTCAGCCGTCGAGTCCGCCCATCTCCCCATGACGTCGTCAGCAACTGTCAGATTACACACAGGCCTGCGATTGATCGCACGATTATCGCAGGCAAGAAAGATAGCAAGAATTAATTGCCGTTATGGAGTCTCATCAACTCCGAGCGTGCCAGCAGATGGCCCAATTTGCATGAAGGCTATCAGCAAGAGGATGACGGACCAGTTCAATTTGGAAGTTGCAGCGACTCCGGAGCATTCGCAGTATCAGAGTACACAACACCTCACAGGAAGTTACAGAAGAATCCTCCAAGTCTATCAGCAACGCGCCAAGATGCCGAGAGCTCTCCTCTCAGTCCCTGAACCAGCGTTAGATAGCAGAATTCACCGAGTAGAGTCGCTGGTCGGCAAGTATGACAATGCACCATGTATGGACGCCAACTTGTCCGACCCGGCTGAGTTTCCTCACCTCCATTGGCAAATATACATGGAACACCATTATACGCTAGGTAGCAGCGCCAACAGTCGGATGCGGGAAGAATTCAGGGGCCTACAGTAGTCGACTTTGATGAATTTGAGGAGTCTTCCCGTCTTCGGAACTACAGGACCAGCTCTGCAATGTACCCGGTTCCTCCTCAGTCGGGTGCAGAACGGGTCCCTGTGGCTTAATGAAGAAATTCCAATACATGCCGCAGACATTAATCGACTTACAGGGCTATCTCAAACTGGTTCAGATGTCTCCACTGCGGGCCAGACATCCTCCAAGCGCGCCCGAAAGTCGGCTGACGTGGACCTCTACACCAAGTATGGCACTCGCCGAGGTGGTAAAGGTGCCAAAATGGATTTGATAAACGTACCAGAAATCCGGTTCGCTTGCTACCTGATCGCTAGGAAGACCATGCGCCACTACAGGAAGGGAGAGTGCACTCTGGACACAATTTCCATTGCAGAGCATTGCGTCCAGGGAGCCAGGTTGAATTGGAGCTCGTTGGTGTTGAAGGAACTCTTCGCGGCTTGTGAAGACAACTACAGGCAGACTACCAGTTTCATTTATGGGTACTTGCTCTTAGCGTTCGCCATGTGGAAATGGCATCTTCCCCCTATCCGGACACCGGCAGAGATCACCGTGAGCCAGCCGCTCGCAATGAAATATTCCCCCTGGCAGGTGTCCACGGACCCCAGCAGCAAGCAGGTGAACGCAGAGGTGTTCCGGGCGTGGTATGGGATGATGACCGATGTGGTCACTTACCAGCAACGGGTGCCCCGGCACCTGTTGGATGAATACAGTGAACAGGTGTGGTTTGGAGTCAGCCACAACCACACTTTCATCCGGCCAACTTGCGTACCGCACCACACCTTTCATATGGCGCCCCTTCGCTTCCAGCTGAACGACAATGTTTTCCACAGGGAGGTCTCTGCGTGGCCGGGGGTTGTCCAGCACGTCCGCGACGGAATCATCCGCTACAATTTTGAGGGGATGAGGGCCGCACAGCAGCCTGTCGCGACCGGCGTCGGGGGATCTTCACAAGTTGCGGCGGAGACAACACCAGATGCAGCTGGGACCGCACCGGACCTGCCTGAATCGATGGTCCCCATCGTCGAGCATTTCAACGACCAGGCACGGCGACTCAATGTGGCAACCCAGGTTGTTTCAAGTGGTGCCCCTATATTTCCTTCTTTTGCTGAATTTCGTATTAATCGGTCCCGTGGTCTCTCCAATACCGCCCCCCTCATTTCCCCCATTCCCACTAACCTGTTCACTTCTGCCACCCCCCTCATCACACCAATGGGTGAACCGGGCCCCGAACCCGATTCCTCCGACCCACCTCCACCCAAAAGGGCCCGTACTACGGTCACAGATCCAGTGGTCGATCTTACGAAGGATGATCCACCAGCCACTCCGCCCACAGCAACTTTGATTCCGGAGGAACCGCTGATTGATCCGGTAGATTTCCTCAACCTTCGTCTCCCTCCCACCTCTTTCACTCCATCCACCGCCCCCTCCACCAGCCGACCACATGCCACCTCCCCCAATCCGTCCAACTCCTCAGCCACTGTGTCAGATTCTTTGATCCGGGAAATTTTCGGCGGTGACCACGGGGCGGAGGTCACCTCCAGTACTGCAGCCGTGGTACCACCGGTTGACCCCGTGGCCACATCCCGGGATCGTCTTCCCACCATATCTGTCCAGCCAGCCACAGTTGGGGCTGATTCGACCGCCCCTTCCACAGAGCAGACCACGCAGCAGGACCGGCCGGAGCTTGATATGGCCACTTCGGTGCAGCAGCAGACGCCGGTCTATCCTCCAGAGACTTCCGGCCGGCCAGCGGCCATGGGCCAATCTTCACAGGAATAGACGCCAGAGCAGGGTGCACCCAGCACCACAAATGTGGAACAATTGAGTCCAGCACAGCTGTACCTGCTCATTCAGCGGGCGGCCCTCAAGGCCAAGCAGATTCACACAGAGCTACAGCGATGGTGCACCGAGCAGCAGAATCAGATCACGACGCTTACTGAATAGCGCAATCAGTTGCTGCGGGAGAAGACCAAACTCCAGGAGCAGGTCAACATTGCTATCCAGGCGATCTCCAGCGTATGGCCCGCTGCACGGGCTCACCATGCTCCACTTCCCACCAGAATCGAGGAGGACACTATCACGCTACAGGCTCATCACCTCAGGGAAGTTTTCACTATTGTTTGCAGGGAGAACCAAGAGCTACAAGCGGCGTTAGCCGTACGGCCTACCCTTCCAGATCCACCCAGTGACCATTCAGGACAGGTAACTGCCAAATAGACACAGGCAGTTAGTCTACAAGAAACTCTCCATTCCACTGCCGCCGCGGCTTCTTCCCTTCTGCGCAGTTTGCAGGAGTGCTCACTCGCATTAACTGTTAAGACGCAGCCCCTCGCTGCCCAGCTGCAATAGATTGCCCGGGACATTCAGGCGACCACGGACCCTGCAAGGTTAGATCAGCTCTACGCCCAGTCAGACGAGCTGGAACTTCACATGCAGCAGACTGAGGCCGAATCAGCAGCGGCCAAGCACGTCATCCGGGAGATTCGTCCGCCCCTTCGCACCCATGCTGACGTTATGCACCAGCTGGATGCCAAGGTAGAAGCCCAGCTTGCCACCCTGTTCGGGGCTGCCCCAACGCCCATAGACGAAGCCGCCGCTAACCGAATCTCTCAAGACGCCGACCTGCTTATGCAGGAATGGCAGCAAGCAGTGGCGACCTTCACAGAGCTTAGAGATTCAGCACTCTGCCGGGTCCCGGAGTTGGGGCCCTTGTTTGGCCAACCGGATGGCGGAGCACAGCAGGAAAGGGCGGCAGAAGAAGGATCAGTAGAGCAGGGCACGGAAGCCAGCGGGGGAATGGAAGTAGAAACTGTTATTTGTGATTGACTCGCGGACGAGTCAAAGAATTGTGGTCGGGGCCTGTTGGGGCCCTTGTTTTTGTTTAAGTTTTGAACTCTTGGCCAAGACATTTTGAACTTTGACTCTTTTTGAGTTGCGGAATAAATACACATGGCAACCGCGATCGCGCCGCAACGACCAGGAGTTGCGGAGCTACCAAGGTGGCGCGGAAGCACTCGATAGCTGGAGATCGAACAGAGATAAGTGCAGATGAAAGAAACACAGCAGAAAACAGAAAGTGGAACACGCAGACATCAGAAGAGAAGCTGGGAAAAGCCAAAGTGAAGACACAGAGAAGCTGCTAGTCGTGAGGAGCGGGTGAATAAAAGGCGATCACCCGGCTGAAAAGAAAGGTTGTTGTTGAAGATTGAATGGATACGAGAGAAGTCGCGAGGATCGAGACCTGAGGAAGGACGCGCAGAGCAGCTGCGGAAGAATCATGCTTGTTCTTCCTATGGTTTCTTACTTTCTATGTTCTTCCTTTCTGTTCTAAAATCCATCTGTATCAGACTTGTGAGTTATCAGAGAGAAAGCTATGTAATCATGTGTTCGGCCAGAAGAATAATATAAGGGAATATTGCTGTCTCAATAAGTTGTTCATGTGCTGTAATGTGTTTACACCGATTTAAAATTTTAAGTTGCGACAGTCTGAATACTTAGTTAGTGATCTTGCATGTGTAATTTGGTATATGTAATGGATGCACTTTCTTTCTTTGGTTGCGGGTTTATTCCTTACCAGTGATCTCATCCCCTTATGCATGTGGTCGCGGCACGCCTCGGGTGAGACGCACTGCTCTCCACGAGCAGGGTGAAAATGCCGGCGTGTTCCTAGACTACACCGGACCCCTTGTTGGCCACAACCCTTGAACCTGGGTCTTGCCCGCGAGACCTGACTTTTCACCAACAAGGAGTTGGAAGAAGGTCAGGACCATTATTGCGAGGGTGTTAAAGGTTCCATGTTATGCAGAAGACTGTTCCACATACCATTTCACTACAGGCCCTGAATAAGTGCTCAAAATTATGCTAAAAAATGAAGATTGTCATAATGGTGTGGAACTGAAACAACTCCGTATATCTCTTCATTCTGAATCTGGTGTAACTCGTTTCGTGGAAAACTGACATCGTATGCTCCTAGAAACATGTTCTATCCACATGTCATACATGAAATTTAAAAAAAAAATGTTGGACAACCCAATTAGTAGTCCATATAGCTGACCGGGCATGCCTATGTGGCAAGGTGACTATACACAAGATGGTTTTTCCTCCATCGTATGGTATTGTTCCAAGTGCCATGTTTTTATTGGGTCGAACTGGAAAGTTGTGATTACTTATTGGGTGGCCAACCATAGGTTTCCATGTTTCCTAGCCAGGGGTTTCCACATGGCAACTTGAGGTCCACCAAAAAAGTGTCAAGCTACAAGTGGAGTCGAAAGGGATCGAACCCTCTACCTCCAAGCGAAGAGAACCAAGTCTTCACCATCGCACCACGCATTTGTTTCTTATAATACTATGGGTTTCACATAGTTTCGATTTCATATTGTTTGCACCGTGGGGGCGGGGGCCGAGGTCCAACCCAACCCTAGCTACTGCTTGGGGGAGGGGAGACCATGGGCATGAGGCTATCCCCATGCCCCCCCCGCTTAACCATTAAAGCGTAACCATAAATGTTGTTCGCAACATGTGCCCAACATGCCGACAGTTAGCCAAACCTTGCGACGGATTTTATTATATAAAAAAGGTCTTGTTTAACCATATAAATTGGTTAATTAATCAGATTTAAAGCATCATTATGAATTTAAGAACTTTGACAGTTCCACCTGGTTTTTGGGAAATTTGGCACTCAGTTAGCAGAATTTCAGGTGGATTTGTAGGATGGTGCCGAATTTGGTGGAAATTGTGGAGCGGTTAGTGCCAAAACTTAGGGAAGTCATAACTTACTCATTTTTTGGCCAAATTTGAGGAAGAAAGAGGCTACAAAGGCATTTTATCCTCCTAACCATGCTTTGAGACCTGTAGGTATGGCCTTTATGCTTTCTAAATTTGAGTATTATTTTCATGTATTTTATGGGTTTATTATTTATGGTGACACTAATATTATGCTTGTTTACTTTGCAAATGTGAGACAAAGAAGGCCGACCCCTAGATATCTTAGATGGAGATGATATCTGGAGGAGAGGTGCACTATGGGTAGACTAGGCTCAGTGAGGGGCTATAGATGGTAGTTTCCCTTGCAATATTGGACCATTAGTGGCGTTCAATATTGACATTGGGGGGCCTTTAGGGGAGGGCACTAGCAATGCCAAAACTGGGGGGATGCAGAGCTACTTGCGTGTGTCGAGGTTGCTGAGGCCCATGCAGTGATTGATAGGGCTTGTGTACAAGTTCTGGAGGCTTAGATGTGCCATTTTGGTGATTTTTGTGGAAGGCTGGAGAGCCTTACCCAGGGCCTTCCCGTGAGGGGATTTGATGACCTAGTTGATATATATTTGGAGACAAAGATAGCCAGTGAGTGGGATCATCACCCTGCCTTGTGGGAAGAGGTAATTGTTGTAGCTGTTGTTTCTCCTATCATTTCTCCAGGAGTGGATATGGGCCCACAGGACCCTCTTGGAGGGGCTCAGTCCTAGATTCTGCTATGTATGTACCAGACCAAGTACCCATTATGAGGATGCTTCTCTATCTTTTTTACATCATGTATTTGTTTTTCCTATCAGTGGGCCAGTGGACTATTTTTGTAAACTGAGACACACATATTTTTTATATATATGAGGGATGTATTTTGATGGATCTGATTATGTGTTTATGGCTATTTTTATGGTGTTTTGTATGTTTATGATGGATTCACTATATATCATGGTTTTCTGCTCATGGTTGATGGTATATCTCTGATGCATTTCAGTCTACCATATGGTTAAAAAAGTAATCAGCTACATGATTGTGATTTATTGCTATATGTGTAAATTTAATGTGATCAAAACCATGGGCTAATTTTTGTGCATATAGGTACTTCCTAAAGAGGTGTGAATCCTAAATTTGAAAATCTTGGTTTAACTATGACACCACTAAGTGGGAATTAAGGAATACACGTATATGGTTGATGCCTTGGAGGGAGGCATCGCCTAATCGTCCTATGACAATGTCATATTCTGCTTGATTTTTTGTGGCTGACCCGATACACACTCCGTTGGCAAGGTATCGTGACCGGTTAGGAGAATATATGGCCCAAGCGGCCACAGCTAACTTTTACGACCATCGAGAGGCTCCATTTGTGAATCCAAAATATTAAATGGGTAGACAATCCATATGTGACACAAGAGTGTGAGTTTCAGAATAAGCTCATGGCAATGAGATCATCATATTAAAATAACGGTGCACACATATTTATTCTAGGAAACTAAGGCCTTTCTTTTTTATGGGTAAATTTTTTTGAGATAGAGCCCATTTACAGGGTTATTTAGGAATTTTCCATTAGGATTTGATAAAATTTATGCTCCCTTGAGGAGAAATTTTTTGACGATGTAAGTAACCTTCCATAATATTTTTAATTTCTCAGGTCATAAGGCTTCTTTTGCAAATCATAACGTAGGACTAGTTCCCCCTCAGTAAATGAGCATGGTGTGATGTTCCTGTACATGAATTTTCCTCCGATGGGAAATGGTGTTGAATGCAAAAATGTTGAAATGTTTGTAACATAGGGAATGCTTCTGTACCATGGGAGTGACTGGTGCAAATGTTGCATGGATTATAGGTACTCATTGAGTAAATGGTATATAATCTAGTGCTACTTACGACGTAAGATGGCAATGATTGGTGTTGGTCATGCAATGATGTATTTCTCCATTTATGCCATCTCTGAGTCTTATTTTTAGTGTGATATGGATCCCTTGGGTGGTTTTAGTTTAACGCTACCCTAGAAGCTCTCAATCGTGGAAGATATTGGCAGTTATTCATATGATGAAACTGGGAGAAAATTTTATAATATCAGCGAGTGATATTCTCTTGATTAGAGAGATGTATGTGGGGGATAGGGTTAATAGGAAAAAAATGTCGGCGAAGCTAAACAACTCCTGACATTGGTTAACCAGGTGGTTACGTGTATCCCATAAGGAACAAGTGAATTTTGGTTTGCACCTTACCTTGCTAGGGAGTCTAGTCACCTTCCCATCTAGGTTGGTGGTGGTGATGAGAGGAATGTAACCTTTCTGCTGGAAGTCTCTCTTCAGATGTACGTAGGATGGACCTATATTATTCAGTCTCCTAATTTGCAAAACTCTCGGTGGATTTTGAATCTGAACTTTCCAAGTCAAGATTTTGAGCAATGAGCAAGCTCATGGAATATAACACCGATAGTAACTAGAGGACATGGGGATAATGCCAAAAATGGTGATTATCTTGATATATTAAACAAGTGTGTCATATGTGTCTCGCCAAATTTCTTTTGAGCATTGGGGTGATGGGGTACCAGTGAAGAAATAACCTTAAATCTGGGCATTGAGTGATCAAATTATGAGGTGCATCACATAATGTGCAGATCAGGATGTGAGGTTGGTGATGGTAATGGGAGGGAGGAACTATTCCTGATGGTTGAATCTCTTCTAATATACAAAACATGGTCCTAGATGCTCCAATCCCTTATTACTGTCTCCAGATTTTGTGTACAAATTTTCTATGTCAGAATTTTCAGCGATAAAGTGATGCATGAAATCTAACATAGATCATAAATGATGGATATGGGGACAATGACGTACATGGTGGTTACTTCAAAAGACCTGACATGTATTCCATCTACGCCTAGACAAGCTTCTTTGGGTAACATCAGTAATTGGGTACTAACTTTTAAATTCCCTTAATTTCGGGTAGTGAGAGATCAAATGATCAGATTCATCACATAATTCCTAGGTCGAGACATGACTTGTGGCCACAATTTTCCTTCTTGGTGTTTGTGTCATTGGGTTGGTTGGGTATGAGCATGATTCAGACTCTTCTTGTATGTATAAGATGGTCATAGAATCATCTTCCCCTATATGGGTGGATGGATCCTAGGAGTTGGATTGCTCTAGGGAATGTAATGTATTCCTATATCAAGGAATCTCTTAGAAATGATGGATATAATGCCCTTACTTCTCACATATGGTGCATGCATGGTTTGTGCATAATTATTTTCGTTAGATATTTGTGATCTTTTCCCATTTTTTTGGAGTTTGGGTTGTAGTCATTTTTTTCAGCATGTAGAAGAGCTTTCAACTCGTCCAACTCAGGGAAAATGTTGATAGGGTGGCCTATGATATTGCACAATTATTTGCAAGGTTATGATTCCCTAGGAACTCTAGGGACGTCGACCTTCTTCCATTTCTTGTTATCCTTTGCCGTAGTACTAGCTGGTGTTGCTACAGGGGGTTCTTTTGCTATGGTGACCTCTTGGGAGTTAATAGGAGTTATTCTTGTAGCAATAATTCCTGGGTTTCCCTACGTGACCGAAGGGGCTAAATACTGGAGGGGTATTGTGAGAGCCATATTTGGCTATGTAAGAGTTTCCATGACTTTTTGTGTAACAAAACGAGGTAGGGGATACAAAAATGGAGTCTAGGAGATGGCATATGGTAGGAATTTCGAATCAGTGGTGACGACATCTGTGATGTTGGGTTCTGGTTTTGGGCTACTCTTGGTGTTTGATGAACTCATTATGCACACCATTGTCTCTGGATTTTCTAGGGTTTCGTCGAGTAGTGCAGGGTAATCTCTTGGGTATGTTTCGAGGAGGGTGGATGGTTTGAATTGCCTAGGGAAAAATTCGGAGTATGTTGTGATCAACTCAGTATATGTATCTATGTATGGTAGTATGATATCCAGAGTGTTCATAGGATTATTTTCGTAATACATAATTTGGTCGGTGGTGATGATTTTTTCTTCATGGGGGAACATTATCAGCCTAAAAATAGACGATGTTATAGCGGTCATAGCATACATATAACTTCTCCCAAGGAGCATGTTATAGTCTAATTGTGCATCCAAGACCTCAATGTCTATGATTTTCAAGCTCCTATGGTTATAAATTATTGAAGCGCTCTCCTGATTATCCACAATATTATAGAACATTTTTCGACGTTTCGAATCCCAACAGGGTTCCATCTTCATGATAGGCTGTTGAATAAAGGAATGAAAGAAGGAATTAGGTCAATATTAATAGTGAAAAGAGAAATTAAAAAAGAGGCGACAAGAACAGATTAATAATATTTAAAATATTCTATTTAATCTCAATATTTTAAATCTTCATATTTTAATTTTAATGGTTTTACTTAAATTTTAATAATTTTATTTCTAAGAATTTAATAATTAATTTTTAATTCTAAGTAGTAAATTTATTAATTATTTAATTTAATTTTGATTAAATTTTTAGACAAATAAGAATTTGCTAAGAAATAATACTATTGGATTATTAATAATTAGAATTAGAATAATAAACTAATTGATTAATTTCTATATTGTGTTGATTAGGCATAATTAATTAATAATTAATAATATCTAATAATAAATAATAATAACTATTATTAATAATTGGAATAGTTTTTTAATAATTAATCTCTAAATTTAATTCAGATTTTAGAACTATTATTTAAGAATATTTAATATAATATCACAATATTTGTAATAGCCCTAAGTTATTATTAATCAAAATAATATTTTTAATTAATTATTAATAAAATAGAGATTTAATAAAATTAATACAAATAAAAATAAAAATAAAATAGTTATTTACTAATTCATATTAACATTTATTTATCCAAAATAAATAAATATTAATAATATTTAAAATATTTATTTTGTTTTTATTTCATTAGTTTAAGAGAATTAGTTTTTATCATTTTTTTTTAAGAAATAAAAATATATGAATAGATATGTCTTGTCAGCAAGGTGTGTTGGTACGTTTTGGAAAATACCTATGGGGGCTGATGGGTTCCCATCGTATGGTCTGAGCATGATGTTAGAAGGTTTCAATTCTAGCGATCATAACTTCTACCAAACTATTTTGGACATGATACATGTAGATTCTCCTTCATCTATGATGTAATGGTGAATGGTCATGTTCTGGACCGAAACTAGTATTTACAAAGTGACTAGCAAACTTGGGCCTGCTTTCTCTAAATCAAAGACCATTAAGTGAGAATCAGAAGGGTTGATTGCATCTAATGTGGAAAGTAAAGCTTTCTGCAAGGTTGGGAAAGATTGTAGGACTGCTAAAGTTGACATATTTGAGGAAGACCGAGCTAAGTCATCCACTATATTGTAGCTATGCAAAGCTTTATAAAGATGCAATGTGCTCCTCACTAAATCCTTTACAAATATACGCATGAGCTTGATAGGTACCCTAGATATGGTTAATAGGGCTATTGGTGTGCTCGTGCTTTTACCTTAAGGGTTGGTATTCAGGGGTGCTTCATAATTTATGTTCCATGTTTGGAAGAACATGTCTTCTTCAACCATGAAAATATCGTGACTATTTTGAGCATTTCCTCTGACATTGTTTTGTTGGTTTGGTTTTTGTTGTTCAGTTTTAACCAATCCTTGATGGGGGAAATGTTCCTGCATGACTGCACATTGCTGGTTTTGTCCCCCTTCTCCTCAGTTACCTTGAAGTTGTGTCAACTTAGGTAGTTCAGGCCAGTGTTGGGTGTAATGACCATTATTCCCACATATGTCACAAGAGTGATTTGTCCATAGACTGGTTGTCTTGTTTTTCCTCTGAGATTTATTGGTTGGTTACTGGTTTTGATTTAGGTTTGGATTTCCCCCAACCTGAGATTGCAGGGGACATTGTTGATTGTTGCCCCCTATCCAGGGTCTCATTTTTGTATGTTATTTGGTTTCTTGTTTGCAATGCTCAGATGATTATTATTATTCTCCTAGTCATATGAAGGTTTCTATTGAGCCTGGGAGGGTTGCACTAGATTAACCAGTGCATTTTTCTACACTGGTGGTATATTATTTGTGGGCAAATGGGAGTATTGGTTTCCTTGCACTTGGTTGATGTATGTATGTTGGGATAAATCTCTAGTATCAAAATTTCTAGCTGAGTATTGAATCCCTTGCAAGGGAGGGTATGGACCTCCTTGCGGATGGTGGTATGGAATTTCCATGTTAGTCATGTTTTGCAGAGGTGCAAGTTGACTATTGGAGTACCCTGTTTGTGATACATTCTGTGTAGTATCATACGAATGTGCAGGATACTAGTAATATTTGTTTAGTTGAATTTTGGGTATGGACCCTATCAAAGCGTTAGTAGTGTTTGATGTGACTGGTAATTCTTTATAAGTTTTTAGGCATGGGGATTTTGGAAGGATATTGTAGATATATTTGGATTGGGTGTATATGAGCTCTAGATTTTAGGATTTACCAATGAAGCCTTCCTCACTATGAGGGTTTTGTGTTTCCATGTTTTTTGAAATTTCTGTGATGAGAGCTTTCAAAAGTAAGTCCAAGAGAAATCTATCGTCAAGATTGGAATTGAAAAAGTTGTGATGCCTCTACCATTCATGGAGATGATTTGATATGTGAATAGCAGGTGATTGCCTAAAATGGGTGAGGAGTTTCAACCTTGAATCATGATGAATCAGGAGATGGAAGAAGGTGAGGAATGTTATTGTGAGGGTGTTAAAGGTTCCATGTGATGTAGAAGGCAAGTCCACATACTATTTTGCTACAAGCCTTGATAAGGTGCTCAAAATTATGTTCAAAAATGAAATTTTTCAAAATGGCGTGGAACCAGAACAACTGCATAGATATATTCGTTTTGTATCTGCCGCAACTCATTTCGCAGAAAAATGACACTGTATGCTCCCAGAAACACATTTTGTCCACTTTGTCAAACATGAAAATTTAAAAAAAAATGCAGAAAAACCTAGTCAATAGTCTGTATAGGTGACTGGGCATGTCTAAGTGGTAGGGTGATTATGCACATGACGGGTTTTCCACCAACATAAGGTATTGTGCCAAGCGGCATGTTTTTATTGTGGCAAATTGGTGAATTATGATTGGTTATTGGGTGGCTAACCACAGGCTGCCATGTGGCCCGCCCAGGGGCCGCCACATGGCAAAATTAGGACCATTAAAATAGGGTTAAGGTTCGAGTGGAGTGGGCAGTAGTTGAACCCGCTACATCCATGTGAGAAGCACCATGTCTTCACCATCACACCATGCATGTGTTTCTTATAATACTATGGGTTTCACATAGTTTTGATTTCATATTGGTTTCACCGTGGGGGAGGGGGCCGAATTCTGGCCCCATCCCTAGTCATCGTCTGGGGGAGAGACCACGGGCAGGAGGCTAGCCCTATGCCCCCTCCACCCTCATCATTAAATCATAACCATCAATATTAACTGCAACATGTGCCCACCATGTTGACAGTTAGCCAAACCGTGCGACATACTTTCTTATATAAAAAAATTATTGTTTAACCATATACATTATTCTTAATTAATAATATTTAAAGAATCATTAGGAATTTAAGCTCTTTGACAATTTCGCCCAGTTTTTGGGAAATTTGGCACTTGCTTAGCAACATTCTAGCTAGATTTGTAGGATGGTGCTGGATTTGGTGGAAACTCTGGAGCGGTTAGTGCCAAAACTTGGGGGAGTCATAACTTACTCATTTTTTGACCAATTTCAAGGAAGAAAGAGGCTACAAAGGAATTTTTTGGCATTTTGGAGTTGATGGAATAATTTTCAGAGCTTTTTTAGCATTGTAACGATTTTTAATCACACTTTCGATCATAATAAAATTGGGCAAAGCCATTAGAAGTTGGACGAAGGAGACGTAGGCCAGGCGAGGCGAACTCCTTCATGATGTGCTATTGTGTTAATGTTTATAGTGATTTTTACTTTTGTTAGATGTTTTTGTTCGGTGTTTTGTTTATGTTAATTTTCTCAAGAAATTCACATAAAAACACATAAAAACTCATGTTTAACTTTCATTTTACCTCATAATCCTCAAGCACTTTGTTTATATTTTGAATTGGATCTTAGGACAACAAAAAATAATTTTCCCATTCAGATCAAGTTCGTATTAGAGCACTATGTTTTCTTATGAAAGGGGAATTTAATTGTTTTTAAAGTTTTTAAATTCTTACAAGGTTGAATCTCAAGAGAGGAGAAGGAAATAAACTTGTGGGTGCATGTTCTCAAGTTCCAGCAAGGACAAGGAGGGTATAGTTCCCAAAATATCCACCACAAGATTCACCTCTAGTTGTAGTAGAAGCTTCAATAAGCATGTATCATGAGGGAGGAAATGAAAACATGACATAGGATTAGATCTCTTTCTTTGACATGAAAGAGATGGTGAAAGTCCTCTATGAAGAGAGGAACACAAAGTTACAGGGTGAAAGCTCCAGGCCTCGAAGAGGAGAGGATTCTCCAGGAGGAGGAGGTAATGGAAATGGTGATAAGGCACCATCTACTCCACTGATATGAATGATGTTAGTTATGTTGTCCTAATTCTCCTTTCAAATTTTTAATACAATTTATTATATGTGCTTAAGGGTTCAAGTTCTCTTGAAAGTATTTGAGTCTCGTGATTTTTTTTCATGTTATCTATATGGAAAATTCAACATAAAAGAAAGGCTGAACAAAAGAAAATAAAAGCATAGTACATCACCATACAACACATCAACGTAGGAATTTGATGAAGGAGTTCACCCCTCTTGGACTACATCTCCTTGGTATAGCTTCCATGGCTTGGGCCTCTATATTATGCTAAAATTTGCAAAATGATATGTTTTCATTGCTTTTATGCTCCTGAAAACACCAATGAGTCCATAATGCCCAAAAATTGTCATCTAGCCTCTTTCTACACCTAATTTGGTCAAAAAATCCAAAATTTATGACCATCTCTAGTTTCTCCATAATTTTTGGCCTAAATTTAGCTAACTGGAGACAAATCAAATTAGTTGGTGCTAAAATTGGCAGTTCCACTATATTTGGTAGACAACCAAAATAATCTAGTTTAGGTTAATTAAATGCGGTTAGTGCTAATTAATAAAGTTTAATGCTTAACCCATGCATAGTGGATAACTCTAGATTAGGCATCAATTAAACCGATTTAATGTTTTAATCCCATGCTTAAGGTTAATATGGATTAGCGCAATTAAATGTGTTTTTGGTGTTAATTAAATTGGGTTAACTATTTTAACTTTGCACTTAAGGTTTTAGCAACCTCTCACTTCGACATGGTCACATGCCTTGTTTCCATGGGTCGGGGCTGGCCCCCTCTACACCTATCGGCAAACCTTTGAAAAATCAGTGGTGGTGTCTGGTGCTAGCGGGGTGGAGGTCTTGTGTTAAACCCCTGTTGTACCTTCCGGTCCCAAACAAAATTTTACTCCACCATTTGGGGCGGCAGGGGGTGGAGCACGTGGTGGCCCTAGGCTACACCATGTGTGCTTTCCCCATTAGCCCAAATTACAACCACTAAGAAGCTACCAAGTAACCAAAATTTTGACCAATAAGATATTTCCATTAGGCAGTCCCTCATTTTATGGAGAAAAATTGACCAACATTAACCTTGCCTAATCAACATGCCACATCAATAGTATGGACTGCTGACTGGGCTCCCTATCATCATTATTTTTCCTGTTTGTACAAATAGACAAAACTCATTTCTGGGAGCATACAGAGTCCATTCTGTGTGAAATGAAGTGCACTAGATTCAGAACGACGAGCACTACATGGTTGTTTAGGTTTCATGCCATTATGAGAACTTTTATTTTTGAGCATAAAACTGAGCACCTAATCATTCCTCCTCACTAGAAGCCTTTTTGACCCCAAAATATATTTCATTACTAAACATGTGGATGAGGGTAAATTTCCCTCACACTTCCATTCTCAATCCACTGGAATTTTCCCAATTTCAACACTCTGAGATTTTCATAAAAACTAATATTTTTCCTTGATTATGGAGACCCTGCCTTGCTATTGTAGACATTGTCATGCTGCAATTTTGCATAATTTTCAGAACATCAATATATCCTTGAAGAAACACACTTTCTCCCACCTTTGTCATCAATCAAAGAAAACTTGCAAACTATCTCACCTCGAACAATGTTGACATGGAAATTTTTAGCTTATCTTGCCTTGTACTTCTGTCGAATTTTGACCAAGTTTTTTTTTGATTGCATGTACCATTTTGAAACCAAAAATAGGTACTTGTGGAATCTATTTCCTCTTTTCCAATTTTTTTTGTGCTTTCTCTTTTACCTTTGCACTCTCTTGCACCAACATCTTGTTCCCATCACTACTCAACACTGATGTGGACTGTTGCAAATATTTCTCATCTTGTTTACCTATTTTCAAAGGCAAAACGTTAGATCCTTGAAACACCTTATTACAAACATTAGAAACTTCAATTAGATCATCTTTTTCATTTGGTGCATCTTTTTGAAAGGTCTCATTCAAAACACTACTATGCTTGAACATTAACAAAGCCAAATTTTGACTTGAATTCACTATTCTCTTCATTGCTCCTAGATGGATAAGAGACAAAATTATCTTCTTCTTATGTGCTCTAACTATGTACTCAATTCCATCATTGAAAAGGTGGTACTTATTCTCATGGTGATGAAATACTTCCCTCCTATCATAAAGATATGGACTTCCAAAAAAGTACCTGAAATCTCAAGCAACACTACATCAAGTTCAACTTCATCAAGAAAGTTTGAATTGATTGCAAACCTTAGGATGCACTTCCTTGTTACCTGAAAATTTTCATTCTTACATATCTAGCTTAAAGGATAAGGTCTTGGATGTGTAACAGTTTCAATATTTAACCTCTAAACTAAGTCTTCAAAAATAAAATTATATTGAGAACCACTATCAAATAATGTGTCTATTTTTGTATTCTTTGAAACAACTCTTAGATGAAAGAGTTCAATTATTTTATCTTCATATTGAGTTAGATTAGAAAAAAATGAAGAACTAGTGCTTTCTATGTTCTTACCTTTCAAATCCACTATTTTAATCTTGGTTTCATCTCCTGAATCTGAAGCTAAGTCATGTTCAATTATTGCAACAATTTTATCCTTCTCTTTCATTTTAAGTTTGCTTGGCTTCAACTTTGGATGGAGTTGCCAAAAATGGCCTTCATCATGGACATTTTCTGAAAAATTTTACATATGAGTTTCTATTTATTTATTTTAATAGAACCATTTTTATTTCCTCTTCCATTAAAATTACCCTTTCCTTTAACATCATACTCAACGAAACTATCACTTTTCTCATATGAACTATGTTTCCCT
Organism: Pinus albicaulis; assembly: GCA_034641835.2. Classification (NCBI taxonomy): domain Eukaryota; kingdom Viridiplantae; phylum Streptophyta; class Pinopsida; order Pinales; family Pinaceae; genus Pinus; species Pinus albicaulis. The sequence continues at coordinate 474,135,732 of CM076580.1, read as the reverse complement.
CTGGCTTCTAGATGTGTGGCTTGAAGACAAACCTCATCTAAGTTTGTGGGATTGAACATGAGAATAGTATTTCTAAGATAGTTGTGAAAACCCCAAATATAATTTAATAAATTTTCTTGAGAAGATAAATTGACACCCAAAATAATAGTTGTTCTCCTAAATTCATGAGTATAATGTTGCACAATTTTCACTTTTGAACAATTGTCTAAAATTTTGTTAGTTCACAATGGATTTTTGCATATAAGCTAGAGGATAGAATTGAATTTTAATGGAATTAATAAAATTTTACCAAGTCATTGAGATATTACCATGGTTTTTAATCTCATCTTGATTCCTTATTTCCCACCATACAAGTGTTGCACCCTCCATTCTCAAGGAAGCCAACTGAATCTTTATGTCATCCTCTTGAAGGTTATGAATTTTTCAAAAAACCTCCAACTGATGAATCAAATTATCCAAAATCTCTGCATTCACTTCACCATTATACATCGGTAGCTAAAATTTGACATAAATTTTAAGTAAGGTTGATTTACCAGTTCCTTTTGAAGTATGAGGATGAATATATCGAAAACTTGTGGTAGGGGAAGATGATGAAGCATAAGGTGTAGATGGTGGTGAGGATGATGGTGGAATGGATGGTGGTTTTATACCATCTCCATGGCCTCCTAATATTGTAGAACCCTCTCCTATTGGAGGCATATAAATTTCTCCTTTCATCCTTAAATTCCTCTCCTCATAGAAGACCTTAACCATCTCAGAAATATCAAAAAATGCATTTCTGAATGCTCTCTAATATTATGTCATGGTAGGTTATTCTTCATGAGACATGCTCACTGAAGAATCAACATCAACTTGAGGATGTTCTGGTGTTGAAGACTTTGGCAACCTTGCCCTTCTTCCTCTTGACCCAACTGTAGTGCTTTCAAGCAGCTTCCCTTTCCCTCTTTTGAGTTTTAACCTTGTAAGCATGACACAAAATTTCAAAAAATTACATCCATTCTTGCAAAAAAAAACCTAAATACCCAAATATCTGCTACCAAAAATGATCCAACTGAAGTATGTTAGTTATGCTATGCTAATTCTCCTTTCAAATTTATAAGACAATGTCTTATATGTGCTTAAGGGTTCAAGTTCTCTTGCAAGGGTTTGAGTCTCATGAGTGTTTTTCATGTTAATTTTATGAACAATTTAACATAAAGGAAAGGTTGAATAATAACAAATAAAAGTACAATACATCACCATACAACACATCAAAATAGGAATTTGATGAAGGATTTCACCCCTCCTGGGCTACATCTCCTTTGCCTAACTTCCATGGCTTGGGCCTCTATATTATGCTCAAATTTGCAAACTGATGTTTTTACATTTCTTTTCTACTCCTGAAACTTACACAAATGAGTCCAGAATCCCAAAAAATGGCATCTATCATCTTTCTGCACCTAATTTGGTCAAAAAATCCAAAATTTATGACCATCTCCAGTTTCTCCACAAATTGTAGCCTAAATTTAGCTAATTAGAGCTTAATCTGGTTAGTTGGCGCTAAAAATGGTAGTTCCATCAGATTTGGTGGACCATAAAACTAATATAGTTTAGGTTTATTAAATGAGGTTAGTTCTAATTAAGTAATTTTAGAGCTTAACCCATGCTTAGTGGATAACTTTAGATTATGCATTAATTAAACCTCTTTAACATTTACTAGTTAGCATGCCACATCGATAGTACAGACTATTGACTGGGCTGAGGGCTCCCTGTGATTATTTTTTTTTCTATTTGTGAAAACAAACAAAAATCATTTATGGGAACATCTGAAGTCCATTTCACATGAAACGAAGTGAGATATATTCATAATGATGAGCACTACGTGGTCATTCAGGTTTCATGCCATTCTGAAAACATTGATTTTTTAGCATTAAACTGAGCACTAGATCATCCACCATCATCCTCACCACCATATGCAACTTCATCCTCTTCCACTACTCCAATCCTTACTCGTAATCATCAAGATACCTCAAAAGGAATTGGTAAAAAACCCTTGTTAAAACTTGATATTAAATTTGAGCCGCCTATGTATAATGGTGAAGTGAATGTAGAGAAGCTTGACAGTTGGGTTCATTAGCTGGAGGTCTACTACAATATTCAAAACCTTCAAAATGATGATATAAATATTCAACTATCTTCCTTGAGACTTGAGGGTATAGCACTAGTGTGGTGGGAATCCAAGACACAAGATGAGATAAAAAAACATAGTAAGATCTCAATTTGTTGGTCTAATTTCCTTGCTACAATTAAACGAAAATTTTACCATCTAGCATATATGTATAAAGCCATCCTGAATTGGCTGAACTTTAGACAACTTAAAGGTCAAGGTGTGCAATATTACACCCAATAACTTAGAAGAAGAGCTCTTATGTTAGGTGTTGATTTTAATTCACAAGACATGGTTTTGAAGTATATAGGGGGTTTACATAGCTATCTAAGGCATAATATCCTTATGTTCAATACCACTAGTATAGATGAGGTTTGTGTGAAAGCCACTAACCTTGAGGAAAGAGGGAAAAATATCCTAGAAGAGGGTAAAAGGAAGTCATTTAAGGGTGGAGAGAAAGGAAAGGGTTTCAAAGGAAAAGGAAAGAAAAATGCATTTGTTAAAAATTAAGGAGATAAAATGACATGAAAACATTATTCTAAAGAGGGTCACGATGAGGACCATTGTTGGAATCTTCATCCAGAGATGAGGCCCAATAAATTCAACAAAAATGGGAAACAAAAAACAACTGCAACCACTCAACATGATTTGGGATCTGATTCGAGTGATGAAATAAAATTACAACCATGGGTATGAAAGGAAAAGAATCCATTCCTAGCACTAGTTCATAAAATTTTTAAACTAGTGGTCCAAATGAAGAAAGAAGGATTGAATTATTTCATGTGAGGGTTATTTGAAAACATACAAAAATTGACACGTTATTTGATAGTGGCTCTCAAGCCAAATTGATATTTCAAGACTTAGTCAAGAAACGTAATCTTGAAACCATTCCACATCAAAAACCATATCCATTGGGTTTGATATGGAAGAACACAAACTTATAGGTTACAAGAAAGTGTATTCTTCAATTTTCAATCACAGCAAACTTCATTGAAGAATTTGAATTAGATGTTGTACCGCTTGATATTTCACGAATTTTTTTGGGTAGTCCTTACCTCTATGATAGAAAAGCCAATTTTTATTTTCATGAAAACAAATAACTCTTGTTCAAATATGGCATGGAGTATATTGTGAGAGCTCATCGTAATAAGCTGAATCTTTCATTAGTTAATGCAGGGAAAATGAAAATACCAGTGAATTCAAGCAAGAATTTTGTGTTTCTTATGATTAAACCAAAAAATTATGTTGATTATGAAGCATTTCAAGGTTTTGGTCCAAAGTTTAAATATGATTTGATTGAAGTGATTAATCAAAATAATGATATTTTTCAGGAGCCAAATGGGTTACATCCCAAGAGGGAAATTCAACATGAAATACAGTTGCAACAAGATTTTCCTCTTCCTAACATTGGCGTGTACAAGATTTTGGTGATGGAAAGTGATGAAATTAAAATCAAAATTCAAGGGTTGTTGGACAAAGGGATCATTCGACTAAGTAATTCGCCATGCAGGTCACATATTGCGTTGGTGCCAAAGAAGGATGGAATGTGGCACATGTGTGTGGATTTCCATGCATTGAACATAATTACGGTAAAGAACTGTTATCCACTTCTTATAATAGATGATTGACTTGATCAATTGAAAGATGAAAATTATTTTACTAAGTTGGACTTAATTAGTGGCTACCATCAAATTACAATTGTTAAAGGTAAAATTTGGACAAAAGTCATAGATATTTCATATATATAACTAAATATCGATTATATCTCCTTCCAAAATATTTATAGAAGTGCATGGAAGGGTAGATATATGAGGCATCATCTCATAGGATTTTTACTAACTACCTAACTCCTTTCTTGCTCTCTAACTCTCCTTGCATTAAGGAAAATCCACTCAGGTATCTCTTCACCTTTTAATGTTATGCCATGATCCATAATAAATCACAAATTTGAACCCTTTGGGTGTAGCACAAGGATTAATCTAATTTTTCTAAATAGGAAGGTTCCACAGTGCATGAATAAGAAGAAAACAATGCTTAGACAGAAGGCATATAAAGGAAATTTTCACAAATTACAAATTATATCAATAGTAGAAAATGATGAAATTAGTGACTAGGTGACTAAAAAAGTTAGTCACCACAACTATCTCAAGTCAATTACTACTAAATTTGAACAATTTTAAGTGACCCAACTAAAAACGACTAATTTAGTCTAGGGATAAAATAAACAACTAGATAATAAGTGACCCAACTAAAAATGACTAACTGAAATAACTAATTTATTCTAGGGATAAACTAGATAATAAGTGACCCAACTAGAAATGACTAACTTAAATTATTAATTTAGTCCATGACAAAAATAATGACTAGACAATAAGTGAGAAAAATTAAAATGAATAATATAGTCCAAGAATAAAAATTGGCCAACTAGCAAGTACAAGAAGTATACGATTTAGTAATTTATGCTAGTCACTTTTAATTGTGTCACTTCGGAAATAGAACATTGTAATTTTGATATTAAAGTGTTACATTTCACTAAATTTTGACACTGCAGATGGATTCATAGATAAAGGGGGTCCTTGAATCCATCTGCAGTGTTAAATTTTAGAGACAAAAGGGTTGCTTCCCCACATTCATGGATGGCATGCACAATGAACTTGTTAGTGTGGACTAACGCACCTTACTCAAGAGATTTTATCTAGGCATTTGATAGTTGTAAAACTAGCCAAATACCCATCAACACTAACAGAAAATTGTTTAGCTAACCCTTATTTTCCATGCGAAATTACTCAAGAGATCTTTTTACACATTTGTGAATACATTTTAAAAAGAATTATAACCAACTTAATCACAAATTAATTATAAATATATTGTTATATGTTCTTATGCTTTGACATAAAAGTGTATGTTTAAAAATATCTTCAATGAAAAGAATGTTTAAAAATGTAATTATGATATTATTCACTTAAAAGAAAGGTGAAAAACTTCTAGAAAACTTATTTCAACATTATAAATCTTAAAAATAGCTTAAAAGCTTAATTTTTATATCTTTTCGTTTTCTTATTTTACAAAAACATAATTGTTTTCTTATTTTTCAAGAAAAATAAAAAAATTCTCTTCAAATTAGCAACTTCATAAATATTTAAAAATATAAATAGTAAAGACTATTCAATATCTAAACCCATATCAAAGAGATGGAGGGAAAAATCAAAATGATGGAGGGTAAAATCAAAGAAAATCTTAAAAAATGAAAGATAAATGGTATATTGCCATACAACATTTCCAAATTCCTTTTTCTCTCACTGCCACGAAATTCGATTATTGGAAACCAACATAAAGTCCTAAAGAAAGCAAATAGAGAGAGGGGAGCACATTTTACATGTCAATGTAATATATGGCATCAATAATTCCACGCTTTCAAGGGGATTTGGAGCCATTTTATCTTTGTATTTGGTTTTTGAACTAAAATGAGATTGAATTTGCTCAGGTTTTGAGGGTTTTTGTCCACAGTTCTACAGTAGAACGATGGATTGGTGGATCTGTTCCTATGCCTTCATGAAGCTTTGGTACAGCAGGGTTTGAAGGGTTTGGCCTGACTTCTGGTAGAGGTTTTGAATCAAATTACTCAATGAGAAACCACCTGCATAATTCATTTCTACAATGGAAGACTATGATATATATGCCCCAAGAGCATCTTGAATATGTAGGGATTCATTATGAACATATAACTTAAGAGACTATACAGTTTATTGAAGACATCGAAGTTGCATTTTGCTTGTTATTTCCAAAGCTCTAGTGAAATTTTCTAATAATTATTCCTTTTCAAAGAAATATTCATTAATATGTTGTTGTTTCTCGAATATAAGACATAGTATGCTCCAAATTTTTTATCTATGGAGTAAAAGAAAAAATCAGAACCCCAGGATGATGTACCATTGGTTTCTTCCTTGGTCCCATTCGACCTCTCGTTTTCTCCTTAACAACTACTATCAAGGATCCTGCTACACATATTACTTTTGTGGCAGCCTTGAGACCTGCATCAGAATGAATATTCTTATTATATTAACCCCTAGTACATAGAAAACATAGTTTCAACGAAGCCAACAAATTTCATATCTACTACCCCAAATAGATAATGGTAAGAAAAAGTATCTTTGTATTTACACTTATTTCAGAGAGTATAACAAAAATTATACATACATTAAAAATATAAAACAATAAAAATACAAAACCAATATATCTAATATAGAGATTGTGATTTTCAGAAGCCAAGGTACAAGCCTATATTGACAATTTCACTATCCTTGTGGCTTTCCTCATGGCCAAGTGGTGTCAAAGCTTCCTTCTCTGGAACTATCATGCCTGTAAGCCCACCCTTCATCACAATCTTCCGATTATGCAGTCAACCAACATCTGTAATTGTAGCACACATACCAGCCCCAATATATACCTGCATCAACTTATCACGATGTGGAACACAAGGACCATGTCCATAAAATGGGGTAGCTGTAAAATTATATACTCCAAGCATAGGATTCGGTACAACATGAGTTCACTGATGAACATCTACATCACTAGTTAAAGTAAAGAAGTCTTCTAGTGGGAGTGAAAATATTAAAATATTATAAGAATCATTGCACTCAAGATAAATGAGTATCCATCCTTTCTCTAGAAACAGTCTACAAGAATCCACACTTGCATTTCTAAAATGTATTTTTTTTTTCACACATGTACGTGGACATGAACACACAATAGAATGATAAGGAGTGGATTCATTAATTGATTAGATGATGTGATGTCTCATCGAGTGATTACATATTAGGATAATATGAGTAAATTTCATATCTTCCAAATATCTAACTAATAGCAACCACATTTAATACTATATTAAATGCTTCATAATTTCAACTTCTACTTCGTAGATTAGGGAGCTCAATTTCAAAAAATTTCTAGGTGGTGACTAGTTAAAAATTTTATGGCAGTTGTCAATGCTCATTGCTATCCTCTGATATAGCTTGGATTCTCTTTTGGTGGCTTAATCACTTTCACTCAGAGGCTCTACCATGAACATAAGCTATACCTTTTGAAATCTCTATTGGAAGCTACCCAATCACTCACATCCTCTCTGACTTGATTCTTTGGTTATTCAGCAGATAATATCTACCCATGTGATGACAACCTTCACAAAAGTAAAACCTACAATGTTCTTATGGTTAGTCTCACTCCATGAGTCAAGAAATTGATTTGATATCATCAATTCTATGATTCTTTGCCCTGCCTTCTGCAATATTTTTGTGTGTTTTTCCTTGTGCTATGAATTCCCATGGTTCTCACAGTTTTATTGCATACATATACACAATCCCTTTGACTCACTCCAGGATGGCTTTCCCTTGTTATCTTTTGTGAAATTTGAGCTATTTTATCTTCCCCTCAGTGCCTTCACTAGCCATAGCATTCCCTTGGCTCCACCAAATTCATTGCTTCTGCCCAACAACTCTCTGATACCATGTTATTTTTACACACACATGTGTGGAAAGGAATGCACATTTTAAATGAGAAAATGTGGGTTCATTCCTTCTTTAGATGCAATGTGTCACTACGTAGTAGGAGAGGAGTCAAACTTGCATATTAAGGGCAGTGATTTATTTCATTCTAATTTTTATTGGAGTGCACTAAAAATGTTTCCTAATATCTTAGAAAAATTGTGTAAAGGCTTCAAATTGATGCTTTTTTACTAGTATTACATGGAAAATTCATTCTGATTCTAGTGTACCTTTGTTTTGTATGTGTAAATCTGGGTGAATTGTTTTCTTATATTCTCGAGTACATACATTTTTTTCACTTTATTTTTAGCACTCATTAGGTTTATTTATTTCCTTTTCTTATATTAAACCTAATGCTCAACATGTTATGGATGGGAAATGGAAAATTCAATTCGATAGGCATATTTTTGTTGCAGAGAACCATGGAACTGGACAGTCCTGAATTGCTAGAACAATTTGCAGCTTTGAATCAACATCTTTATCGTCTAATGGGGTGTTAGGTACTACATAGGACCCACCATTTCTAAATGAACAATAACTCTGATTTTTTAGGTTGGATACATATTATATTTTCTCTATATTTTTTGAGTTATATGTCATTTCAATGTGATTTTGGATTGAAAGCTCTACATAATGTTGTGTATGGGTGAGCTCATGTAGTTATCTAATTATGTGCAGTCGAAAAGGGAAACTATATCCAATCATGTGATATAGTATGCAATCACAATAGTTTGTAGAATCTTCACTCTTTGGTGGTTCAAATTCCTTTGCTATCTTGCATGAAGAAAGAGGTTTCATTTGCTAGAGTTGATGTTGTACTTTATGATGGGGATACTTATTTGTCTTTTGTACAATGTTGTAGGTTTCAAGAGATAGAATTAAAATTTCTACTCAAATTAATGATTCCACCATCAACCTTGTTGATAAGGTAGAGAATTTTATGATTTGGTATGTTCAATTAACATCTTAATCATCCATGAACTGTAGCTACTGATGATTGCAGCTGTTTACATGCAGTTCTTTGAAATGAAATTCCATGATGCTATTAAGGTTGTTGATATCTATAGGGTAGTTGGTAAACAATTATATTTGGAAATATAATGTTCCAAAAGTGTTTTAATTGATGTCTTCATTTTCAAACCCTGTCAAAATAGTGCATATACCTGTAATTTTTTATCTTTTAAGGATGATTGTGATCCAACATTACTTTTTTCCAAAAAAAGAAATACTTCAGTGGCATTATGTTTGAATATGTTTAAATTTTTTATGATTATTTAATTCCTCTCATGTTTCATATACATACTTTCCTATTCATTTCCAAATGTTTTGTTTATGAAAAAAAAAATTCTGGCAGCATTTCTCTGAGTAGCATTTGTGTAAATTTTGAAATTATTTGTTCCACTTGTATGGTAGGGTGAAATATTATCATATTTTTATGAAGTTTGCAAAGGTCTTGACCTTGGATGTGGTTTTAAATTTCCTACACTTGAACATGTAAAGATAATTTGTGAACTCTCTCATCATATTCAGTGCCATTTTTATGTGTAATGTTATGTTGTTGGGCATTACATACATGCGTTGTTATAATTTGTTTGTTGTGAATAAAATTACTAAATTAAAAATAACCCACATCATTCATTTCTACAATGGAAGAGTATGTTATAGATGCCCCAAGGGGATCATCAGCATGTAGGGAGTCTATATGAACATCTACCTTAAGAGAACATATAGTTTATTGAAGACATCAAAGTAGCATTTTGTTTGTTATTTCCAAATATTTAGGGAAATGTTCTAATAATTATTCCTTTTTAAAGAAATATTCATTAATATGTTGTTGGCTCTTGAATAGAAGACTAAGTCTTCTCCAAATGTTTTAACTCTCGAGTAAAAAAAAAAATAAGAACCCCGAGATGATGCATCAATGGTTTCTTCCTTGGTCCCATTCGACCTCCATTTTTCTTCTTGAAAACTACTATCAATGATCTTGATACACATATTACTTTCGTGGCAACCCTCAAACCTGCAATAGAATGAATATTCTTGCTTTCTAAACCCCTAGTACATAGAAAAAACAGCTGCAATGAAGCCAACATCTTTAATGTCTACTACCCCACAAATATAATGGTAAGAAAAAAACCTCTTACTATTTACACTTATTTTAGAGGTTATAAAAACAAGTATACAAACTTTAAAAATATAAACCAATAAAAATAAAAAACTGATAGATCTAATAGAGAGATTTTTCTTTGTAGAAACCAAGGTACAAACCTAGATTAAAAATCGTAGTATCCATGTGGATTTCGTCATGGCCAAGTGGTGTCATAGATTCCTTCTTTGGGACTACCATGCCTATAAGCCCACCCTTCATCGCAGTACTACAAGTATGCACTCAACCACCATCTGTAATTCTAGCACACATACCAGCCCTAATATATATCTGCCTCAACCTATTACCTTGTAGAATGCAAGGACCATGTCCATACAATGCGGTAGCTGGAATATTATATACTCAGGATTTGGTACAACATAAGTCCACTGATTAACATCTCCATCACTAGTTAAAAAAATATAGTCTTCTGGTGGGAGTGAAAATATTAAAATATTATAAGAATCAATTTACTCAACATAAATGGGTATCCATCCTTTCTGTAGAAACAATATGTAAATATCCACATTTGCATCCCTAGAATGTTTTCTTTTGCAAACATGTATGTGGACATGAATACATAGTATAATGAGAAAGAGTGGATTCATTAATTCATTAGATTATGTGATGTCTCATTGAGTCATTACATAGTAGGAGAAGAGGAGTACATTTCATATCTCCAAAATACCTAACTAATAGAAACCACATTTAATACTATATTAAATGCGTCATAAGTAAATTTGACACCTTTGGAAGCTTAATTTCACAAATTTTCTAAGCGGTGACTAGTTAAAGTTTGTATGACATCTATTAATACTCTTCGCTATCCTCTACTACATGTTGGTTTAATTACTTTGATTCAGCAACTCTACCATGAACATAAGCTATACCTTTTGACATCTATGTTGGTAGCTACCCACTCACTCATGACATATTTGACTTGATTCTTTGGTTATTCAACAAATAATATCTACCCATTTGATGGCAGACTTCACAAAAGGAAAACCTACAAAGTTCCTACACTTAGTGTCACTCCATGCGTCAAAAAATTGATTTGATAGCATCAATTATATGATTCTTTAGCCTGCAATCTATCATATTTTTATGGGTTTTTCCTTATGCTATGAATTTCCACAGTTCTCACAGTTTGATTGCATACATACACACAGTCCCTTTGCTTCACTCCAGGATGGATTTCCTTTGTTATATTTTGTCCAATTTGAGTTGTTATATATGCCCCTCGGTGCCTTTACTAGGCATAGCATTCCCTTGGCTCCTTCACCAACTTCATTTCTCCTCCCCAACAATTCTTTGATACCGTGTTAGTTTTACACACACATGTGTGGACAAGAATGCAAATTTTGAATGAGAAAATGTGGGTTCATTCCTTCGTTAGATGCAATGTGTCACTACGTAGTAGGAGAGGAGTACACTGTAATTCCCAAATACCCAAGTAATAATCACTACATTAATTACTACATTAAATCCCTCATCATTACATTCCTTTATTAGTGATAATTTATTATATATCTAAGTTCTAATACGCCTAAGTTATAAATATGAACTTTATTTCAAAAACAGAATCCATTTATTTTGAAGACAATTGAAAATTTTATAGGTTTGATATGGTTTTTGTGGATAGAGGACTTACTGGGTCAAACTGGCCTATTAAGTGTAGTGATCTAGTTCCTTCTCATTTTTAGCTCGGATTGCACTAAAAAGGTTTCTTAATATCTTAGACAAATGGTACAAATGCTTCAAATTGATTCTTTCTTACTAGTATTACACCGACAAGTCATTTTGATTCTAGTGTACCTTTGTTTTGTATGTGTAAATATGGGTGAATTGTTTTCTTAGATCAACTAGGTTATATTATCTAGTACATACATCGTTTGCATTTTCTTTTTGGGAACCTGATAGCTATAGCTATTTCAATTTATTATATTAAATTTTATGCTCAACATTTTATGGATGAAAATGGAAAATTCCAATCGATAGGCTTATTTGTGTTACAGAGAACTAGGGAACCTGACACTCTGAAATTGCTAGAACAATTGTCAGATTTGCAAAAATATCTTTATCATCTACTGGGATGTCAGGTATTACATAGGTGCCACCACTGTTAAATGAACAGTAACTTTGATTTTGTAGGTTGGCTACTTATTATATGTTCTTTATAATTTTTGAGTTATATGTCATTTTAGTGTGATTTTGCTTTGAAAGCACTACATATTGTTGTGTATGGGTGAGCTCATGTAATTATCTAGCTATGTGCAGCCGGAAGGGGTAGCTATATCCAATCGTGTGATACATTATTCAATCACTACGGTTTGTAGATTCTTCACTATTTGGTGGTTAAAATTCCTTTGTTGTCTTGCATGAAGAAAGAGGTTTCACTTGCTAAAGTTGATGTTGTACTTGATGATAGCGATACTTATTTATCTTTTGTGAAATGTTGCAGGTTTCAAGGGAGAGAATTAAAATTTATACTACAATTAATGATGCCACCATAAACCTTGTCGGAAAGGTAGATAATTTTATGGTTTAGTATGTTCAGTCGGCATCTTAATCACCCGTGATCTGTGGCGTTTGATGATTGCAACTTTTTAACTGCAGCTCTTTGAAATGCAACGCCTTGATGCTATTAAGGCTCTAAATATCTATAGGCAAGCTGGTGAACAGGTATAGCTGGAAATATACTATTCCACAAGTGTTAATATTGATGTGTTCAGTTTAAAACCCTATCAAAACAGTGCATATACCTATACTTTTTTGTTTCTTGAGGATGATTTTTATCCAACATTACTTTTTTCCAAAAAAAAAAATTCTTCAATGGCATTCCCTCTAAACATGTTTGAAGTTTTTATCATTATTTTCTTCCTCTCATGATACATATACATACATTCCTATTCATTTCTAAATGATTATTTTATGGAAACAAATTTTCTGGCAAAATTTCGCTGAGTAGCATTTTCTGTCACTTTTGAAATTATTGTTCCACTTGTATGGTAGGCTGAAATATTATCAGATTTTTATGAAGTTTGCAAAGGTCTTGACCTTGGACGCAATTTTAAATTTCCTACACTTGAACATGAAAAATAATTTGTGAACTTTATCATCATATTTAGTGCTATTTTCTAGTGTAATTTTGTGTTGCTGGGCATCACAGACATGCATTGTTATACTTACTAATTTTGTTGTGAATAAAATTACTGAATGAACAAGCACCTGAATCATTCATTTCTGAAATTGAAGAGTACGTTAGAGATTCCACAAGAGCATCATTAGTCCGTAGGGAGTCAGTATGAGCATCTACCTTAAGAGACTATAGAGTTTATTGAAGACATTGAAGTTGCATTTTGTTTGTTATTTCCAAGCTCTAGTGAAATTTTATAACAATTATTCCTTTTTAAAGAAATATTCATTAATACGTTTTTGTTACTCAAATAGAAGACGAAGTCTGCTCCAAATTTTTGATCTCTGGAGTACAAGAAAAAATCAGAACCGTGGGATGATGCACCACTGGTTTCTTCCTTTGTCCCATTCGACCTCTTGTTTTCTTCTTGAAAAATACTATGTAGGATCCAGCTACACATATTACTTTCCTAGCAGTCCTGAGACCTACCACAGAATAAATATTGTTGTTATATAAACCTCTAGTACATATAAAACAAAGTTGCAGTGAAGCCAACATCTTTGATTTCTACTACTCTACAGAGATAATGGTAAGAAAAAACCTCTTAGTATTTATGCTTCCTTCAGAGAGTATAACAAGAAGTATACAGGAATAAAAAATATAAACCAATAAAAATGAAAAACAAATAAATCTAATACAAAGATTTTACTTTGAAAAAACCAAGGCACAAACCTAGATTAACAACCGTAGTATCCTTGTGGCTTTCCTCATGGACAAGTGGTGTCAAAAATTACTTCTTTGGAACTACCATGCCTATAACACACCCTTCATCGCAGTCCTCCAAGTATGCACTCAGCCACCATCTATAATTCTAGCACACATACCAACCCCGATGGATACCTGCCTCAAATTATCACCATGTGGAATTCAAGGACCATGTCCATAAAATGGGATAGATGGCACATTATATACTCTAGGTGTATGATTTGGTATATCATGAGTCCACTGATGAACATCTCCATCACTATTTAAAGAAATTAAGTCTTCTCGTGGGAGTGAAAATATTAAAATATTATATGAATCACTACACTAAACATAAATGAGGATGGAACTGCACTCAACATAAATGAATATCCATCCTTTCTCTAGAAATAATCTGCACAAATCCACAATTGCATTTCTAAAATATATATTTTTTGTAAACATGTATATGGATATATATATAGAGAATACAATGAGAAAGAGTCAATTAATTAATTAATTATATGATGTGATGTCTAATTGAGTCATTACATAGTAGGAGAAGCGGAGTACATTGCAACATCTTGACTTGCAAGTTATCTAGTGGGACAAATGACAAGAATAAGAATAGGTGGTCTTTTATGATCTTGAAGGATTGGTGACTTCACTATGACCACAATAGAAGGAAACAAAAATGCTACTGTCACTATCTTCCATTGTGATTTTCAACTAAACCATCCACTCTGAAATTTTCCCTAAAGACCCATTTAACCATTTTCACATTTTCCTTTAGGAAAATTCTCAAGTTCCAGTGTTTCATTTCTCTGTATGGAATCACATTCCACCTCTATTACTTTGTCCCATTCTTCTTTCCATGTGCATTGAATCATATTCCACTAGAATTGTGGTGAATTGGTGATCAAAGCCTTATATAAGTATTGTAAAGCTGACTCATTAGGGGAATTTTGAAGTCTATAATGGGCCTCTTAAGAAAATATTAAAATAATAGTTAACGAATAAAATAATATTTACGAATTTAAAATTCACTTTTTGCACCAAAATCCATATAACCATGGTTGAATTTGATTGAAAAGTTGTACCAAAATAAAAGTAATAAAAAAAATTGTATTGATGTGACTATAAATAAAAATGTGCTTTTCAAGAAAAATTCATTATCATCGAACTAATTCATTTGTTCTTTGTACTTAAATAACTTAAAATAAGTTATAAATATAAATTCAAAATTATTAGTTGTATAACATACAATTAATTAAAATTTATATTAGTTAAGTTAAAAAATCAAATTATATAACAACATGTAATTAATATACTATATAAAAATCAAATAATATAATAAAATAAATGTAATATATTATTTTATGTATTAATTTTATATTACATATTGAATTGATTTGATTTATAACAAAAGAAGAAATAATATATAATTTAAAAAGGAATATGATATATATTCTATTACATTTAGATTATGTTTCATAATATTATATATAATAATATATAATATAAATATAATCATAATGAAATTAATTGAGTTGTATCTTAAAAAAAAATTGAAATCGATTTAATTTATATTTTGGAGTATGTATTTATTTATATATGTACAGATATTAACTTATAATTAATTTTCAATTGTAATATTAAATCAAATTAAATGAATATATAAATTAAAAATTAATATATGAAAATATACAAGGGTAAAAATGAGAAGTTGGGTTACACTTTTGCAAGAAATGCACTCGAAAATTTCAATCTCCGACAAGTTTGGCCAAACTTTTCAAAAGTTCAGCCGAACTTTTGAAATTAAAACGGCCAAAAATTTTCTACCGTTAATCGAACTTATTCCACTGTTTATGTTAGAGACAATGATAAGATGATTTTTGGCTAGAGGTAGAAAAATCAGCATTAAAAGTTTGTTCAACCATTTAATTCGGCTGAAATTTTAGAAAAGTTTAGTCGAACTTCATTTTTATAAATATAGCATCGTACATGCCACAACAAGTTCTCGAATGATTTTTTTTGTCTGTTTGTCTGATTGGCAGTGACCGTTGAAGAGCGTCAGGAGGATTTTTTTCACTTGCGGACTGCTCAGATGTGTATTTTTTTCTTTTTTGGGAGGTGCATTTTTCACTTTGTCTGGCGGCGTGTTTATAATTTTCTATGATTTTTTTTTTGCATAATTTCTAATCTGTGTTTTTTTGCAGTGTTTTTCGGTTTTAGTATTTTCTCTACTCTGTGTCTCCTTGTGGTAGCAGAGTGCTCATTCATCTTATTCGTATGCATCTCATTGCAGGTACGCACAAAATCTCTTCCCAGAAATCAATATGGCATTATATTTAAAATTTTCCAAATTTACTTACAATCTGAATCAAAATGTTGGTTTCTTTGGCTTGCCTGCTAAATTCTCCCTCTCTATGAACTGTGAGAAATGGATATATAACCAATGGGACTCATTATTTACCTGTTTCGGTTTAAGAATTTATTGAATAATTTATTGGTTTGTTGTGTTTGTTTTTATTTAAGTGGAGAACAGTCTATCCCAACATCATTATTCAGTTTCAAAGATTTTATTTGAAGGTCCCAACTGATCATTGGTGATAGCATGTCATAGCTAATACCTAGGGTTTCACCAGAAGGGAGGTCAGTACTAATCGATAGTCAATCCTTGCTAGGAGTACATGGTCCTAAGGTCATTCCCACTAATTGACAGACTTTAAGATCCTTTCACAAAATGATGCAACATGGCTGAAATATTGAGAATATACGCGTAGAACTGTGGCTTTTATGGCCCACAAAAATGATGACCAATCACAACGGTTTGCACTTTGTAGCTTTTATAACTTACCTCCTCGCATATTCACAACTTAACAATTTTCATAATATTGTGATTTTGTGATTTCACAATTCGCAGCAAGTTCCACATCACTCGTCGCAAATTTTCAAGTTTAGCAATAATTGTGCCCCTTTATGCTATGCGATCTGTGATATGCGTCACATCGCATCGCAAAATCCTTATCTTACCACAACTTAACAATTTACCACACCCCAAAAAAAATAGCTTACCATGCGATGTTTTAAACTTAAATACTAAAATCACCAATATGTGAATCCTTACTGGGTGCGATTTTAAACTCCAGCGTTGATCTTACCCAGATCTAATAGTCCTCACTACTCCCTTACTCTTCCACTTCGCATCGCAATTCAAATAAATTATTGTGTAAAGCCTTAACATGTAACTCTAAAATATGTGATGTGTGATTGCTGATGTACGATCCACTGAGTTTGCATCAATCAATGATTTCACCCGATCCTTTACATAGAAACCCCACTATGTCTTTGTTGTTTGTGCTATCAATCAAATTTATTTGAAATATCTGTGTGATAATGTGATATCTAACTCAACCAAGAAATACAAATGGAAATTTTAATCCAGACAACCAATTTAAACACAAAACAAGAAACACTTGGAACTTACCAGAGATGCAAATACACAGAGCCGAGCCCTTTGATGGCTACATTTTTACAATGACTTCTCCTATATGTCCACTCCTCTTTCACACTTCTTGCACAATTCTTTCACACTTATCCTATCTATTCTATCTATTACACCTCATACCTCTTTATGTTTATCTCTAATTGAAAGCAGTTATTCTTGTCTTTTATTAGCTTTCTGTTTGAACCACTCCAATAGAAAATTCTCTCATATCCTCATGACCTAATATATTTAGATAAATCTCCTCACATGGAGAACCAAGTTGCTATTTTTACTCCTATTTAATCTAGGAAATCCAACAAACTGACTTCTCACAATTAAATCTAAATAAAATATTAATTATCGATTTTTTCATCTCTTGTTAACCACAACATGTGAACACACAATCACATTACTGGCTAAATTCCATATGCTCCTGCATCAGACTCTCGGGGAAGAAAATATTGATCTTTCAATGTTTCAGGATCTACATTAAAATTATGTAACTCTGCTATTGTCATCCAACTGGCATCTTCCACTATTTTTCCTTTCCATTTTACTAGATATTGATAATAGGTCTATCCCCTGGTCTTCTTTGTTTCTCTTTTCTCCAGAATGGCTTCCACTTCTTTTTTTGTTGTCTTTGGCATATGTTCCTTCCAATTAAAAGTTTGGTCCTCCTCTTCCATAGTTTCTTCTTGTAGTTATTCCCTTGTTCCTTTGTATGGGTAAAAATATGCAACATTAAAGATGGGTGATATCCCAACTCCTTCTAGTAACTCAATCTCATATGCATTTGATGAAAATTTCCTCAAAATTCTACATGGAAATATCTTTTTAATTTTCAGTTTTTTATAGGTCCCGAATGGAAGGCTTTCCTTCCTTAGATAAACCATGACTAAATCATCTACTTGAAACTCCCTTTAAGTCCTCTTCATATCAGCTCTTTGTTTATACTTTTGGGTGTTTTTCTCTAAGTTGTACTTAACATCTTCCTGCAACTTCTGTATCTGTTCTGCAAATTATTTAGCATTTGCACTCCTTATCTCTTGTTTACTTAAATCTCTAAGTTCATACACACCTCTTGGATGCATTCCAAAAAAAATCTGAAACACACTCATCCCAGTACTCTGGTTAGAAGTATCATTATAGGAAAATTTAGATTGAGCAAGTGCTAAATCCCATTTCTTTGGTTTTTTGTAAACCAAGCTCCTTAATATGTTTCCCAAGCTCCTATTTAGAACTTCATTTTGTCCATCCATCTGAGGATGATATGCTGACTTGAAACTAAGGTTTGTACCTATCTTCTTCCATAGAGTCCTATAGAAGTGTCCTACAGAATTTGTATCTCTGTCTGAAACAATACTCATAGGAAGTCCGTGTAATCTTATAACTTCAGAGAAAAAAAAATTAGCAATGTGAGTTGCATCACTATTTTTCTTACAACCAATAAAATGATCCATTTTAGAAAACCTATTTACGAAAACATAGTTATAATCATGTCCTCTTTGAGTCTTCGACAAACCTTAAACAAAATCCATGCTAACAACATCCCAAGTTTTATTGGGTATTGGAAATGGACGATATAACCCAGTGTTTTGGCTTCTTCCTTTGGTATGTTGAAAAATCCTTCACTTCTCAACAACCTTTTTGATATCACTTTTCATTTTTGGCCAATAATAAAAAGCATGCACTTGAGTAGTTTTTGTGTCTCGTCCAATGTGTCCAAACAGTCCTCCACTATGTTTCTCCTTAGTCATATTTTCCCTCATGGAGCACTTAGGTATACACAATTTATTATTCTTGAACAACAATCCTCCTTGAATCAGTAGTCCAACCACTGGATTTTATTATGAATCACAGGATTTTTAACAAATGCATATATTTCTTTGAAATCTATGTCTTCATCATACATATCAATCATTTCTTCAAACCCCAAAATTCCAATATTTAATTCCTGCATAATCAAATTTACTCGGCTCCAAACATCAAAAACTTTGCTTGCCTTACCACTTGTGTGTTTGATTACAAAGGTAAAACTATGTAAAAACTCCACCCACTTAGCATTCTTTTGGTTCAACTTCAACTGATTATTTATGAACTGCAGTGCATGGTTATCAGAATACAACACAAATTATTTAGGCAACAAGTCATGCCTCCATTTCTTTAAAGCCTACACAATAGCATAGAAATCTTTTTCATAGGATGAATACTTCCTCTTGGCCTCATTCAAATTTTCACTGAAATAAGCTATCAATCTCTACTCTTGACTCAAGACAACTCCAATTGCTATGCCACTAGCATTAGTCTCAACTTGGAATATTTTATCAAAATTTGAAGGTGGCCAAAATAGGTCTTTCAATGATCTTCTTTTTCAACAACTTGAAATTTTGATATGATGCTTCTTTCCACTTAAGTGGATGGTTGATCTCCTTTACTATTTCAATTATTGGTGCACAAATATGACTAAAACCTCTTATAAATTTTCTATAAAAACTTGCAAAGCCATGAAAACTCCTTACCTCAAACACACTTCTCAGAGTTGGCCAATCAAGTATTACCTAGATATTTTCTGGGTCCATATTTAAGCCTTCTTTTGAGAGCATAAATCCCAAGTAAATTATCTTCTTCTTCATAAAACTACACTTCTTCAAATTTATAAGAAGTTTCTCCTTTTGCAAAGTATTTAACACTAGCTTGACATGCTCCAAATTCTCTTCCTTACTCTGACTGAAAATAAAAATGTCATCAAGATAAACTATCACAAATTTTCCTGCATAATCTTTCAAGACCTTGTTCATTAGTCTCATAAATGTGTTTGTTGCATTAGTGAGCCCAAAAGGCATCACTAACCACTCATACAACCCATTTTTGGTCTTAAAAGCAAGATTCCATTCATCTCCTTCTCTAATCCTTATTTGATGGTATCCACACTTCAAATATATTTTAGTAAAATACTTTGACCCACTTAAACAATCCATGAAGTCATTTATGTGTGGAAATGGAAATCTATACCTGGTAGTGATCTTGCTTATGGCTCTAGAATTAGTACACATGGGCCACTCACCTCCTTTCTTTGGACTAAGTACGACTGGTACGACACATGGACTAAGACTTTCTTTGATCAGTACTTTATCTAACAACTAGTGTACCTATCTTCCAATTTCTTCATTCTCCCAAGGGGTCATTCTATATGCCACTTTGTTTGGTAAAATTGAACCGGGTATTAAATATATGTGATGAATTTTACTTCTGAATCATGAAAATTTACATGGTAATTCATCGACAACTATATCAACATAATATCTAACAGATTTTCAATTTCTACGGGCAGATTGTATAAATTTGTAGAAGTCAGAATGACCTTGGGTTTACCGACAATATCAAAATGCATTTCTTTCTCCTTCTTGACTTGTTGCAGTAATTCCTTTCCACTCATCAGCATAACATTATTCCCAACTGCTCCTTTGTCTACTTCATTCCTCAAAGGTAGAAAGCTGTGCTTCTTTCCATCCTTCTCTATAGTATAAGTATTCCTTTTGCTATCATGAATGGATTTTTTGTCAAATTACAAAAGCCTTCCCATCAATACATGGCACACATCCATTGGCATCACATCACACAATATAACATCTTTATATGTACCAATCTGTATCTCTACTTTGCACTATTCTATCACCAAAATCTGATGTCTCTTGTATAGCCATGACACTCTGTAGGGAGTAGGGTGTACCATCTTAATAAACCCCAATTTCTCAACCATATCTATTAAAACTATATTATCAGTGCTTCCACTGTCAATCACAACTTTGCAACACTTTTCTTTATACTTTCATATAGTCCCGAACAAGTTCTTCCTTTGAGCTGGCTCATTTGCTTCCTTCTCTGCTTTAATCAATACACTTTTGAGCAATAAAGACTCTCCTGCCTCAAGTGGTTCTTATTTTTCTGTGACCTAGGAATTTTTTTCCTTTCCCTTAGCTATATTCATATTCCGCTGATTTGTTTATTTTTTATGAGGACAGTCCCATGATCCATGCCCCCATTATCCATATGTATAACACCGAACTTCTCTTCCTCGGCCTTCTACCTCTAGTTGGAAATTTTCCTCTACCAAAGTATCATATTTTTTGCGGTCTGCTACTTGAACCTCCTAATTCATTATGAGAGTGCTAAAATCTTGATCTGAAAGCTCCTCTGCCTCTTGCTAGACTTTTACCTCTTTTCTTCTAACCTTGTTTTCTCAACATTTTCTCCTCTACTTTCAATGTTGCTTGGTAGGAATCCTCAAATGTCTTCAGAATCAATAAACTGATTTCATATTGTATATCATAGCTTAAACCATTGATGTATCTAGTTAACTTCTCCATATCATCTTCAATATCTCTTGCTCTAATTCTCATAGTCTAAAACTCCTTTGTATACTCTTTAACAATTGTTCATTTATGTCTCGAATTATGCAACTATTTGAAAATATTCAATTGATAGTCTTTTGGCATAAATTTTTTCTTCAATTTACTTACCATTTTATCCCATTGCTTGATATTTTCCTTTTATGATCCTGGATGTCTGTAGTTCATCCCACCACCTAGATGCATGACCCTTCAACTTGGTAGCTGTAAAATTTAACTTTTTCTTATCTTTGACCTCTACTAAGTTGAAATACTTATCCACTAAACTGATCCAATCTATCAGCTCATCCACATTAAGGTTCCCCTTATATGAAGGATTCTCCAATCTTGATTTTCCATTAAGATTTTCTAATATCTTGAAAACTTCAGCTTCCTGGGTTTCTTCTTCTTCTTCTTCCTCAGAAGATTCTTTTGCTGCGTTGAAATCTCCTTCATCAGCTGCTCTCTTTTGAGTAGTCTCCATTGTTTCTATCCTTGTATGAAGGTGTCAAATATCTTCTAGCGAAGCTACATTTGCTGCAGGTCTTCCCCGACCCATGGTAGTTCTTCTCCTGGCTGGTATATTTGCTACAATCCTTGAGAATAGAACTCAGTTTCTACTCTAATACAAAATGATGTAGCATGGCTGTAATATTCAGAATATACAAGTGGAACTATGTTTTTTATGGCCCACACAAATGGTGACCAATCATGGCGGTTTTCACTTCGCAGCTTTTATAACTTACCTCCTCATAGATTCACAACTTAACAACTTTCGTAATATTGTGATTTTGTGATTTCGCAATTCACATCGAACTCGACATCGCTCGTCGCAGCTTTTTAAGTTTAGAAATAATCATGCTGCTTTATCTTATGTGATATGTGATATGCATCGCATCACATAGAAAACTCCTTATCTTACAGCAACTTAACACTTTCTCACACCACAAAAAAAATAGCTTAGCATGCGATGTTTTAAACTTGAACACTAAAATCGTCGAGAGGTGAAATGTCATTGGGTGTGATTTTAAACTCCACCGTTGACCTTACCCAAATCTAATGGTCCTCATTGATCCCTTACTCTTCCTCCTTGAATCGTAATTCAAATAACTTATTGTGAAAGCCTTAACATGTAACTCTAAAATCTGTGATGCACAATGACTGATGTACGAACCTTTTGAGTGTGCACGAACCAACGATTTCACCCGAACCTTTTACACAGAAACCATGTTGTGTCTTTGTTGTTCGCATTGTCAATCAAATTTCTTTGGAAGTGTTGTGCGAGAATGTGATATATAAATCAACAGAGAAATAAAAATAGACAGTTTAAACCATACAACCAATTTAAATGCAAAACACAAAACACTTGGAACTTCTCAGAGATGAAAATACACAGAGCCAAGCCCTTTGATGGCTAGATTTTTACAATGATTTCTCCTCTTTGTGGACTCCTCTATGACACTTCTCGCACACTTATTTCACACTTATCCTATCTATTCTATCTACCACACATCACACCTATTTACACTTATCTCTAACTGAAAGCAGTTATTCTTGTCTTTTATTATCTTTCTGTTTGAACCACTCTAACAAAAAATTCTATCATATCCTCATGACTAAATATATTTGGCTAGATCTCCTCACAGGGAGAATGAAGTTGCTATTTTTACTCCTATTTAATCTAGGAAATCCAACCAACTAACTTCTCACAATTAAACCTAAAGAAAATATTCATTATCGAATTTTTCACCTCTTGTTAGCCACAACATGTGAACACAAAATCACATCGCTGGCCAAATTCTGGATGCTCCTACATCACAAAACCTATCATCTTATTTTTCCTTTTCATAATGAAGTATCACAAATTCCTAAACAGGTCCAACAAGTACTAGTAACCTTTCTTCCTTTTTCAGCCTTTCAAAAAGGGGGCCTTACATAGCCTTGGGATAGTTTACCCACCTTAAATTTTTTTAGTAGAAATTTTATTTTTCTCAGGCTTCCATATGCTAAAATGCTACTAATTCATCTATGATGGGGTAGGGCAGGTTCTATGTGGGTAATTTTCTACTCTTATATAGCAACCAGACCTAGATATTTTCAAAAGAGTATAACCCTCCTACTGCAAATGACTACCACCACCTTCCAGAAATGGGAAATTAAGAACAACACGTCAAACAACTCATTTTGGGTGCGAGGGATCGAGAACATGTAACACTCGGCTTTGTGCTTGATCATTTATCCAAGATCAGTGTCACTTATGTAGATATGATCTTTCATCAATTATAAGTGGGGAAGAAAAAGGTTCTATCTTATGAGTAGATACACAACCTATAGCTTCATCACAGGAGCTGGAGAAATTTACCAGGAACAACCTATAGCTTCGTCATAGGAGCTACTAGTGAAGATTTCATTGAGAAATTTACCGGGAACCAGAGAAACTATAGTTCTAAATTAGTGTGGGAAAATAGATGGAAGAGGGTTTACTAATAATAAGCTAAGAGTATTTATGGGAATGGTTATAAAACTAACTACAACAGACAATTTTCCATATGCTAAAATGATACATGGCATTACAATGACTAATATTAGGGTTAATTGGAAGGTGTTATGTATTAATATCATATAAACCCAATTGAGAATTTGAAGGTCCAAAATGGTTACCAATTTGGAATAGCATATCCGAAAATGTAAAACCATATTTGACCTTGTTTTTAGGGAGGTGAAATCAGGAATCAATATTTGCATATCACTTCACATTGATACAAGTTGTAAGAAACTTAGCTTAGAGCTTAGGTGCAAGTAGTTTACCCAAAGACATTTCACTTATGTCACCTTTTTTACATGTTACAACTTAGTAATGGTAATCATAGAAATATCTAACCTTTATGAACACAAAGTTTAACTATAGATACTTATGGGCTTAATAATCAGGTCAATCAGTAGTAATGCCATTAATTAGAGTAAGTGATAAACGGTGTTGTTCATTACAACATCTGTATTACTAGTAATCATAGTTTCCATATCTCTTATGTTACCGTGTATGTCAAGTGGTATCTTACAAGCAATGGAAATCAAGAAGCTTATGATACATGGAGACTATGATGAAAGTGGTAGTAATAATTCATATTCAACTTACTGTAATCATTGATATCTATAAGTCGATTCATTCTCTTAGTATTGATTACTAGTTATAGCATGAAGAGTGTAATCATCATTATTTTCATATTAATTCATATTGATACAAGTTG
The DNA here is from genome assembly GCA_034641835.2 of Pinus albicaulis. Classification (NCBI taxonomy): domain Eukaryota; kingdom Viridiplantae; phylum Streptophyta; class Pinopsida; order Pinales; family Pinaceae; genus Pinus; species Pinus albicaulis. Next base: position 474,110,897 of record CM076580.1, on the reverse strand, counting down.
TAAGCAGCTCAACTAAGAGCTTAGGTGTAAGTAGTTTACCCTATACATATCACCTATATCACCTTTTTTACATGTTACAACTTATTAATGGTAATCATAGACATATCTAACCTTTATGAACACAAAGCTGATCTATAGATAATTATGGGCTTAATACTCAGATCAATCAGTAGTAATGCCATTAATTAGAGTAAGTGATAAATGATGTTGCTCATTACCACACCAGTATTACTAGTAATCATAGTTTCCATATATCTTATGCTACCATGCCTGTCAAGTGGTATCAAAGATCTCGTGGTCCTTTCAATTTCTTGATGCATCCATGAAAAAAATGAAAAATTCCTCATTTACTACCTTTCAATTGAAAATATTATGTCAGCAATTCAAATCACACTTTAATCTCTCTACTGATTGTAGTTAATTTCGCTAATAATATAAAAGCCTGCCACAAAGATGATTTTTTTTTTTTTAAATGCAAATGGAAAATCGACTATTTTTAAAGAAACACAATGTGTTTGCTGGGATCATTTCCATTATGTAGGGAGCACCATCAATTGAAAAGTATAGGTCTAGAACCAGTACAAATAAAAACATAAAAATGCACATAACAAAAAAATAAAATTAATTTAAATGATGTATCGTGTGCAAACTTGTTAATTAAGTGGAGAACATGCATGGTTGGAACCCTTCATGGGCTGAAATGACTAGTCAATGGCATACCAAATAGAATACATTAATATGCTCCATGCCTTTCTACAACTTTACAACACATTGCTACAATTACCCTGAGAACGTATTAGTGTGGAAAAGGGGACACTTCCCTGCTATTGAACAATATAAGCTCATACATGTGCATCATTTTTGGAGTTTCCCTGAAATATTTTCTGCTATCTTTGGTACATATTAGTCCTGAAACAACTTTAAATGGCATTTTATTTTTTGTGTAGCCACCATAATTCATTACCAATGTAGTGTTCAACTCTAGCCAAATATTTCTTTGCAAAGGTTTTCTGATCAAGTTTCTTCTAAATATCTTTGAGCTTAATTTATGATTAGCCTTTGTTATGATTTTATCTTTCAAAGGCAAGCTTGAATGGGAATTTTCTAGTAGTTCATTTATTTTTCGAGATTCTGTTTCTAGCTTTACCATCTATGAGGTCTTCCATTTGACATTTATTTAAACAAATTTAAATTCTTTTTGAATTATTGCTAAATATGCTCTACATATAATCCTTCGTTGGTTATTTCTAAATCAATAATTAATGCTTGAGAGGCTAAACTTGCTAACAAATAAAATTTTATCTCTTCATTCAATTTATGAATGAATTGTCCGATTTAGCATTTTTATCCGATACGAAACTTGATTTTTTATCTAAGAATTTTTATTCTTTTATCCTTTTCATTAATAAGAGATGAAATTATAGTTTTATCCTTTGAATATTGAGACATTTAAAAATTAATTTATACTTTGAATCACTAATTAATATTTTATGAGTAATATATGTAGTTCTTTCAGTTTTCAATTGATTTTCTAGTTTGTTAAACTGTATATTCAATTTATTTAGATTTATTGTTTCTTGCACCTGTTAGCACTGGTATTTGAATCCCACCCATCCCACCTTATTTTACTCTGCTTTCACCTCATCTCCGTCATTATCATCAACCTTGCTTTGCTTTTTAAACATTTTTCCCAAGATTCCCATAGTCATCATTCAACTCATTCTTCCATGTTGTGCCATCATTAGGTCATAGGGTCAAAATCATGAAAATTGGTCATTTCACCATCAAATCCATCTTTTGAAAGAGTAGAAATAGTCAAAGGTCTTCAAAAATTTTAGGTTCTAAAACTATCATTTCAAAATAAGTGGCTTTGTGCTTACCATATTTATCTCCCAGTTGTGCTTGGAAAGCTCATTTCCCTCTCCAAGGGTTTTGAGGGAATATTTCTTGGTTTCATGACTTCCATGGTTAAATCATCAACAAGACTTGTATATTGATGCTCTTACACCCTCCCTATCCTTAATATACCTTTCTAAACACTTCCCATCACTCCTATCCCTCAATATCATCATTTTCCACATGACCTAGCCTATTGCTACATTTTCACACTTTTTGAGACTAGGCCTTTGTTTTTCCCTTTTGGACCACTTGCCCTCACTCAATCCTTGAAATTCCACTTTCCCCTACTATATAACATCTATCCCTATCCCCCTAAAATTTCCACAAGAATTTAGACATCCCCTAACCCCTTCATTCCCCTCCCTCTACAAGGTAGTGCTAAATCCCCTATTTTGCCTACACCAACCCCTAATTTCCTCTCCCACTAAGCTAGGGTTTTCTATGGAATTAGAGGAATATGAGCAGAGGAGGTATAAGTGAGGTCATTTCAGCAAGTATGAATCCATTCGAAACTCATAAATACCATGTCTTCTTCATCAAAATAGTAGGTAGATAAAGTTAAGGAACAGATGGTGGAGCCAGTATTTCATGATGAGGAAGACAACCATGAGACAGAGAAAGAATATTAGTTGATTGACCTAGTGGAGGAGGATGAAGGAAAAATTACCAATGAAATTAAAGGTAAAGAGGTTGATATTTATCAGCTCCAAAATAATCTTGAGAGGGCCAAGTATGTGATTGACTTCCTTGAGCAAGAAAATCAGCAGTTAAAGACCAATCAAGCCATCAATGAGGTGAAATGGATAAAAACACAAAGAGAGGCAGAGAAGGCTAAAGCCTTGCTCGAGAAAATATTGGAAAAAATTGGTGAACTTGATGATGATGAGGATCAACCTTAAAGATAGAGACCTAGGACTGGAGGTTTGAAAAGAGCTATAGCCCTAGAGAGACAAAGGGAAGCTAACCTAGCAGACTAGCTTACACTAAATAAATAGCTTGCCCTAGAAATCAACAAGAATAGGGAAACCATAGCTTTATAGAGCTAGTATACATTTGGAAAAGTTTCTAGAGAAAGCCAACAAGGACAATGAATTGTTGAGAACAAGAATCAAAATTCATTCCCAGAAAGAGAGAATTGCATTGGCCAAGGTCAAAAGAGCCAATGCCAAGATTGAAGTTTTTGACCAAGAAAAAAGAGAAAGAGAAGTTAGAAATACTTTTTGAGGTGTCACTCCATGCCTCAAACACTTGATGAGAAATTACCCTCACAATTTTGACAAAATTTTGGCACACAACATTTTGTTCATTTCTGTGTTTTTGAGAATATTTTTCACACAAAAAATTTGCTAAACATGTAGCACCTTATATGCTACGCTCTTATTTGGAGCATAAAAATGAAAAATGACCACCATGTGTAAGTTTGTATTGAAGAGGAAATCAACCGTATAAAGTTTCAGAGTTTTTGGAGGAGAATTGGTCCATCAAAAAGTCAACAAACATCAAAATTTCATGTTTCTGCCTCAAAATCTGCCTGGTCGTAGCACGTTTACTAGTTTAGGGAGAAGAGGTTTTTTACAAGGAAAATGAGCAAGGAAATTGTGTTTTTTTTAGTCTTCAGAAATTTGATGAGTTTCACTCCAGTTTTGAATTTTACCTTGGGAAATTTTGAGTTTACCTATGTAAATGATGAAGATCAATGTAACTATCATGCTATTACTTTTTACTAGGGTAAATACATTAGGTAAAGCAAGCATATAAGGTGTAATGAATCAGTTCAATCATTTTTTTTATCCTATACTCTAGCTATCGGTTAAAGTTTTTGTGTAATATCTCCCTCACCTCATGGATTCTTCCCCTGAGGATTAGTGGAGGTGGTTTTCATGTCTATTTAGCTTATTTATTCACAGGAGTTAAGGGTTGAAATCAATTTTATTTTGTTTACTTGATCAAGGACACTTTGTACTCATTTTTGGGCATTAATACAAGAGGAGTTGCAGCTATATTTATGGGATACCTGTGGTACTAAATGTATTTCATTTTCTCTTATTCATTGACATATGTGTGAATTTATTGTTCATTTCCTTTTCATATCTATGATTATGATATTTTATAAGTGTTAAATTCAAAATACATGCTATCCATGCTCTATTTTGGATAACTAATCATATTTTGTTTCATATCTTCTATCTAGGAGAAATACATCTCTTATGCTTCCCTCAACCTCCTTACATTTTCTAAACCATTCCATAATAATTTCCCTCAAATTATTGACATTATACCTACCTTTCCCCATTCATCCCTGCAGCCCTAAATATATTCCCCTGATTTAGTTCTCCTTGACCTAATTTCAATATCCACTTATCTACCAAACCAAAATGAAATAAAAAAAACCCTTGCATTCATTATGCAGCCTAAAACAATAATTTCTCCATCCCTCCTAGTTGTGACCCTTTTGGAGATAACCCTCTCCGACTTGATAGGGCTAGATATCAAGTCAAAAGATTGGTTTTTGGTTACCTCCGTTGGGATTCCTTCCTAAGCCTAGGGAATCTAGTGGAGTGATAACATATTTGCTCCATTGTCAAGGATTGAAAAGACATGTCTTCCCCGAGAAAGAACGACAAAGTTTACATATGATTCTTGATTTTGAACAAAGATCATGCACAAGAAGGTTGTGAATCATCCACCTGTCGACTCCACACAGTTCATATTGATCCAAAGAATCCACTGGTAGAAGAATCCAAAATCAAGGATGCTATTTTCTTGAACATGAAGTTGATATCACATAGTTCTAGCCAAGGTCTGATTTAAACAACCCATATAGCATCCTCCTCATGAAAAGAAAATTATTTAATTGTTTGATAGTCAACAAATGAAATTTGTTTTATATGATATTGTAGCTGAGTATATGGAAAGATTTTTCATCTTAATTCTCTAGCTTTGTTTCTACTATGAAGTCAAACTGTATGATTAGTTTCCATTACATTCCACAACTTGGGTTTTATGGATAAATGGTCAAGTTGTATCTGTAATATTTTTAATAAATAGTCAAGAAATGGATGTATATAAGAAGTTTCTTAGTTGTCTGCACTATCATTATTGTATCATTTAGAACAACAAGATTATCAATAGATTCATGTAAGACAAGTGTGTAATAATCTTGTTGGAAAAGCATCTCCTTCAACATCTACTTTACAATTTGCAGTATGTGCATTTTTGGTTTGTATAAGTGGTTTGGTTTCAGAGATAAAGATCAATTTGCAACTGCTTGTGACTCCATGCCAAAAATAAGAAGGCACTGATCAACGATTTCCCAGAGGTCTACGGTTCTCGACACCCCCTTCTGATCTATCTTCCCTAGTTGGAGCTGACATTAGCATTGGTATTTGCATCCCACCCATCCCACCTTATTTTGATTTGCTTTCACCTCATCTCCATCATTATCATTGACCTCGCTTCATTTTTAAAAAAAATTTCCCAAGATTCCTATAGTAATAATTCAAATCATTCTTCCGTGTTGTGCCATCATTAGGTCATAGGGTCAAAATCATGAAAACTGGTCATTTCACCATCAAATTCATGTTTCGAAAGAGTAGTAATAGCTAAGGTCTTCAAAAATTTTAGGTTATAAAACTATCATTTCCAAATAATTGGCTTTGTGTTTACCATATATATCTCTCAGTTGTGCTTGGAAAGCTCATTTCCCTTCCCCAGGTTTTTGAGGGCTTTTTTCTTGGTTTCATGACTTCCATGGTTAAATCATCAATAAGACTTGTATCTTGATGCTCTTACACCTTCCCCTCTCCTTATTATACCTTCCTAAACACTTCCCATCACTCTTATTCCTCAAAAGCATCATTTTTCCACAATCCCTAGCCTATTGCTACAATTTGACACTTTTCAAGGCTAGGCCTATGTTTTTCTCTTTTGGATCCCTTTCCCTCACTCAATCCTTGAAATTCCACTTTCCCCTACTCTCTAACATCCATCACTATCCCCCAAAATTTCCATAATAATTTATAAAGGTCGTAACCCCTTCATTCCCCTCCCTCTACAAGGTAGTCCTAAATCCCCTGTTTTGCCTACACCAAAACCTAATTTCCTCTCCCACTAAGCTAGGGTTTGATATGGAATCAGAGACATCTAAGAACAGGAAATATAAGGGAGGTCATTTTAGCAAGTATGAAACCATTCCAAACTCATAAAAACCATGCCTTATTCATCAACACAATAGGTAGATAAAGTTAAGGAACATATGGTAGAGTGAGTCTTTCATGATGAGGAGGACAACCATGAGACATAGCAAGAATTTCAGTTGATTGACCTAGGTGAGGAGGATGAAGGAAAAATTACCAATGAAATAATTAAAGGTAAAGATCATGATATTAATGAGCTCCAAAATAATCTTGAGAGGGCCAAGTATGAAATTGACTTCCTTGAGCAATAAAATCAGCAGCTGAAGTCTAAGCAAGCCATCAATGAGGTGAAATGCATCAAAGCACAAAGAGGGGTAGATAAGGCTAAAGCCTTGCTTGAGGAAACATTGGAAAAAATTGGTGAACTTTATGATGATGAGGATTAGCCTCAAAGACAGAGACCTAGGACTAGAGGGCTGAAAAGAGCTCTAGCCCTAGAGAGTCAAAGGGAAGTTTCCCTAGCAGACCAACTTATGCTAAATGAAGAGCTTGCCCTAGAAATCAATAAGAACAGGGAACCATGGCTTGACAGAGGAAATCTAAACTTGGAAAATTTGTTATAAAAGGCCAGCAAGGACAATGAATTTTTGAGGACAAGAATGAAACTTCATTCCCGGAAAGAGAGAATTGCATTGGCCAAGATCAAAAGAGGGAATGGGAAGATTGAAGTTTTGACCTAGAAAAATGAGAAAAAGAAGTTATACATACTTTTTGAGGTGTCACTCCATGGCTCAAACACTTGATGATCACGTACCCTGACAATTTTGACAAAATTTTGGCACACTTAGCATTTTTTTCATTTCTGTGTTTTTGAGAATATTTTGCACAGAGAAAATTTGCTAAATACATAGTGCCTTGGACACTACACTCTATTTTGGAGCATTAAAATGACAAATGGCCACCACCAGTAGGTTTTTACTGATGAGGACATCAACCCTATGAATTTTCATAGTTTTTGGAGGAGAACTGGTCCATAAAAAGTTAAAAAACCATCAAAATTTCATGTTTCTGCCTCAAAATATGCCTTATCACTACGTGTTTACTGGTTTTGGTAGAAGAGGATTTTGATAGGACAAATGAAAACAATTTTTAAGAATGGATGTAGTTGTAGAAATCCGACTCATAGGGCTTTCCAACAAGCCATCATGGAGTATATTTGAATACCTGGAAGGCACTCAAATGCAACCTTGAATAGAGGTCATTTTTTCTTCCTGGACATTACGTGTTTTACAAGGAAATTGTGTTTGTTGCAGTCTTCAGAAATTTTCTAATTTTCACTCTAGTTTTGACTTTTACCTTGGGAAATGTTGAATTTACCTATGTAGATGATTCATAGGAATGTAATTATCATGTTATTACTATTTACTAGGGTAAATACATTAGGTAAATAAAGCATATGAGGTGTAATGAATCAGTTCACTTGAGATAGGAATGAGTCATTTTTTTCATCCTATACTCTAGCTATCATTTCACATTTTTGTGTAATATCTCCCTCACATCATGGATTCGACCCCTGAGGATGATTGGAGGTGGTTTTCATGTCTATTTAGCTCAGTTCTTCGTAGGATTCAAGGGTTAGAATCAATTTCATTTTTCTTAGTTAATCGAGGAGACTTTGTACTCAATTTTGGCCATTAATACAAGAGGAGTTTGCAACTATATTTATGGGATACCTATGGTATTAAATGTATTTCATTGTTTATTATTCAATGACATATGTGTGAATGTATTTTTCATTTCCTTTTCATATCTATGATTATGATATTTTATAAGTGTGAAATTCAAAATACATGCTAGCCATGCTCTTTTTTGGATAAATGATCATATTTTGTTTAATATCTTCTTTCTGAGAGAAATACATCTCTTATGCTTACCTCAGCCTCTTAGATTTTCTGAAACATTCCATAACCATTTCAATCAAGTGATTGAAATTATTCCTACCTTGCCCCATTCATCCCTGCAACCCTAAATCTATTGCCATGATTTAGTTCTCCTTGACCTAATTTCAATATCCACTTATCTACCCAACCAAAACCAAATCAAAACAACCCCTTGCACTCATTATCTAGCCTAAAACCCTAATTTCTCTAGCCCTCTTGGATGTGACCCTTTTGGAGAGAGCCATATCCGACTTGATAGGGCTACCTATCAAGTCAAAATCTTGGCTTGTGGTTACCTCTGTTGGGATTCCTTCCTCAACCTTGGGAATCTGGTGGAGTGATAACAACACCAAGTCTTTAGATACTATATTTCTAGCTTGTTTGAGAAATTTTCTTTTATCTTCTAGTGGAATTTTATTTTGTCCGGCTAGAATGCATAAATCCATTAGATGTTCTTTCTTTTTATGGTCAATCAGATTTATACAATTATTTGAATCTTCATTTCATTATCCAAGAGCCATTTAATCTTTGTATTCTCATAATTATTTACAAATTTATTTATAGCCTCGACAAAAATATTAAAGGATTATGTCCAACATTAGCCCAATTAATCTAAAGGGGCATTTGTGAGCCCAAGCATCATTCTGAATTTTTCAAATTAAATTTGGAGAAAGCTAGAATAATACCAAGAACATTTGAAGTTTTGTACCCTACCAAGAACATTTGAATTTTGGTAGAGGATAACATCACACAGTATCAACCATTAGATATTTCCATCAGAAGATATTGTTGCTTCGTCTCTCAATATTTAATATCTAGCATTTTGACATCTTCTTTCCAAATTATAGTAACTGGATGTCTCTATACATATAAATTATTTGAAGCTTTGGTCCTGAACATTAGAAGCCTATAAACAAAGAATATCCCATTGTACCCACTACTATGGCAATATAGAAGAAAATATTTCTTGTTTCTTTAAAATCAACATTTTAGCATCTGTTTTCTTAATTATAGTAACTCTATGCATCTGTTTTCTGAATGATAGTAACTATATGTTGGTATATTAATTTGTTATATTATGAAAAAAATTTGATTAAAGGAGAATATCAAATTTATCTAAATAAAAGTAAACTTTATTTAATATCAACATTCTAGCATCTGTTTTCTAAATTATAATAACTCTAGGTTGGTATATTATTTTTTTAAAGTATGAGAAAAAATTGATTAAAGGAGAATATGAAAAGCAAATTTATCTAAGTAAAATTTATTTAATATGAACATTCTAGAATTTTTTTTTTTTCTGAATTATAGTAACTCTATGCTAGTATATTAATTTGTTAGATTATGACAAAAAATTGATTAAAGGAGAATCTGAAAACTGAATTTATCTAACTAAACTTTATTTAATATCAATATTCTAGCATCTGTTTTCTGAATTATAGTAACACTATGTTGGTATACTAATTTGTTAAACTTTATTTAATATCAACATTCTAGCATGTGTTTTCTGAATTATAGTTACTCTATGTTGGTATATTAATTTTTTAGAGTACGAAAAAATATTGATGAAAGGAGAATGTGAAAACCAAATTTACCTAAGTAAAATTTATTTAATATCAACATTATAACATCTTTTTTCCAAATTATATTAAAGTTCTATGCTCGTATATTAATTTGTTAGAGTATGAAAAAAGATTGATTAAACAAGAATCTGAAAACAAAATTTGTTTAAGTAAACATTAGGGTAAAAATGAGAAGGTGGGTTACACCTTTGTGAGAAACGCGGTCATAAATTTCATTTTCCCAACAGTTTGGTCGAAGTTTGGAATTTAGTTCAGTCAAACTAATTTTGTAGTTATAGTATTACGTTATATTGACATGTGGTGTGTAAACAGATTTTTTCATTACAGACAGAAAATTTGTTCACCGAACTATTGTCTAGTTTACTATTTAGTTCAAATTCGGACTTTTTCCCATAGATTATTTAAATTTTTCTATAAATATATCGTCTGCCAAATGTAAAGAACAAGCTTGTGCTTGTTAACATTCTGTTACCATTGTCTCATGTGTTTGTCAAACTATGTTTCCGTCGATGCGTTGTGTCTTTCGTACCATGGTTTTTGCCTTGCTGTTTCAGGGGTCATTTGCCAAAGATGAGAAGGTGAGAAGGGTCAATAAGTTGTTTTTTTTTTGTAATATTTTTGTGATTTCTAATTTTTTCTCCTCTATTTTTTTGTTCGCAGATTATCTATATATTTTGTTGTGTCTATTGTTACATTATGTGTGTGTTTTTTGTTGCAGGGTCTTGCTGTTCCAAGGGTGAGGAGGTGAGAAGTATTTCTGTTGCTCTGTTTTTTTGTATATTTTTTTGTGGGTTTTAATTTTTTTCCTCTATTTTTTTGTTCATAGGTTATTTGTAATATGCATCCTCAGCAACATCCTCGGTGATATCCTACCTCATCTTCTCATTGCAGCCTTGTTGTCTTGTCATCTCTGAATTTCCAGGTAGATGAAAACACTCCTGATTCCCTTGGTTCATTTTCTTGTGCGGTCCATAGATCTATGTGAATCATTAATGAAAGAAAGAAATTGCAGAAACTGCATAAACTAGGGCATTGTCACATGAGTATATATCACTTTGAAATAGGAATAGGTAGGGAATCATGAGAAGGCAACTACAATGCAACCATGTAACAAGGTCATCCAATCATATACACAAAGGAAATTTTATTTGTTGATCTAACTACTTATCATTAAACCTCTATATAAATCCCCTTGATCTTCATCTACCTCTACAACTCATTGAAACCTTCGGCAACATGACACTTCGCTAATAGCTCTAGGGGAATCATAAATATGGACAATACATAGCTCATAAATATAGATATATATTTTTAGATAACATGTGAAACTAATTTGAATTTATAATGAAAAAAACCATCTTAACACCGGACCTTTTAAGCATAAAGGTGCTTCTTAAATATTTTCTTCATCTCTCTGGAGTTGTTTTTTCTGTAAGTGCCATCTCAACATATTTCTTAGATAATTTATTACTTAAATTACCAATTCTATTTGGTATTCGAGAAGTATTCGTTAATTTGAACGAGCTTGCGTAAAGAATTCAGAGGGCAAGGGATGTTCTTAATTTCCAAATAGTCATTGCCAACTTCTCACTGTTGGAGAAAAAATATATTTTTTCTACTCTAGCTCCCTTGTGTCATGCAGCCTGTTATCTATGACAAAAGCATGCACCTATTTATTGAACTCAATCCAACTACACCCAGGTGTCTTTTTCAAGGTTTTTTCCGTCCTTGTTTTTCTTATTTTTTTATGCCACCTCACCAATCTTGTCTTGTGAGAAACAACTCATAGGGAATCGACCATATATTATGAGCACCAACTCACTGCGAACCAGCCCTTCCAGAACATTAATACTTGCGGGCTGCAATCCTCAGCCTAGCTCCACCCTTCCAACCTTAACAGTGACTAATATGCATTCTTCCAAATCTGATCTTCAACATGTCCTTAAAGGACCTTCAACAATAACACCTTATTTATGCCGCTGAGGGATTCAATAAATTTTTACCAAAAATCCATACATCTAGAGTGGATATATGCATACTAGGGTGGATATATGCATACTAGGGCTATATAAGATTTGTCTAGGATTCTGATTTTCTTATTTTTATTGATTTAAAATTTAATCAAATGTGTGAGATGTATATATCTTGAAAAAATTATTTAATTTTATTTACCAATTGTGATACTAAAAAAAGGATATCATATTAGTAATGGTGATAAGTTACAAAAGTATTGGTAAGTTTGATCAATCATGATACCTATCCAGCTTCATTAACTAGGTGCTTGTACTTAGCTTCATGAGTACACTGGTGAAATGAGAAATACATATCGCTCTTTCCATAATTGAGCTTGATTGAGTTCTATTCTTAGTTGAATGATTGTAAATCACCCACCCATATGCTTACTTATATAGTAGGAGTAAGCTAGCTTTCACTATGATATAGCTTTTCTTATACTCTATTAAACAATGTGTTTATCTATATAGAGCTTAGATAAATCCATTTTCACTCACATATGGGTAAATATAATGGTAATCACTCATTCCAATCACTCTTAGTACTCAACATTAGGTCGTTTCACTAAATGTGCTTATGTTTCCATAAGAGATACATGTTGTATTGTGTTGCTACTTTAGAATCACTAGTACTAATCAGCTTAGTTAGAACCATCATAACTAGCTTATACTATCCAAATTTATGTTCCAACATCATTGATTACTAGGATTTTACTACTTCAGATCAGCTTACAGCTTTGAGGTTATGTTTTAATAGTGGTAAGTGAAACATGACCCTTGTAACTATTAGTATAAGTACTATTGTATTCATTATCTAACCTTACCGATTCTATTACACTTATCTCTCAGATCTCTTCCCATTAAGAGCTATAATCATATAGGTAACTAAGGCTCCACTATACATGCATACATGCATATCTTAAACGTTAGTCTACATCCATCTTGTAGAACCTATCATGAATAATAATAGTGTGCATGATAATTGTCTTCACACAGATTTCACTTGCACAGAACAACTCCACCATACATGCATACATGCATATATTACAAATTAGTCTACATCCATCTTGTATAACCTATCATTAATAATACTAGTGTGGAGGATAATTTCCTTCACATAGATTTGACATGCACACAACAACTCCACCAGACATACATACATGCATGCATGGATATATTAAACATTAGTCTACATCCATCTTGTAGAACCTATCGTTATATTTTCATTTGTGTGTAGGATAATTGTCTTCACACAACTTTCACATGCACAGAGTAGCTCCACTAGACATACATGCATGCATGCATATATAAAGTATTATTCTACATCCATATTGTAGAACTTGTCATTATATTTTCATTTCATGCATATATGGATATATTAAACAGTATTCTACATCCATCTTGTAGAACTTGTCATTATATTTTCATTTCTAGCAAAATATTTATTTGAATTAAGTTCATAACTAAACATACCAATTTAAACTTATGCACATACTTGGTTTTCTTGGCTGATGTTCATCTTTAGATGACAACATCACTCCATGGTAGTAAATTAAAAACATGTAGATGCCATTTCTCCCATAAAATTTAAGGAAAACCATAACTTTAAGTTAATATATTTTTTAAGAAAAATGTAGTGTTTTCGGAAACCATGTACATGTCATTTATCCCATAAACTTTAAGGCAAACCATAAATTTAATTTATTATATTTTTAAGGAAAATGCTAGTGTTTTTGGAAACCATGTACATGTCATTTCTCCCATAAAATTTAAGGCATTTTCTAGTGTTTTGGGAACCATATACATGTCATTTCTATGTCATTTCTCCCATAAATGTTAAGGCATTTGCTGGTGTTTTTGGAACCATGTACATGTCATTTCTATGTCATTTCAACTTTAAGGAAAAACTTACTTTAAGACATTTTCTAGTGTTTTTGGAACCATGTACATGTCATTTATATGTCATTTCTCACATAAAATTTAAGGAAAACTTTAAGGATAACCATGTACATGTGATTTCTCCCATTTCTCCCATAAAGTCAAGGAAAAATTTAAGGATAACCATGTACGTGTGTCATTTCTTCCATAAAATTTAAGACAAACTTTAAGGCATGTCATTTCTATGTCATTTCTCCCATAAACTATAAGGAAAACATTAAGGAAAACCATGTGCACATCATTTCTCCCTTAAATCTAGGCTAAGGAAGCTTTCAGACATGTCATTTCTAGATGTATTTTCTCCCATAAAATTTAAGGGAAACTTTAAGGAAAACCATGTACATGTCATTTCTCCCAAAAACTCATCAAGGTGTGACTTTTAACATAACTTCATCAACCACTACCAATAGTTGTTTAAGTGTATAAAACAATTTTGAACCCCTTTCCACTTATTACTTCAATCATAAGTTTCTATGTGTATATTTTAGGCCCACCTCACTATATGATGTTGTGGTTTTATCGTAATTGAGATGATTAAATTACTAGGATTGAGGTTGCCTATTTTAAAAAATTTAACCAAATATTGATTTAGTGATAATTTTCATTTTTTTGGACTCTTATGCATTTAAATTGGTTTCTTCATGCTTTTTATGAATTGTTTTTTAATAAAAACAATTTTATATGTCTTAGAGTTATGCCTTTTAGGTGAAAACATGGAATTTCATAAAATATTTCCCCTTTCAGAGGGACTTACAAAATATTATAACAATTGATTTCCTTGTGTACAATGGATTGAAATGGCTAAATATGTTGATTCATGTGTACATAATTATGTACAATGGATTGAAATGGCTAAATATGGTTCATTCATTTGTATATAAGAGCTTGTTTGATTCTAGATATCACTTTTCCTCAAAGAATTGAAAACAATGTGTCATAGGATGGATTCTTATAGCTTCCTTATTGTCTGTTTCCTATAGTAGATGCACACAAATTTCTCTGACTTACAAAATCTTATAGCAATTGATTTCCTTGTGTAAAATGGATCGAAATAGATAAATATGGTTGATTCATGTGTGCATAATAGTGTACAATGGATTGAAATGGATAAATATGGTTTATTCATGTGTACGTAAGAGCTTGTTTGATTCTTAGATATCACTTTTTATCAAAGAATTGAAAAAAATGTGGTATAGGATGGATTCCTATAGCTTCCTTATTGTCATTTTCCTATAGTATATGCACAAAATTTTTCTTATACCTTTTCATAGAAGTGAAAAAAATATTTATTCCTTATAACTTGATATAACTACATTGGATATCTTTGATAGTGGTTGGAAAAATGAATACTGGAAATACATATCAAGTGAAATTGAATGGTATTCTATGAAAAAGGCGAAATGCACGTTGACTATAGTTTATCATTTTATGCATTTGGAGGCATGATGTTAATAGAAATGATTGATAGAAATGGTTTATTTGAATAATGAATACCCTTGGCTTCTTACCATATTCATACTATAGGTTTTCCAAAGTATTCATATATATGTTAATGCTAACTATTTTTTATTAATGTACCTAAATTTACACCTTCCATGATGCTTCCTCTCCTAGTGTTGTCATTTACTTCTCTAATCTTGTAAAATGTTAAAAGTGGAGTCTTTTATGATGTAATGGATATTACTAATCTAGATTATGTACAAT
The DNA here is from genome assembly GCA_034641835.2 of Pinus albicaulis. Lineage (NCBI taxonomy): Eukaryota > Viridiplantae > Streptophyta > Pinopsida > Pinales > Pinaceae > Pinus > Pinus albicaulis. The sequence continues at coordinate 474,095,685 of CM076580.1, read as the reverse complement.
GATACACTGATAGTGTGTAGGTTGATGTTCAAGTTGTAAAATTATTATATATATTAAGGATGAATGATAGTACAAGACAAAAGTGACATTATTATATTATTAGACAATGTTTTAGGTGCTAAATCATACTTCTTATTAATGACATAGCCAATGCAAGTTGATTTTTTTTTTTTAATGTTCTTAGCCTATTTATAGATGTCAAAGTAAAGGTTTCTAGATGTGATTTTTCCTGTAAAATTTAAGGAAAAAAATGTACATGTCATTTCTCCCACAAACTCATCAAGGTGTGACTTTTGACATAACTTCATCAGCCACTACCACTAGGTTTTTTAGGAAGTGCATAAAATAATTTTGCAAACCATGTACATGTCATTTCGCCCACAAAATCATCAAGGTGTGACTTTTGACATAACTTCATCAACCACTACCACTAGTTGTTTTAGTAAATGCATGAAATAATTTTTCAAACTTTGAGGAAAACTATGTACATGTCATTTCTATGTCATTTCTCCCATAAAATTTAAGGACAAATTTAAGGATAACCATGTAAATACATGGCGTTTCTCCCATTTCTCCCATAAACTGAAGGCAAACCTTAAGGATAACCATGTACATGTCATTTCTTGAATAAATTTTAAGGAATTTTCTAGTGTTTTTGGAACCATATACATGTCATTTCTCCCATACAATTTAAGGAAAAATTTAAGGAAAACCATGTACATGTATCATTTCTCACATAAACTATAAGGCAAACATTAAGGAAAACCATGTACATGCCATTTATCCCTTAAAATATAGGCAAGGAAAACTTTAAGTCATGTCATTTCTAGATGTGAATTGTCCCATAAAATTTAAGGAAAACCATGCACATGTCATTTCTCCCATAAACTCAAGGCAAAATTTAAGGAAAATCATGTACATGTCATTTCTCCTTTCTCTCATAAGGAAAAATTTAAGGAAAATGATGTACATTTCATTTCTAATCTCTCCCATAAGAAAAAATTTAAGGCAAACTATTTACATCTGTCATTTCCCCCATAAACTTTAAAGCATTTGCTAGTGTTAATTTATGTCATTTGCAATAAGAAAAATGCTATTTTTTTTGGAAACCATATACATGCCATTTCTCCCATAAAATTTAAGACAATTGCTAGTGTTTCTGGGAACCATTTACATGTAATTTCACCCATAAAATTTAAGGCAAACCATGTACACGTAATTTATCCCATGCATTTGCAATAAATGTTAATCTAATATATTTTATAGAATTTTTTTTTCATGGATCAAAAAACACACTAAATATGGTTAAAAAATGAACATTATGCATAGATGTTTCTTTCTATCCCAATCCAGGGAAAGAAATGATTACATATGTACTTTGAAATATTGCAACTAACAATTTCCTCCAAATTAAAATGAATATATCGGGAAGAGCAAAAAACAACGAGGCATATTATATTGCATTGGTAGAAGGCTTGTGAACAAATAGGGAGTATGGATCAAATGGAATTGTAGTTTTCACCAATTTTGAACTTGTGTGCAACCAGATGAAAGGCATGTACCAAGTTAAGAGGGAGAGGCTAAAACAACTACATGGAAAAGAAAACAATATTGTTAGACAATTTAAATGCTTAAGTATAAGAAATTGTCCAAATGTTAATAAGATGTCCAGTGATCTATTATGTGGGGCAATACCAATTCAATATTCATATGTCAAAAGATGAATTAGTATTATACGGGGCAATGCCAATTCAAGATTCATCTAACGGGCTCTTCTCCACGTTGAGACGCTTTCCTTCAAAATTTATTGATGGGCATTGTAACATATCTTTGATATGTGTGTGTTTTTTACTTATAAATACGTCATTTTTAATGACGATGTGTTTTTTTCAATTATATACCAAGTGTGCTCCCACCATGTAAGTGCAACTTGGAAAAAATCATGTTTTATAAAATTAAAATGTCAGGACTTCAGCAAAAAAAATTTAAAGTGAGTTTCACACATCAATTTGTGCTTTGAAAGTTGTACTAAATGAAATTAATTTTTTCAAATATTTTGAATTTATTTTAAATAGTAATTTAAAAATAATTGTAAATTTCAAGCTGAATCTGTCCATATATATCATGGAGGATGAAAGGCAGAGATCAATAGAATCCCATGCCTCTACGAGAGAGGAGGGTCATGGATTAAGGGATGTTCATGATATTTATATTAAATGTGTATGTTTTTAATTGAAATTTGAATATATAATCTTATCTCCATACATACATGTATACATGTAGAATTGATTTTTTTTATTGAATATATATATAATTTAATCCCCGTGTACATACATGTATACATATGGAATTGACTTTTTATCAATTTTGTGAGTTAAATTAGTTTTTTATAAATTTTATTTTTATTTTTTAGGAGTTAGGAGGACAAGAGTATCTACTACATCAATGGAGCATGGTCATGGTTCATGCAATCGCTGTATGGTTCACGCAATTTAATCAATGATATGTACATGTATTTATATGTATGTATGTATTTTTTAATTGATTATAAATTCATATTTTTTAATGAAACTTCCCTCTCGTCGCATGAGGGTGGTGGTGGTACACATTCCCCTAGTGGCCCATCAATAGGTGGTGGCCAATTGTGTGAGGGTGGTGATATGCATTCACCCGGATGCCAATCAATGGGTGGTCATGTTGGTTCTCAACCAATCGGTGGTCATTCTGGTTCTCAACAATCTCAAGGTGGGCATGATGTTGGCCAACCATATCGAGGTGGCCATCAATCTGAATATTATTTTCATTGAATTTGTACAAATATGTTTACATTTTTTTTTATTTTTACAAAATTGTATATATTGATGCAGATGGTCAAAATGTTGCTTCAAAAAGATGTAGGACCGAACACTTTATTGAAGAAGAAGGTTGTACACCAAACATGAGTTATATGTTTGACATTTCCGATATACCTTGGGAAACAAACATGCATAAATGCACATTACAAATGTGTCAATATCTTCATTAAAAATTGAAGAAAGATCTTGTGTCTTTGAAACTCCCTGCTGAGAGTTGAGAAAGCTTACAAATAGTTACTAAATCTTTAGGAAAAATAGTAGATGTGTATCTAATTTTTAGGCCAAACACTGATACTTTTTTAGAAGTGATGAGAAAAATAAATGAAACAGTGATGGGCCCTGATATATGGGAGGTTGTTAAACAAAGAGTTACAATAGAAATGGCCAATTATATGTTTAATTTCAAAGAAGGGCTGAAAAGAAAGATGCTAAAGGTGAAATATTTCATGAACCCTGATATAGCTGACCATTTGTATGATAGGCACCTTTCTGCCTATGGAAGAATCCCATGGAACGACTAGTTTCCACTTTATTTTGTAAAATTATTTTATGTAGAATTCTTTTTATGAATGAAACCTAATTATAATGACCTTCCCTCTAAACTTTTTGGTCCTGGGAAAGTTCTATTATGTAACCATAAGGGCATTAAGCATGACGCTGAGTTGGCTCACCCCAAGCCACCATTAGTTAGTCGACCTCTTCATGTGGACATGTTTCGGTCATAGATGGATGACACTTCTCAAATTAGTCGAAAAGCAAGGGATGTCATCATTGAAAATATTCAGAGTGGACTGGGTGGATTTGATGCTTTTCTGAATTGACAAAGAGCATGAGAGAATACACGTGCTAAGTTTGTGTATCATACAGATGATGAGATAGACAACAGGAGTGTTGAAGATCTCAGAACATATGCAAAAAATTGTCGCAATGGTTGAAAGGATCTAATTATTCATGAGGAAGAGGGCATGGTATCGGTATGTATTAACGGTTCGGGTGATTATTTTAACACATGTACAATTTGTAATAAATACATATATACATACATTTATTTGTATACATTAATCTAAAAAAAATGTATGATATATGTTAACACCATTTGTATTTCTCACGCTTGATGAACGAAGATGTTAATATCACGGTCAAAGCCTCAGGTTCAGAAAATTAATATGGTTCTCACCATCAATCACACAATCAAGATTGTTCTCACCATCAAGACGATATATTGGAACATGTTAGTGTTTTTTATGTGAAAATTATGATGTACAATTACTTTTTATCTATTATTATATATCGAAACATGATGACATATCTTTAAAATAAATAGTTGTGTACACATGTACATGTATATAATTAAATGTTAACAAATTCCAATTTCGTGAGATGTTTTTGCGATGGAGGTACCTTCTTCTTACTTGGGAGATGTGCCAAATCCACCATCACAAGTATGACCAATTTTTCACTTAAATATGTTTTTAATTTATATATTGTAGCTCAAAAGTTCCATTAAAAAATGTGATCTAGATCTTGAGTTATTTTATATTTTTAAATATTTTGAATTTTAAATTTCTGGAGATTTTTTTTGGGAGCCACCCTTAGGATATGTTCGCAATAAACCATCACAATTATTCAATTTTTCACTTATATGTTTAAGTTATAACTTAAAGTTCAAAATTTTTATTATAAAGTGAGATCTGGATCTTGAGTTATTTTATAATTTTATAATTTTTGAATTGTAGGTTTTTGGAGATGATTTTCATTCTCCAAGGACTCTAGCGATGGAGTGTATGATGGAGATAGGAAAATCCACACCATTTAAACAGGTCATCTAACTTTTTTTTATATTATTGAAAATTAGTTTATATGCATTTTCATTTAAAAAATTATATATATATATATATTATGCAGTTTATTGTGGAATATGTTACTGTGGAGGATGTTTTAATGGATGAACAACAAAATACAATGGAGAGGGAACCACATGAGGTATTGCATGATTTTATCTTTTTTTCATTTTGTTTTTTTACATGAAGTTTTATATTCTCATTCAATTTTAAAACATTAAATTTTAATGTTTGTACACATTGTGTACATGTTCTCCCTTCTTCATAGGATAACACGATGATTAGGACTTTGCTGACAGATACACTAGATCCATCTGTATTTGATTGATGATGCACATCAATGCAACATTATATTTGATAGATCTAGTCTTAAATTTACTTTTTATATATATTCTTATCTATGAAATCATATTTACTTTTCTATATAACTTTATACTTGTAACACTATACATTGACCTATATATATTTTCTTTTATTGTTCATGCGTGATACAAATTTTGGACATATTTTATTGTTTGGATATAGTTTTAAACTACATTTACTTTTATCAAGAATGATTTTACATTTTGGATAGTTACATTTGGCATGTGATCACATGTTGTGATATATAATTTTTTGTTTTTAAAACTCAAGTTGTTATTTTATTTTTTAAATATAAAATGAATCTAGATGGAAATTTCAAATTACAAAACAAATCTACATGGGTATATTTTGGATAGTTGAACTACATTCGCCATGTGATCACATGTTGCGATATAATTTTTTTTTTTTTTAAACTCAAGCTGTCATTTTATTTTTTAAATATAAAATTTAAATATAGATGGAAATTTCAAATTACAAAAAATGTGTATATTTTGGATAGTTCAACTACATTTGGAATGTGATGTCATGTTATGAGATAATTTTTTTCTTTTAAAACTCAAGTTGCCATTTTGTGAAGCCTAAAGGTAGAAGACGCAGGAAATCCATTATTCCGCAATCTGTGCAGCCTTTACCCAGGAAAACCAACTCGCTTCTAGGTTATGAGCCCATGATGGAGGATATAGGTGTTTTGGTTATGGACTCGGAAAATGTCTAGACCAAAGATTACAATTCAGAGTACCCAGTCACTCCCATCGTCCATGCAACCCCTCTGAAGCCTCCTTGAATACCCACAGCTGAGGAGGAAGCCATTGCTAGAGAATACGGGTGCCTGATATAGGAATAGGACCACATGATGGGAAAAGATGAATGAAATCCATGATTTTCACCTCAGGATATACTTCATCTCTTTTGTTTTTATATAGTCCACTAAATATTTTGTATTACAAGACTGGATGACACTCTTAAGGGGTTGTTTTCCTCCTTTGAGGAAGCCCCAAACTTGGTCTATTTTGAACACTACCAAGGAAGGGATAGGCTAAGAACTGCTTGCCATCTTTGCCCATTGCCTTTGTACAATTTTTCATGATTTTAATATAGGTTTTACAAACCAAAAAAAGTTCATATGAATATTTTTACCTAAAAATGATTGAAGTACATGTTTGAATATATGTAAAAGTGATTGAAGTACAATACATATTGATGTATATATCTAAAAGCTACTTTCAGTTGATAGTAACTGGAAATTACAAAATATGTATCACAAGTTTGGCATTCAAGAATGAATATTATAATTTACTTAATAGACACATGTCTAAAACAAATCGTGCAACTTAAAATTTTCATTATATCAACTATGCTAGATGCAAAGATATGTACATTTTTCAATAATGAAATTATGACAAATTATACCAGAGAATGTATGAAATCGTTTAAGACCAGATAAAATAGACATGTGTATGTGTACACATGTATAAATTACTCGTGTGCATGTACCAAAACAATGTACATGTGCAAACACTTGTACATATAACATAAAAAGGAAATTCAATTTTTAGTTGAGTTCTGGAATTTCTAAAAGATGAATCCAAAGAGAAGAAATTGTTAGGCAGTTCAATCAAAAAAATTCCAATGGAATGCCATCTTTAATGATCCATTCATGATCGGATTTTAACATTTTCCATTTCTTAATTTCCATTTTTTTTCTCTGATTGAAATTATATCAAATTTGTGCGTGCTTCACACACCAAGTTACCATATTGACAACTTATGACATCAGTTTCACAGCCTTGAAAGTAAAAAAAATCCCCACTTTGATTAGTTTGTTGGAAAAAATAACCTTTCAGTATAATAGATCCTCTGTCATATGTAAACCTATTATCATTTTCGTTTTCTAATAATTTCATCTTTCATTCAGTGCAACTCATCAAATAATACTTCACATTTTCATTGTTGATAGTAGGTGCAACTATAGAAAAAACATCTCTTGAACAATAAAACAAACTATTGTATTTAAATTTGGATCATAATTAGCATCAAAAATTAACTTTAAAATTAACATGTGTACTTGATTTTATTATCTATTTCTAGATCTCTATCATTTTAAAGCAATTGAAATGTTACCTTCTCTAACAAGACTAGAATATCGATCACCATTAGATGATATTGTAGTCTCCTTTGATTCCATTTCTTCAAAGCTTGCAACGAACATTTTCCCCTTTATATTTTTTTATGTATGTTGCTAATATTTTACATACATTTTTTTTCACAAACATCATTGGAATTTGTGTTGTCTATGCAAGCATGACAAAAACAAGAATATTTTCTTTTAACCAATGCAAACATATTTTTGGAAAACTTTGTTTTAATTGAATGCAATTTTTGAGTCCCTTTTATTTTTTGAAGGTTATCTCCAATCAATATATCTACATCTTGGACCCCAATATGCCAAAAAAACCTATATGGAAAATTCAAAGAAGATAAATATGATATCAAAATACCATCAAAGATAATCATTATGATAAATGTACTATTTAAAATTTGAAATCCATTAAAAATTAAATTGAATGTACCTTTGTACTTCCCTTGATCGATTAGTCTCATGGCATGCAACGATGCACCATTGAACAACTTCTTCAGTCGAGACAAGTCATTTGGTTGTGTCATCTTCATATGAATATTTGAATTGACCTGTGCATCCATCTGACCATATCCAATGTTCATTGAATTTTATTCCATGACTTTTCAAGGAGACAAATATTTTCAAACCAGCGTCGTACGAAATATGTATCATGTGTAAAATCGTCACTGATATAAAAGTGATATTGTTTAATAACATGCCGATTTTCACTGGTGCTTTCTATATGATTCTATTTCTTCACTTGAATTTTTGTCAACATTTTCACCATATTTAATCATCGGTTCAATATCTCTCTCACTTTCTCTTTCAAAATTTTGTGTCTCATCATCAATGTTTTGAGGAATATCTCTCTTTGTTCACATTGAAAAATATTTTTCAAATTAGTTCATCAAATAAAATTTAAGTTTCACAATCCACTACTCAAATTTTAAATATCAAATTTACAATATCTACATTTACATACCTGCTTCAACTTATAGTTGAGGTTGATTTTCCCTTTCAATATTTGAGCATTCTTCTCTCTCTTTTTTCTACGAGATTCTTTCCACTGTTCTCTACATTCCTTAGGGTCTATTATTCAATCATATTTTCTCTTGCAATTCCTTCGATTTCCCATGATAATTGAATATGAAGCTCAAAAATTTTCCTTGAAAAATTTAGACAAAAAATCAATTAGAAAAAGCATAAAAAAAGATTTAATTTTAAAAAAATCATTTTAAATTTTTTTCACAAAAGACATACTTCAACCCAAAACACTTACTTTAAAAAATCCAAGAAAATAATATCATCTAAAAATGAAATGAATCTCAAAATATTTCCTTCCAAATCTTGTAAAAACAATTCATTTAAAAATTTAGACAAAAACTCATTTTAAAAAATCATTATAAAAGATTTACTTCAACCCAAAACACATACTCTAAAAAAATATTAGTTTAAAAAATACCTCCAAAAATTGTGCATTGAAAATTAAGCCCAACCTCTTAAAAAATGTCACTTTAAAAAATACCTCCAAAAAATGTCCTTTTAAAATTAAGCCCAAAAACCTCCAAAAAAAATGTCTCTAAAAGCAAAATACCTCCAAACAATGTCATTTGAAAATTAAGCCCAAAAATCCTCTTAAAAAATATCACTTTAAAAAATACCTCCAAAAAAATTCCTTTGAATATTAAGCCTAAAAAGAGTCCAAAAAATGTCTTTTCAAAATTAAGCCCAAAAACCTCTAAAAATAAAATACCTCCAAAAAAGGTCCTTTGAAAATTAAGCCCAAAGAGCATTTATAAAAATATCACATACCTCCAAAAAATGTATCAAATAACTACAAAAAATGTCCTTTGAATATTAAGCCAAACAGTGTCCTTTGAAAATTAAGCCCAAAAAAAGTCCTTTGCAAAATCAGCCCAAATGAAGAAATGTGCTAAATTATACAAAAATAATGATTCTATTTTCGGCTATTTATATAGCCGTGAAATGTTTTTTTGGAGGGACTTCATGTTGGGAAACCAGCTCCAAAAATATAAGAAAAGAGATATCAACGGTTAGAAATAAGCCACTTCGAGGGGGCAACCTCCAATACATTACATGAATGAACAATTCTTGGATGATACAAATTACAAAACCTCCTTTCTATATATAGGAGTCTATGGGGGCACAATGTAATCCTAGTGGGGCCACAATGTAATCCTAGCTGGCCTAACAATACTAATGTAAGGGCACCATAATAACAATATGGGGTTTACAGGGGTACAACAATAACAATAAGGGGGCTACAGTAACATATTAAGGGACTACACTATTAATATAGGGACTTAACATGCCCCTCTTCTTCAAGCAAGTGTTGTCCTCAACGCTTGATTATTTCTTAATGCTTCTGTATAAAATTCTCATCCTCCCATATGGAATCTTCTATAGGAAAATTCTTCCACTTGCTAAGATACTCTGAAACATATTGTCTTGTCGATTTCTTGTTTCTGTGACTGCTTAAGAAATTCTCTCAATGTGATGTTGATCTTCCTGTTGTTTCATTAGATTATGCACCAAATTTAGGTTATCCTTTGAGAGTTGGAGAACTTGTTGTTGATGCTCGATGTGATTTTCCACTAATTTATATTCCATACTAGCAATTATTTGATCCTTCAAACCATCCAACTTAGCCTTCATTTCTGCTTTTAAAATATCTATGTCATCTTCGGTTTCTCTTCGTAAGATTGAAATTTGTTGCACTTGGTATCATAATTTTGATATCTCATACTGCAATTCTTCCTCTTCATGTGTCATAGTATAGCTTTTTGGGGCCTTGGGTATGGAATATTTTTTGGAGGAATTATGGAACCCAATACTGATAAAAATTCTAAAATATGCCCTTGGAATCACTTCAAACTTCTTTTTCAACAAACGTTATGCAATTTTAAAAACAAAATACACACCTTTTCCTTGATTTTGAGGAGCTCGATATTGAAATTGAATTACCTCTATAATTGAAGATCCTCAATATCTGAAATTTCACCCTGTAGTAGTCCTCTGAAGCTTCTTTCAAATGCCACAGGTCTGACTTGATTTGGATTCTTCAAGGCAAATTTATGTCCAATGTCCCACAATGACCTAATTATGGACTCGTTCAGTAGAGCAAAATTGTACGACTTGCCACGTGTCACTGTTTGCTCCTTTGGCTCTGAAATTTATAGCCAAGAAACTACAGTTCATGTACTTCCTACCAATTTTTATAGAATTCCAATCTGATGCTCAGAGAGAGAGAGTTATGAAGATTTTCCCACGATCACCTCTTCAAGATGAAATTAGGGAGCCTGAAAAATACCTAACTTCCTCATATCATATCTTCAAAAATATTGTGAACCAAGCAATGAAATTTCGCGATGATGTTCCTCTAGATCTTAGCTTCGCGCTCTAAAAATTTCAGCTTCTGAACCTTTGTAGAAAAAAATTTATAGCGAAAATTCTGTGATGACCTGTTGAAGTGAAATTCAGGAGCCTACAAAAAACCCTAGCTTCCACAAATCATATCTCCAAAAATATTGCAAACGAAGCTCTGAAATTTTGTGATGATGTTCCTCAAGATTTTAGCTTTGCACCCTAAAAATTTCAACTTCCAAACCTTCGTAGAAATAAATTTATAGTGAAAATTCCATGATGACTTGTTTGGTGTAGCGAAACCCTAGAGTCAAAGCTCTGATACCAAATGTTGGGAAACCAGCTCCAAAAATAGAAGAAAAGAGATATCAACGCCTTAGAGATAATCCACTTCGAGGTGGCAACCTCGAATATAATACATGAATGAACAATTCTTAGATGATACAAATTACAAAACCTCCTTTCTATATATAGGAGTCCATGGGGCCACAATGTAATCCTAGTGGGGCCACAACATAATCCTAGCCGACCTAACAATAATAACTTAAGGGAACAATAATAACAATATGGGGGTTACAGGGGTACAATAATAAAAAAAGGGGGGCTACACGAACATAATTAGGGACTACACTATTAATATAGGGACTTAACACTTCATCAAATTTTACGGCCAACGTAAAGTCAATTAAAGTTCAGCTGAAATTTTGTGTCGTTAGAATTGATGGGCCATCGAGACAAAAAACAATTTGGCCAAATTTTTTTAAAACTTCGGCCAAACTAGCATGTCTGCAATTATGCAACAGTTCGGCTTTGAACACATTTCTTCAACTTTGGAATGATTAAAATCCATGAAAATTTATGAATTAACTGTCGGAACCAAGACAAGCATTTGCAAAATTCAATCTACTTTCAGGAAATATAACTTTTATCAAATTTCATAAATATTTACTAATTTTAATTAATTTTGTAATAAAATCGATGCAAATGATTTCTAAAGGTCATTATGATTCAGTGAAATCAATATTTTGTATCTTACAAAATAAAATGTAAGAAAAAATGAAAATATTATGGTGCATTGCATTGGTCTGTCGTTTGTAATAAGTATTTTTTATATTTTTAGTTTATTACTTATATGTTGAGAAATTTTGTGCAAGCTGAAACAAGCTCAAAATATATAGATTTTTTCATATTGGATCAGTTCAAAAAATTATAGTAATTATGATATGCATAATTTGGTTTTGTAAATATAACGAAACCTAAGTAGACTCTGTCTAGATTGTTGTAACACATTTTGTTTCTCAAAAACAAAAAGTTTTCAAAGAATACACCAACGCGTTTGAACATGAATTTTTTATCAATAATTTGATTGTTAAAGAACACACACTCAAAGAAATGTTAAGTTGACATATCAGATGTGTGTAAACAAAATCCGAAAAATAAGTAATATAAAGATAATAATTTTTTTGACAACTTTTATTTTTATTGTTAAATGAAATTCTAAACAGAAAAGTTGTTTTGGCTTGCAAAAAGTTGAAGAACAGAAAAAAAAACGATATTTTTTCTCAAAAAAGGGAAAAAAGTGTAACCCAACTTCACATTTCCAATCACCTATCACCTATGCATTTTCTATTATCACCTAGCCAACCATAATGGCTAGGATGTGTTGTTACTCATTTAGCCCCTATCGTTTTTAACAACATCACCTATGTGTTGTCCACTATCACCTAACCAACCATAATTGCTAGGATGTGTTGTTAGTCATCTAGACCCTGTCCTTTTTAATGGCAAGGATGCTTCCAAAATCACATTTCTATCACCTTTATAAAACTTTTAGCTAAATGTGTCTATCACCTCATAGGGTTCTACTATCACCTAACCAACCATAATAGATAGGGTGTGTTTATTACTCATTTTCGTTGACAGTAAAATATAAAACTTTTAGCTAAATCCAGGATCGGTCCTACTCTATTTGGAAACTATGTACATGTCATTTCTCCCATAAAATTAACCGTGTACATGTCATATTTCCCATAAACTTAACAATGTACATTTCATTTCTCCAATAAACTTCAATGCATTTTCTAACTCATTTTTGGAAACCATGTACATGTCATCTCTTAGAAACCCAACAACTCAATCAGAAAATAAAACAATCATGATTTCAAAATCACATGTCTATCACCTTTATAAAACTTTTAGCTAAATGTGTCTAACATCTCATAGGGGTCAACTATCACCTAACCAGCCATAATGGCTAGGATGTGTTGTTACCCTTTTAGCCCCTATCCTTTTTAATAGCAAGGATGCTTTCAAAATCACATGTTTTTCACCTTTATAAAACTTTTACCTAAATCTATCTATCACCTCATAGGGGTCTGCTATCACCTAACAAACCATAATGGCTAGGATTTGGTGTTACTCATTTTAATTGGCATTAAATTATAAATCTTATAGCTAAATGCAAGACAGTCCTAACATTTTTCGAAACCATGTACACGTCATTTCTACATTTCATTTCTCCAATAAACTTAACCATGTACATGTCATTTCTCCCATAAACATTAACAAATTTGCAATAAATGTACATTTAATATATTTTATTGAATTTTTTTTTTCTAGGGATCAAAAATCCCACTAAACATGGTTGAAAAATGGACATTATGCCTATATATTTATTATTATCCCTATCCATGGAAAGTACTGATTACATATGTGATATGCAATATTTAGACTAACAAATTCCTCCAAAGGAAAATGAATATACCTGGAAGAACAAAAAATAGTGAAGAATATTATATTGCATTGATATAAGGCTTCAGAAAAACTAGGGAGTATGGATCAAATGGAACTGTAGTTTTCACCATCTATAAACTTGTGCACAACCAGATGAAAGGCGTGTACCAAGTTAAGAAGGACAGGCTAAAACCACTACATCGAAACACAAACAATATTGTTAGAAAATTTCAATGATTTAGTATAAGACATTGTGAAAATGCTAATAAGATGTCTAGTGATACATTTTATGGGGAAATGCCAATTCAAGATTCATCTTTCAAAGATGAATTAGTATTGTATGGGTAAATTCAAATTCAAGATTCGTCTTTCAAATATGAATTAGTATTGTATGGGGAAATGCCAATTCAAGATTCACCTCTCAAAGATGAATTAGTGTTGAGATGCTTTCATTCAAAATTATTGATGATTCATCTCTCAAAGATGAATTAGCATTGAGATTCTCTCCTTCAAAATTTATTGATGGACATTGTAATATATCTTTGATATGTGTGTTTTTTACTTATAAATGAGCCATTTTTAATTAGCATGTGTTCTTTAAAATTATATACCAAATGCACTCCCACCATGTAAGCACAACTTGGTGAACTTCATGTTTTATAAAATTAAAATGTGCAGGACTTCAAAATTTTTTTGTTTAAAGTGAGTTTTACACATCAATTTGTGGTTTGAAAGTTTTGTGCTTTACATAAATTGTGTTTGTGCTCAACATTTGTGTACTAAATTACATCAATTTTTTGAATTCTTTTGAATTTTTTTAAATAGTAATTTTGAAAATAATTGTGAATGTCCACTGTATATATATATATATATATATATATATATATATATATCATGGAGGATTATCATTTGGCACATGATTCTTCTAAGAAAACATCAATAGAATCTCATGCCTCTACGAGAGAGGGGGATCATCGATCGGGGGATATTCGTGGTATTTATATTAAATGTGCATGTTTTTAAATGAAATTTGAATATATGATATTATCCCCATACATACATGTATACATATGGAATTTATTTTTTATCAATTTTGTGAGTTAAATTAATTTTTAATAAATTTAATTTTTTAGGAGTTTCGAGGAAAATTGTATCTACTCAATGAATGGAGCTTAGACATGGTTCACACAATATAATCAATCATATGTATGTACTTATATGTATGTATGTATTTTTTATTTGATTAGAAATTCGGTACACATTCCCTCAATGGTCAATCAATGGGTGGTCATGTTGGTTATGAACCATCTCAGGAAATGCATGATTCTACTCAGCCATCTCGAGGTGGCCATCAATCGGAATATTATTGTCATTCAATTATTAATTTTTAAAATTATTTATATAATTTGTTTATGGTTAAAAAGAAAATTTATACAAATTTTTTCACATGTTTTTTATTTATTTTAATTTTATATATCGATTCAGAGGGTGAAAATGTTTCTCAAAAAATATGTAGGGTAGACCATGTTATTCAATAAGAAGGTTGTATACGAACCATGACTTATCCTTCTGAAATTCCCAATTTACCTTGAGAAACAAACATCCAAGAATGCAAATTACAAAGGTGTGAACATCTTTATTCAAAATTAAAGAATGATCTTATGTCTTTGAAAATCCCTGCTGAGAGTCAAGAAAGCTTAGAAATAGTTACACACTCTTTAAGCACACTTGTAGATGTTTACAAAAAGTTTCGGCCAACCACTGATAATTTTATATAAATGATGAGGAGAACAAAAGGAAATAGAAATGGGTCCCGATACATGGGATGATGTTAAAAATAGAGTTACAAAAGAAATGCAAAAATCTATGTCTAATTTCAAAGAAGGGATGAAAAGAAGGATGCCAAAGGTGGAAAATTTCAATCACCCTAATATAATTTTCCATTTGTACGGTACGCACCTTGTAGCCTATGGAATACTACCATGGGATGATGAGGTTCCTGTTTATTTTGAAAAATTATTTTATGAAAAATTATTTTTTGGAATGAAACCCAATTATAATGACCTTCCTTTTGAATTTTTTGGTCCTGGGAAAGGTTAATTATGTGATTATAGGGGCACTAAGCATGATGCTGAGTTTCCTCACCCCAAGCCACCATTGGTAAGCTGACCTCTTCGTGTGGAAACTTTGTGGTCAAAGATGTATGCCTCTTCCCAAATTAGTCGAGAAGTAAGAGATGCCATCATAGATAATGTTCAGACTGGAATTGGTGGAATTGATATTGGTATGAATCAACAAAGAGCATCAGAGAATGCAAGTGCTAATTTTTTGTATAGTACAAACGATGAGATAGAAAACATGAGTATTGAAGAGCTTAGAACATATGCAAATAATTTTCGCAATGGTTGGCAGGACTTAATTATTCATGAGGAAGAGGGCATGGGATCGATATGTGTTAATGGTTAGGGTGAATACTTTAATGTAATTTGTAATTTACATATACATGTTTATTTGTATATGTTAATATAAAAAAAAATGTATCATATGTTCACCATTTTCAGTTAACACTCTTTATGAATGAAAATTTTGATAATATCACAGTCGAAGGCTGAGGTTCTCACAATCAATGTGATATGTTGTGAAATGTTATTGTTTTTTAAGTGTTCATGATGTTGATGTACAATTATCATTCTATTATTATATCGTTATCATGACAACATATTTTTAAAAGAAATAATTGTATGCACACATGTATATAATTAAATGTTAACAAATTCTGATTTCATCCAATGTTTTCGCAATGGAGCCACCCTCTTCTTTCCTCTAAGGAGATGTGCCAAATCCACCATCACAAGTATTAAATTTTTCACTTATGTTTAAAGTTATAAACTGAAGTAAATGCTTCATTAAAAAATGAGATCTAGATCTTGAGTTATTTTACAGTTTAAAATTTTTTAATTTTAGGTTTTTGGAGATGATTTCCATTCTCTAATGACTTTAGCGATAGAGTGTATGATGGAGATAGGAACATCCAAAAAATTTGAACAAGAATTTGTCTAATTTTTTTTTTGTATTATTGCATTAGTTTATTCATTTTCATTTGAAAATTTTTAAATACTTCTACGTGTATATTGCATAACTTACCATGGAGGATGCATTGATGCAAGGCCACCGTGGAACAATGGAGGGGGGACTACATGAGGTATTGCATGATTTCTTTTTCATTTAGTTTGTTGTATTGAATTTAAACATGCTCATTCAATTTTAAAACATTAAATTTTAATTTTAATACATGTAATATAAATTTCTTATATATTTTCTTATACATGTGTACACATATATGTATATGCAATTAGGGCCAACGCGGGACAATGGAGGGGGAACTACATGAGTTATTGCATGAATTTTATTTTTTTTTCATTTTGTTTCTTTATGAATCTATACATTCTCATTAAATTTTAATGTTTACACGTTATGTAGATTCCGCATTATTTAGAAGATAGCACAAGGAGGCTCACGAGGCCATTGGAAAATACATTGCATCCAAATTCTCTATTTGATTGATTCACGTGCAATATTTTATTTAATATAGTATTTTTGTAACTTAAATGTGTTTCATATTTACTTTTCTATATAAATTGATATTTGTAACACTATATATTGTTATATTTACTTTTATTGTTCGTGATATAAATTTTGGACATATTTTACATTTTGGATAGTTGAACAACATTTACTTTTATTGAATTATTTTAAATTTTAGATAGTCGTTACATTTGGTGTGGGATCACATGTTGTTATATAATGTTAACTTAGATTAACATAGATTATCTTAGATTATGTTTTGTTTTTAAAACTTGTTGTTTTGTCACTTGTTATTTAAAAATGAATCTAGATTTAAATTGGAAATTTCAAAACACATGTGGTACATTTTATGCGTTTGAACATGTGTGAATGTTATATGATTAGGTGTAAATTTCTATTAATGTGACATTTAGGTACATTTTGCATGATCATGTGTCATTTAAAACAATCATATCTATGGCTTTACATATTTAAGTTCATCAATATATGTAAGAATGACTGAAGTACATTTAGATTTAGTTGTTACATTTTGCATACATGATGACATGTTGTTATAATGTTAGCTTAGATTCAATCTTAGAATAATTTTTTTTGTTTTTAAAGCTCAAATTGTTTTGTCATTTGTTATTTAAAATGAATCTAGATTGAAATTGCAAATTAAAAAACATATGTGGTTCATGTTATGCATTCAAACATGTGTGAATGTTATATAACTAGCTGTAAATGTCTTTTAAAGGTGATATTTAGGTACATTTTGCATGATCACGTGTCATTTAAAACAATCATATCTATGGTTTTACATATTTAAGTTCATGAATATATATACATTATCAATGATTGAAGTACATTTTCATTTATTTGTTACATTTTGCATACATGATGGCATGTTGTTATAATGTTAACCTAGATTCAATCTTAGATTAAATATTTTGCTTTTAAAGCTCAAGTTGTTATGTCAATTTTTATTTAAAACGAATCTAGATTGAAATTGAAAATTACAAAACACATGTGGTACATGTTATGCATTTGACCGTGTGTGAATGTTATATAATTAGGTGTAATTTTCTATTAAAGGTGATACTTAGGTACATTTTTCATGATAATTTGTCATTTAAAACAATCATATCTATTTCTTTACATATTTAGGTTCATGAAAAATAATTGAAGTACATATATGCATTTAGTTACATTCATTTTGAATACATGATGACTTTTTGTTATAATGTTAACTTAGATTCAATCTTAGATTAAATGTTTTGTTTTTAAAGCTCAAGTTGTTTTGTCATTTGTTATTTAAAAGGAATCTAGATTGAAATTCCAATTACAAAACACATCTGGTACATGTTAAATGCATTTGAACATGTACAAATGCTATATAATTAGGCGTAAATGTCTATTAAAGGTGATATTTAGGTACATTTTGCATTCTCATGTGTCATTTAAAAAAATCATATCTATGGTTTTACATATTTACGTTCATGAATATATAACAATGTTTGAAGTACATAAATTCATTTAGTCACATCACATTTTGAATAAATTATGACTTGTTGTTATAATGTTAACTTATATTCAATCTTAGATTATTTTTTTTTTTTTAAAGCTCAAGTTGTTTTGTCACTTTTTATTTAAAATGAATCTAGATTGAAATTGTAATTACAAAACACGTGGTACATGTTAAAAGAATTTTAACATGTATGAATGTTATATAATTAGGAAATACATCTATTAAAAGTGATATTTAAGTACATTCCTCACATGGTCACGTGTCATTTAAAACAATCATATATGGTTTTATATATTACTTGGGTTAAATACATATATATTTAAGTTCATGAATTTGTAGAAATGAAAGAAAATTTGCATTTAATTCATATATTTTGCATTTGAAATAATTATTATAATGTTTTAATATACAATACATATAGATGTACGTCTAAAAACAATCATAAAATTCTAGGTGTACATATATGTGTAAAACAATCATAAAATTTTAAAATTGCATTAAAAATTATCCAATACACAACATTTTTCATTAAAGTACATAGAAATTATACTATGGATATCAGTTGATAGTAAAATGGAAATTACAAAACACATACCACACATTTTTCATTCAAGAATGAATATTATAATTTTCTTTAGATACACAATTAAAACCCAAGAGGAAATGGAGAATTATTTCATGCAAAATTGGGGGGACAAAAGGGACCATGGGTATATTCTTATAGAATTCAATGCAATGAAGAAGAAACATAATGAATATTTCTCAACATTTATAGAGAGGTTTAATAAATTATACAATAGTCTTATTTCTAAAATTGAACCTCCATAGGTTGATACCAAAGTGGTTTTTGTTGGAGCCTTTGTACTAGATTTTAGGGTCACTCTCAGAGAAAGAAAGTCTCGTAGTATGGACCAAATCCAAACATATGCCCTGGAAGTTGAAGCGAATTTCACCTCCATTGGAAATCGAAAAGGGAAATTTGAATATGGTGGCAGGAGGAGAGGAATGGAAGAATCCAACTTTCCAGTCCATGTGAAGGAAACTCAAGAACAAAATCTAGAAGAGGTGAACAATTTGATAAGGAATTTTTTCTAACAAACTGGTAAAACTGGATTTGGAGAACAAGAACCCTCCTTGGAAAATTCAACCAACTCGTAAGAGAAATTTTAACCCCCAATATTGGAGGCCACATTTGTAGCTCTTGAAAAGAGAGAGAAATGGTCAACATGATCATATTCAACCTCCTTTGTATTTAGAAGATGATCTTGAGGAGACTGTTGAAGAAACTATATAAGTTCAAGAAAATCAGTTCTCATCTCTCTGCGAGGAATAAAATGAGGAAGAAGCATTTGAAGGGAAGAGGATGATTTGGAGCCCCAATGGATGATGATGAGATAGAAAATTATTGAATTTTTTTTTTTGACTTCATGGAAGCCAAATTATATAGGAAATATGATCTCAGGTCATCAACGAAAAGGTCCAGGGAGTAAGACCAAAATGAAGAAACCCTTCATCCATGTTACCCTAAGCCAATAGATAAAGGGAAGATACTACTTAACCATGTCTCACCAACCAAAAAATAACCCTCCAATCCTATTCCAAATGAATCTAGAACCTCCAAAGAAGAGAAATCTCCCCCACCGATAAAGACAATATGCAATGAGAATACAAAACCTCTCAAGTTAAAAATGATAAGAATCCCTCTTCCTTTAATCTTCGAAAAGAGTTGGAGAAAGTCAAGATATCTATCCCTTTGATTGAACTATTGAAAAAACCCACTTATAAATCTCAAGTTTCTCAGTCTATGATTTCACCCACCACTAGCCCATCCTAGACAACTTTAACCTACACAAACATAGGCCCATCATTCTGTTTGGACCCCATGTAGAGGAGAAGTTTCCTTCCCCTACCCCATTCTATGTCACCTTGGTGATTCATGACTTGATACTACATAGTTATATGCTTGATTTAGGAGCATCTCATAACTAAATGCCATAATCTATGATGGAGAAGTTAGGGGCTGCAGATAACAAAACCATACAATGATATATACTCCTTTGATTCCAAAGGAGTGAAGTTCTAGGTATGATGAAATATATAATGGTAAATTTTGCTCAAATACCAGTAAAATGTGTAGTAATGAATATTGTAGTTGGTGAAAACCCTGCACGATTTGGTATCATTTTTTCCAAGTCATGGGAAATTAAAATTGGGGGTTCCATTAAAATGGATCTAACATATTTTTCCATTCATATGTTTGCTGGAGAGGAGCATCAATTATACATGGAATCTATATTTGTGAACACAATTACAAAGGAAGATTGCTCAAATAATGCTTTTGTCTATGGTAAAGAGAAGGATTTTGCTTGTCTTCTATTAGAAGAAGATGCTCAAATCATGGGATACACCTAGGTGGAATGTTCAGCCCAAATGAGTAAACAACCATTGGAGCATTAAAGGGTATGGAAATTATATTTCTATGGTGCTTATTATAAGGAAGTAAATGGGGTAGTTGTGTTAATGGTATCCCCAGAAGGTAGCTTGATCCCTCTATATTTCAAGGTGGAGTTTGAGGCCACAAAAAATGTGGCTGAATATGAAGCTATGTTGTTGGGGTTGCAATATGCTAGAAACCTTAACACTGGGTGCTTGATTATGTTTGGAGATCCAGAACTGGTGATGAAGAAAATAAAAAATCAATGGCAATCCAATCCCTCAATATTGAATTCCTACAGGAATGAAGTATTGGACTTGGTTGAAATATTTTTCTTAGCCTTAAATATTTAGTACTTGCCCAAAGAATGAAATCGTATGGCTGAATCTTTGACAATCGTCACTAGTAATTTCAGACCACATCAAAACCCATTTCTTAGATATGAAGTAGAAGTCAGGTACAAGCCTTCAGCACCATACAATGTGAGGTTCTAGCAGGTTTTTAAGGATGAAGAATAGGTCAAGAGATTCATGGAGGTTTTTGGGGAATTTTCTAACTTGATGATTGACCATGAGGATAAAAATTCGACGGATGAACATCGAGTCGATTGGGAAGGATCTATTTTTGGTAACAAAATCTAGCAACTAAAAGGAAATATCATTCCCAGAGGGTTATTTCCATTAGAAAGGATTTTGAACTCAAATGATGTGGTTGTTAAGCCAACTAGACAAGAGCTTAAGGAGGAGATGGAGGGTTGTAATATTGACACTGAAGAAGATCCTAGAATCATCAAATTAACTAAAGGAGTTTCCAAGGAATATAAACAAAGGTAGTTGGAATTTTTCAAGGAGTACATGCATGTGTTTTTTGGGTCATATGATGAGTTGAATACTTTTGATCCCAGTGTCATACAACAAAAAATTCCTCTAAAATCTGGGGTGAATCCATATAAGAATAATTTTGGGAAGACTAATCCTTTATTACTTCTATTAATTGAAATGGAGGTGAAGAAATTATTACAGGAAAGAACTATTGTTCCTTTGACGTACTTAGATTGGGTAGAAAATTTAGTTCTTGTCAAGAAGAAGAATCGAGAAATAAGGATATTGTAGATTTCAAAATTTTGAATAACACACCATTGAAAGATAACTATCCTTTGCCTAAAATGGATTATATTTTACAGAAAACTGTAGGGTCTACCCAAATGTCGAGGATGGATGGTTTCTCTCGATACAACCAAGTTTTTGTACACCTGAGGATCAGAATAAGTCAAATTTTACTATACCTTGGGGAACTTTTATATATGCCAAAATAACTTGTGGCCTTAGAAATCCTGGAAAATGGCTATAAAATTTGTTTCGGAGCGAGATAAATTCATAGTGATTTTCGTGGATGACATCACCCTTTTTTGAAAAACTAGTTAAGAACACGTCAATAAATTGCAAATCACATTTGCAAAATGCAGAAGGTATGGTTTGTCCTTAAACCCCAAGAAATCACAATTTTCTTTAAGTGAAGGGAAACTATTGGGCGACATTGTGGAAAATGAAGGAGTGAATATTGATCCCAAAATGATGAAGGCTATTAATAATATTCCATTACCAAGGAAAAGGAAATATATTTAGGTTTTCTTGGCTAGGATAAAGTTTCTAAGAATATTTATACAAAACTAATTGGGAATTTTCAAAGAATGGAAGAAATTTTAAAGTATAAGGAGGTCAAATGGACTATAGAAGCTTGAGATTCATTATCTAAATTAAAAAATTTATTGCAAAATCCTTAGTGTTAGCTACCCTAGATTATCATAACCCATTCCTAATTTTTTATTTCACCTCTCCTAACATGGTGGAAGTTGTTTTATTATAGATAAGTATTGAAGTACATGACCAACCAATTGCCTTTTTTAGCCAAGTGTTGTGATATGTAGAGATGGAGTATAATATCTTAGAGAAATAGACTTATGCCTTCGTCAAATCCCTTAATTATTTCCGAATATATGTCGTGCAGTCCAATATAATGAATTATGTTCCCGCATCTATTGTGAAAGATATTCTTGTGCAGGGTGATAGTGAAGGCAAGAGAGAAAATTTGATTTCTAATATTCAAGAATATGATATGGATATCGAACCCACTAAGTTAATCAAGGGGAAGGGATTAGGAAAAAGATTGTTTGAGGCTAATTTTTATGCCTTGGGCATAAACCTATTTGGAAATATGGAAGAAGAAGGTTGAGGAGAAGAGGGGAACAAAAGTATTGTATCCTCAACATAGAAAATCATATGAAGTACCTCACGTCACATTGGTATAAGCATCTTGTCCATTATTTACTTTTTCCTGAAATTCCCATTGAATTTTGAAAAAGCTAAATACAAGGCCTTGAGGCTACAAGATCATAAGTTTGTATCTCAAATGGCTAGATGTACTCGAAGGACCCTAATGAAAATTTTCTATTATTCCTGGTAGAAGAGGAGATTCCCAAGGTGATTGATGAATTCCACAATTTTTTTTGTTGGGGATATTACATATGGAGATTCACGGCCCATAAAATCCTTAAATATGGATTATTTTGTCCCAAACTATTCATTGAGGTGAATACATATGTTTGGGCCTATAATAAATGTCATATTTATGTAGAGAAACATAAGTTAGAACATTTCCCCCTGATCCCCGTTTTTGTGGAGGAGCCATTCAGGAAATGGGGGATAGATTTCATAGGAGAGATACATCCACCATCCAATGGTAAACAAAAATGGATACTTACAACCGTTGATTATTTCATGAAATGGACTGAGGTTATCCGAGATAGAAATGTGATCAGCACAGTGGTAATTAATTTTATGTAGCAGAATATCCTTTCTAGATTTGGCTGCCCAAGGAATATTATCACTGACAATGGTTAGGTATTTAAGTCTTCCAATTTTCTTAGTTTTTTCCAAAAATAAAACATCATCATGGGACTCTCCACCACGTACTATCAGTAGGGAAATGGGTTGGTTGAGTCTTCAAACAAATCTCTAGTGATGGTTTGAAATAATTCAGATCATAAAATAAAAAAATTTGGGACTCACAAGTGAAATTTTCTTTATGGGCCAACATAGTTACTACCAAGAGGTAAACTGGGAACTCTCCCTTTGAATTCTTATATGGAAAGGTTGCAATTTTTCCTATCCAACTAACCATGCCAGTGGAAAAAATTCTACAGGATATTGAGGAGGAGACCAATTCTCTGAGGAGCAGAATAAATCAGTTGGTAGAATTTAAAGAACACATAGGACAAGTAACTTAGAATATGAGTAAATATTAGGAAAATATGAATTATATTTTTGAGAAAAAGGCAAGGGATGAATCCTTACAGTGAAGAGTGTTATAGGAAATTTTTTCACATATGGTAAATTCGCATACAAAATGGACCAATCAACATCATTTTACCCCTTGACATCATCATGGCACAAATTTTGATCTACGGTTGTCATTGATGTCAAACCAAATAGCACCAGGGGCTACACCAATATTGCATGGAAATTTTTACCTACCAAATTACCATAATCTAGGTCAAGAATGTTTTTTTTGGTTTCTACTTGTCGATATGTTTCCTTTGATATATGGCACACCATGTAATTCTTCACGGTTTGAGAGATATTCATGTTTGAAGTTTGGAACCCCAGTTAGTGGGCTAGAACCCCATGGGGTTGTGGCATGGGTCATTGAAAAGTCAATAATTAATAATTTTTAAGCTCCTAAAATTCCTCCCAGTTCACTTGTTGGAGCCCCTCTCAACCTAATCGTTTATATAAATTGTGATCCTCATATCCTCCTTACGTAGGGATTTCGCTACTTGAAACAGGTCATCATGGAATTTTCTCTCTAATGTTTTTTCTACAAAGGTTTAGAAGTAGAATTTTTTTTGAGGCGATGCGAAAATATTGAGGAAGAATCTATAAAAATTTCATATCAGTCTGCACCATATTTTCGGAGATATGATCTGTGAAAGTCAATTTTTTTGCAGGCTCCTGAACTTCATCTCAAAGAAGTGACCTTGGGAAAATCGTTATAACTCTCTCTCCGAGTATCAGATTGGATTCTGTGAAAATTGGAAGAGAGTGCATGGACTATAGTTTTCTCTATATAAATTTTAGAGCCAAATGAAAAAACAGGGACACGTGGAACGCCTTACAAGTTTACTCTACTGAAATAGTTGATAATTAGGTCATTGTGAGAGATTGGGCCAAACTCTCTCTTAAAGAATCCAAATTGGATCAGACCTATGGAATTGGAAAGAATAATCAGAGTACTACTATAGAGATTAAAATCACATATTTTGGAGCTGAAATAACAAAGATACACCATATTCAATATCGAGATTCTAGAAGGCAAGGAAAATCTAGATCATGTGTTGTCAAGGGCTGCAAAGGACCAGAATTTCTAGGGCAGCAAAGAAAAGCAAGGTGCAACAAAGGGTAGCATGAGAAGAGAGGAAATCAAGGTGCAAAGCAAAAACAAGAAGTTCAGCACATGAAGTCTTCAAGTGGGCAGCATTTCATACAGTCATTGTAAAGGTATTATTGTACTAAGTCATTGTAAATGCATCATTGTAAAAATTGTACAAGTTTCTATCTTCCAAGAGTTGAAGAGGTGGCGTTGGGAGGTCTAGTATCATCATTAGGTGGTTGTTTCATAGTTGGGGTTATGGTCTAGTATGTATTCTTCTTCTACATCATTACATATCATTGTAAAGTGGAGCATTTTCCCTGGTACGGGAGTCCATTCTTGTTTTATTCTTCTATAGGGTGCTAGGGTGATGCTAGGTTGGTGCATGAAGTCACCAACAGGTTCAAGCCTGTGAAAAACTTAGGGTGGTAGGGTGGCGCTAGGATGAGATGTAGCTCATTGGGTGTTGGGGCCTCCATTCAATTGACTACTAAAGAAATTGGATTGTCCATCCAGTGGGAGCCGGAGAAGAATGATTTTTTAGATTCTAGGAAGTTGGAGCTTTATTTTCAATTGGAGTTGAATATTAAAGAATGATTAGAAAATAATTCAGGTTGTTTTTTTCCTGGAGAGGGTTTCCACCTTAAAAAATGTGTGCATTTTTGTTCCTTTTTTTTACTTCTATCATTGTACAAACACTAATAATAATTGAAGATTAAATAATGCTCTAATTGAAAGGAATATTGATTCACCCCCCTCTGAGTATTTCCAACAAAAAATTCCTATGCATGACACTCTCATATTCCAAAGTTTCTTCCTAAAAACACCTTGTTTCAATCATTTTAAGGACCAATTCTCCCTGGCCTCCTACTGGACATCATTCACCTATAGGTTTCTTCATTGTGGCCTACATTGATCACCTATAGGTTTCTCCACTATGCACCTGTGTTGGTTCTAGAAGTTTGGGAGAAAGAGAGATATTCTGGAAGCCTCTTCTTCCAGAAGCTTCCATAATTTGTTACAAGCATTTACCTCAGACAAAAAATTCTGATCATATCCTATCCTATTCTATCTTGGAGTTTCCATATCTTATCCTTTGATCCCATCCTCCCACCAAGAGTGGATCTCAAGCTCTATATTATTAAATGGATAAGAACTCCCAACTTACCTCCTTCTCCTATATATTTATGACCATCCACAAGCTAGGTGTTGGATTTTGGAGATAGAATTATACCCTCATGTCGCTGGTTTGAAAAGTTATGATTCCATGCATTACGGTGATTATGGGTTCACTTTTTGATAAATAAGGAAAAATTCAACTTGGAGGAGATCTTCCACAAGATCAACTCCTATTTCTCGTTGTAAATCCTTACATTTATATTAATGCAAAGAATTATTTGTTTTTCCTATATTTGATGTTATGATTTCATGTATTTAAATTCCATGTTGACCCATTGAATGAATAATTTAGATGATGATACATAGATACCATAGAACATTAGCTTGTGTTTTTTGATTATGTAGGCTCCAATTATAGCGACAGGAGCTAGGATTGGAGCATTCAAGATAGGATATTCTGTATAAAAAGGATATTTGATACTAAGATGGGATGTTAGGAGAGAATACAAAGGAAAACATGGGAAATTTGATCCCTTGTCATTTGGGACTTTCAAGATATCTGAAGCAAAAGGAAACAACACCTTCCTACTAGAAAAACTGGATGGTGAGGTGCATGAAATCCCCGTGAATGGGAAATTTCTCAAGCTATATTTTAAACATTAAAAAGGTCCATTTTCACCCACTATATATACCATTGAGCCATTGTACATACCAGTAATGTTTAATTTCTTACTACTACTTATGTTTTCTGTGCACCTGAATAAAATGACTCCATGCCCAATGGTGAAGGCTACTAATACGTAGGTTCTTAATACATTCCCTACAATACAGTGTCCCCAATTGGGGTCCATGTTCTTATTTTTCCTACCGTATTGATTTTGTGTCAAATGGTCCTATTTTTAATGTCTGGTATAGAGAAGGATGGATGAAATATTGGTTGACTAAGGGGAAATCCAAAAAGGAGAGCTGAAAATCAGGAGCTGAAATTAAAAAAGGACCTGAAAAGGGAAGAGTCGTAATATTGAAGGCATAAATTAAAATGGAAAGATAAAATCTCAAGAGCTGATAATCAAAACCAAAAATTGGAAGAGGAATATTGGAGAAGGCTGATATCGGAACCTGAATTTTAGAAGGATTAGTCATTTCAAAACTTCAGGGATCAGAATTTCACAACTCCTTAAAACTGGAAATTCATTTGAAAGATTATAAGTTTCAGAGAAGGGGAAATAAAAAGGAAATCATCGCAAAACCAAGGACCCCAAGGACCCTTTCTCTGTCCTCCAGAGGACACATGGAAGCAGTTGATTGGCTGGAAAAATATAATGAGGAAGATGACATCAACATGACATGGTAGTATGGAGGAAACATGACAGTTAGTTTCAACATTTTTAGGTGGATTAGTGGGGAAAATCCATGTGAAACATGTCACCACTCAAGATATACATGAGGAGATGATGACCTCATCATGACATCATATCGCAGGTCAGTATTTCAGA
Source organism: Pinus albicaulis (assembly GCA_034641835.2). Classification (NCBI taxonomy): domain Eukaryota; kingdom Viridiplantae; phylum Streptophyta; class Pinopsida; order Pinales; family Pinaceae; genus Pinus; species Pinus albicaulis. The sequence goes on along the minus strand of CM076580.1, from coordinate 474,067,821 downwards.
AGATATTTCAAAACCTATGTGCATTCAAAATTTGAAAAGGTTCTGATATAAGGGGATTCTAATGATTAAGTGGAACTTGGTCATAATTACACAATAGAACCAAAGGTGTAGATTCCATTGAGCACCTAAGTTCTAATGTTATGAAACTAGCTCCAAAAATAGAAGAAAAGAGAGAGAAACGCCACAGTATTAAGACATTTCGAGGGTGAAACCTAATTTACATTACATAAATGAAAAATTCATGGATGATACAAATTAAAATACCTCCTTTCTATATATAGGAGTCCATAGGGTCACAATATAATCCTAGCCAACCTGACAATAGTAATGTCAGGGCACAATAATAACAATATTGGGGTTACATTGGTACAACAATGACAATAAGGGGGATACAGTAACAACAATAAGGGACTACACTAATACTATAGGGACCTGTTGAAGCCTAGAAAATCTCTGCTTCAAACATTGGGGGAAAACCACCCGGTCGGGACCTTAAGACAGCTCCTTTTCCGTTTGGGATGGTGGCTCCGACTGGATTTAAAGGACCAGTTTCCTTATAACTAAGTGGATTGAATTGAATGGGTGAAAATGGGACTAAATTGACAGAATAATAAAACTATCTAATCTAAACTAAATGTTGATAAAGAAATTCTAATTTTAACCCGGGTAATAATATGTGAATACAACTTAGGATTGTTTCAATCTAATAATAACCATGAAAATGTATTATTAACTAAATTGAAATGTGCAGAAACGAATAAAGATAACTCTGTTTAATAAATTAAACAGAGTTGTATTAGCATATTGCATTCATCATCATATACCATTCATATATGTCTATAAATGATAATATTCCAATTATACTCAGAAATGATAATATAAAGAGGAAATATTATGAAAATCAAATATATAAATGATAGCAAATTCTTCAAATGAATACCATATAACAGAGACAATTAACAATGAACAGATAAAAATACCTCATTCATATTGCGGACTGTCAAACGAAGTATGATACTCTGATCTAGTAACTCCGATGTAAAATTAACTCCAAAGGCACAAAAATGCAACACTTCAAAGATAATTTGAGCACAAAAATCACCAGATGTGATCTTTCATAGAAATATAATAAGGAATGAAGTACAGAAATGTTAGCTGCAAATCCTCAAAAATATTACAACTTCCGATCCTTCTCTAAATGCATGAGAAGGATTTAAATAATAAATTACATAACAAAAATCCTAATACTACTGCTACAATCTATCAAATTAAAACTGAAATGCTATTTTGAATAAAACTGATTCATTGTTTTTCTCCTTCGCTTGATGAAGCCAAGTTGCAAATGTTCAACATATCTCGGAGTCTTGGTGGATGACTCATCTCAGTATGCAACTGTCCAGCATAGGTGGCATCAGAAAATTCTGGAATTAGACAATCGACAGCGTTTGATAGAAGTTTGATAGCTGTCTGTTGATTGTTGGGCTTGATCACATGAGTCCACATACTATCCCAGGATATAGTTTGAAGTTTGCCGATTTGTTGACTTTTCCTTTCCATTTCTTCTCTCCACCTGTCTTCAGTCTCTTTTATCTTTGGCAAACTGCCAGGAACACGATGCGAAAATGAGATGTAAGTAAATTTTTCCTCCCCAAACCAATCTCCGATTGCAGACAGGTCGGCTTTAGCTTTATCAGAAATCCGAGGAGGAAAGCGATTAAAAATGGTTTGGAAAACGGGAATGAGGAAACCATGACAGATTCTATATACATTAGCTTGGAAATGAATCTTCCAAAGCAATTTATGATAAATATGGATTGGAAGGGGGTTATTGGGAGTCCATTTCCATCCAAATAAAGGAAATTCGGAATTGAAACAAATAACATCAAGAATATAGGCACAAAAGAAAAAGGGGGTAGAATTTCCAGCATCTTTTTCTTGTCTGTACTCAAGGATCCTATTGGCCATTCTATCAGAAAGAATAACAGCCCAATCCATACTGTCGGAATTCACAGCTGCTAGGATTAATGGGACCATTTGTATAGAAAACCTAGCTGAATTATCATTGCCAAATAACCTACACATCATGGCAGCTGCATAGGAATATGGAGGCAGAAGAGAATCTACTGAATACATACCGGATGCTTCATTTCGGTGCTTCTCTGGGTTTTTCCTCCAATTTCTGATAGGGTCGGATTGGACTTTGTTATCATCAGCAAATTCTTTGATAAATTCCTTGTTATACACCTTCTGTGGGTCTGGAAGGTGGTACATTGCTTTCAAGTCTTCTGCTTTAAACGAGCCGAAAGGTACTCCAGATGCTGAAACAAACATTCTATCTTGTATCTTTACACTGTCAATAACCCATCGAACTACATCATAGTAAGGCATGATGCTCGCTCTAGCTGCAATTCGATGTAGAAATGAATTTGCAAGTGTTCTTTCATTGATATCAGAGTCAGAATCCGAGCTATCCTCGTCTGGAACTGATGCCTTCTCCACTGTGACCTTGGGGTCTAATTTTTCCAACAGGTTGTAGACTGTGTCCCATGTCATTTTTCCAAGACCTTGGCATGATGTATCTGTGACTAGCCTTAGCTTTATGGGCTTTTCTTTTGAGACTGTAGGAGTCTCGGCAAACTTCACTGGTAGAGCAGTTTTGTTTCTTCTTCCTCTCTTTGACATTTCTGCGTCTGCTACAGCTTCCTTTTGTCTGTGAATGAAAAAACTTGTTGTTCTTTGGCTCTGCAAGACAATAAACTCTCAGTCGTGATTAACAAGCCACTCAAATGGAATGATTTATGAATTTATGGTTTTCATTCATTTGTTTCGTATATTGCGTAAATGCTCCTTTTGGGTCACACTTAAGTATTTAAAACCAAATCACAAACCATATTCATTTGATTCGTTATTGAATGCCTTCGTACCAATAAAGATTTGGCGCTTGTGATATATTAATATATTCAACAACAATCTTCGTATGCAAAATAGATGAATCGCATCGGAAGTTTTCAAATGGCAAATGAGTATCACAATACGTTTATCCCGATTGATCGATTGCGATTGCAGATCTTTCCGATCTATAATGGTGGGGTCTACCATATTTTTTAAACAAATGTTCGATTTTCCTTTAAAGGCGTTTTATTATCAAATGCGCATCGGATCGGGAAATTTCGAATAAGCGTAAAGAGTTTCTTAAAGATTGTCCCGATTAATCGATTGCGATTGACCGCATCGCATCGGAAGTTATATTTAACTGTTTTAAACTCTTAGCGATTTAAAATTTTCCGATTGGACTAATCGCATCGGAAGATTTGAAATGGGCATATGAAATTTCTTTTGAGGGTTATCTCCGTTTCTCCGATTGCGATTGAACTTTTAACTTTGATTTGTTTTTATGATAAGGCCTTGTATATTAGATCGGACCATAAGTTTTTTGAATGTTGAATATGAAATTTTTCAAAACAATGAATTTTATTTCTAAGTGTTTTATTTCTAAAAAGAAAGGGACCCTATTTCTAAATCTTATTTCTAAAATTTAGAAAAAGGGAGGGTTGTTGTATAGTACAACAATTGGCGATTCACTTGAAAGAACCAGTTATCTCTGAAAAATAGAATGAATACTATATCTTAAGTAAGTAAAGATTTTTAAAGGTAAATAAAAATTATCCTAGGATAATCAAAAATAAAATCTAACTTATGAAAAAAGAATAAAAATTATTAACAATCTCTTTCTAGTTTCTTGAGAATAAAAACATTTTGAGTTGTCTTAAGCTTTGATTGGTATTAATAATGAAGTAAGTGGATTTCTTCAAGCTTGGTTTTGATAATATACTCTATTGTCATAGGCATTGCCTCTGCTGCCCGCAAACGTTCATAGTCTCGACAGGGTTACCTTTTAACCATTAACTATTCATTGTCCCATTCAACTAAGATTATGACTTTTTAAAAGATAAATTCATAAGATATGTTATCTCATGTTTTTGTCTTTTTTTTTTTTTTTTTTTAAGAGCCATTGTTCTGGTTTGGTAGCCAGTTGTTAACAATGCCATTCAATAGTTATAATTAAACTGAACAAGCTGGCTCGTGATGAGACCCCTTGTCTTATATTAATAAGCCATTACCCTGTTTTGATAGGCAGTATTGGTAATGTCAGTTTTATTATTTCTTATGAATATGGTAAGTCGGCTCATGATGAGACCTCTTATCTCTTAAAAATGTTTTCAATAATTTCTTAGAATTATATTCTAAAAAAATCACAACCTAAATGAATGGGGTGAACTAGTCTTATCCTTAAGAATCAATGGATGACAATTTTCTGAGTTTTTTGAGTACCAAGACTTGAATAATCTTTAATTTTATAGATAACTTCTCTCTGCTTAATAAACTTGTAATGATTTACATTTTCCTCAAGTTTTTCCAAAAAGATTATGCAAATAATTGGTATAATCTTTCAAAGTTTAACACTTTATTTAAAACTATCAAAAGAATATAATCATTTCTCTAAAAATTCTTATTTACACTAAAATAAATATTTATAATATTTTTCTTAAGAATTTTTCTATCAAATAAACAGTCAATTAGAGACTTATTAACAACCTTTATTTATAAAAACAATAAAAGACTTTGCAAAAAGGAATATGTACAATCTAAGAAGGGGTTACCTCCTTATGAGAAGAATTTCTTTAAGATAAGCCCATTTACAGGAAGAGATTCTCTCTTACCTGTTAGATCTTGGAGCATGAATGTATATGAGCCTATCTTTTCAACGATCTGAAATGGTCCAAGCCACATCTTTTGAAATTTGGTATGTTTACCTTTTTCTTCATGTGCCTTATCCCATTTTAGAACAAGATCACCAATTGACAAATTTTTTGAGCCGGTAGAACTTGCATCAAAAGAAGATTTCACAAGTTGTTGATGTTTTTCATGAACAATTCTAGCTTTATCTCTCTCTTCTTCTAGTTTAAGGATTTGATCATACCTCAATTGAATGGATGAAGAAGGATTTTCTTCAATAAATTGTACCAGGGCTAATGATGGAAGAGTTAAATTTGATGGTATCACAGCTTCTTTTCCATAAACTAAATTAAAAGGTGAAGTTCCGATTGAAGCTTTTTCTGTAATACGATCAGCCCATAGTGCAAAGATTAAAGATTTATGCCAATTCTTTTGATTTTGATCGATAGTCCTTTTAATAATCTTGATGAGATTTTTATTAGTGGATTCAACTAATCCATTACCTTGTGGGTAATAATTTGCTGAATATTTGAGTTTAAAACCTCTTTTAACTGCAAATTCTATTAAACTGTTTCCTGAAAAATAAGATGCATTATCAAAGACAAGAGCTTGAGGTACACCAAACCTGGTTATGATAAATTGATCTATGAAATCAATAATGGCATCAGAATTGGCTACCTTCAAAGGGATTGCCTCTACCCATTTTGTAAAATAATCGGTTGCGGTAAGAATGTACTTGTGCTGCTTGGAAGAATGAGGTACTATCTCACCAATAATGTCAAGTCCCCATTGTTCAAATGGTTGCTCAATATTTACTGGTTGCAAAGGAAAAGCTGGTTTCCTTTGCCTTCCACTTGCAGTTTGGCAGATTCTGCACTTTCTTACATATTCATGTGTATCTTTAAAAAGGGTAGGCCAATAATAGCCAGCACGAATTATTTTGTGGGCTGTGGTATCACCTCCAAAATGACCTCCTGCTGGTCCATCATGCAACTCCTGCAAAACCTTTTCAGCCTCAGTCTTTTCTAGACATCTCAACAAAATTGAATCATAATTTCTTCTAAATAACACATTATCAATGATCTCATATTTAACAGCTTTTAATCTTAAAGCACGTTTTTTCTTATAACTGAGATCAGAAGGAGCATACCCATTTTTTAAGTAATAGATGAGATCAGAATACTGAGACTTAGAATCCGTAACACTTATCTGATTTACTTGAATATCTTGATTTGAATGATCATTCTCTGGTATGTTATGAGCTCCTGCTAATAATCTGCAAAAACCTTGTCCTCTAACAATCTTAGCTGGTTTAATATCAACATCATATTCTTGTAGGGCTGTTACCCAGTTAGCTCGTTTTTCTCCTACTTCTCTCTGAATTAATAATTGCCTCACTGCTGAGAATGGGACAATGATTTTTGTATGAGTTTTTAAGAGAAAAGGTCTGAAATGCTTGATTGATTTGAACACAACAAAGGCTTGTTTTTCAACATCGGAATAATTCAGTTCAGCTCCTTGCAGATTTGAACTAAAGAATGAAATTGGTGCTTCAATTTTCTGATCATTAAGTTGTGTTAAAACAGCTGCATAAGATGTCTCTGTGGCTAAAGTATACAAAATAAAATCTTTAGAAAAATCCGGAGTACTTAGTGCTGGTGCATTAATGATTGCCTGTTTGATTAACTCAAAGGCTTCTTTTTCTTTATGCCCCCATTTGAATATTGAATTCTTCTTGATCATATTTTGCATAGGTAAAACAATTAAAGAAAAATCAGGAATGAATCTTTTTACAAAATTGATCTGTCCAAGAAATGATTGCATGGATTTTTTATTATGAGGTAAAGAAATATCAGAGATTTCTTTAACTCTGTCTGGATCAATGTATATACCATCTTTTGATACAACAAATCCTAAAAGTTTTCCTTCATCCAAAGCAAAGAAAGATTTTTTCGGATTTAATGAAATACCAAACCTTCTACATCTTTCAAATATTTGTTTTAGATCATGTAGATGATTGGTTCTATTTTTTGAGAATACTGTTATATCATCGAGATAAACAACAACTGATCTATTGATCAGACCTTTAAATGCTATGTCCATGGCTCTTTGGAAAGTTGCTCCTGCATTTATTAATCCAAAAGGCATTTTTTGATAAGCATAAGTTCCCCATTTTGTTCTGAAAGTTTTTTCAATCTGTCATCTGGAGGAACTAAGACTTGATTATAGCCTGAAAATCCATCAAGAAAAGACATAAGTTCAGAACCAGCTACTTTTTGAAGTATCTGTTCCATGGTTGGCAATGGGAAATTGTCTTTCAAACATGCCTTGTTTAAATTTCTGAAATCAATACAGATTCTTATATCACCATTTTTCTTCCTTACGGGTACCATATTGGAAACCCAATTGGAATGCCTGACAGGAAAAATGATTTTGGCTTTCAAAAGTTTATTAAGTTCTGATTTGATTTGATCTTCAAGATTTGGATGAACTTTCCTTAGCTTCTGTTGAACAGGTTTAATATCGGGAAGCATTGGAATTGTGTGCTGAATAACTGAAGTATCATATGTTTTTAAATCATCATAATTCCAAGCGAAAACATTTTTGTATTTGTTCAATAGTTTAATGAAGGCATCCATTTCCTCTGATGTTAAATTAAGTCCTAAATTAACATTTTGAGGTTTTGAATCAGAACCAAGATTCACTAATTCAAATTTCAAAGTAGAACTTTGAAGCTTGGTATTAGTGACTTTCTTGAATCTGTCTTTAATATCATACAAGTCCTCCAATCTAACAACAGATTTCAGAATGGGATTTTCATTACTTTTTGAAGAAATTTGTAAATCATGTTCTTCTTCGTCGATAATTTGATCATCATATGATTTCTCAGAAGTCATGAAGTTCAAGATATCTTGATCATGGTAAAAAACTCTCCAATTTGTAACATTGTCTGGGACAGATGGTCTAAAAAGTAATTCTATTGAAAATCTATCTGGGCTAAAATCTTCAGAAGGTATGAGTCTGGAAGCAACATTGGCTAGCAAGTCTGTTGCTGAATTTTGAGACCTAGGGATGGAAGAAATATTGAATGCAGAAAAGTGTGTGGTGAGTTCTTGAACCAGCGATTGATAATGTTTGAGGTGATTTGAAAGATAGTGAATTGTATTTCTCACCTGTTTGACAATAATTTCAGAATCGCCGAATACTTTCAAATATTGCACTTTAAGGCCAATTGCTTTATACAAACCTTGGACTAAAGCTTCATACTCAGTTGTATTGTTTGTGCATTCAAATTCTAACCTACAGGACAACATTGTCTTTTCACCTTGCGGGCTAACCAAGATACACCCTGCTCCTGAACCTTCGTTAGATTTAGAGCCGTCAAAATATAAAGACCAAAATAAAGAAGTATTAACAAGATTATTTACAGTTTCCCCAGTATCACTAAAACATCTTGACCTATCAGTTTGTGAATAGTTTTCAATCTGTGATGTTAAACTGTTTACTGAGAAAGGGGATGGTTGGGCAGTGAGATTTCCAAAAAATGAATCTGATGAATAATTTCCCAAGATGTTGTTATTAAATGCAATTGGTTGATTTTCTTGTTCAAAATCTGTGACAGTATGGGTCATGTGTTTCTCTCGATTGATTTTTATTTGATTTGGCTTTCCTCCATAAGGTAACCACATGTGAGACCAATCGGTAGAAATATATCCGTGGAGCTTTTCAGACCAATCTCTACTTAAAATCAACCCATAAAATTCAGGTATATCGGCTATTAAGATATCAATTCGTTGAACTACCCGTGGATCAGCTGCTAACCTGATAGTTACGGAGTTAATCTCTCCTAAAACCTGGACCTTGCTTCTGTCTAACTGTACAATGTGTATGGAAGACTTTTGGGGTTCTATGTTCAGTTTAGAACAAACTGAAGTTGGCATTATATTGGATGATGCCCCTGAGTCAATCAAACAATTGTGTAGGTTTCTGTTGTAGATCTCAAAAGTCAAAAGGAAGGGTGGAGTGTGAGAATTTGATCTATCCCCAATCAGGACTGAATCAGTAGCTTCTATCATACGAGAAGGTGGTTGACCAGAATCATTTGCAGCTTTAGCACTGGGAAGAGGTGAACAGGGAACAGCATTCAATTCTTTGAGAAGCAATTTCTGCTGATGTTTTAATTTTCTAAGTTCAAACATAGTAATGTTTGCCTTAGTTTTCTTCATATCATCAACAATATTGTAATCCATTGAATCGGACACTACTAATGTTTTGGATGTTGGAGGAGTATTTGAAGTTGAAGGTGGGTTTTGGGGAACTGCTGCGGGTGATTTCTTTGTAGGTACTTTTTCTTTTGTTGTAGCAGCACCTGCACTCCGTTTCTTTGAAGTTGTCTGAACAAGTTCGGAAGTACCTTTACTCCTAGTAGAGACAGGTAAAGCTTCTTCATCATTATCTGTATCGGAGTTGGGCAGTATGAAATCCCACATGCCATGACATTCAACAATTTCCTCTTCATTATCAGTTAATGAGATTGTTTCCTCTTCTTCCTCTTCTTGATCTCATTCTGCATAAGATACGATATTTGGTGGTTTTGATTCGGTTTTCTTATAATTCTTGAAGGGCCTCTTGGTTGAAGTTTCAGCTACTTGTTTCTTAATTTCAATCATTTCATTTGACATAGTCTTGAGAACCTTTTGGAGGCCTTCCATATCATATGGATCTTTTGAGATTTTCTTCTTTGAGTTTTCTTTGAATGAAATTTTTTTGGTTTTTCTTTCCTCAAGAGCTGCTTTCTTTTCTAGAGCATTAATACGTTTTTCCACAGCAAGTGCTTCTTTCATGTTTTCAGCAAGTGTTGGTTTTGCGGCCCTGTCTACAAAAATAGCTATGTTGGCAGGTAGGGCAGTAATATACCACTCACTTCTGATTTGTTCACTTGGTTTGGAAGTCGTTGGGATTTTATTCAAAAGTTTATTGAAACGAGCATTAAATTCTTTAATGGGTTCCCTATGCTCTATCCTAAGATTGGAGAGATCATTTATTAGTGTAGCTAAAGATCTATCGTCTCCATACTTAGTAAGAAACTATTCTTGGCAAATGTCCCAACTGGTAATAGAATCAGAAGGCAGGGAAAAATACCAGGATCCTGCTGATCCTTGCAATGTATAAGGAAAAAGCCTAACAACGACATCTTGCTCAGTCACTCCCTTCAAATTAACTGCTAACATGAAGTTATTGATATGTTCCTCGGCTTGGGTTCCATTTTCTGGATTAAACTTGGGTAGCCATTTTTCAGGAGCATCAGGTAATGCATGTAATGGTGCGGGCATATTGACTGCACCAGGTCTGGTCCATGGATATGCCATTGTAATACCAGTGGTGGATGATACTGCTGTTGAGATTCCAGATGTCTGGGAAGGAATTGATATTGAGGAGTGAATAGTTTGAGATGTTGAAGTTCCCAATTCCTGATTAACAACGATATGTAATGAGGGAGTGGATGGTTGACTTCGCACTGGGGAAGATGAGATGGAAGATGTGGATGAAAGTGCTTCACTATCAGAATCTTCAGTATTTTTCTTTGCCTTTTTCCTTTTAGGTAAAGGAAATTCAGTAGGTTCAATACCGAGCTTTTCACTCTGAAGTCTAGTAAGAGGGTGAGGTAGATTGAATTGCGAAGTCTCACTGCTTTGAGATAGCTCAGATTTCTGTGGTGAAATCGAGAAGCTCTGAAGTTTTTGGATGAGAGACTGAACTTCAGGAGATTCAAGACTTAATTGTTCTGAAGTATGGTGAGTTTGAGCAGTGATAGTGGATACCTCTTCTTCTTGCTTGGATGCTGAGGACTCAGCAGGCAATTTGGAAGTACGAGGTGATGCGGAGGGAGAATTACTCTTAGAATGGTTTGTAGATTTGGGTTTGCTTGCCATTCACAGTAGGATGCCCTCCTTCTAGCGCCAAAAATGTTGAAGCCTAGAAAATCTCTGCTTCAAACATTGGGGGAAAACCACCCGGTCGGGACATTAAGACAGCTCCTTTTCCGTTTGGGATGGTGGCTCCGACTGGATTTAAAGGACCAGTTTCCTTATAACTAAATGGATTGAATTGAATAGGTGAAAATGGGACTAAATTGACAGAATAATAAAACTATCTAATCTAAACTAAATGCTGATAAAGAAATTCTAATTTTAACACGGGTAATAATATGTGAATACAACTTAGGATTGTTTCAATCTAATAATAACCATGAAAATGTATTATTAATTAAATTGAAATGTGCAGAAACGAATAAAGATAACTCTGTTTAATAAATTAAACAGAGTTCTATTAGCATATTGCATTCATCATCATATACCATTCATATATGTCTATAAATGATAATATTCCAATTATACTCAGAAATGATAATATAAAGAGGAAATATTATGAAAATCAAATATATAAATGATAGCAAATTCTTCAAACGAATACCATATAACGGAGACAATTAACAATGAACGGATAAAAATACCTCATTCATATTGCAGACTGTCAAACGAAGTATGATACTCTGATCTAGTAACTCCGATGTAAAATTAACTCCAAAGGCACAAAAATGCAACACTTCAAAGATAATTTGAGCACAAAAATCACCAGATGTGATCTTTCATAGAAATATAATAAGGAATGAAGTACAGAAATGTTAGCTCCAAATCCTCAAAAATATTACAACTTCCGATCCTTCTCTAAATGCATGAGAAGGATTTAAATAATAAATTACATAACAAAAATCCTAATACTACTGCTACAATCTATCAAATTTAAAACTGAAATGCTATTTTGAATCGTGATTCCGCTGTTTTTCTCCTTCGCTTGATCAACCCAAGTTGCAAATGTTCAACATATCTCGAGTCTTGGTGGATGACTCATCTCAGTATGCAACTGTCCAGCATAGGTGGCATCAGAAAATTCTGGAATTAGACAATCGACAGCGTTTTATAGAAGTTTGATAGCTGTCTGTTGATTGTTTGGCTTGATCACATGAGTCCACATACTATCCCAGGATATAGTTTGAAGTTTGCCGATTTGTTGACTTTTCCGTTCCATTTCTTCTCTCCACCTGTCTTCAGTCTCTTTTATCTTTGGCAAACTGCAAACATGCAAGACACGATACGAAATCTCGTCTAAGTAAATTTTTTCTCCCCAAACCAATCTCCGATTGCAGACAGGTCGGCTTTAGCTTTATCAGAAATCCTAGGAGGAAAGCGATTAAAAATGGTTTGGAAAACGGGAATGAGGAAACCATGACAGATTCTATATACATTAGCTTGGAAATGAATCTTCCAAAGCAATTTGTGATAAATATGGATTGGAAGGGGGTTATTGGGAGTCCATTTCCATCCAAATAAGGGAAATTCGGAATTGAAACAAATAGCATCAAGAATATAGGCACAAAAGAAAAAGGGGGTAGAATTTCCAGCATCTTTTTCTTGTTTGTACTCAAGGATCCTATTGGCCATTCTATCAGAAAGAATAACAGCCCAATCCATAATGTCGGAATTCACAGCTGCTAGGATTAATGGGACCATTTGTATAGAAAACCTAGCTGAATTATCATTGCCAAATAACCTACACATCATGGCAGCTGCATAGCAATATGGAGGCAGAAGGGAATCTACAGAATACATACCGGATGCTTCATTTCGCTGCTTTTCTGGGTTTTTCCTCCAATCTTTGATAGGGTCAGATTGGACTTTGTTATTATCAGCAAAATCTTTGATAAATTCCTTGTTGTACACCTTCTGCGGGTCTGGAAGATGATACATTGCTTTCAGGTCTTCTGCTTTAAACGAGCCGAAAGGCACTCCAGATGCTGAAACAAACGTTCTATCTTGTATCTTTACACTGTCAATAACCCATCGAACTACATCATAGTAAGGCATGATGCTCGCTCTGGCTGCAATTCGATGTAGAAATGAATTTGCAAGTGTTCTTTCATTGATGTCAGAGTCAGAATCCGAGATATCCTCGTCTGGAACTGATGCCTTCTCCAATGTGACCTTGGGGTCTTCTCTTTCCAATAGGTTGTAGACTGTGTCCCATGTCATTTTCCCAAGACCTTGGCATGATGTATCTGTGACTAGCCTTAGCTTTATGGGCTTTTCTTTTGAGACCGTAGGAGTTTCGGCAAACTTCACTGGTAGAGCAGTCTTGTTTCTTCTTCCTCTCTTTGACATTTCTGCGTCTGCTACCGCTTCCCTTTGTCTGTGAATGAAAGAACTTGGTGTTCTTTGGCTCTGCAAGACAATAAACTCTCAGTCGTGATCAACAAGCCACTCAAACGGAATGATTTATGAATTTATGGTTTTCATTCATTTGTTTCGTATATTGCGTAAATGCTCCTTTTGGGTCACACTTAAGTATTTAAAACCAAATCACAAACCATATTCATTTGATTCGTTATTGAATGCCTTCGTACCAATAAAGAGTTGGCGCTTGTGATATATTAATATATTCAACAAAAATCTTCGTATGCAAAATAGATGAATCGCATCGGAAGTTTTCAAATGGAAAATGAGTATCAAAATACGTTTATCCCGATTGATCGATTGCGATTGCAGATCTTTCCGATCTCTAATGGTGGGGTCTACCATATTTTTTAAACAAATGTTCGATTTTCTTTTAAAGGCGTTTATTATCAAATGCGCATCGGATCGGGAAATTTCGAATAAGCGTAAAGAGTTTCTTAAAGATTGTCCCGTTAATCGATTGGAATTGACACCTCTTATCGGAAGTTATATTTAACTGTTTAAAACTCTTAGCGATTTAAAATTTTCCGATTGGACTAATCGCATCGGAAGATTTGAAATGGGCATATGAAATTTCTTTTGAGGGTTATCTCCGATTCTCCGATCGCGATTGAACTTTTAACTTTGATTTGTTTTTTTTATGATAAGGCCTTGTATATTAGATCGGACCATAAGTTTTTATTGAATGTTGAATATGAAATTTTTCAAAACAATGAATTTTATTTCTAAGTGTTTTATTTCTAAAAAGAAAGGGACCCTATTTCTAAATTTTATTTCTAAAATTTAGAAAAAGGGAGGGTTGTTGTATAGGACAACAGGACCTAACATGCCCCTCCCCTTCAAAAAAGTGTTTTCCTGAACACTTTAGTAGCTATGGATGCTTCTGTATAAAATTTTCATCCTCTCATGTTGAATCTTCAATGGGTAAGTTCTTCCACTTGATGAGATACTCTGAAATTGATTGATTTCATAGCTATCGAGTTCTCATTTCTGTGACTGCTTCAGGTTCCAATATGATTTTTCCTTCCTCTTCAAGTTCTAGCAACATTGTTTGAACTAGAAGTTTGTCACCTATAACCTTCTTCAAGCATGAAACATGGAAAACTTTTTTCACTCGAGAAGAAGTAGGAAGCTCCAAATTGTATGCCATAGTATGTCCAATCTTTTACAGCACCTTGTAAGGAACATAGTACTTTGGCGATAATTTATTATCCTTCTTATCTTGCTTGAGGGAAAATTTTTTTATGGTTGTAGACATAAAATTACTGATTCTCCTACATCAAAACTTCTTTCACTGCGATTTTGATCTGCATGTTGTTTCATTTGATTTGGTGCCAAATTTAGGTTATCATTTAAGAGTTGCAGAACTTGTTTTTGATGATTGATGGGATCTTCCACTGCTTGAACCCTAGAATTTTCTCTTAAATATGATGTGATGAATGATGGATGATATCCATAAAGTTCCATAAATGGGGTCATTTTTGCTGCAGTATCAAAGGAAGTGTTATACCACCATTCAACCAAAGGTAACCACTTGCCCCATTGTGGTTGTTTATGAGATATAAAAAAACAAATATATCCTTACAAATATTTTTTCACTATCTAATTTTTCCCATTATATTGAGTATGGTAAGATGATTTATGAGCTAGTTGAGTACCCAAACAAGAAAATAATTATATCCAAAAATTTCCACTAAAAATGGATCTCTGTCACTTACAATCATCTTTGGGTTTCCATGTCTCTTTTGAATTATTTCCATAAATGCAGTAGAAACTGAAATTTCTTTAAATGGATGAGATAATGCACAAAAGTGTGCATACTTGGTAAGCCTATCAAATACCACCATGATGACACTCTTTCCTTCAGACTTAGGTAAACCTATGATAAAAATCCATTGAAATCTCCTCCCAACATTGACTTGGAATGGATAAAGGCTTTAGAAGACCTGCGGTCTTAATTGTCTCAAATTTGTTTGGTTGGAAAACCAAAAATTCAGTCATAAAATTTTGAATATCATATTTAAGGCCATCCCAAAAAAAAAACTTTCTTCACCGTATGGTAATTTTTTAAAAATCCTGAGTTTCCTCCTATGGTGGATGTGTGCAATTCCAAAATAATATTTTGTTTTAGCTGGGAAATATTACAAAGATATAAGCGATCTTTGTACCATAAGGAATCATATTTCCAACTAAATGTATCAGATGTACTAGTATCTTGCTGCAAATTTTGAATGAGTGTCCACACTTCTTCATCCTCCTTCCATTCATCCCTTGCTTCGGTTATCCAATCTAGTTGGAAAATAGAAATGGCACAAATAAATTTCTGCACCTCTTCATCATTTCTTGAGAGTGCATCTGCAACAAAATTTATCTTTCATTTTTTGTAGATGATTTCAAAGTCATAACCCAACATATTTGTGACTCATTTTTGTTTCTCTTCTGAATATAGTCTTTGTTCCAAAAATTATTTAATACTATCATGATCAGTTTTTATGTTGAATTTATTTCCCATTAGGTAAGGTCGACATTTCTTTAGTGCGGGTAGTATTACAAACATTTCCTTCTCATAAATAGCTTTCTGTAAATAATTTCCTTTCATTGGATGACTTTCAAAAGTAATGGGTCTTCCTTCTTGCTTTAAAACCACACCAATTCCATTTTTTGAGGCATCACATTCCACATAAATGTTTTTGTGAAGTCTCACCTAGCTAAGACCAGTGTTAGGTAACTTGCCTCTTTAAGATGCTCAAAGGCCTTAGTTTCTTCAGGAGTCAATGAAAATGCATATTTCTTCAATAAAGTTGTTAGATGTGCTTTTATTCTCCTATAATCCTTAAAAAACTTGTGATAATACCCTATTAACTCGAGACATCCTTGCAACTGCTTTATGGTTGTGGGGACTTTTCATTTCTTAATGGATTTAATTTTTTTAGGTTCTACCTTAACACCCTTGTGTGATACAATACGACCCAAATATTCCACATCTTGTACTCCAAAGAAAAATTTGGAGGGTTTTGCATATAATTGTTTCTCTTCCAATAGTATGAGCACCCTGTCAACATGTTGAACATGATCCTTCGAAGACCTACTATAGATTACTATATCATCAAAAAATAATAACACAATTTTTTTAAGGGAGGGTTTGAAAATTGAGTTCATCAACCCTTCAAATGTAGAAGGTGCATTGGTAAGGCTAAAAGGAATGAACAAAAATTCTTAATGACCCTAATGAATTCAAAATGTTGTTTTCAAAATATCTTTAGTCTTCATGATATCCTGAACGAAGATCCAACTTGGTAAAATCAATTACACCATGTAATTCATCCAATAATTCATCAATGACAAGAATGGGAAGCTTATCTTTAATAATGAGCTTATTGAGATCCCTATTTTTGGAGGAACGCTTCCTGGAATCAAATGAATAGAATGATCATGATCAAGAATATATGGGAGTCCTTTGGGAGTTTCAAAAACCTTGGAATGATTGTCCAAGAATTTTTGAAGATCTAGAGAAATCGTTGATTTTGATGTTGGAACTTTTAGTGAGAACAATTGTGCAACTACAACTCATTTTTCTTTCTTCAGAAGATTTTTCATGGCATTAGAGCTTATTATATTTCTTGGATTCCCTGCAATACCTCGTAACTCAAATTCCTTTCCTTATGAAAAAAATTCAAGAAAAGTTCTTGAGAATTAAAAGCTATCGTCCCCAAATATTGTAACCATTGTACTGCTAGTACAACATCAGCACCTCCCATCGGAATGGAAATCATTGGACTATCCAATAGATAGTTCTCCATGGTTAGCTTGATATTATGGCATTTTCTAGAGAATTTTATAGTTCCTCCATTTTCAGCCATCACTTGAAATTTTGGTGTTGAAGAAATTCAATTCCTTGGCTACCTTACAATGAATAAAATTATGGCTACTACCCGAATCAATTGACACTATTAACCTTTTCTTCTTGATATGTCCTTCTATCTTGAGAGTTTGAGGAGTGGTAATTCCTACCAATGCATTACACTATATGGTTGGATTCATTTTTCTTTCTCTAAGGTTGGTTCCTGGTGTATATCCTCTTCTTTTGAAGTTTCTTGTTCATTTTCTTCCTTCTCTTCACAATATATGTAAAATAATTTTATCTCAACACACTTATGACCTTTAGTGTATTTTCTATCACAACTGTAGCAAAGCCCTTTTTCTCCTTTTTCTTCCAATTATTGTGGTGTCAACCTTGTAGGTTGTGGAAGTCTAGGACTAACAAAACTTCCTCTTTATAGATGTGAATGGTAGGCTAATTCCTTTCTGCCATAGTTTTACATTTAATTTTTCTTGCCAACCTATATTCCTTCTCCAATGAATAAAGTTCCCAAAGTTGAACTTCTTATTTGATGTTATCCTTTAAAGTCCCTAAGAAGACATCAATCCTATGTTCCTCTGGAATATCAGTTACCCTTATATTCAATTTTTGGAAGTCCTCAATATGCTCCACCACTCAATCCTTTTTTTTTTAGAGTTATTAATTAGCTAAAGAAGGTGTTTCTCTTTGTATCCTAATAATGTGCTATCATTTCCTCGGTAAAAATTGATCAAGTGACAATTTTTTTACGAGAGCAAAGCCATCGATACCGTACAAATGTATTATTTTCTAAATATAAAGTTGCAATGTGTAACTTTTGTGTGTTTTTCTTATTTTTGAGATCAAAATATTGCTCCATTTGTAGTATCCATGTTTCGGGATCCTTGCCCTCAAAATTCCTCATATCGATATTTGCAATATGGTGGGTCTCCAATCCAACATTAGAGTTTATGAAATCACGATTAACATATATTTTGTTCTCATCAAAAGTTTCCTCTACTATCTTTTTTCCATTAGGAATAATTTCTTGTATAAAATTTGTCAAACCTTCCAAGTCTGCTTTTCGATCATTCTTCGTGTCTTCCATGTTGTCTTTCATTTTTTCTTTTATATCATCGATCCTAGCTTCCATTTCTTGCATGCCATTCTTCAAACCATCTATCTTAGCTTCCATACCTTTCTTCAAACCATCCATATTAGCTTCCATGCCTTTCTTCAAACCATCCATATTAGCTTCCATGCCCTTATTCAAACCATCCATATTAGCTTCCACACCTTTATTCAAAACTTCCATTTCTTTTTTTGTTTCTCTTTGCGAGAGAGAAATTTGGTGCATGTGCTCTTGTAATTTTGATATATCATGTTGCACTTATTCATCTTCATGATTCATAGCAGAGTATTCTGAGGCTTAATGTGTGTTGAATTATTTTTAGGGGGCATTTTAGAACCCAATACTAATATCTATGCTTTAATATGCCCTTCGAATCACTTCAAACTGATTTTTCAAACAAGAATTATGCAATTTGAAACACAAATACACACCTTTTTCTTTATTTTGAGGAGCTCAATATTTAAACTAAACTATATCTGTGATTTTTGATCTTAAATTTATGAAATTTGGTCATGTAGTAGCCCTTTGAATCTTATTTCAAATGCCACAGTTCTGACCTGAATGGATGTTTCATGGCAAATTTATGCACAATATCCCACAATGACCTAACTATGGTCTAGTTCAATAGAGTGAACTTGTACGGTGTTCCACATGTCATTGTTTCCTCCTTTGGCTCTAAAACTGATACATAGAAAACCACAATATGTGTGATTTCTTCTACTTTTTATAGAATTTAAATCCAATGCTCAGAGATAGTTATGATAATTTTGCCAAGGTCACCACTTTTAGATGAAATTTGGGAGCCTGAAAAAACCCTAACTTCCATGGATCATATCTATGAAAATATTATGAACCAAGATCTGAAATTTTTACGCAAATTTCCTTAGGATTTTGGCTTCTCATGCTAAAAATTTGAGGATTTAAACCTTCGTAGAAAAAACATTATAGAAAAATTTCCATGATGACCTATTTGGAGCAACGAAACCCTAGAATCCAAATCTCATATACCAAATGTTATGAAACCGGCTCCAAAAATAAAATAAAAGTGAGACCAATGCCTTATAAATAAGCCACTTCGACGGGGAAGCCTCATTTAAATTATATAAATGAAAAATTCTTGGATGATACAAATGAAAAAACCTCCTTTCTATATATAGGAGTCAATGGGGTCACAATATAATCCTAGCCGACCTAACAGTAATAATGTAAGGGAACAATAATAACAATAATCGGGTTACATGGGTACAACAATGACAATAAGGGGGTTACACTAACAACAATAAGGGACTACACTAGTAATATAGGGACCTAATAAAGGCATCATAACTTTTCTTTAATTCAATTTGAAGAACTTTCGATGAAAAGAGATCTGATGCATTGTAAGTATTTGGTTGTGGAAACCCGAAGAACCAAGGGAGAGAGAGGATAACACAAATAGAGAGATCCCTCACAGGAGCCTGAAGCCCTTAGCACCAAAGCGCCAAGCCACTCGTTATGAAACTTTTTTCTATAGCATAAATGCGATAAGAGGGCTGAGAGAAGAGGAGCTAAAGACATCAAAACGTTGTGGTTACATAATGTTTATTTTAAACAGATTTATGACAGATGAAGGCTCTTATACTACAACACCTAAGTGTTATACCGATAGGCACGAGAAGTGATCCTATGGTGTATAATAAATAAGGATCTAAGAAAAAAAGAGATAAAGGCATCGGAAGGTTGGGTTTTCGTAATGTTTCTTTTAAATTAGGTTACGATAATTCGTGGTTATGAACTTGCACTGTGGCATGAATTTATCAGATATGAAGGCTCTGATTCTGAAATACCTAGAGTATGGAGGATGGATGGGTCGGAAACTCAGTCTAGGGCACCTTCCATGCTACCACACTCGATTACGTCTTGCACCAAAAATGGGGAAATTTAAGTAGTTAAAGGGACAAAGCAACAGGTTAATTGGCATGTAACCATGGAGGAATAAAATGGAAAAGGCGTGGCCATATTAGAGGCAATCAAAGGAATCAACATGCATATATTTTTTTGTGTCAATAATGACACCTCCTATTTTTCATGTTTTTTTTAATTTTTCTTTTGAAGAAAAGAATCAATTCCGTCATGTAATCATTAGGATAACTAGGCTATTTGCATGCTCATACAATTGTGTAGTAAAAAGAACCATAGCATTTGAAGATATTTTTAAGTGGCTTTATTTGAGTTTTCCCTATAAAAAAGGAGAAGAAACTCATTAGAAGGGTTCCTAAATTATATTTTCAGAGGTTCCAATTTATGTGTTAAAGGGTTCCAAATTGGTTCCATTTTCCTTTTCTAAAGGTTGTTATTATTTTGAAAATTTCACAAGTTTCGACCTGTGCCATGTATTTCATTCTTGAAGATTAATGAAGAAGTTTTCTTATGATTCCAAGCACTAGGATATGTAGCATATTTCCTTCCTCTATGTATCATTTCATATGTGTATTTTATTCTTAAAATATTTGTAATTGTAGATGTTGGATCCACTCGTAAATCACATATTTATTAATGTTATGTGATAGCATATGGTACCTGCGAGATCGTAGATTTATCTATATTATGTGATAGATGATAATACCTATGAGATATTGAATTTGAATCCTTAGAAAGTTCTCCATAAATTTTTCACTTCATTCCTTCTATATTTTCATGATTTTGTTGGTATTTCTTGCATAGGATCTTTTGTTTATCCAACCATATGCACCATGTTCCTATCTTGGATTTCTCCTTTCCATATTTACTGCAATGACAAAATTAAGTTTCATTGTTTGTATGTCAACCACCAGACCTGAAAATTTATTCTTCAGAATGATAGGTTATTTCTGTGCATACTCATTCTACCTCTAAGAAAGGTAATTAAACCAAAATCTAAATATTTTTACGTTTATCTCTTGAGATGCCTTGATTTATCTGCATGAGAGACTAAGATGTCCTAGGCACTGACCTACCCTCAACCTAGGGTTGGATCTAGGAGCTACAACATTTAGCATGATTATATAAATTAAATGAGTGATAACTAGCAACTACACCATATGTTGCAAAGGAAACACTGTAAAGAAGTAACATAGGAAAGGGTAGTATAGAGGAAAAGCTAAATCTCTAATCTGGGTTTAGTAAAAAATAACATAATAAGCTTTTGATCAAATTTGTTGATTGTCTTTTGAAGCACGGGAAGAAAGCATTCATTATATTCGTCTACAACTTTGAGAAGCCTCTCGATCAACTGTTGTTGGGTCTCGAGTTCGATACCCCTGACTTCGATCTGATCAAGATTGAAATTTTTTTGTCATTCATATTTACAAAGGAAAGAGTTTTATAGAGGAAAAAGCTAAATCCTAGATCTAGGTTCAGTAAAAAATAACATAATAAGATTCTGATCAAACCTGTAGATCCTCTTTTGAAGCCTGTGAAGAAAGCGTTCATTATCTTCGTCTACAACTTTCAGAAGCCTCTCCATCAACTGATGTCGCATCTCGAGTTAGATACCCTTGACATCGAATTTATCAAGATCGACAATTTTTTTGTTACTCACATTTACATAGGAAAGAGTAGTATAGAGGAAAAAGAAAAATCCCAGATCTAGGTTCAGTAAAAAATAACAGAACAAGCTTTCGATCAAACATGTTGATCCTCTTTCAAAGCATGTGAAGGAAGCATTCATTATCTTCGTCTACAACTTTGAGAAGCCTCTCCATCAACTATTGTTCAGCCTTGAGTTTGATACCCCTGACTTTGACCTGATCAAGATTGAAGATTTTTTTGTCATTCACATTTGTAAGAATCGCAGTTCCTAACTGTTCGTAAGCAATATTTCTATAACTGATCTTGGGAAAAAAATAATATATTAAATACTATATTAAAATATATTTCTATAACTGATCTCAAGAGAAACAATAATATATTAAATACTATACTAAAACATATATTGTTATTTTTAAAATATTGTTTATAACTTTCATCACGTCTACAATTATATAAAAAAGAAAGCTTTAAAGACCTTGCAAAAAATCAATAATATGATGTAATAGACATATATGCGTCATTTGGTTTGTATCTATCGAATCAATGATATATTAAATACTATATTAAAATATATATTATTATTTTTAAAATATTGTTTATAACATTCATTACATCTACAATTATATAAAAAATAAAGCTTTAACGACCTTGCAACAAATCAATAATATGATGTAATTGACATATATACGTCATTTGGTTTTTTGTATCATATTTATCTTTAGACTGTGTGTCATGTACACAATTTAATGTCCAAAATCATCTATCGAATCAAATTGAAGATCGACTAGAGTGGAAAAGATAGAAACCGTACAATATATCTATATATCATTTATTATATGTATTGACAAATTTACACTCTATTATTTCCCATTGCTGTCACAGTATACTCATTTATATCACCCACTGCTCTCGCACTATACTCATTTATAGGCATTTTTCATATTTAAAATAGTACTTCATAAAAAACAACCTTAAAAAAATACCAAAAAGTTCACCGACCATTTATTGAGGTGCTGAAACTCTCCTAGAATATCCTACATGAAGCCTCCCCAATAAGATCTTTTCGATCCCTGAAAGAATAAAAATATAAGAGCTGAAAAAATTTCAAACTACCTATGGTTTCATATAATCAAGAGACTAGACATACCTTAGGCGAAACCTCAAAAATATAATACCAAGAACTACTTAAGAAAAAGAAAAAAAAGGATATTCGACCTAAGCTACGGAAAAAACACATGTCACTTCAATGTCATAGGGAATGGTTAATTAAATGAACTAGACTTAAAAACCATTGATCTAGGGCTTAACATTTGTAATATTCCCAAATGGGAAAAGCATGAATATAGTGTGAAATGATGGAACAATATTGTAAAACATCGTATTAAAGAAAGAGGCCAATATCGAGACCTTTTGTTCATTACAAGAGCAACAAAATATGCATGAGAAATGGACCATAAGATGTACGATAAGAAATAACAAGCCTCCAATGGAAAAAATCCCTCAAAAGAGGTGCTGCTGCTATATATAAAGAGCCAGAAGGCTGCTACAACATTGTTTATAAGACACTACTATAGAAAATTATTAAAAAACAGTTCTAGGGCTTATATTTGCTTCAGAAGATAGATCCAATACAGATCTGAGCACTATACAAAGTCCTTTGAAGAGCCACTTAAGGGTTTTTAGCAAAACACCATGTACAAGATGGGGATCTAAGCCCTAGGGCTGAAGATCCACTGCAAATATAGATCTAGAAAGTGTGGCTAATCTGATATAATAAATCATTCAGCCTCCTCCAATAGATATCCTATATGAAAGGAATACCCCCTTCACTGACAAACCTTCTCTCCAAATGGTGTGCCAAACCACCCTGCAACTCCTCCTACACAAATAACATAGATCTGGAAATAAACTTCTCTGTAGGGACAAATAAATAGTAGGCCTGATGCCAAGATCTAAAAATATTCACAAGGTCCTTCCTTACTGTCCTCCCAATGGAATGTAAGCCTCATCCATTGAAAATAAGTAGTGAGATGACCCGAAGATGGTCTCCACTGCTGCAACCTGCAAAACAACGTAACCCTCAACAAGATCTGCATTGTAAATGAAAGATGAAGCTTGGCCTTAAGCCTGATAGTGGGAAATGTAGTACAATAATCCTCTGAGAGCTTCGCAATGGAAGAGGTGGGATTCTTGATCAAGAAAACATAGTGCTTAACAACACTCAATCTCAACTAAACAGCTTTAGAAAGATATATGTCTAAATAGACCATATATTCAAAAAATTCATATATCAATACATAATGAATAATGGCTGCAGTCATCTTCCTTAAACAAGATATGAGCTTGCAAACCCTAATCCCCATCCAATAATAGCACTACTTCCATGCAAAACATCTCCATCTAAAACTCTGTTGACTTTCATTGATGGCCACTCCTCCATGATAGCGCTATTGATTTGGTCAAAGTTGACCCAGTCAAGGTGTTCCAGCCCATTTTCACACCTAAGGGTGCTTAATTAAGCTTCGAGGATCTATCCTTTTCACATTGGCATTGATTTATTCATTATTAAGGAGGATTATGGATTTCCATTTTCTTCTTATTCATTAAACAAAAAGCAAAAGAAAAATTTAATATTCCAACTAGCTCATGGCTAATTGGGAATATTACAGTCCTCCCTTCCAAAATGTTGCTTGTCCTCAAGAAAATGACAATGTGAGTGCTGCAACTCTTCTCCTCTATTATTGGTGACACAAACATGTGATAAGATTCCCTCATAATCTAAGTGTCTACTAATCCATCCCTCCATGAATTTCTCCAAATTTCTTATGACATGAAAATAATTCATCCCACAAGGAGACAATAGTCCAAATTAAACAAACATGGTTTGCCTAATTTTCCCCCTGAAACATGTAGCATAATGAACATGGAGAATCTCTCTCCCATGGGGCACATAAATTCCTCCCATATTCCCTCCAAGCATTCCCATCAAAATAATAAGTACATCATCAATGTATGGGATCAAAACTAAGTACATGCGAATAGAAATTTGTACAAATGGAGGTGGGTCATAGTCCCACATGTGGAGCCAGCGTAGTAAATCTCCTAACTGAATCAGATAATGATATGGTAAGCGGCTTACCCACCTCTTAATTTAGTCCCAAGTCTTCTCACAATAGCTGAAAGTGTGAGATATGTTTTGTGCTTTTGGAGTGCACCCACAATGATACAACATCTCCGTATATCCTCCAAGGGAGTGGCTATGTTCAAAAATGTTTATGGCCCAAAGTTGGCCATGAATTTTATATGGAAGTATGCTCCTCCATCGATCTATGGCCTGCATATACATGGTAAAGAAATGCAAATATTCATCAAATAAAACATTATGTACATAAGCATGTTCTTCACCAAAATTTCTGCTCATACAAATGGAGTGGTCCATAGATATATCCCCTCTCATTCCAAAAGAGGAAAGAGGTGGCTATGATAACTCATCTATATAGTTATGGATCTCTTACTCCACATGGTTCATTCATATTTGAAAATTCTGATATAGTTCCTCTTCAAAGCCTTCCCAAGTGTAGCTCTCCACGATAGTGTTGTAGGCCCTCATGGAAAAAGTATGGCTGAAAAGGAATTCTTCATGCGCTCTTTGTAGCCACTTATCCTTGATATTGGAGGCTCTAGGTAAGAATATACTACCATAATGATAGATGAATTCATCTTGGACTAAATAGCCCTCTTCATGTAGTTGGTCATCAAGTATTATACACGTGAATACATCCTTTGAATAATCCATTAGTAGTTGGGATTTCCAAGAAGGATCTATCCTCCATAGTTACAATGCTGATGATCTATCACAAAGAACATCTGTCATATCGCTTCCCTTCTCCTTGACATCTCCCATGCCAAAGGTACTTATTGGGGTGTTTTATTCCCTCCTTATTGCTCTTCTTGCATATGCTCATGCTCAAGTAAAGGTTGAATCTTTTGGAGGTTAGTCTCCCATGGGAAGCTATCATCCATCCAAAATTTCCTGAGTTTAGCCAGAGCATGCATGTGTGGTCACCATCTTCTACCATGTAGGGAAGATTTCTCTTCAATTGAGAACATCTTCTGAGTCTCCATAGTCAGTGAATGGTCTCCTTGCACCATGATGGTGTCCTCCTCCAATCCTACAGCATTTCCTCCCAGCGTAGTATGAGATGTGAGAGTGAGTAATGATGATATTGGGAGATTGTCTCCCTCCTCCTTAAGCCTACCCAAGACTCTCAGTGCTATATCATGGTCTTCTAATGCTCCCATTCCTCTTGGATGTATGAATGGTGCATCATGATGTGAGACATCTCTCACCAAATCTGGATCAAGTGGCCTCCCAGGTGGTTTACCACAAGATAATGATGTCTCATGGACCAATCTCATATGCATAATAGATGGGACTATCATGTCCCTGCTTCCACTATACAATTCAACTCCGTTTCTTGTGTGGAAGTTTTATGAGTTGGATACCACTCTTAATGATGCAAGAGTCCCTATAATTTGAGTAATTACTTCATCCTCACCCCGTGGTGGTGGTGGATCATCTCCTACTATTCCAGAGCTATGACCCTTCTCTTGTTCTTCTTCTTCTCCCTCCTCATCATCTGAGAAGACCTTTATGTAGTGTGCCCTTCCTGCTGCATATTTTTCTTTGCGTGCCCAATATTATTGGCATGTGAAGCGAAGCTTCCTCCTCCTCAAATATCTTCGAACATCATCATCAAGAGGTTTTTTGTATTGGCTCTCCTTTGAAGGAGGAGCTTTCTCGTATTTTCCCTTTGATGGGAAAGAGGGCTTATGCTAAAATTTTTCCTTTTCTTTTGGCAAGGCATCTTGAAGATCTCTAGCCATTTCAATGGCACCTTGAAGGGTAGTGGGCTTGGTAGACTTAACCAACCAATGAAGAGGTTCATCTAACCCATTAATGAACATATAGACTCTTCTTGCTGCAGATAAATCAAGAACCATAACAAAAAGTCTTAAAAATTCAGAAATATAAGTTTCTAGATTACCTGATTGTTTTAGCTTTGCAAGCCCCATGAATGGTGCTTCAAGATCTCTTCTATAAAACCTCTCCAGCAACCTCCTTCTAAAATCTGAATATGCAGTCACATTGGCATGACCCAATGTAGACAAGCCATGGAACCACCAATCATGTGCTTCACCCTCAAGGTGAAGCGCTGTTATCTTAATGGCCTCCATTTCTGGAACTTTGTTGAGATGGAAGTAGATGTCAAGATTCTCTACCTATGATTTGGCAGTGCATTTAGATGACCCATCAAAGTTTGGTAATAAAAATTTTCCCATAGTGCGGTGTAGATCATGATTCTGAATGAATCCACCACTTCTATTGTGATGCCTAGGTCTCATATTTTCCTTGATTTGAAAAAATTCTTGAAAGCTCAAGTGGTCCTTCAATATCTGATTTTGAGACTCATACTCCATGAAATAGTCTTCAAGGGATTCCTCTTCTTGGCACCCTTCATTTCCAATTGCCAAGAATGTAGGAATTGTAGAGCATTGGGAAACTTGTTGCTGTTGCACTTGTTGATCACTCCAGTGATGAGAAATGTTGGAGATTTCACCTTGTTGAAATCCTTTAGGGGATTCCTTGTATCTATCCATCCTCATATCCTTGATTTTTCTAGCAATGTATTGCATAGCTTTGAGAATAATCTTAGGAAACTCTTTCTCTTCATCTTCTCCTCCAGGTAAAGGGGTTTTACCATTCTCTTCTTTTTCATTTGTATAATCAAACTTCTTGTGTATTATTATTTTATACATCTTCTCTCTATTGGTAAGAGGATATCCTTCTTCAGATAACATATTGGCTTTTCAGGATGCACAGGTTGTGCCAAGATTATGCTATGATACCACTGTAATATTCCCAAATGGGAAAAGCATGAATATAGTGCAAAATGTTGGAACAATAGTGTAAAAAATCATGTTAAAGCAAAATTCCAATATGGACACCTTCTATTAATTATAAAAACAACAAAATATGTATAATAAATGGGCCATAAGATGTACAATAATAAATAAAAAGCCTCCAATGGAAAAAATCCCTCAAAAGAAGTGCTACTACTATATATAAAGAGATGGAAGGCTACTACTGTGATGTTTATAAGAAACTTCTACATCAAATGATTATGCAATAGATCTAGGGCTGATATGTGCTTTAGAAGATAGATCCAATACAGATCTAAGCACTATACAACCTCCTTTGAAGAACCCCTTAAGGGTTTTCGGCAAAACACCATGTACAAGATGGGGATCTAAGATCTAGGGCTGAAGATCCACTGTAAAATAAAGATATAGCAAGTGTAGTTGATTTGATATAAGAAATAATGTAGCCTCCTCCAATAGATATCTTAGATGAAGGGAAGATCCCCTTCACTAGCAAACCTTCTCTCCAAATGGTGTGCCAAACCACCCTGCAACTCCTCCTACAGAAATAACGCAGATCTGGAAATAAACTACACTGTAGGGACAAATAAATAGTTGGCCTGATCCCAAGATCTGAAAATATGCACAAGAGCCTTCCTTATTGTCCTCCCAAAGGAAAGGAAGCCTCCTCCACTGAAAATAAGTAGTGAGATGACCAAAATATGCTCTCCGTTGCTTCAACCTGCAAAAAAAATCAACCCTCAACAGGATCTACTCTTTAAATGAAAGATGAAGCTTGGCCTTAAGCCTGGTAGTGGAAAATTTAGTACAAGACTCCTCCAAGAGCTTCTAAATGGAAGAGGTGGGATTCCTGATCAGCAACACCTAGTGCTAAACAACACTCTATCTCAGCTAAACAGCTTGAGAAATATATATGTCTAAATAGACCATATATGCAAAAAATTCATATACCAATACATAATGAATAATGGAGGAAATCATCTTCCTTAAATAATATATGAGCTTGCAAACCCTAAGCCCCATCCAATAGTAGCACTACTTCCATGCAAAGCATCTCCATCTAAAACTACATTGTCTTTCATTGATGGCCACTCCTCCATGACAACGTTGTTGATTTGGTCAAAGTTGACCCAGTCAAGGTGTTCCAGCCCCTTTTCTCACCTAAGGGTGCTCAATTAAGCTGCCAAGATCTATCCGTTTCACATTGGCATTGATTTATTAATTATTAAGGATGATTATGGATATCCATTGTCCTCTTATTCATTAAATAGAAAGAAAAATAAAATTTTAATATTCCAACTAGCTCATCACTAATTGGGAATATTACAACATTAAATGCATCTAGGCAGGTATACCTCCGAATTAGTGTCATATGCCATCCAAATTCATATTCTTCAGAATTTGTAACCATATTTAACAGTTATCACTACAAATTGTCATATCATTGTTTAACGCACATAGAAAATTTAGGTTTGGGTGATCCATTCGTCTTTATGAATTAGAACACCTGTTATGCGGTTTGAAGTTCAATTTGTAGAAATATGCACCACATGTAATTTTTTACAAAAAAATAACCTCATGAGAAATTTGAAACACTGGGCTCTTACATATTTTTTTGCGAATACTACCTACTATAAATACGTTAAGCATTGAAGACATTTGTCAGTATTGAATACAAAGATTATACTCAAATTTGAGTTATTTTTCATATCCACTGGTATTTCTTTGGTACTGAATATGGATATTGTACTCAAATTTTAGTTATTTTTACTGAAAATTTTCATATGCATGAGTATTTCTTTTTTCAACTGAAGAAGTATTGATCTTCGTCAAGAAAGAGAACAAAAGATATTATACATACATTTTAGTTTTTTTTTCAACTAAAGAAATCTAGCCTATAGTGTCTCAAGAATAACAAGAATGTGTCCTTGATTATACCATCAAGAATTTGTCTCTTATACCATGAAGAACGTATAAACCAAAATTCCGCACCTAATCATTCCACCATATTATAAAAAACAACCTGGAGAAATAGTAGACTACAGATATGTTGACAACCAAAGGAACTAGCCGATTACTGGTATGTTGACAACAAAATGAACTAATATATTATCGTTATGTTTCATGTAATCGATTAATCACAATATCCTTCAGAAATTGATCTCTAGTTTTAACAATCGCACTAAAATATTCAAGAGAAAATTAGTTTTAAAATTCCCCATAAAAATATTCAAGAGAAAATTAAGATTAATTGGGCTTTATAATTCAACAGTTTCAAAGGGTAGATTAATCATAATATCCTTCAGAAATTGATCTCTAGTTTTAATATTCCCAATAAAATATTCAAGAGAAAATTAGGTTTAAAATTACCAATAAAAATATTCAAGAGAAAAATTATGTTTAATTTGGATTCCTAATTCAACAGTTTCAAAGGGTAGAAGGAAGGGTGACTTTTTCGCATCTGCAAATATTAATGATTTATTTTTTCAAATTAGAGGAACACTATAGTTATTTTGGGTTAAAGTAAAAAAATCAGCTATTGTTTTCACAATGTTCATGTCCAAAACCTACTTTGTCAGTTTACGGTCTGAACATGAAAAAGAAAAGTGGGAATATACTCAGATGTGGCACTCCATGTTGTTCTCCTGGTTGCAGAAAGGGCAATAGAAGATTGTACTGAGATTTTCCTGCTTTTTCTTGGGCTCTAGCTTCTTCGATGACTTACTCCTTCCCATACTTTTCCCTTTAAAACCCTCCAAATTACACAGTAATCCTCTTGCTATAGAACTTATGAGAACCAATAAATTAATGGCATAGCTTACCGGAAAAGAACACGTAGAAGGGGCTTAACAAGGAGACTAATACAGTACCTGTGGATGAATTCCTTGAGATAGTGGATTGACTCTTTGGAACTTAAAGGAAATTGATAATTAATTACAGAGATAACCAGAAAATAACACACGAAATGGACTTAACAGGCCAGTGCATTACCTAAGAATTAATTACACGAAACAAACTTACAAAAAAGGCCAGTGCATTACCTGAGACTGAATTCCCCCAAGAGAGTGTAACTGTGAATCACGAAAATCCAAGTGAGATGCCAATAAGAGCACATAGTGTTATATGTAGTCACCTTACCAACTTAATTTGGCGTTGTGTTTTTTGAAAAAAAAAAAAAAGGTTTTAAACGTAGGTAAAAATGGGTCGTGTGTGGAAGCAACTGTTATGTGGATGATATGTGTTTGTGGACTATAGAATATAGGGAATACCTAGGGCTTTGTGTGCACTGAGCCTTGGTTACGTCTCTGTAGAGCATCCGATGTATCAATTCCTTGGAAGAGTGAGACATCGAGAGCCACGGATCAGTTGGGAAGCGAAGGCGCCTAATGAGAACTGCCTCAAATATCTCCTGCGGCAAGTCTCCAATAAAAGGGAAACTCCACTAAGAATTATGTATAGGATCATTCCTATGGTCCAGTCATCCACATTCTCATTGTAATCCTTCCCTTCCAACAATTCTTGTGATAATATAGAGTACCCACAATTCCTTGCATTAATCCTTCCCCTGCATATTAATCTGGGAATTTCAACCATGGGATTCATCAATTCATACCCACCAAAAATTTCATAGACTTAAAGAGGTAAATGGGGCAAGCATAATAAGCATACTTGGAGAAAAAGAGGACGCTTGCCCAAATTTTGGAAGCTTGATTTCAATGAGGAAACTCGAATTATTGGCAAAGAGAATGTTATCAGGTTTTATATTTTGGATTCCAATTGAGTGGCAGTAATTGATGGCCTCCATGAGCTTTTGCGGGATGCTGGCGGCCTTTTCTTCTAAAAAGTGATCTACTCCTGAGTACATATCAATTACCATATGGAGAAACTCATCATCCTCATAAACCTGAGCACATCTCCATTACCAAATGGACAAACTCATAAACCTCATAAAGTGCTTGCTGGTGCATTTTTGGCTTGCTTCTATTTCTTATTGTGTGTTCTAAATCCAATATGGATGGATAAATGGTGTGCTCGAGTTACCTACTTCTAACTGATCAATAACAATATTCAATCTTAAGTTAGATATTATTTTAATTGTCTAACGTCAAAATCAACGATACATAATGGTACAAGTGGTAGTTGAGGAAAGTTGTTTTCAAATAAAAGCACTTTACAACGTAAATATCAATAGACATCAAAAAAATTATCTCATGATACATATTACATTGTTAAAATTAAAAAATATCATAAAAATGAACTAATATATTGTTTTTATTATAAAAAAATTAATATATGAGTGAAACATAACGAAATTTACCCCATTTAGTATGGAGATTCTTCACCTATAAATAGGTTTTATTACAATATCATAAGCCAATATCATTTTACTCAAAAAAATCATTTGTATATATATAACAAGGGTTGCATGGAAACCTAATCCTTGCCACACAAGTTTAGAAAAAAGATATGGAAAGGGATATTACTTAATCATTATCCTAAACCAAGTGATTACAAAATCATTTAATTCTATTTTATGTATGGATTTATATGAATTCAATCTTTGTGACCTTATCTTAATTATTTTTTATAGTTGATTTACAAAGAACTAAGTGAACTTGAACTATGAGTGATATAAGATTTTCTCATAAGATTATTATGATAGCCTAGTGAAGCAAGAAATCCAAATCTTTGCACCTAGATCCATGTGTGATGAGTATGATGCAAAATAATTACTCTCTTGTGTCATACAAAGGTTTAGTTGTTGTATATTTTTTCGTACATTCCACTTATATTTCTTGCAAATTAAAAACTAAAAAAACTAATATATTTCTTCTGAATTAAGAACTTCATTATCAACTATGTTACTATGTTTGATATGTAGTTTCTATTACATTACATGTAGAGAATTTTGACTTACCTCCACCAAATAATAAAATATTTTATATTTATTTATTAATTAAACGAAAGATTGATGAAAAATAGGATCATGTTTTACATATAATTATTTTCATTAAACAAAAGATTGATGAAAAATAGGATCATAATTTACATATAATTATTTTCATTAAACAAAAGATTTATGAAAAATAGGATCATGCTTTACATATAATTTTTTTCCTTTTTAATAAATTATTACCTACATTTTGTATGTTCTTGAAAGTATGTGGGATTAATAAAATTAATATTATGGTGAAGGTGGGTGATTTTAGATAACGGTTACACATTTGGAGACCACTAAGCTTAGCTCGGCATCTAGGAAACAATTAGAAATAACCTATGAATAATTTTCCATAAATCCTTTGTAGAGTCTATATGAAACTATAAGAAATCAAAAGTTCATTTATCCAAGAGGTTTGTTAAAATATTTTATCAATGTATTACTTAAAACGAATATGATGTGTAATTATTTCCATATTTAATTGTCTTAAATTATAAATACTTTTTCAAAGTTTGCAAAGTTTACACTATTAAAAAAATATGCTCTAAGAAATATGATCCCTCTAAACTGAATCTAAATGTGTTATGGAAAATTTTGAAAACATTTTTCTTTTAGAAACCTTGTTCATAGAACTTCTTATTATTTTTTTTCCATAAACTAAATAGTATAAAAGTTGTCTTCTCCATTAGTTAAATATCTCTTCATAAAGAGACTATTTTAGTTTTTTATTTTATTTATCCTCATTCAAAATATTGTTCAGTTTTTTGACATTCTTTTCACTTTCTAAAACTTTTGCATAAAATATCTCATTGTTCTAATTTTTTTATTTCCATAAACTAAATGATATAAAATTTTTCCTTTCCATAAAATATCTCTTTATAAATCTTTATAAAGTAAATTTCTCTTTATACACCAATGAATTCAATTTTATTTCACTGGATCTCATTCAAAATGCGCTTAAATGGTTGATAAATTAATTGAAATTGTCGATTTGAGTTGCGTAGGTTTTATAACATTTCTACTAAATATTAGCATCAACTTCCGCGAAAGAATCCTCTACCTGAAACTCTCAGGAAGAAAATTATTAGTTGTTTAAACAAATTATTAACTAAAAAAATATAAATACAGTTCAGTTCACTTCTGTAAATTGTTTATCTAGTGAACTGTGATTTTTTTTATAATTAAATATGCTTTTCTTGAACAATTGAAATTATAAACTTTTGATTGCAGCGAATGTTTGATAAAATTAAGAGAAACATATTATAATCTATATGTTATATATGTAAATCTATAATCTTCACAATATATATTCAAAAACACATCTTGAACGACGAAAATCATAATTTTATAAAAAAAATTAAAATTTAAACATCAAATTCCAAAAAAAAAACACAATTTAAAATATACAAAATAAAATATAACACATATACCAATAATAAAATATAAGAAAATATAAAAATCTAAACTACACTATAAGAATCTAATGAAGATGCATTCATATTTAAGAAACACTATTATATTATCTAATTCACCTCAATACAAATCCACTATCATATCAAATTCTGCTTTATTATCATTGTATATAATATTCTACTCCATTATTACATTTTATTTTAAAACAAAAATGATACCTCCAATACATTGTACATGATGCAAATAATTATCTTCATAGTATTATCTCTATATAAAATTTTAAATTGTTTTTCACTTCATATGAAATGAATAATTAATTTTAATTTATCAATATTAAAATACTAAAATGATATGTCTGTTTGCAAATTTAAAAATAAAGATTTCTAAAATATTTGGAAAAAATCAAATTTCACTTTAGTCATTAATAATTTAATTACGAAAATTTATTTTCTAACATCCATAAAAACTACAATATGAAATTTTCACTATGATATTTTATTTCTACATATTTTTGTTTGTTTTAAAATAACCCAATATAAAGCTGAATTCTAAATTTCAATTGTCCTGCAAATTTGTGTATACCTTCTCTTCATTATCCAGAAGTGGGTTGACATTATTAAAATGAAAAAAAAATCAGTTCAATACAATAGAAACATCATCTTCATCAGAATAAATGCGACCAAAATCAAATACTACCCAAGCTATGTTTTCAAAGAGGATGGATGCGTCCACGGGGTTGGATCATGGGGATTTGTATTTTCTCTGGGATCCTCATAATCCACATTGAATGTGACATATTCCTCTGCCAACGTCCATGGAATAGCTATATTTCGAAATTGCTATTAATTTTCAGCGAGTTTCTCAGATTCTGCAAATACTTGGAAAGTAATTAATAAAAACGAAAATCAACCATTTTTCTTTATCATATTGATAAGCTAATTTATAGGATCCACATCGTTAATTTACTACCTGAGACGTCCCATATAATTTGCATTCTTATTGTCTCGCATTCCCTCTGCCCTAGGAAAATAATATTTAGTAATTTTTGTATAAAGTAATGAATCATTTTATTTAAGCTTTTTTTAGTATTTTTTGGAGTTGGTTGACGCAGAGCTAGGTGCTAGGTGGAGAGAATCATTAGACTAATGATAATGATGGAAGTGCACAAATATATTTAAATTAGGATATGTATATTTCAAAATAATAAAGATATGTTAACTCAACACAATCATATTAACTTTATATTATATTCATATTTACAATTAGTGAATACAAGTATTAAAGAGTTAACTTCATATATTTGTTTACTTTAAATATTATTTTGAGATAGAGAGTTCAAAATATCCAAAGAAAAATGAATATTATGGAGATTCTAAGTTCTCTATCTTAAAATCTACACCACATAATGTAACACTTTCATATAAAAATAAATAAAAATTAATTACATATGTATTACTAACGCTAGTTCTTATTAGTGCATATATCCATTATGAAGAGACATAATGGTTTTCTGTTAAAACTAAGATAAAAAAATTAAACCTATGATTCATAGCACATTTATTTAGTGTACATGTGTGATTAATTTTTATTTATTTTGTACCATATCTCCCTTGTCGCCCAAGGTACGAATTGAGATTGATTTCATTTATATTACATAATCAAACTTGTGATCTAGCGTCCATTGGTTATACACTGGTGATTTAATTTATTAATACTGTCAAATCGGTGCAAGCGCAGCTCATGTATAGTGACAAGTGGCTCGGTTGGAATCTTGAGGGCATTGGAGATTTGGTGTATCCGGGCTTCTTGAGATCTTTCCCCAGAGGAACGGCAGTGGCCAGATCCAACACATCCAACAGTGGGAATGAAGGACAAGCAGTTTGATGGTAACTACCCACCAGTGCCAAAGCACGCGACCCGCATTTGTATTCCGCCCTGGTTTTAAATGAGCTCTATAACCTACCCAGAACTCTTTAAGGTTTTTCCAACAGTGGCAATAGTTTTCGCTCATCTTTGGCTAAGCTGGGTTCAATTGTGCACCATGTGGTGTTGTTCGTTCATCTTCTGGGTGTCTGCACATTCTTCTCTTAATTCCTTAGCTCCTGATGACTGTGCTCATGGCAAGGCACAAGCTACAGACCTAGTCATGTCTTTGCACAGGTATGACTGCCTAGTTTCACGAACTATTTAGGTCTTCTGAGGTTTCAAGGCGTGCTATTTTTCGTCGGTTTGCTAATTGTGTATTTGTTGGGTTGGCAGGTGTCTCCTCCACCTTGATTTTTCACAGGTACATGTACTCCTATTTGTCCATTTTCATTAGGCTCTTTTCATTTCAGTGTTTAGGTAATTCTGATGTCCATGATTTATTCTTTTGTTTGATTATTTTTCTCGGCTTCTGCATAGGGTTTAAACCCATATCCTATATGTTCTTGCAAGTGGAGGACACGGTTCAAAACCATTGGATGACACTGTTGTCCACTACACTTGGCTATTTTTACATCAAGGGTTTACAAGTGTTGCTTATGGTTTCTTTTTAGCTTCGCATAATTCTCTTAAGGTTTCTTCTGGCCCAGGCCGTGAAGTTTGAGTTGTATTGGTTAATTTATTGGAGGGTTAAGAGGAATCCTTCGATTCCACAAGGCTAAACTGCTACATTATTTATTGTAGACATTTGAATACATTTTTATATCGAACTGTATTTATTTTCGAATACCCTTCGAGTTGCTTTCAGACCTTTCCTCTCTGTATATGCCACATTTCTGAGGCGGCTGAGGTTTTTTCCGAATTTGAGGGTTTAGACATTACAGTCGGGTGTCCTTGATTCTGTGTATTTTCCATTTTGATGTAAAATTATTATGTGAGAGATTTAAGATTATTTTCTCCAAATTTCCATCGGTTTCGTTAATATAAATATTGCGTTCTATTAATAGGAATGTTGGTTTCCCTAATTTTGTTTTGTCAACAATTTCTTTTAATTGTTAGGGTTATGATTACTATTGAATATATATGTTGTATTTCTTCTACTGTTTCAGGGGTTTCCTCGCAAATTCTGGTTATACCTATCCCCTACAGGACTGCCCGGTCGGATTTTGCTATCTATACATACGACTTAACCTGCGTGTTATCATGTTCTCAGAATTTTTTCATTATTAATTTTGGAATAGTACTAACTATCCTCAAGTCTGGTCATAATAAGCATTGACTGTATGTAAGCTTCTTGTCTGAAATAAACCCCGGATTGTTTTATTACATGTATATGTTATAAGTCTTTATTCATACATAGTCCTGTGATTCACTGCATATGTACAAAATGACACGAAACTATATTTAACATAATTACAGTACTATTTGTTTTGTTATCAACACGGTCCTTATGTATGTATGTATGTATCTATCTATCTGTGTGTGCTTATATCTGTGTATATATATATATATATATCTGTGTGTGTGTGTCTATATATATATATATATGATGATGATGACGATGATGATGATGGTTAACGTCCACTGAGACCGAACTTTGGTCTATCGGACCTATAATCTTCTTATTTCTTAATTGTATCGCTTCTCATCTTTTTGGCAAAATTGGTGTTGTAGCTTTCTTTTCTTCTCTACGGCTGTCCAAATTCCTTTATCTTGCACCTCGTTCATCTCTTCTGATTCTTGGGACACTGGTGTCTTATCTTCAAGATCTGGAAGATTTGTTTTGCTGCTAAATGAAGATTTCTTTTGAGTAGTATTCAAATTCTCATAAATGTTTATGCTGGAGAGGTTGTCAAGTTCATTTTTTGTTGTTGGGAGGGGCTTTCCCCCTCCTTGTCTTGAGGGTTGTTTCTTTCTTGCCTGCTTTCTTGCGATTCAATGTTTTCTGGAGAGTATTCTTCGTTGATGACAGCGTAAAGTTTCGTTTGTGCTCCTTCCCACCATGTAGATCTATGGTGATTCTTTTTAGTAGAATTTTTTTGAGAGACTTTTGGGCAATTTTTGGCTAGATGGTCTGTCTCGAAGAAGGATCGACATTTGAAGAGGACACTTTCATAGTCGAGTTTCTTGTTCCATACATGATCTTTTCTTGTCAGGATTATTTCAGCTAGGAATCTGACACTGAAGTCCATTTTTACAAAGATGGATGCAGAGGTGGTTCTCACATATTCCTCTGTTTCTGGGCACCTGCAGTAAAATTTCAGAAATTGCATTTCCAATGGATTTTAGCGAGGAGAGATTGCAGAGATGCAAAGGTAGGTTTGGAAATATGACCCAAACTGGTGCTGAGGTTATGACTATTGTTGAGGGATCAAATGATAGGTTCCATGGCTTTATGAATAGGCCTGAGTTTTCCCAAAACCAAGGGCTGGAATCTAAAATGAATTGTCTGCTTTCAGATTTTTAAAAATCTACTATAAAGAAACCCTTAGCACAGGGGTAGATATTAAATTTCAACATCAAGCATTACTAATTTATTAGTTAGGGAAATAGCATTACTGGTTATCCAGTGAGTTGTAGGAGTCCAATACAAACATAGAAGATAAGATTCACCTTCCAACCAATGAGACCAGTTTTTTACCAGGACTCCCCATTCCCCAACCCCCATTCCAATTCCACACACAAAGATAATTATGTCATTTACCTGAGACCACGTGATATTAATCAGCTATAGTCTTGGTACAGATAATTCCACTGGCACACCAGCTGAAATTATCTTCCTTTGTTGTTTTTTGATAACAGAACTTTTCTTGTTTCTTTTCTTGTCCTAAGGTTCAGATTACCCCCTTCTTGGCCTTCTCTTATTTTTTAAGGAGAACAAGGAATGTTTACTCTAACTTTTCTTTACTATCTTTATGTGTGGAACCGTTTCTTTGCATCTGACATCTATAGCTTCTAATTGGCCTCTTTAACATCAAAAGGAATTCCAACTAAATAGTCCACATCAATTTCCTCTTTTATTTATTTAATAAATTTATTTAATTTATTTTCTACCCACTCAAAAGAAACCTCATCCCCGATGTTTTTCTACCCCTGAAACAACATTGATTAAGATTCATGCATAATTTTCTTGTCTTCCCATGTTGCTTCCTCTTTGATAAAATCTTTCCAATGTACTTTAAGCTGGGGGATACTTCATTTCTGCAACACAGTTTCTCTCTGATTGGGAATAGGCAGGGGTTTG
Organism: Pinus albicaulis; assembly: GCA_034641835.2. Lineage (NCBI taxonomy): Eukaryota > Viridiplantae > Streptophyta > Pinopsida > Pinales > Pinaceae > Pinus > Pinus albicaulis. The sequence continues at coordinate 474,028,812 of CM076580.1, read as the reverse complement.
ACTTGGAATTCCCCATCCAGATTGACCTGAATATTTTGCCATTGTATTATATGTCTTTGGTCATGGATATATATTTTTTAATAGAGAGACTTGAAACACATTGTGTAGACGTATGTGGCTAGGAAGTACCAGTTGATATGATATTGGGCCAATCAAGGAAATGATCTGGAATTTGCCGCAGTATTAAGGGGCTAACATGGAATGTCTTCGCCAACTTAAAGTAATTGGTTTAGGTTTCACTCTTACATATACTTGACCTCCTACCTGATATTCCCGATAAATTCTTCATTGGTTGGCATAATTTTTTCACTGTCATGGGCGACTTTTAAATTGGCTCTAACCTTTTTCACCGTGGTTTCCATTTCCTTAATCATATAAGGGCCCAACATCCACTTATCATCCCAGCTATTCCAATTGATTGGTATGCGGCATTTTCTCCGATAAAATACCTCAAATGGGATCATCCTTAAATATGAGTGGTACCCATTATTATAGGCAAACTCCACCAAATGTATGTAGTATTCCCAGTTAATAGGTTGTTGCATCATGGACATCCAGAGCATGTCTACTAATACTTGGTTTACTCACTCAGTTTTCCCATCATTCTACGGGTGGTAGGATGTGCTAAATTGTACGTGAGTTCCCAAACCAGTAAAAAATGCCTTCCAAAAAGCAGAGGTGAAATTTACATCTCTATCTAAGATGACCATTCTAGGAATTCCATGTAGTCGAAAAATATCTCTCATAAAATATCTGCAATCTGAACTGCTTTACACGTTGATTGAACTGGTATGAAGTGAGCTACCTTGCTCGTTTTATCCACCACCACCATTATCGAGTCATTTTGTCTTTTCGATTTTTGCATCCTAGTAATAAAATCCAAAGTTACAATTTACCATTTTCATTCCAGAATAGGTAAAGGGTGAAGTAGACTAGCTGGTTTCTAATGCTCAGCTTTCACCTGCTGGCATTCTAAGCATTGTGCCAGATACTGAGTTGTTTTAGCTTTCATTCTAGGTCAAAAATAATCCCTTAGTAAGGTAGTAATTATTCTCTAGTATCCTAAATACGCACCATAGGGGGTTCTATGATACTCATATAGAATAAATATTTTAGTAGCTTGCTACTTTGGTATGTAAAACACTTCACTGGTAGGTCAGTAATTTATCACCACTAATATTATAACCCATCTTTCTTTTCAGACTGTCTTCCTTTTCTGTTTGCTTCCATAGGTAGTGACACTAGAGGTCTTTCACCGACGCCTCTTTAATTTGTTCCACATAATTAAATCCTATTTTGGTGAAGGAAATTTCATACACATAGTTTAAGTTATGACTTAGAGCATCTGCTACTCGATTTTCTCTTCCTTTCAAATGTTTAATATCAAAGTCGAACTCACTTAGTAAATTGGCCCATCAGGCTTGACGCACATTCAAGTTTGGTTGGTTGAAGAAGTTTGTTAGCCTACTATGATTTGTCATCAATATAAACCTCTTCCCCCACAAATAATGTCTCCAAACTTTTAGAGCATGGACAATTGCAGTAAATTCTAAATCATAGGCTGAGTAATGTTGTTCATAATCCTTTAATTTTCGGGACTCACATGTTATCATTTCGCCTTCCTACATCAGCACACCCCCTACCCCAGATTGACTTGCATCAGTACAAACTAAAAACTATTTATTTGGATATGTTATGGGCATAACTCGTGCTATGGTCTATAATTTTTGTAACTGAGAAAAAAAATTTCAAACTTCATGAGTCCAGATAAATGGTATCCCTTTCTTTTGTAAATTTGTCAAAGGACAGGCTAATTTGGAGAATTTCTTGATGAAGCGATGATAGTACCCTGCTAACCCCAAAAAGGATCGAATGTTTTCCATGTTGTGAGGAACAGGCCACTACATGACTGTTTTGATATTTTCTAGATCAATCATTATACCTTTAGGTGTAATGACATGCCCCAATTATTGTATATGTTCCTTAAAAAAAACACACTTGTTATATTTTGCATGCAGTTGCTTCTCGCGCAAATTTTGTAACACAATGCGTAGATATTACTGATGTTCGTCCATGTTCTTGGAGTATATTAGGATGTCATCTATGAATATCAATACAAACTTATCAAGGTAGGCGTGGAATATTCCTTTCATGAGGAACATGAAAGTGTTTGGGACGTTGGTCAAACCAAAGGGAAAGACTACAAATTCATAGTGTCCACAACGGGTACTAAAGAGGGTTTTATATATATCTTCATCTTTAATTCTGATATGATGATAACCATATCTTAAATAAATCTCTGAGAATATTCTGACACCTTTAAATTAATCAAACAAATCGTCAATTTGAGGTAATAGATATTTGTTTTTAATCGTCAATTTGTTTACTTTTCTGTAATCTATGTAGAGTCGTATTGTGTCATTCTTCTTCTTAACGAAGAGTACCGGTTCTCCCCAGGTGAGATGCTTGGACGAATATAGTTTTTATCCAACAACTCTTGCAATTGGATTTTCAACTCTGTAAGTTCGAGTATAATCATTCTTTAAGGGACTCTAGAAACTAGAGTAGCACCTGGAATCAACTCAATGGTAAAGTCCAAATCCATTTTTGGTGGTTGCCCCGAGATTTCTTCCGTAAATATGTCCACAAAATCCTAGATCACAAGTATATGCTCTAATCCCGCTGCTTTTCCTTTGCATTTTTCATAGCCCACCTGCACCACATAAATCTAATATCATTTCCTTAAAAAATTTCCCAATTGGTTAGTTGTGATCGGTCTAAGTTGTACAGGTCTCTTGATCCCTTGAATTTCACATCTTTCGCCTTCTTTGTTATGATAATTAATTGTTTTATCCTTACAGTTCACTAAGGACCAATGGCTTTACAACCAGTACATACGAATTAGGATATCATAATATCCTAAAGGAAAGGCATTTAGGTCCACTTCCAGAGTTTGATTAGTTATCTTAATCAAACATATATTTACTTTAGTAGATAAGCACATTTTTTCCCTAGTAGCTAACTAAACTAACTAAGGTTGCTTAAACTTATGAATTTGAAAATGAGAAAACTCTACCAACCTATGATTTATGTAGCTTAAACTGGCTCCTGGATCTATTAATATGGAAACAACATGGTTTGACACCTTAGCCTCCATTTCAATCATGTTGGGTTCATATTCAACCTCGTGATCTTCCAGTGTTGCATGAATTCTTGGCACACTTCTAGCTGTGTCATTAACAGTTGATGTCTCCTGACCATGCGCTATTGGTTCGCGTTTTCCATGACATGGATATTTTTTTATATAATGTGATTACTCGAAACCTCAAAATTGTAGAGGGGGCTTCAGAGCAATGATTTTCTCACTTTTATTGAGGGATTCCACTATTTTTGTCTCATTTTGTGGGTGGTTTCTTTGTTGAACTTTCTCTGCAAATATAACTTGTGGTCCACTAAAGGTATTCCTAAAACAACAGTTATTTACATTTCTACCATTTGGTGTACTTTTCTAACCCTTTTACCTCCCTAGTTCATACCATCGTCCTTTTTCTGTTCTTGTTGATAACAAAGTTGTGCTTTTCTCATATAATCATTCATGTTTTTCAGATACTCAAACTCAATACGTTCTTTCATATATCCTAGAAAATTGCTGATAAACCTTTGAACCTTGGATTTGTCATCTCATAAATATGGTACACACCATAGCAGAGTGGTGAAATTTGCCACATATTCATCAAATGTCATTTGGCCCAATATTTGTTCATTAAACTCCTTAGCTTTATGATCATAAAATCATTCAGTCAAGATTTTTTTTTTAAATGTTTTTGAAAGGTTTCCCAAGTAGTCATCTATTCATTTATATTATGTACTACTTTTACTTCCTCCCACCATAACGTCGATTTTCCTCTTAACTGGTAGATGGCAAGCAAGGCCTTCAAATTTTCATTGTAGCTACAAATTTGAAATTACTTGGCCATATCTATTAGCCAATATTATGCCATCTCTTCCACCTTACCATCATAGGTTGGAGGCTTAATATTTTTTAACTCTCCTTCTAACATAACTCTTTGCCTTTTTATCTTATGTTGTACTCCACTGCTAGAGGTATCACTAGACTCTTTTTCTTGGAACTTTCAATCCCCTTCAGATTCATGGGTTTGAATAAACTCATGCATGTTTTCCTCTCTTCCCCCATGGGATTCAGCCCCATTTCCATTATCCGAGATGGATTTTGAATTTCTATTATTTTTTCTATCTGTCATAATTTTAATGATACATTCTTGCTCCCTTACCAAGCATTCATTCTTTCTTTGCAAGGTATCCATTTCTATCCTACGTTGTTGAACAGTTTCCATTAACACCTCTCTTCAATTCCTTTGCTCATTCTCTAATTGAACCCATAATTCAGGATAAAATCCTTCCAAGGATTCGATACCTCTTTCATACTCGTGCTGCCCTAGTGGAGAAAATGTTGGTACACCCCTTGTTCTCATGGTTCTCTCTTCTTCTTCACCTTATTTCTTTTTTTCAATCAATATAACAAAATTCCATATTTCCTGTCAAACAGTCAGTGTAGAATCCTGAGATCTGATACCAACTGTAACAAATCCATACAAAAAAAATTTAATTACATCACATATTAATAACACTATTTTTTATTAGTGCTTATATCCATCATGAAGAGAATTGATGGTTTTCTATTAAACCTGAGATCAAACATTAAAAATATGATACAAAGCGTATTTATTTAGCATATAGTTATGATTAATTTTTATTTATTTTTTACAATATATCCCTTATAACCTAGGGTACCAATCGGGATTGAGTTCAATTATATTACATAATAGTACTCGTGATATAGTGTCCCTTGTTCATACTCTAGAGATTTAACTTATGAATACCATCAAATGGGTGCAAGTCCAACTCCTTTACAATGACATGTGGCTCGGTTGAAATCTCGAGGGCATTGGAGATTTGGTGTATCTGGCCTCCTTGGGATCTTTCCTCAAATCAATGACAGTTGTTAGATGCAACGCATCCAATGGTGGGGATGAAGGACAAGCAGTTTGATGGTAACTACCTTCCAGTGTCGAAGCACACGATCGACATTTGTGTTCTTCCCTGGCTTGAAACAAGCTCTGCAACCTACCCTGAACTTTTTAAGCTTCCGTCAACGTTGGTAATATTTTTTGCTCATCTTTGGTGAAGTTGGGTTCAATGGTGCACCATGTGGCATTGTTCATCCATCTTCTAGATTTTTGCACATTCTTCTCTTAATTCCTGAGCTCATGAGGATTGTGCTCATGGTAGCACACAAGCGACAAAGCCAACCATATATTTGCACAGTCATGACTACCCAATTCCACGAACTATTTAGATCACATGTGACAATTTTAACCATTGATTTGAAGTGTGGGTTCATTGTCGATTTTTTAGCTAGTTGTTACCCATCGCAAGGTTTAGGGAATTACACATATCATGGTTTATGGTTTTCTGCTGCCTAATAATTGACCATACACTTGCATTTTACATTTTGTTTTTTGGGTTTCAGGTATGAAACTTGAATGTCAGTAAAAAATATCTTATTTTCATAAGTATGCGAGTCATGAACAAAAAAAATGCCATGGAAAAGGTTATGTCATCATCACTACCATCCTACATATGAGTCCCTCATGGATGCTACTGATTATTTTGAAGATATCACTAGTGGGAAGAGGAATTTTCCCACCGGCTCCCAATGCTTCTACCTCTCCAACTCCCTCATAACCTCCAATTGTGGGTAGTGGGGAGCGATTTGGGTAGATAATGAATAATATAAATGGTCATGGAAGAGGTTGTGTATTTCCTTGTTTACTATTGTGATAAGTTTTCAATAGGCTTTCATAAATGAAAAACTTATGTGATAAACTTTGCATTTAGTTTTACAAGCCCAAAACATGGTTTAGTTCGTTAATTTATTTGTGTAAGGTTAATACCCTCTTGCTATTTCCTACAGGGAAATTATTCATATTGCGATGACTGATTTCATTACTATGTTTGTTTGACCTTTATTTCTACCTTGACTCAATGGCAGGATTGAGTCCTTGCAAGCAATACCCAAGTGGATACATTGATTCCTTATTTTTTGGTTTTGGATGGATAGACTTGAAATAAAAAAACAAACCCTCTGTACTCATTCTTTATGAATAAAAATGATTCTTGCTTCTCAATGAATGGTTGATGAATGCCAAAGACTGGATTCTTTATGAATAACATTGATTCTTGCTTCTCAATGAATGGTTGATGAATGCCAAAGACTGGAAGATGAATGTAAACCATTTGAAAAAATGTTGACACCACTATAAATAATTTTGTGGTTGTTTGACCAAATGCCACCCAGATAATATTTTTTTAAATTAGCATAGGGGATTAAGGTTTTTCTTGGAAAAAATATCACACTTATAGTGTTCAAGAAAAATTTCAAGCAATGAGGTGACTTTCCTACTAATTAGAGAATGATTTACTCACATACTAGGTGGGACAACAGGTCTAACCTCAAAAATTACTACCTTCAAAATGAATCCACCCTACTATTAGTGTTGCTTCCTTTGTGTAGAGGGTTCCATGAATTATCTTTGATAAAGTTGCGAAGAAGTTGGACTGGACATGACGAGGTCTAGGGATTTTGTCTCCAAGCTGCAAATATAAATTATTGGGATTATTTCTGATTCAAAAAATGAGCTTCCCTTTACTGCATGTTATCTTTTTTGGATATTAATTTATCCTTGGAATGTACTTATCTCCTTGGTAGGTTGTTTGTTTGTGGTGTTTAGTCAGATCAAGTTCTAGGGTTTAAGTTCTGGATGTGAAAAGAATTTTATTTTCTATTTTTTCCAGCACATGGGAAGATAAAAATGACATTTTCATTTCACCATTAAGTGATTAATTTAAATTCTAACCCTACCGTGCCCTCAGACATCTAGAATACAAAGTATGAAATTTTATTGAAGGGGTCAATTTTTAAATTTCCATATTTTGGATACTAATGAAAGAGTCATGTATTTTCTCAACCAGATGAACTAAATCCAAAATATAGATGAAATTCAATTTGTGCGTAGCTTCTGATATTTTTTTTTCTCTTGAAAATTTAAGACCCGACATGAATGCCACCATTTTTGCACATTCCATCATTCAGTGGAGTTGTTAATGTTGACCATGGAATTCTCAACCCCTTCTCTTCTCATCTCATTGCACGCCGACAAATGCACAAGATAATTTGGAAATGGTTACATGAAATCTCTACCATCCTTTTTTTTCCCTTTTAAAGTCTGTAAATTAACCTTACAATGGTGGGCACAACGACACTTCTCTCCCCTGCAACATTTCCCAACAAGACTTTAACTCTCGAAATGAGCAGTTTGATGTAAATTTTCATAATATTAAACCACTAAGCATTGGATTTTCATTATTTTTACAACAGTATGGTGGTTATGTCTTTAATTTTTTTTTCAAATTCTTCGCATTGAAGAGTAGGAAATGGAGTATAGAGTTGATTTTTTTCAGTAAGTACTAAATTATTTGTTACATTTCCTTTTAAATTCCTGTAGCACAATAGATTTAAAATTGGATTTTCTTGTGATTCTTGATTTCATTTACTTTTTGTTGCATGCTTGTGTTTGCTGGTATCTCCATAGTCTCGGTATCTCCAAAGTCTAATAGAATGGTACCAAGAAAGGACATAATAGAAAGTAATCAAGATCAAGGAGAGGGTCTTCTGCAAATGACAATAATTCCTGTAAGATATCCATTAGCCTATTATGCTTCATACTTTCATGAACAAATTAAGGGGAATAGATGGAGCCTGAACTTCACTATTTTTAGTTCTATAATAAATTATTCATTTCTTAGTTATGCATTTGATATGTAGATTATAGGAATGAGCAACCAATCAACTAATCTAGAAGGAAATAATCAGTAACAAATATTTGAGGGGATTCCTAACGGATCTATCCTTCCATGCACTTATGTATATATTTTTGAAGGACCTTCGAGTGATATTTAGCTATATATATGAAATATTTATGTTACTTTGTCTAAATACAATTATTTATTTATTGTCTAAATTTCATATTCTTTGTAATTTTTGAAAAAATGCTTTCTCTAAATTTTGTCTAAGAATTTATTTTTTCTTATTCATGCACTTTGGGGCCTTCCTATTTAGAAAAATTAGATCAGTCCTTGTGCTACACCAAAAGGGTTCACAGCTGTGATTTATTAGGGATCATGGCATAACCTTAAAAAGGTGAAGAGATACTTGAGTATATTTTCCTTCATACGAGGAGAGTATGAGATCAAGAAAGGATTTAAGTAGTTAGTAAAATACCTATGAGGCAATGCCTCAGATATCTACCCTTCCATGCACTTCTATAAATATTTTGGAAGGAGATCTGATCAATATTTAGCTATATATATATATATGAAATATCTATGCTTTTTGTCCAAATGTCACCTTCAACAATTCTAATTTGATGGTAGCCACTACTTAATTCCAACTTAGTAAAATACTTTGCATCTTCCAATTGATCAAGTAAATCATCTATTCTAGGAAGTGCATAACAATTCTTAACCGTAACTTTTTTCAATGGACAAAAATCCACACACATGTTCCATGTTCGATCCTTCTTTGGCACCAACACAATAGGTGAACCGCCTGGCGATGTACTTGGTCAGATGATGCTTTTGTCCAACAACTCTTGAATTTCCTTTTTGATTTTATCACTCTCCATCACCGACATCCTATACATGCCAATGTTAGGAAGAGGAAAATATTGTTGTGACTATATTTAACGTTGAATTTCCCTCTTGGGAGGTAACCCCTTTCACTTCTGAAACATCTCATTATTTTGATTAACCACTTCAATCAAATAAGATTTAAGCTTTGGATCACAACCTTGAAATGCTTCATAATCAACATGATTTTTTGGTTTAATCATAATAAGCACAACATTCTTACTTGAATTCACTAGTCTTTTCATTATTCCTGCATTAACTAATGAAAGAATTTGTTTCTTTCGATGAGCTCTAACAATATACTCCACAACATCTTTGAACAAGTGACCTACTTGCTTTCATGGCGATGGAGGATGGTTTTTCTATAATAGAGGTAGGGACTACCAAAAACAATTCCTAAAATATCTAGTGGTACAATATGTAATTCATCATCATTGATGAAGTTTATTGTGATTGTAAACCGAAGAATACACTTTATTGTAACCTATAAATTTGTGTTCTTGCATATCCAACCCAATGGATATGGTTTGTGATGTGGAATGGTTTGAGGATTAAGTTTCTTGACTGAGTCTTCACATATCAATTTGGCTTGAGACCCACTATCAAATAGTGTGTCTATTTTCTGTATGTTTTGAAATAACCCTCACATGCAATAATTCAATCCTTGTTTCTTCATTTGGACTAGTACTATGAAAATTTGATGAACTAGTGCTATCAATGCATTCTTTTCCTTTCATACCCATGTCTGTAGTTTTAGTTTCATCATCAAATTGGATCCCAAATCTTGTTGAGTGGTTGCAACTATTTTTTGTTTCCATTTTTTGTTGAATTTCTTGGGCCTCATCTCTAGATGAAGCTTCCAACAATGGTCTTCATCGTGGCCCTATTTGGAACAATGTTTGCATTTCATTTTCTCTTCTTCCTTTTTAATGGATGGATTTTTATTTCCCTTTCCTCTAAAACCATTTCCTTTCTCTCCACCCTTAAATGAATTATTTTTACCCTCTTCTCGAATATTTTTCCCTCTTACTTGAACGTGAGTGGCTTGCACACAAACCTCATCTAGACTAGTGGGATTGAACATAAGGATAGTATGCCTTAGGTAGCTATGTAAAAACCATATATAATTCAACAATGTGTCTAGTGAATGCAAATCAAAGCATAACATAAGATCTCTTCGTCTAAATTCTTGGTTGTAATCTTGCACACTTTGACCTTTAAGTTGTCTAAAGATTTGCAAATTCATGATGGTTTTCTACATATATGCTAGAGGGTAAAATTTTCTTTTAATTATAGAAATGAAATTAGACAAAGAAATTGAGATCTTGCCATGTTTTTTTATCTCATCTTGTGTCTTGGCTTCCCACCATACTTGTGTTGCACACTCCAATCTCAAGGAAGCTAGTTGAATATTTGTATCATCATCTTGAAGGTTTTGAATCCTGTAGTAAACCTCCAACTAACAAACCCAATTGTTGCTTCCAACTATCTGCATTCACTTCACCAGTATACATAGGCAACTCAAATTTAATATCAAGTTTTAACAAGGGTTGCTTACCAATTCCTTTTGAGGTATGTTGATGAGTATGTGTAAGGGTTGGAGTAATGAAAGAGGATGAAGGTGAAGGTGAATATGGTGGTTAGCATGATGGTGGAGTAGCTGGTGGCTTATCACCATTTCCATTAACTCCTCCTCTTGGCCAACCATCTCCTCTTGGAGGCCTGGAGCTTTCACCCTGCAACCTTGTGTTCCTTTCTTCATAGAGGAATTTCACCATCTTTGTCACGTCAAAGAAAGCCTTACTAAAAGCCTTCTCATCCTCTGTCGTGTTATCATTTCCTCCTTCATGAGACATGCTTAATGAAGATTCTGCTACAATTGGAGGTGAATCTTGTGGTGGAGATTTTGGCAACTGTACCATCCTTCTCCTTGCTCCAACTAAAGAACATGCACCCACAAGCCATTAGAGAACTTCTGAGGTCTAAAATGGGCCTCCTCGGAAAACTGTACAACCAAAATAAAATTTATAAGAACCAATAGGATTCAAGATGACGATGTCAACCATGGGGGATGATTCACTACTTTTGGGGTAAAAAAGTAAAAAGATAATAATTAAATAATAAAACTACTTTTTCAACTTGGATTTTCAACTTATCTCCCTAGCGTTTCACTAAAATTTCAAGAAGGAGTACTTGTTGGATGAAAAATTAGATTCCTCATCCAAGGAGTACCCATGTTGCATACTTTCGATACACCTTGCTACATGAAAATGAAAAATACAAGAAAAAATGTGTTGACAATCACATTTTTTATGTATTTCTGATTTTTTGCATAGCAAGGTGCATCAAAAGTATGAAAAATGAGTACTTATTGCATGAGGCTTTGGATTCTGCATCCAACGAGTGTTCCTGCTCGAAATTTGAGCAAACCCATATGGAGATAAGTTGAAAATAGGAGTTGAAAAGGTAGTTTTTTCTTTTTTCCCTCTAAAATTTGATGATGTAATGAAATCTTATTTTATTATTTCCACTATTATTTTATAATTTACTTAGGAGGCCCATTTTAGACCTCAAAAGTCCCCTAATGCTTTCCTTCTCCTCTCTCGAGCTTCAACCTTGTAAGCATTTAAACACTTGCAAAAAAATTAAAACCTCCTAGCATAAGTAACCCTAGTGATCTTATACCAACTTCATCTGAATGGGAAAATTAGTGTTTGTTGTGCTAATTTAGAATATAAACAAACTACTTGAGGATTACGAGGTAAATTGCAAGTTAAGCATGATTTTTATGTGTTTTTATGTGAATTTCTTGAGAAATTTAACATAAACAAAAATCTAAAAAAAATATCTAACAAACATGACCATCATCATAAATAGTAAAACAATTACACATGATGAAGGATTTCACCTCGCATGGGCAATGTCTCCTTGGTTCAACATCTAGTGGCTTGGCCCTCTTCTATGATGATCAAATGTGTGATTACATGTGTTTACAATGCTAAAACAGCTCTGAAACCTATTCCATTAGCTCCAAAATGCCCAAAAATGCATGTGTAGCCTCTTCCTACCTCAAATTTGGTAAAAAACTGAGTAATTTATGACTTCCCCAATTTTTTTCACTAACTTCTCCATAATTTCCACCAAATCCAACACCATCCTACAAATCCACCCGAAATTCCGCTAACCGAACGCCATATTTTCCAAAAACTAGGCGAAATTGTCAAAGCGTTTAAATGCCCAATGACACTTTAAATATGATTAATCGACCATAATGTATATGTTTAAACAATACTTTTTTTATATAATCAAATATACCACACAGTTTGGCTAACTGTCGGCATGCTGGGCACATGCTGCGCTCAGCGTTTATGGCTACAAGGGGGGGGGGGGGGCGCACGGGGCTAGCCTCTCACCCATGGTCTCCCCCCCTAGTGGTGACCAAGGCTAGGGCTAGACCCTAGCCCCCTCCGCCATGGTCCAAACAATATGAAATCAAAACTATGTGAAACCCATAGCATTATAAGAAAGACATGGGTGGTGTGATTGTGAAGACTTGGTGCTTGTCACTTGGAGGTAGCGAGTTTGACCCATGCCCGATCCAGTTGGACCTTGACACTCTTTTGGTGGTCCTCGGGTTGCCAGGTGGTAGTTCCTGGCTGGGCCATTTGGCAGCTTATGGTTGGCCACCAAATAACCAATCACAATTCGCTAATTTGACCCAATAAAAACATGGAAGTTAGCACAATACCATATGATGGAGGAAAAACCATCATGTGCATAGTCACCCTACCACGTTGACATGCCCAGTTAGCTATATGGACTACTAACTTAGTTTTCCAGCATTTTTTTTGAATTTCATGTTTGACAAAGTGGATAGAACACATTTCTTGGACCATACGGTATAGATTTTTTACGAAAGGAGTTGCGCTAGATTCAGAAAAAAGAGATCTACATGGTTTTTTTGGTTCCACACTATTCTAAAAATTTTCAATTTTTAGCATTATTTTTAGCACCTAATTAGAGCCTGTAGCGAAATGGTTTGTGGACCAGCCTTTTTCATCACATGGAACCTTTAACACCCCCACAATAATGTTCCTCACCTTCTTCCAGCTCCTGATTCATCATGCTTCAAGGATGGAGCTCCTCACCCATTTTAGGTAAACACCTGCTATTCATATATTGGATCATCTCCACAAATGCCATAGGCATAGGAACTTTTGCAATGCCAATCTCGATGATAGAGTTATCTTGGAATTATTTTTGAAAACTCTTACGTCATAAATTTCAAAATATGTAGTAACACAAAATCCTCATAGCGAGGAAGATGCCATTAGTAAATCCTAGCAGCTAGAGCTCATACACACCTAATCCAGATATATCTACCATATCCTTCCAAATGCCCCATGCCTAAAAACTTATAGAGAATTACCATGCATGTCAAACATTGCTAATAGTTTGATAGGGTCTGTAGCCAAAAGTCAACCAAAAAAAAAATTACTAGTATCCTTCACATTTGTATGATACTACATAGAATGTATCACAACCAGGATACTACCATAGTTAGCCTGCACCTCTGAAAAACATGAGTAACATGGAAATTCAATACCACCAGCCACAATGAGGTCCATATCCTCCCTTGCAAGGGATTCAATGCCCAGCTAGAAATGTTGATACTAGAGAGTCATCCCAACATACATACATCAACCAAGGGTAAGGAAACCAATACTCCCCTTTCCCCGCACAAAATCTACCACCAGTTAAAAAAAACGCATCGTTTAATCTAGTGCAACCCTCCCAGTCTCAGCATAAACCTTCATATGAATAGGATAATAATAATAATCCTCCAAACAATTCAAAGGAAAAACAAAAGAGTAGACAAAAAGGAGACCCAAGATAGGGGGGCAGCAATAAAAAATTCACCCTTGCGATCTCAGGCTGGGGGAAATCCCAACCAAAATCAAAATCAGTAACCAACCAATAATTCTCATAGGAAAGATAAGATGACCAGTATAAGGATAAAACACTCTTGTGCCATATGTCGGGAACATGATAATTACACCCACCACTACCCTAAAATCCCTGAGTTTACGCAACTTCAAGGTAACTGGGGAAAAGAGGGACAAAACCAACAACCTGCAGTCATGCAGGAACCTTTCCCCCATCAAGGAGTGGTTAACACCCAGAAACAACAACCAACCCAACAAAACAATGTTGGAGGAAACACTCAAAACAATCATGATATTTTCATGGCTAAGGAAGACATGTTCTTCCAAACACGTAACAGAAATTACAAAGCACCCCTGGCTACCAGCCCTTTGGGTACAAGCACGAACACACCAATAGCCCCTTTAAACATATATAGGGTACCTATCGAGCCCATGACTAAAATGTTAAAGGGCTCAGTGAGGAGCACATGGCATATTTCCAAAGCTGCTCATAGCTACAGTATAGGGGACAACTTAGCTCGCTCTCCCTTAGATATGTCAGCTTTAGAAGTCCCACAATATTTCCCAACCGGTGAAAAGCCTTACTTTCCACGCTAGGCACAATCGACCCTTCTGATTCTCACTCAATTTTCTTCGATCTAGACAAAGCAGGCCCAAGGCTTCCTTTACTAGTCACTTTCCAAATATCAGTTTCATTCCAGAACATCACCATTCACCATTGCATCATAGATGAAGGAGCATCTACATTTATCATGACAAAAATATTTTGGAAGAACTTAGGTTCGCGAGAATTGAAACCATCTGACATCATGCTTAGAGCATATGATGGACGCCCATCAGCCCCCGTAGGCATTTTCCAAAATGTACCAATAAACCTTTCCGACAAGACAGTTCTCATAGAAATTGAGGTCTTGGACATGCAATCAAACTATAACATCCTCCTTGTGATAAGTTATATGTATGTTATGACTACTACAACAACGTCTTCTTTTAGGGTGATGATGTTCCCCAATGAAGACAAAACCATCACCATCAACCAACTCACGCATTACAAAAAGAAACCTAAGACCGCTTTCGATGTCATACTACCATACATAGATACATATATTGAGCTAATCACAACATACTTGGAATTTGGCCCCGGCCAATTCAAACCATCCACCCTCCCCAGAACATACCGATAAGATTCCCCTGTACTACCTGAGGAAACCTTGGAAAATACAGAGACAACGGTGTGCATGATGAGTTCATAAAACACCAAAAGTAGCTTGGATGTCATCACAACTGATTCTACATTACTATCATATGCCATCTCCCAAACCCCAGTTTTGTATCCCCGCATGGTTTTTTTATGCAAGTATTCATGGCAACTCTTAAATTACCAAATATGGCTCTCACAATACTACTCTAGTATTTGGCCCCTCCAGCCACATCGAGAAACCCAGGCATTACCACTACAGGAATAACTCCTATTACCTACCAAGAGGTCACCATAGAAAAATAACTCCCTGTAACAACACCAGCTGGTAATACCGCAAAGGATAACAATAAAGGGAAGAAGTTCAATGTACGTAGAGTTCCTAGGGAATCACAACCTTGCACATTTTGCAACATTGTAGGCCACCCTACCAACATTTTCCCTGAGTGGGATGAGTTGAAATCTCTTCTACATGTTGAAAAAATGACTGTGACCCCAACTCCAAACAAACGAGAAAATTTCACAAATAAGCAAGGAAAAGAATTACACACAAACCATGCATGCACCATATGTAAGCAGTATGGGCATTAAATCTACCATTGCTAATATATTCCTCGATATAGGGATGCATTACATGCCCTATAATAATCCAACTCCCAGGATCCATCCATCCAGATAGGGGAAGAAGAATCTAAGACCATCTTATACATATGAGAAGAGCCTGCATCATGCTCGTACCCAACCAACCCAATGACACAAACACCAAGAAGGAAAACTGAGGCCACACCTCATGTCCCAGTCTGTGCATTATGCAAGGAATCTAATCATTTGATTGCTCACTGCCCCAAATTAAGGGCATTTAATAGTTAGCACACAATTACTCACGTTACCCAAAGAAACTTGTATAGGCATAGAATAAATACATGTCAGGTATTTTGAAGTAACCACCATGTACGAAATTATCCCCATATCCATTGTTTATCATCTATGTTATATTTCATGTGTCGCTTTATCACTAAAAATTATGACTTAGAAAATTTGGACTCATAATCCATAGAGAGTACTACAACTTAAGGGACTAGAGCATCTAGGAACATTTTTTGTATATCAGAAGAGAGATTAGCCACCAGGAATAGTTTGTCCCTCCCATTACCATCACCAACCTTAGGTCCTAAACTGCGCATTGAGCGATGCACCTAATCATTTTATCACTCAATGCCCAAATTTAAGGTCATTTCTTCGCTAGTACCCCATCACCCCAATGGAACTAAATTTAACTAAACACATACGACACACTTGTTTAATATATCAAGAAATTACCATGTTCGTCATTATCCCAACATCCTTTGATTCCTCTTAGTGTTAGATTCCATGTGCTTTTTCATTTCTAAAAATCTTGACTTGGAAAGTTCAGATTCAGAATCCACAGATATTTCCATAACTCGTGAGAGTGAAGAATCTAGGTCTATCCTATGTAAATCTTGAGAGAGACTTACAATAGAAAGGTTACATTCCTCTGATCACCACCACCAACCTATATATGGGAAGGAAACCATACGACCCAACAAGGTAGGGTGCAAACCAAAATTCACATGTGCCCCATGTGATAAACGTAACCACCTGGTTAACCAATGTCGGGATTTAGATAAGTTCGATGACATTTTTCACATAGTAACCCCTATCCCCTGCATACATCTCTCTAATCAAGAGAATATAACTCATTGCTATTATCAAATTTTCTCCAAGTTTCATCATATGAAGAACTGACAATATCTTCCATGATTCAGAGCTTCTAGAGCAACGTTAAACCAAAAGCACGCAAGGGACCCATACCACACTAAAACTAAGACCCAGAGATGGCATAAATAGAGAAATAAACCATTGCATGAATATGTTCCTATTAGCACATAAACCCATGATATTTTTTCCATTGAATCGAAATATTTCATGACATCGAGAATATTGTTTTGGTTAAAGAATCCCATCCCAAAGCTCGATGCATTTGAGGAGGGAAATATGTCAAATATCTCACCTACCATCAAGGTGAATATTTTGAAAAAACCTCAAAAAATCAAAGAAATATCTCTTTGGGCAGCATGCTCTCTAGAATAAATAAACACATACACTGCCTTATTGCAGGAGTATAGGGATATATTTGCATGGGACTATTCATAATTTCCAGGTCTATGTCCCACCATTGTGGAACATCATATTGACACATGGCATGACATCTCCCTCATCCACCAAAAAAAACGTCAATTGCACCCATCTAAAGTTGAAGCATTCAAATATGAGATAGATAAACTCCACAAATCCCTATTAATATATCCGATTTCTTACACGTCATGGGTTATTAACACTGTAACCTTCATGACAGAACAAGGCACTATCCGAGTTTGTACCGATTTTTGGGATCTAAATAAAGCCTGTCCCAAGGAAAACTACCGCAATCCATTAATCAACCAAGTCATTAACGCTTTTTTCGATCATGAGTACTTGTCCTTCATGGATGGGTTCTCGGGGTATAATCAAATTCATATCCAACATACAGATCGGCAAAAAAA
Organism: Pinus albicaulis; assembly: GCA_034641835.2. NCBI lineage: Eukaryota > Viridiplantae > Streptophyta > Pinopsida > Pinales > Pinaceae > Pinus > Pinus albicaulis. The sequence continues at coordinate 474,011,335 of CM076580.1, read as the reverse complement.
TGTGTTTCCTACCCCTTGGGGCACATTCGCATATCAAGTTATATCATTATATCTTAAAAACACTGGCTCCACCTTTTAGCAAGCCATTAGCTATATCTTCCATGACTTGGCTCATTTCATTCTCTCCTACTTGGATAATCCCATGGTATGATCCAAGAGGCACGCTGACCATTTGGAAGATTTTCCCTTAGTATTTTAGCGATGCCAATGATACAACCTGTGCTTGAACCCTCTCAAGTTTGTTTTTTGTGTTAGTGTAAGAGGACTAGTAGGATTCATCATGTCCCAACAAGGGATCAGAGTCGGCCCTCTCAAGGTCTAGGCAATCAAAGAGGTACCATCACCAAAAACATTGAAACAACTACAAATCCTCTAGGGTAAGGCCAAATTCTTATGATGCTTTCTCCCCGACTATGCTACTTGCACAAAGAGCTTCTTGCATCTCCTTCATCAGGACATTCCATTCAAATGAGATGAATGGGCCCATAAATCATTTGAATCATTAAAATACACTTTGTCTTTTGCTCCTTTTATCATCCCACCCAACCACTACAAATATTAAACCCTATACCTATCTGCATCTGATGTAGACATTGTCAGGATGCTAGTCCAGGATGGACCAGACAACAAGGATCACATAATTTAATATGTAATAAAAAACCTAGTGAGGCTTGCATTGAAGTATGAACCAGAAGACAAAACAGCCTTAGCCCTAGTACACACAATATAAAATCTTTGGCATTGCATCATCCTTCAAACCACCACTGTCATAACAACTATCAACCCTATGAGATATTTTCTAACCCACCACATTATGAACCATAAGTACGCTCGATGTGTACTTATACTGCAAAAATTTGATCTACAATTTAGTTCCCCTAAGAGAAAAAAGGTGCTCATCCTCTCTGAATTCATCACTGATCTCCCAACCGGGACCCAAGGATCCCTTGTTAATGACACACTACCTGATGGAAACTTTTCCTTTGTGACAATGGAGGACCATTGGTAAAACGATATCCTCCTCTTCTTACAAAATTAGATTTTCAGACCCCAACTCACTCATGACGATAGAAGTCACATACACCATCAAGCCCTCCGATACCTTTTATTATGGGATTTCCTATATCGATCAGGTGTCAAAACCATCTTATGCCAATGCCTTACTCACTACCAAGTTGACCAAGTCCTCAATGAATACCATAATGTGGCTTGCAACGACCACTTATTAGGAATTTCCACTGCCCAAGAATTCATACATGTTGGTTATTCTGCGCCCACCCTATTTCGCGATTGCATTCAAATAGTCAAAAGATGCGAGCGATGTCAATGCTACGCTCATAAGGCATGAGCCCCTCGAGCTCTGATCCACCTTGTCATTATAGTAGGCCCCTTTTTCAAATGGGGCATTGACTTCATGACATGCAACCCCACACCATTAGGTAACCAAAAGTAAATCGTGGTGGTTGTTGATTATTTAACCAAATGGGCAGAAGCCATGCCCACATACAACAACACCGCAAAACTGCAGCACAATATTTTTCAACCATGTCAACACACGGTTCGGTGTTCCCAAGGAGTTAGTTTTCTACCATGGAAAACAATTCGAAAATGAAATATTCCATGAACTATCCCAACACCTTGGTTTCACGCATGAATTTGTGTCACCATGATACCCCTAGTCTAGTGGTCAAGTAGAAGTTGTAAATAAAGTCCTAAAAACAATGTTACAACATTTGGTGAACAACAACAAAACCTACTGGCATCATATAGTGTTCTCGACGTTATGGGCATACCGCACAGCAGTCAAATGCTCAATGGCATGAAAGTCGACAAGAGTATCTACAACATAACGAATCCCACAAGAAAAGGGAGAAAGAAAAATTCAGCCACAACATCACCCCATGCTCATTTACTAAGGGGGAACTAGTCCTATGCTATGATGTTGCAAAATAAGCCTTGGGACCTGAGAAATTCAAAACATTCTGGAAGGTTACTTACATCCTCAAAAATTGTCTCCTCAAGGGAGCATACATTTTATCAGATCTTGATGGGAAATACCTAAATAACCCCATAAATGGGCTCTACCTCAATACAATTTACCCATAAAAAAAGGCCTCAATACCCTAGAATAAATATGAATAAATTGTTATTTTAATACGATGATCTCATCATCATGGGACTATTCCTAAACTCACACTCTTGTGTCACAGATGGATCACCTACCCATATACTATTTTATATTTTCTAATGAAGCCTCTCGATCATCACAAAATTTAGCTGTGGCTGCCTGGGCCATATATTCTCATGACTGGCCACCATACGTCGCCAACAAAGTGTGGATCAAGTCAAACACAAACAATAAAGAAGAGTATGACGTTTTCATAGGACTATTAAATGATGCCTCCCTCCAAGGAATCAACCATATACATGTTCCTTGATTCTCAGTTAGTGGTATCACTGTTAAACCAAGATTTTCAAGTTCGAGATTCACGCCTCTAGATTGAAATTTGGATCAAGGGAAAAAATTAGCTCAAAAATTAAAGCTCTCATAATTGCACCAAACCACAATGAAAGTGACTGACCTGTCGCCAGGAATCAAACGCAACTCTTTTCGTTGAAAACCAAGTTTGAATGAAGAATTTATGGTCTGTTGATCGTCGTTTAGAACAAGAATTTTTTATAAAAAAATTGCAGAACAAGCACAGATTGATGACATGGCAGTCCAGTCAGCATGCAGAGAATCTTCTTCAGTTTTTTTCTAATGGGAGTGTGACAAGTGTCACAATTGGATTCGCCTGCTTGGTCTATGAAGGTGAAAATTTCCCAATGTCCTCCGAGGTTGAAAGTAAGTTCATGATATTTTTATGTTTGGAATTATTTTTTTTACCAATGATTTGATATATATATATATATATATTTTTATTTTTTTTTTATTTTTTTTTTATTTTTTTTTTAATTTTTTATTTTTTAATTTATTAATTTATTTGTTTATTATATTAATTTCAAACCTTATATAAATTATGAAATTCCACATTACAAATCAAACGAAAGCACTTTTTCATAATCTGAATATATATATATATATATATATATATATATTAATTTCAAAACTTATACAAATTACGAAATTCCACATTACAAATCAAACCAAAGCGCTTTTGCAAAGTTTGAATTTAACATATAGTGGAATATTCATTTAAAAAGTGGTTATATATATATATATTGGATACCATAGTCGAATTATGGTGGAGAATATAATTTGGACTAACCAAAGTTTATTGGAGTGTATTTAATAACCAAAGTCCATTTCAAAGGTTTCAGAGTGCCAATTTCAAACATTTTAATACGTTGCAAAAATGTGCATGGAGGGGAGAGGTCAAGGTTTGACCTTATGACCTCCCACATGCCACTACCACCTTCCACCAATGAGCCACTCTATTGAGAATTGAAAAGGATGTAGACAACATTGCAATTAAAGATATGCAGATTTTGGATGGCTGAGGAAGGAGTAGGCCATCCCTCCTCCTATGTGACCATGCCATATAACCTCAAATTAAGCACCCCACTAAGCATGGATTAGTGTCCATCTTATATGCAATTAATATGGGTTTAATATTTAATTAACCTGAGATTAAGTTGGTGTTGGTTTCAGCAGATTCCCCAAATTTAGTGCCACTTCCAGATTTGTCGGAGCTAACTGGCAGTTTTCTAGATTTAGAGGCAGTATCTACGGGAAACATTTAATGGATCATATCTTGAGCAAGTTTTGACCAATTTGGGCTCATTAATAGTCATTCCTAGCATATTGGCATGCTCTGAATCCATTGGAACAACTTGAAGAGGCAATCGAACAAATCTACAAGTGTTTTTGGTCACTTGAATAATTTAGAAGCCTAGGGCCACCAAGAGGGAAGGCCATGACCAGATCAACTGAAGGCCAAATGGAGTGAATGAAAATTAATTTTTAGATGTAGTTGATGTTTTGAGCATAGCGGTATAGTTTATACAAGCTTTGGAGCACATATGAAGGTGATTTTGTCACTTTGGAGTTTAAACAAGCCCATGGCCACCAAGATGGGAGGTCAAGCCTAGAGGAGCTGGTAACCAAATTCAAAGGTTGAATATTCATTTTTAGGGTATTTGAGTGTTCTAAAGCCAATGGAACTATTATAAAATTCATTGGATCAATATTGGTGCTTGTAATAAGACATTTTAATCTTAATCCCAAGAGGGCCTAACCAGCGAAAGCAGGTCTATGGAGACGTAGCCTAGGAGGGATGAACTTCATAATCATCCATTGTGTTATGCGATTGCTGTGAACTATATTACTTCATTTAATTTGTTGTTTATGAGTTTTAAAAATTTAATTAACTCATAATTTGATCCTCAAGACACATGAAACTTTAAACTTTAAACCCTTCACAAATGGTTAACATTAGCCGATCCTTAAACACATTTTTAATACTGATGAGGGAGATAGCGTAGCATTAACTAGTTTTCCTATATTCATATCAATTTGGTATCAAAGACAAATTTTAGCTCATTTTATCCAAGGTTAGCTAATTATTCTCTAGTTATTGGTATTTGAACTTGTACACAGTGAATGTGCAAGTTAGTTTATGTGTGAAGGAGAAGAAGGTCAAGATTTGCAATTCTCAAAACACAAAAAATAAGTTGTGTATGCATTGCATGTGTGATGGAAGTTTCATTAAGTGATGTTTCAAGTCAATAATCCTTACAAAAAATCTTTGATAAAGAGATTTTCCAGAAATTCTACATCATGATTGACAAAATGCAAGAGAAGTATGAAGATAAGAGGGAGAGCATTAAACTTCAAGAGCAGTTTATTTCCATGAACGAGGAGAAGCAAGAGCTTCTCGAAAATATGTATGAGATGGATACATAGATCCATATTGCAAATGAGAACCTAGCAAGGATGAATGAGATGGAGACTCAAATCCATATTTCCAAGGAAGCCTTAGCCAAGCATGTACTTGAAAAAGAGGTAAGCAATTCAAGATTATCTTCAAGTTCCTATCAAAATGAATGTGTAGGTTCTTTTGTTACGTCCCTATATTAATAGTATAGTCGATTATGTTTTTTACTGTAACCCCCTTACTTTTATTGTTTTACCTCTGTAACCCCCATATTGTTATTATTGTTCTCTTACATTATTATTGTTAGGTCAGCTAGGATTACATTGTGGCCCCATGGACTCCTATATATAGAAAGGAGGTTTTTTCATTTGTATCATCCAATAATTGTTCATTTATGTAATTTATTATAGGTCTCCCCATCTAAGTGGCTTATTTCTAAGGTGTTGATTTCTCTTTTATTCTATATTTTGAGTTGGTTTCATATCATTTGGTATCAGAGCTTTGGATTCTACGATTTCGCTGCTCCAAATAGGTCATCGTGGAATTCTTGCTATAACCATTTTTACCTAAATTTGCAAAAGCTGAAATTTCTACAGAGAAAATCCAAAATCCTGAGGAACGTCGTGTAAACATTTTAGATCTTGGTTCACAATATTTCAGGAGATATGATCTATGGAAGTTAGGGTTTTTTTAGGCTCCCGAATTTCACCTAAAATAGGTCATCATGGAATTTGCGCTATAACATTTTTTCCTACGAAGATTCAGAAGCTGAAATTTTAATTGAGCAAAGATGAAATCCTATGGAACCTCCTGTACAAATTTCAAATCTTGGTTCGAAATATTTTCAGAGATATGATCTGTGGAAGCTAGGATTTTTTTAGGCTCCCGAATTTCATCTCAAAGAGGTGACCGTGGTAAAATCATCATAACTTTCTCTCTGAGTGTCATATTGGAATTATATAAAACATGGCCACTAGTACAGGGACTGTAGTTTTCATTTTATCAATTTTAGAGTTGAAGGAGGAAACAATGACACGCGTCACGTCATACAACTTCGCTCTACTGAACCAATCCATAATTAGGTCATTGTGGGAGATTCGGCATAAATTTTCCTTGCAGAATCCAAATCATGTCAGACCTATGGCATTTGAAAGAAGATTTAGAGTGCTACTACAGGGCATAATTTCATATATTGAAGATTGGAAATCATAGAGATAAATAAATTTCAATATCGAGCTCCTCAAAAGCAAGAAAAAGGTGTGTATTTTTTTTTTTTTTTTCTAAATTTTCATAAGTCTTGTCTGAAGAATAAATTGGAATTGATTCCAACAGCATATTGTAGAATATATATGAGTATTGGGTTTTAAAATGCCTCCCAAAAATAATCCAACATCCATTAAGCCTTCATAAGGCTCTACTATGGCTCATGAAGATGAAGAAATACAACATAACATATCAGAATTACAAGAGAAAGTCCACCAAATTTTGCTCTCGCAAAGAGAAACAAAAAATGAAATGGATGTTTTGAAGAAAAGAATGGAAGCTACGATGGATGGTTTGAAGAATTGTACGGAATTTTTGTTGTTTTAATGCAACAAGGAAGACCCGTTTCTTTTTAAAGTCATCCAAACAAAAGGAAAGTATTTACAAAAGGCTATTTATGAGAAGGAAATGTTGGCAATACTACATGCACTAAAGAAATGGAGACCTTAGCTAATGGGAAGACACTTCAAGGTAAAAAATGATCATGATAGTCTTAAACACTTTTTGGAACAAATACTATCTTCAGAAGAGCAACAAAAATGGGTCACAAAGATGTTTGGTTATGACTTTGAAATCATCTATAAAAAAATGGAAGCTAAATGTTGTTGCAAATGCACTCTCAAGAAAGGATGAAGAGGTGGAAGAATTGCTTTGTGCCATTTCTATTATCCAACCAGATTGGATAACCGAAGCAAGGGATGAATGGAAGAAGGATGAAGAAGTGTGGACACTCATTCAAAAGTTCCAGCAAGATCCTAGTACATATAATACATTTAGTTGGAAAAATGATTCCTTATGGTACAAAGATCTCTTATATATTTGCGAGAATTCCCAACTAAAAAAAGATATTCTTTTGTAATTTCACACTTCTCCTTTAGGAGGACACTCGGGATTTTTAAAAACTTACCACAAGGTGAAGAAAGAATTTTTTTGGGATGGCCTTAAATCTGATATTCAAAAGTTTGTGGCGGAACGTTTGGTCTGCGAGCAAAATAAATTTGAGACAATTAAGACCCTGGGTCTTCTACAACCTTTATCCATTCCAGGTCAATGTTGGGAGGAGATTTCAATGGATTTTATCACAATTTTACCCAAGTCCGAAGGAAGGAGTGTCATAATGGTGGTATTTGATAGACTTACTAAGTATGCAAACTTTTGTGCATTATATCATCCATTTAAAGCAAGTATAGTTTCTACTGAATTTATGGAAACAGTTCAAAAGCTACAAGGAAACCCAAAGTTTATTGTAAGTGACAGAGATCCCATTTTTACAGAAAATTTTTGGACAAAATTATTTTCTTGTTTGGGTACTCAAATAGCTCATAGCTCATCTTATCATCCTCAATCCAATGGTCAAACAGAGATAGTGAATAAATGTTTCGAAGGATATGTTCGTTGTTTTGTATCTGATACGCAAGCACAATGGGTCAAGTGGTTACCTCTCGTTGAATGGTGGTACAACACTTCCTTCCATACTATAGCAAAAATAACCTCATTTATGCCACTTTATGGATATCATCCACCATTCATCACATCTTCTTTAAGGGAAAATTATAGGGTTTAAGCAATAGAATATCACATCGAGCATCAACAAGAAGTTCTCCAAATCTTAAAGGATAACATAAATTTGTTACAAAATCGAATGAAACAACAGGCAGATCAACATTGCAGTGAGAGAAGTTTTGATGTAGGAGACTAGGTATTTTTACGACTACAACCATACAAACAAATGTCACTCAAGCAAGCTAAGAAGGATGATAAATTATCACCAAAGTACTATGGTCCTTACAAGCGGTTTCAAAAGTATTGGTACTATGGCATAGAAATTGGACCTTCCTTCTTCTTCGTGAGTACATCCAGTTTTCCATTTTTCATGCTTAAAGAAGGTTATAGGGGACAAAATTCCAGTTCAAACAATATTGCTACAACTAGATGAGGAAGGAAAAACCATTTTGGAACCTGAAGCAATCACGGAAAAAAAAAAAAAAAAAACTCAGCAGCTATGAAATCAATCAATTTCAGAGTATCCCATCAAATGGAAGAACTTACCCACTGAAGATTCTACATGGGAGGATAAGAATTTTATACATAAGCACCCGGAGCTACTCAAGTGTTGAGGACAACACCTTTTTGAAGGAGAGGAGCATTTTAGGTCCCTATATTACTAGTATAGTCCCTTATTGTTGTTAGTTTAACCCCCTTATTGTTATTGTTGTACCCCTGTAACCCCCATATTGTTATTATTGTGCCCTTACATTATTATTGTTAGGTCGACTAGGATTACATTGTGGCCCCATGGACTCCTATATATAGAAATGAGGTTTTTTCATTTGTATCATCCAAGAATTGTTCATTTATGTAATGTATTAGAGGTTGCCCCCTCAAAGTGGCTTATTTATAAGGTGTTGATATCTCTTTTCTTCTATTTTTGGAGTTGGTTTCATAACATCTTTTGAAATACATACTACAAGAATAGGGTCCAAATTATTGATGAGGATGGGCTATGAAGGTAAAGGATTAGGAAAACATGCACAAGGCATACTTGAGACAATTTTTGTTGAGGAAAGGCCTAAGTATTTGGGCCTTGGTTATGGAAAACATGATGGAGAAATATCTAAAGCCAAGGAGGCACATGAAGGTGTTACGGGAAGGACTTTGATTTCATGTTCATTACCTCAAGTTTGTGAAGATTGTGTTCATGAGGAATGAAAAAATTTTACACCCACTTTGCGAGAAGGTACTCATATGCATGCAACTAATGAGAATGGTGAACAAGAGGATGTTTAAATATCTAAATTCATTAAATGCATTGTTGGTATTCCAAAGAGAGCCACTACCTCATCAAATTCACCTCCTCAAGAAGGTGACAAAGGTGAATTTTCAAGCTATAAATATTCTTTTAATCAAGTTTCTTTTGATTATGATAAACATGGGAAATTCTCACATAATATTTAGAGAAAGTTTACATGCTCCTTTTGTGGTTTGGATAACCATAATGTTTCAAGATGTGGGAAGAAGATATCCATGCACAGGAAACTTTTAAATCAAATGAGGAAGGAATCGAAATCAAACCATGTTGAAAAGAAAAGGCAACTGTTTTGCACTCATTTCCATAAGCAAGGTCATCTTGTAGACAAGTTTGGGACTTTGTATCCAACAAGTCATCCATGACATTTGAAGAAGGTGGAGAAAGAGAATGGAAAGAATGGAAAAGAAGATTCTATAATCGATGTGGGTCATGATGGTTCGCATGGTGATGATGTGCAGCTAAAATAAGTGCTATTGAAATGATCTGGTAAGAGATGGTTAGATTTATTATCCAATTAATGCTTTGAATTTATTTTTATGTTGATGCATTTATTTTCCAATGGAATGCATGTTGCATGTTTATGTTGGGAGGGTGATTGAAAGTGGAGTATGTCGACTCACTTTATTGCAGAAAAATGCGTTCATTTCAACTTTATGTACATGTACATATGAATGGGTTCTTGTACTTATGATTGTACTTCTGAGAGAGTTGAAGAATTGTATACATGTATGAGAGTTTTTGTGTATGAACAGTGGAATTTTGATGGTTTCATTGTGCTTGAACATGCGTGAGTAATTGACTTGTGTTGGTTGATTTCTTTGTTGAAAATTTATGTTGTCAACATGAGAGTGTTGATCATTTTCACATGCATGCATGCCGACATGTGTTGGTTGATTATTGTGTGTTGCATGAATGTCATATCGACTTGGAAGAGTTCATTTTTTCTCCAAACATGAAAAGGAGATGTTGATGAACTGTTTCATGAGATGTGAAATTCTTTTGGTGTTGGGAAAACAATCATCAAGTTATTACACATGCTTATGCTTGACTTGAGAGTCAGTCGTTTGAAGAGGCATTTTTTTGTAGAGTTGTGTTTGGTCAATGAATTTTGACACCAAGATGTGAGAGTACATGGCGATGTTCACATGATGTGAAATTTATTTCTTTGAAGGAGAAAGAGGTTATTTCATCAAGTTATGTTTCTTGCATGATGTTTTGTTTGTGACAAGATGTCAAAGAAAATTTTGCAGCCATTGCAGAAAATTTTATGTGTTGATGCCAAGGTGAGAAGGAGATGGCAAATGCATTCTTCCATATGTGGAATTTGGAACCATGGAGGTAAAATAATGTTCATTTATTTTATTATTATTACTTTTGTTGGAAATCATTGATTTAGGTCACTCATTGTACAAAGGAGGAACATGATTCTCAGTGGGAAGGCATTGAGGAATCGATTTAGCACAGAAAAATTGTTATATCAGCAAGCAGCCAACAAGTGTTGGATTGGGTCAGCAACAAAAGGATAATAGTGGTTGAAGAGCCAAGCCATTTTCATGGAAAGGAAAATCATGTTAGTGAAATGAAGTGGTTGTCATAGTGATTTTTCCAAGTAGAATCAAGATGATAGAACTTGGGAAACATAAGAGTGTTCAACTCTCATGAGATAACCAGCTTTTGCGGGTCCAAATGTATGTCAATGGGAAGGTGTGATCAGAATCTAGATCAAGGGAAAAAAATTAGCTCAAAAATGAAAGGGCTCATAATTACACCAAACTAGAATGATAGCGACCATACTGTCACCAGGAATCCAACACAACTCCTTTCCTTGAAAACTGAGTTTAGATGAATAAGTTATGGTATATTGATCACCATTCAGAATAGTAAAATTTTTATAAAAAAAATTGCAGAATAGGTACAGGCTGATGACATGGTAGTTTGTTAGCATGCAAAGAATATTCTTTAGTTTTTTTCCAATGGTACTGTGACAAGTGTCACAATTGGATTCGCCAGTTTGGTTTGAGAACGTGAAAATTTCCCAATGTCCTCAAAGGTTGATTTTCGGTTCATGATATCTTTATGTTTTAAATTATATTTTTTTACTAAATATTGGATATATATAGTTAGAAAATACATTGGAGCAATACTGGTGCTTGTAATCATACATTTTACTCTTAATCCCAAGAGGGAATAGCTAGTTAAAGCAATTCCATGGAGATGTAGCTCGGGAGGGGTGAACTCCATTATTATCCATTGCGTTATGTGATTGTTGTGAGTTATATTACTGAATTTTATTTGTTTTTTATGAGGTTTAGAAATTCAATTAACTCATAAGTTGATAATTAGGACACATGAAACTTGACACTTTAAACCCTTTCACAAATGGTTAACTTGAGCTGATCTTTAAACACATTTTTAATACTAATGAGAGAGTTAGCATAGAATTAACTAATTTTCCCATATTCAGATCACCTCTTTAGGAAGTACCTGCATGCACAAAGAGTAGCCCACAATTTTGATTTCATTACATTTACACATATACCAAGAAATCACAATAATGTAGTCGATCGCAGTGCTAAAAATATCGTAGATTGGAATGTATCACAGATGTACCCTCAACCATCAGCAAAAAACCATGATATATAGTGAATCCATAATAAGCATAACATCCATCATAAACACACAAAAAATCATAAAAATAGCCATAGAAACATCATCAAAGCCATCAAAATACATCTCGCATATATATCAAAAAATATATGTGTCTCAGTATACAAAAAGAGTCCACTGACCCACCAACAAGCAAACAAAAATGCATGTTGTAAAAAAGGTAGGGAAGCATCCTCATAATGGGTGTTTGACATAGTACATACATACCAGAATCTAAGGCTGAGCCCCTCCAAGAGGGTCATGTGGGCCCATTTCCACTCTTGGAACAATGATAGGGGCAACAACAGCTACAGCAAGTGCCACTTGGCACAAGGTCGAAAAATGATCTTGCACACGGGCCATCATCTTCTCCAGCTATATATCAACTAGGTCATCAAATCCCCTGATGGGAAGACCCTAGGTAATGCTCTCCAGCCTTCCCCAAGAATCACAAAATTGCACATATAAACCTCCGGAACCTGTACACAAGCCTTAACAGTCACTTCATGGGCCTCAGAACCATCGACCTATGCAAGTAGCGTTGCATCCCCGCGAGCTGTGGTAGTGCTAATGTCGTCCCTTGAAGGGCCGCACATGTCAATTTGTGACGCCACTAATTGTCCAATCTAGCAAAGGGAACTACCATCTCTAGCCCCCTGTTGATCATGGTATGCCCTTAGCGCACCCCTCCTCCACGGATCATGGCTAACTAAGACTTCCAGGGGCCAACCCATTCATTTCACATCTGCAAAGTAACCAAGCATAATATTAGTGTCACCATAATTTGCAGTATACCCATAAAATACATGAAAATAATACTCAAATGCAGAAAACATAAAGGCCATACCTGTAGGTCACCAAGCATATTCAGGAGGAAGACCCATAGTCATATCACCCTAGAAATCCACCCGAGCATAACGGAACTCTAAAATCAAATGAGATTTCAACTCAAACCCACTCCTCTATCATATCAACCCAGTACCTGCCAGCCTCAGCCACACCATAACGGGGCATGACAGGAACCGATATATGAATCTGAGGATCCCTAAGAGGGCCCAATGACACTATAAGAAAAGGTAGTAGCATAATGACTTGCTCATACATGGTACACCATAGGATGTTGGCATAAAAAAAATTCGAAGCTGCGCCTTGCTACACCTTGGCTACTTCGCTAACCACACCACAATATACTAATATAGCCCAATAAAAAAAGTACCTTGCTTGGTGCTGTGGAAAAACCACTATATGGGGCCCTGATACCCTGTGAGGCAAATATGACCCCACCAGGAAGATGATAATAGACAGAGTAGCATGTTATGCCAGGTCTATAATAGGGCCATAGGAACACACCCTAGGAGATAGCATGCAACCCACAATGACGAGCCTCCTCTTCCTAATGAAGAATGTTCACTACCCCTACTAGAAGTGGATAAGGCAACACCTCCACGTGAATCAAGAGACAAGTCACGAAATATACGTCTATCTGAAGTAGTCAAAACCTAATCTCAGCCTAGTGCACCACCATAATCCACTACTACCAGTCCCAATAGCAGATCAGGAATTGTAAAAATATGTTATGGGACCTCAAAATAGGGTTCTCAAGGAACTTGAACAACCTCTAACATTCTAAATACTAGCAAGCACATGGGTTTTGGGCCACTTGGGTGTGGAGGTTGGACCAATCTCTTTCACTCCATAGCATCTTGCCACCAAGAAACACCAAAATCAATTTTGTTTATCCCAAAAAATTCGAAAACAATAACTTGCAAGATCTTTCAATACTACGTGTATTATAGAGACACAAGCACACAAACAATGAGTCTGTGAGACAAAGTAACGCGCAGTATCTATGCATGTTATTCTCACAGACGCATCATTCACCGTCATCTGTCTATGTGTTTTTTGTCAACCCAAGCGCAATGTCTCCATGTTTGTGTCTCACACAACCAAAGAGGTAAACACACCCTAAATGACCATTTGTGTAGGGTTTCCATACAAATATTAGCTCTTTACACAGCGACAGGGTGACTCCCCCAGAGTCACCCACTAGGTCCCCATAAAAAAAAGGTTATAAGGGCCTTACAAGACACCCTTGTATGACCCACTCAACATGAAAATGAAAAAATTAAGAAGAATGAACTTCTAGATCCTACCTGACACTCTCAGTGTGTATCCCTAGTGCTTTGGATGGCCGTAATGACAAGAAACACTTTGATCTCATCCTCCAACCTCTCAAGCTCAAAAAACACAAATGAATTAAAAATGGGTCGTCTTAACCTATATATCATTGTTTTCGTCATTTTTAGCAGCCCATAATTGGAGCTCAGGGTATCCAATCATAAAACCATATGTGACAAAGTGATCAACACTTCATCATGTTTCATATATAACTCCTTGTTCTAGTTTTTAGAAAAAGAAGAGGAAGTCATTTTTAGGCCCGATGCCCCCTTCGATACAACATCTCATTTTTTCCCTCTATTTTTTGTTTCAATTCATGTTATTTCTAAAGATTTATATGAAAAATATTCTTTTACTTGCAGTATTGGCCACAGATGATTCACGTACACCAAATCACCATATTTCGAAGGCAATAAAAGTACAAGAGTAGGTATCATCCTATTCTTAGAATGATAAGATTCCCTCCAATACTTTCCATATGCTATCATTTCTTTGAAAGAATAAATCACAGGCTTCATTCACCCGACCATGTTTATCATCACCTCATGTTGCACATTATAAGCACCCTTGCGGGTTAGTAGAGCCACACTTGCCATGGCATCCATCAATTTCTTAGATCAAAATTCACTATCTAGAGAAATGGAAACTAGCCCTACAACCCAGAACCATCTCATTCTTTTTCATTGATTAGAAACATCGTTCTATTTTACTCATCGCATATCAAAACCCAATTCCCGAGCCCCCAGTTTTTACAGCAAATTAGCAAAAATTGCATCACCACATTTCACATTTGGCCTACCACATTGCCATAAACATAGCCCATCTATGACATTCCATCCACCTCATAACCCTTGCACTGAGACGAACCAATGGGGACCCCACCCTCAGCAAAACACACTCCTTGCATCATCATGTAGGATCATACATGCTAAAGGGGTACCTGTCTCGCTGATTTTACATCAAAACCACTTTCACATTATTTTGGCAAGTGTACAAAGTTATTTTAGGAGAAAAATTTCACCCATATTTTTATGTTTCATACCTGGTAGCAGTCCCTAGTCACCCTTGGTTGGATCTGCACATTATTTACCACACCCAATCACGTCAATTATAGAAAGCATACACCTACTCTGGTTGTCCTACCAACCCCAGGGCCATATAATATCATCAAAAGTTGTTGTGACAGCTTCCACTTGCATTAAAAGATCCAACCTCGGGCCAGTTAACCATCACCGTCAGTTTTAGCCACTTCTCATAACCATGTCTTGTTAACTCATCACATTATGTCACACTTCACCAAAAACCCTGATTCCCGTGTATTAGTACTTGTTTTATATGGTTGATGCTTCCTTCCTACCAATTTCAAAAAACAATCAGATCCATCAAAATACATCTCGCATATATATAAAAAACATGTGTCTCAGTATACAAAAAGAGTCCACTTTCCCACTGACAGGAAAAACAAATACATGTTGGCAAAAAGGTAGGGAAGCATCCTCATAATGGGTGTTTACACTGGTACATACATAGTAGAATCTAGGGCTGAGCACCTCCAAGAGGGTCCTGTGGGCTTACATTCACTCCAAGACCAATGATAGGGGCAACAATAGTTGTAGCAAGTGCCACTTGGTACAAGGTCGGGTGATGATCCCGCTCATGGGCCATCATTGTCTCCAAATATATATCTAATATCTCATCAAATCCCCTCATGGTAGGACCCTGGGTAAAGCTCTCCAGCCTTCCCCAAGAATCACCAAAATCACACATATAAGCCTTCGAAACTTGTACACAAGCCTTATCAGTCATTGCATGGGCCTCGGCAGCCTTGGCATGCACAAGTAGCGTTGCATGGACTGAAGAGTTGGATTCTTCCATTCCTCTCCTCCTACTACCATATTCAAATTTCCCTTTCCAATTTCTAGTGGAGGTGAAATTCACTTCAACTTCTTGGGCATCTGTTTGGATTTGGTCCATAGTATAAGACTTTCTTTCTCTGAGAGTGACCCTAAAATCTGGTACAAAGGTTCCAACAAAAACCACTTTTGTATCAACCTGTGGACGTTTAATTTCAGCAAGAAGACTATTGTATAATTTATTAAACCTATTTATAAATGTTGAGAAATATTCATTATGTTTCTTCTTCATTGCATTGAATTCTATAAGAATATACCCATGGTCCCTTTTCTCCCCCCATTTTTGCATGAAATAATTCTCCATTTCCTCTCGGGTTTTTATTTTGTATCTAAAGAAAATTATAATATTCATTCTTGAATGCAAAATGTGTGATATGTGTTTTGTAATTTCCTTTTTACTATCAACTGACATCCATAGTATCATTTCTATGTACATTAATGAAAAATGTTGTGTATTGGATATTTTTTAATGAAATTTTAAAATTTTATGATTGTTTTTAGATGTACATCTATATGTATTGTATATTAAAACATTATAAGAATTATTTCAAATGAAAAATGTATGAATTAAATGAAAATTTTCTTTCATTTTTACATATTCATGAACATAAATATATATGTATTTAACCCAAGTAATATGTAAAACAATATATGATTGTTTTAAATGACACGTGACCATGTGAAGAATGTACCTAAATATAAATTTTAATATATGTATTTCCTAATTATATTACATTCATACACGTTCAAATGCATTTAACATGTACCACATGTGTTTTGTAATTACAATTTCGATCTAGATTCATTTTAAATAAAAAATGACAAAACAACTTGAGCTTTAAAAACAAAAAATTTAATCTAAGATTGAATCTAAGTTAACATTGTAAAAAAAAGTCATAATATATTCAAAATTTAATGTCACTAAATGCATTTATGTACTTCAATCATTGTTATATATTCATGAACTTAAATATGTAAAACCATACATATGATTGTTTTAAATGACGCATAAGCATGCAAAATGTACCTCAATATCATCTTTAATAAGCATTTCACTTAATTATATAGCATTAATACATGGGCTTTTAGGTTAAATTTTGATAGAAAAAGATGTCTGCAATAGTTGGAACTTTTAAGAAAATATGGCTCCTAAGGTTTGCTCATCCAGATCCAATGTTTCCGCCTCATTATAGTCTAACCTGGCCACCAATGGTGGTCTCAGAATCCCTATTCAGGCGTTCCGTAGGAGCCTCCCCTTGTTCATTGTTGTTTGGGCCACATCGGAAGTTCGAACACCTTCTTAGCCGCCCAGCCCTCAGCCCTCCTGGCCGCAGCATGAATCGAAATCTTCTGCAAGAAGCAAGTTGGGTTAGCCCCAAAAGTTGGCTCAATGTCTCCTTCTCATAGTGTTGTGGCTCCAATGCTCTCAATCGATTTTTCGAGATGTGTGCCCGTTACATTATGCACCCTCCAACACTTCTACCTCTACCGCATAACACTTTGGTTCCTTCCCTCTGCAACCTTGTTCGTGGGCGGCCGAAGGATGCGACTTCACAACAAGTGTAAGGAGATTTCCTTGCATCACTATGGATACTCCGAACCTGTTTCGACTTACAGATCTGGCAGCCAAGATCCTCCTCATCTCTAGCCATAGACATCTCAAATACAGATTATTCTTCTAACGGGAAAAACCCTGCTTATTTGGGTCGAATCCTCATTCACGGTGCTTCACCTTTCAAAATCCCTAGAACACAAGCTCCCAAGGAGGCTCCCAAGCCTTTCCTGGTTGACAAAATGGAGGAAGCACCTTCAGTAGAAATGTGCCACCCAAACCTGGAAGATTAGCTTCAACTCTTTCCAGATAATGCCCTCATCTACAGATTCAATGGTCTCTGGCCTCACTCAGAAGACCTTTACAGTTGGATCCACTCCACATGGACCAAACATTGCAAGGTCATTTTCTACTCCAAGGGATTTTTCATCATTATTCTTGTTGATAACAAGGAATACCAAAAAACCCTCACTGGTGGTCCTCGGTTCTAGGGAAAAGTAGGGCTTTTCATAACCCCCTCATTCCTAGACTTTGATCCCTCCATGGCAGTCATCACAAAACTCTCGAACTGGGTGCAGCTTCCTAACCTGCCTACTCACCTTTGGCATTGTGCGGTCTTCCAAGGCATTGGAAACTCTCTGGGATGCTTTCTTGCTATATATCCCTCAAGAGGCCTAAAGGGTCTCTACAACTATGGTAGAATTTATGCCGAGATTGATATCAACAAAGGCTTACTTGACCAAATCATTCTCAAATTTGGGGATTTCTCTTGGTCTTAGACTTTAGAATATGAAAATACAACGTTCCACTGCTGGCATTGCCATCAAACCGGTCATCATCAAAGTTCTTGTACTCAGTTTCTAGCCCAAAAGAAATCAGGCACTCGAAAACTGAAAGATAAAAGCTAGAAACCCTTTGACCCGCCCCCCTTGGAGGACCTTGAATCCTCTAGCTCTGAATATGAAGAAATTGATTCTGATGATGAGATTTCTACTCAGCAGCAATCGCATCCCTCGACCATCCCTGACAGGCCCCCTACCTCCTTGAAATTCTAGAAGCGCATGCATGAGTCCAACTCCTCCAACTCTGACAAAGACGTTCTACCTTTGATCAGCAGCAATCTTGAAGTGGTCTTCGTCCACCTGCCTCATGAAGGATGGATCAAAGTCACAAAAAGAAAGGATTTTTATTATTATTAAGGATTCTACCCTCTCTAGTTAGAGCTCTGTGTCTGTCTTCTTGGCTTCTCTTTCTCTTTTCTGCTTCTCTGGACATCTTTGTGAAACCATGGTGGAGAGTTGATTTCTTGTTGCCCCGGCTTCTTGCATCTCTTGATTGTAACTCCTTATGTACCATGAGTTTTTAATAGAATCAGTCCTTGCTTACTTACAAAAAAAAAACTATAACATTAATACATGTTCAAATTCATTTAACATGTACAACATGTGTTTTGAAATTGAAATTGCAATCTAAATTCATTTTAAATAAAAAATGACAAAACAACTTGAGCTTTAAAAACAAAACATTTAATCTAAAATTGAATCTAAGTTAACATTATAACAAAAAGTCATCAGATATTCAAAATGTAATGTAACTAAATTCATTTATGTACTTGAATTATTGTTCATGAACTTAAATATGTAAAAAAATAGATATGATTGTTTTAAATGACAAATGATCATGCAAAATGTACCTAAGTATCACCTTTAATAGATAATTATACCTAACTATATAACATTCACACACGGTCAAATGCATAACATGTACCACATGTGTTTTGTAATTTGCAATTTCAATCTAGATTCGTTTTAAATAAAAATTGACAAAACAACTTGAACTTTAAAAACTAAATATTTAATCTAATATTGAATCTAAGTTAACATTATAACAACATGTCATCATATATGCAAAATATAAAAACTAAATGAAAATGTACTTCAATCATTGTTAATGTATATATTCATGAACTTAAACATGTAAAACCATAGATATGATTGTTTTAAATGACACTTGATCTGCAAAATGTACCTAAATATCACCTTTAATAGACATTTACACCTAGTTATATAACATTCACACATGTTCGAACGCATAATATGTACCACATGTGTTTTTTACTTTTCAATTTCAATCTAGATTCATTTTAAATAACAAATGACAAAACAACTTGAGCTTTAAAAACAAAGAAAAAATATTCTAAGATTGAATCTAAGCTAACATTATAACAACTTGTCATCATGTATGCAAAATGTAACAACTAAATGCAAATGTACTTCAGTCATTGTTACATATATTCATGAACTTAAATATGTAAAACCATAAATATGATTGTTTTAAATGACACATGATCATGCAAAATGTACCTAAATATCACATTTAATATACATTTACACCTAGTTATATAAGATTCACACATTTTCAAATGCATTAAATGTACCACATGTGTTTTGTAATTTGCAATTTAAATCTAGATTCATTTTAAATAACAAGTGACAAAACAACAAGTTTTAAGAACAAAACATAATCTAAGATAATCTAAGTTAATCTAAGTTAACATTATATAACAACATGTGATCCCATGCCAAATGTAACAACTATTCTAAATTTAAAATAATTCAATAAAAGTAAATGTTGTTCAACTATCTAAAATGTAAAATATGTCCAAAATTTATATCATGAACAATAAAAGTAAATATCACAATATATAGTGTTACAAGTATCAATTTATATAGAAAAGTAAATATGACACACATTTAAGTTATAAAAATACTAGATTGAATAAAATATTGTGTGTGCATCAATCAAATAGAGAATTTGGATGCAATGTATTTTCCAACGGCCTCCTGAGCCTCCTTGTGCTATCATCTGAATAATGGGGAACCTACAGAATGTATAAACATTAAATTTAATGACAATGTAGAAATTCATAAGGAAACAAAATAAAAACAAAAAACAAAAAAATTCATGCAATACCTCATGTATTTCCCCCTCCATTGATACATATATGTGTACACATGTATAAAGGTGAAAATGTGAAGTTGGGAAACACTTTTTGCCCTTTTTTGACGTTGAAAATTGTAATTTTCTATGTTTTTCAACTTCAACTCCACTAAACTCATATTTTTGTTGCAAATTCTGCTTTGACATAAAAATAAGAATTGTAGAGAATTGCCTTACCTCCATACCCATATTTAAAAAAAAATAAAAAATGATTGACATATAGAGGGGTAAATTTATTGTTTACTAACTACATATACTTGAAATTTTCAGCCAAACATAAATAGTCACTTTATGATCGATAACCTTTTTTAGGGAAGGTTATTCATTTTTTGGAAAAAAACCATAGCATCATAATATGCATATGTTGCACTAGTGCATAGACTATTTTTCAGTAATTTTCAGATTAAATTACTATTTTTTATTATTTTTTGAAATGGACGAAGACAAAAAAACAGTGATGTTTCAGTATATTTTATGATCCATAGATTTTCTTTTAATTGTGATCGTCAGTAAGAAAAATGAGAGTACCCTTTTGAATTAGACAGGGAGAGGAAATGCAATATGATTCTTTTGAATTTTTTGGTTTCGTCATTTGAAAGTTATTGAATTTTCATTCAGTGCAATTTTTCGAACAATGAAATTCCACAGTGACACAGTTTAGTAAAAAATTAATAAAAAATTTAATTTTTTAATGAAACTTCACAAGTCTCATATCATCAAAAACTAGACTCAGAGATGAATCTAATGGTACTTGGTCCGACATATAACATTTTGTTTTTGTAGGTGTTCCGCCCCTCCAAAGTTGCAGGTTCCTGAAAACTGCAGAATTTTCTGGGTTTTTCGTTGACCAGAAACTCTCAGCCGAGATAATGTCTCGGACGAGAAATTTATAAAAATCTCGACGAAGAGTTTAACCCACCTAAAGTTACATTTAACTGCATGGCCAAAATCTTGGCCGAAAGTTTAAAAAAATCTTGGACGAGAGTTTGCGCCCGAGAGTTTACCCGATGAAACTCTCGGCCGAGAGTTTAGAAAACTCTAGGATGAGAGTTTAGAAAACTCTAGGCCGAGAGTTTTGAAAACTCTAGGACGAGATTTTAGAAAACTCTAGGCTGAGAGTTTTATTAAATGTTTTAATCAAAATTTTTAGGGGTTTATATGTTTAGGGTTTTATATGTTTAGCGTTTATGGGTTTATATGTTTAGGGTTTAGGGGTTTATATGTTAGGGGTTTACATGTTTAGGGTTTAAGGGGTCAAATGGGTTAGGGGTTTTGGGGTTTAGGGGCTTAAATGGGTTAGGGGTAGGGGTTAAGGGTTTAGAGGTTTAAGGTTTAGGGGATTAAATGGGTTAGGGGTTAGGAATTAAGGTTTAAAGGGTCAAGGGTTAAAGGGTTAGAGGTTTAGGTGTTTAACGGGTTGCATGGGTTATGAGTTGGGAATTAGGGTTTAAGGGGTTATAGGTTTAGGGTTTAGGGGGTTAAATGGGTTAGGGTTGGTTTAGATATTTAAGGGGTTAGGGGATTTAGCAGTTAAGGATTTTAGGGGTTAGAAGTTAGGGGTTAATGGGGTTAAATGGGTTAGGTATTTAGGGGTTTAGGGTGTTGAATTGGTTAGGGGTTAAGGGTTTAGAGGTTTAGGGTTTAGGGGGTTAAAAGGGTTACAGGTCTAGAGGTTTAGGGGGTTAGGGGATTTAGCAGTGAAGGATTTTAGGGGTTAGGGGTTAGGGTTTTGGGGGTTAAATGGAATCCACACTTAATTGGGTTATGGGTTAGGTATTTAGGGGTTTAGGGTGTTGAATTGGTTAGGGGTTTGGAATTAGGGTTTAAGAGGTTAGGGGTTAAGGGTTTAGAGGTTTAGGGTTTAGGGGGTTAAATGGGTTACAGGTTTAGAGGTTTAGGGGGTTAGGGGATTTAGCAGTGAAGGATTTTAGGGGTTAGCGGTTAGGGTTTTGGGCGTTAAATGGAATCCACACTTAAATGGGTTAGGATTTTAGGGTTTAGGGTGTTAAATTGGTTAGGGGTTGGGAATTAGGGTTTAAGGGGCTAGGGGTTAAGGGTTTAGAGGTTTAGGGTTTAGGGGGTTAAATGGGTTACAGGTTTAGAGGTTTAGGGGGTTAGGGGATTTAGCAATGAAGTATTTTAGGGTTTAGGGTTTAGGGTTTTGGGGGTTAAATGGAATCCACACTTAAATGTGTTAGCTTTTTCGAGGTTTAAGGTGTTTAATTGGTTAGGGGTTGGGAATTAGGGTTTAAGGGGTTAGGCGTTAAGGGTTTAGGGGATAGAAATTAGGGTTTAAGGGGTCAAGGGTTAAGGTGTCAAGGGTTATGGGTTGGGAATTAGGGTTTAAGGGGTTAGGGGTTTTGGGGTTTAGGGGCTTAAATGGGTTAGGGGTAGGGGTTAAGGGTTTAGAGGTTTAGGGATTAGGGGTTAAATGGGTTAGGGGTTTAGAGGTTTAGTAGGGGTAAATGGGTTAGGGGTTAAGGGTTTAGAGGTTTAGGGTTTAGGGGGTTAAGGGTTTGGGGATTAGGAATTAGGGTTTAAGGGGTCAAGGGTTATGGGTTGGGAATTATGGTTTAAGGGGTTAGGGTTAAGGGTTTGGGAGTTTTAGGGTTTAGTGGGGTTAAATGGGTTATAGGTTTAGAGGTTTAGTGTTGTGGGGTTTTAACAGCCAAGGATTTTAGGGTTATGGGTTAGGTTTTCTAAGTTAAATGGAATCCACACTTAAATGGGTTAGGTTTTTAGGGGTTTAGGTGTTAAATTGGTTAGGGGTTTTGGGGTTTTGGGGCTTAAATGGGTTACAGTTTAGAGGTTTAGTGGGGTTAGGGGATTTAACAGTGAAGAATTTTAGGGGTTAGGGGTTAGGGTTTCAAGTTAAATGGAATCCACACTTAAATATGTTAGGTTTTTAGGGGTTTAGGGTGTTGAATTGGTTAGGGGTTTTGGGGTTTAGGGGCTTAAATGGGTTAGGGGTTAATTGGTTAGGGGTAGGGGTTAAGGGTTTAGAGGTTTAGGGTTTAAGGGTTAAATGGGTTAGGGGTTTAGAGGTTTAGTGGGGGTAAATGAGTTAGGGGTTAAGGGCTTAGAGGTTTAGGGTTTAGGGGGTTAAGGGTTTAGGGGTTAGGAATTAGGGTTTAAAGGGTCAAGGGTTATGGGTTTGCAATTAGGGTTTAAGGGGTTAGGGGTTAAGGGTTTAAAAGTTTAGGGTGTAGGGGGTTATATGGGTTACATGTTTAGAGGATTAGGGGGTTAGGGGATTTAGCAGTGAAGGATTTTAGTGGTTGGGAGTTAGGGTTTTTGGGGTTAAATGGAATCCACACTTAAATGGGTTAGGTTTTTAGGGGTTTAGGGTGTTGAATTGGTTAGGGGTTTTGGGTTTTAAGGGCTTAAATGGTTAGGGGTTAACGGGTTAAGGGTAGGAGTTAAGGTTTCAGAGGTTTAGGGTTTAGGGGTTAAATGGGTTAGGGGTTTAGAGGTTTAGTGGGGGTAAATGGGTTAGGGGTTAAGGGTTTAGAGGTTTAGGGTTTAGGGGTTAAATGGTTAGGGGTTAGGAATTCGTGTTTAAGGGGTCAAGGGTTAAGGGGTTAGAGGTTTAGGTGTTTAAGGGGTTGTTTGAATGGGTCATGGGTTGGGAATTAGGCTTAAGGGCTTAGGGGTTTAGGTTTAGGGGGTTAAATGAGTTGTAGTTGGTTTATAGGTTTAGGGGTTAGAGGATTTAGTAGTTAAGGATTTTAGGGGTTAGAAGTTAGGTAGGGGTTAAGGGTTTAGAGGTTTAGGGTATAGGGGGTTAAATGGGTTAGGGGTTAGGAATTAGGGTTTAAGGGGTTAGAGGTTTAGGTGTTTAAGGGTTTGAATGGGTTATGAGTTGGGAATTAGGGTTTAAGGGGTTATAGGTTTAGGGGGTTAAATGGGTTAGGGTTGGTTTAGAGATTTAGGGGGTTAGGGATTTAGTAGTTAAGGATTTTAGGGGTTAGAAGTTAGGGGTTAATGGGGTTAAATGGGTTAGGTTTTTAGGGGTTTAGGGTGTTGAATTGCTAGGGTTCAGAATTAGGTTTTGGTGGTTTAGGGGTTAAGGGTTTAGAGGTTTAGGGTTTAGGGGGTTAAATGGGGTATAGGTTTAGAGGTTTAGGGGGTTACAGGATTTAGCAGCGAAGGATTTTAGGGGTTAGGGGTTAGGGTTTTGGGGGCTAAATGGAATCCACACTTAAATGGGTTAGGTTTTTAGGGGTTTAGGGTGTTGAATTGGTTAGGCTAAATTAGATGACAAGGTTAGGGCACAAGGGTTGTAGGTTTAGGTTTAGGGCTTAAATGGGTTATAGGTTTAGATGTTTAGGGGTTAGGGTTTATGGTTTTTGGGGTTAAATGGAATCCACACTTAAATGGGTTAGGTTTTTAGGGGTTTAGGGTGTTGAATTGGTTAGGGGTTGGGAATTAGGTTTAAGGGGTTAGGGGTTAAGGGTTTAGGGGTTAGGAATTAGGGTTTAAGGGTTCAAGGGTTATGGGTTGGGAATTAGGGTTTAAGGGGTTAGGGGTTTTGGGGTTTAGGGGCTTAAATGGGTTAGGGGTTAACGAGTTAGGGGTAGGGGTTAAGGGTTTAGGGGTTAAATGGGTTAGGGGTTTAGAGGTTTAGTGGGGGTAAATGGGTTAGGGGTTAAGGGTTTAGAGGTTTAATGTGGTAAATGGGTTGGGTGGGTTATGGTGTTTGTAGGTTTAGGGTTTAGGGTTAAATGGGTTAGGGTTAGGAATTAGGTTTAAGGGGTCAAGGGTTAAGGGGTGAGGTTAGGGTTGTATGGGTTGAATGGGTTATGGGTTGGGAATAGCTAAGGGGTTATAGGTTTAGGTTTAGGGTTAAATGGGTTAAATTTTTAGGTTTACGGTTAATTGGTTAGGTCTTTGGGAATTACGGTTTAAGGGGTTAGGGGTTAAGGGTTTAGAGGTTTAGGGTTTAGGGGGTTAAATGGGTTACAGGTTTACAGGTTTAGGGGGTTAGGGGATTTAGTAGTGAAGGATTTTAGGGGTTAGGGATTAGGTTTTGGGGGATAAATGGAATCCACATTTAAATGGGTTAGGTTTTTAGGGGTTTAGGGTGTTGAATTGGTTAGAGGTTGGGAATTAGGGTTTAAGGGGTTAGGGGTTAAGGGTTTAGGGGTTAGGAAATAGGGTTTAAGGGGTCAAGGGTTATGGGTTGGGAATTAGGGTTTAAGGGGTTAGGGGTTTTGAGGTTTAGGGGGTTAAATGGGTTAGGATTGGTTTAGAGGTTTAGGGGGTTAGGGGATTTAGCAGTTAAGTATTTTAGGGGTTAGGAGTTAGGGTTTTTGGGGTTTAGGTGCTTAAATGGGCTAGGGGTTAACGTGTTAGGGGTAGGGGTTAAGGGTTTAGGGGTTAAATGGGTTAGGGATTTAGAGGTTTAGTGGGGGTAAATGGGTTAGGGGTTAAGGGTTTAGAGGTTTAAGGTTTAGGGGGTGAAGGGTTTAGGGGTTAGGAATTAAGGTTTAAGGGGTCAAGGGTTAGTTTTATGCAATAACATAATTCTCCAATCCCATACACTTCTGCTTGGAATGTCACACTTAACATTCATTTCCTTTTCAGATAATATTCTTTATCCCCTTACATCCATACCTAGGAAAATAAACTTCATTTCAATTTCATCTTGTGAAACTAAAGTGGAATATAAGAGGACCCATTCCAAGAAGGGCATCTCACTCAATGTTCAAATAATATTGTTTATCCCCTTACATCCATACCTAGGAAAATAGACTTCCTTTCAAGTTAATCGTGTGAAACTGAAGTGGAAGATAAAGTGACCCATTTCAAGAAGCTCATCTCACTTCAAAAAGTTCTCAATATTTCCAAGAATTTATAACGATATTAAGGTGCTATGCATTGTCTCCTTTATCGCCTCATTGCATTTAGTCAATTGTTTTTTAAATTTAAATTTATTCATTAATTTTAAAAAAAAAAATTATATATATATTTGTTTTTATTTTGATTTATGTTTTAGAATTTTATTTTATTTATTAATATATCAACTAGTTTTATATAAAATATTTTTAGTTTTTTATATAATATTGATATTACAAAATATTGTAACAAATTTTATTTAATTAAATATTCATGTATTTTTTATCATTAATAATAATAAAATAATTTAAAATAAAATTATAATTTTATTATTTTTTATTATTTTTTAATTTTAGTAAAGTACTATTAAAATTATATGAAGTACCAATTCTAAAGTACCGAGAGTTTTATATAGAATAAAGTACCAATTCTAACAACTTAATAATTTTGGCATTTTATTATAGGAATAAAACTCTCGAACGAGAGTTTTTAAAACTCTAGGATGAGAGTTTTTAAAACTCTCATCCGAGAGTTTTTTTAACTCTCACCCGAAAGTCTTCCCAAGAGTTTCCATCAATAAAACTCTCGGACGAGAAAATACATAACTCTCGTCCGAGAGATTTTTAACTCCGGTTAAACACAATAAAACTCTCGGATGAGAGTTTTTAAAACTCTTGGTCGAGAAAAAGAGTTGACTATTTTCTCGAATGAGAAATTAAAAATTTCTCCCAAATTCTAGCCGTCCGCCAAAAAGTGTTTCCCAACTTCGCGATTTCACCCATAAGAAAATATATAAGTAATTTATATTACATGTATTAAAATTAAAATTTATTTTTTTAAAATTGAATGAGCATGTATAACTTTAATAAAACAAATTAAATGAAAAAAAATTATCATGGAATACCTCATGTAGTTCCCCCTCCAATGTTCCATGGTGGCCCTGCATCAATGCATCCTCTACGATAAGTTATACAATATACATGTACAAGTATTTAAAAATTTTCAAATGAAAATTAATAAACTAATGCAATAATATTAAAAAAAAAAATTAGACAACTTCTTGTTCAAATTGTTTGAATGTTTCTATCTCCATCGTATACTTTGTTGCTAAAGTCATTGGAGAATGGAAATCATCTCCACAAACCTAAAATTCAAAAATTTTAAACTGTAAAATAACTCAAGATCTAGATCTCATTTTTAATGAAGCTTTCAATTCAATTTATAACTTTAAACATAAGTGAAAAACTTAATACTTGTGACGATGGATTTGGCAAATTTCCTAGGAGGGAAGAAGAGGGTGGCTCCATTGCAAAAACATTGGATGAAATTAGAATCTGTTAACATTTAATTATATACATGTGTGCACACAATTATTTCTTTTAAAAATATGTCATCATGATATCAATATAATAATAGAATAATAATTTTACATTAACATCATGAACACTTAAAAAACAGTAACATTTCCCAACATATCATATTGATTGTGAGAACCTCGGCCTTTGACCGTGATAATATAAAAATTTCCATTCATCAAGCATGTTAACTGAAAATGGTGAACATATGATACATTTTTTTATATTAACATATACAAATAAACATGTATATGTAAATTAAAAATTACACTAAAATATTCACCCTAACCATTAACACATACTGATCCCATGCCCTCTTCCTCATGAAGAATTAAGTCCTGCCAACCATTGTGAAAATTATTTGCATATGTTCTAAGATCTTAAATACTCGTGTTGTCTATCTCATCCTCTATACTATAAAAAAAAATTAGCACATGCATTCTCTCATGCTCTTTTTCCATTCAGACCAATATCAATTCCACCAAGTCCAATCTGAACATTGTCTATGATGGCATATCTTGCTTCTCGACTAATTTGAGAAGTGGCATCCATCTCTGACCGCAAAGTTTCCAGACGAAGAAGCCGACTTACCAATGGTGGCTTAGGGCGAGGCAACTCAGCATCATGCTTATCTCCCTTATGATCACATAATCGACCTTTCCCAGGACCAAAAAATTCAAAAGGAAGCTCATTATAATTGGATTTCATTCCCAAAAATAATTTTGCAAAATAAACAGGAACCTCGTCATTCCATAGTAGTATTCCATCGGCTGCAAGGTTCCTATCATACAAATGGAAAACTATATTAGGGTGCTTGAAATATTCCAGCTTTAGCATATTTCTCTTAAGGCCTTCTTTGAAATTAAACATAGATTTTTCCATTTCTTTTGTAACTTCGTTTTTAACATCGTCCCATGTGTTGGGACCCATTACTATTTCCTTTATTTTCCTCATCACTTCTATAAAAGTATCAGTGGTTGGCCAAAGTTTTTTGTAAGAATCTACAAATGTGCTTAAAGTGTGTGTTACTATTTCTAAGCTTTCTCGACTCTCAATAGAGATTTTCAAAGACATAAGATCATTCTTCAATTTTGAATAAATATGTTCACACTTTTGTAATTTTCATTCTTGGATGTTTGTTTCTCGAGGTAAATTGGGAATTTCAGAAGGATAAGTCATGGTTGGTGTACAACCTTATTCTTGAATAACGTGATCTAGCCTACATATTTTTTTAGCGACATTGTCACCCTCTGAATCAATATATAAAATTATGTATAAATAAAAAAACATGTGAACAAATTTGTACAAATTTTCTTTTTAACCATAAAAAAATTATATAAATAATTTTAAAAATTAATAATTGAATGACAATAATATTCAAATTGATGGCCACCTCGAGATGGCTAAGAAGCATCATGCCTTTCTTGAGATGGTTGAGAACCAACATGACCACCCATTGATTGGCCACCGAGGGAATGTGTACCACCACCCTCATGCAATTGGCCACCAGGGGAATACGTACCACCACCACCATCACGCGACGAGAGGGAAGCTTCATAAAAAAATATGAATTTCTAATCAATTAAAAAATACATACATACATATAAATATATACATATGATTGAGTATATCGCGTGAACCATACCACGATTGCTTGAACCATGTCCAAGCTCCATTGATTGAGTAGATACAATTTTCCTCCAAACTCCTAAAAAATTAAATTTATTAAAAACTAATTTAACTCACAAAATTGATAAAATATCAACTCCATATGTATACATGTATGTACATGAGAATAAAATTATATATTCAATAAAAAATCAATACCACATGTATACATGTATATATGGGGATAATATTATATATTCAAATTTCATTTAAAAGCATGCACATTTAATATAAATACCATGAACATCCCCCGATCCATGATCCCCTTTTCTCATAGAGGCATGGGATTCTATTGATGTTTGCCTAGAAGAATAATGTGCCAAATAATCATCCTCCACGATATATATATATATATATATATATATATATATAGTGGACATTCACAATTATTTTCAAAATTACTATTTAAAAAAATTCAAAAGAATTCAAAAAATTGATGTAATTTAGTACATAAATGTTGAGCACAAACACAATTTATGTAAAACACAAAACTTTCAAAGCAAAAATTGATGTCTAAAACTCTTAACAAAAATTTGTTGAAGTCATGCACATTTTAATTTTATAAAACATGAAGTTCACCAAGTTGTGCTTATATGGTGGGAGCACACTTGGTATATAATTTTAAAAAACACATGGTCATTAAAAATGACACATTTATAAGTAAAAAACACACATATCAAAGAAATATTACAATTTCCATCAATACATTTTGAAGGAGAACATCTCAACACTAATTCATTTTTGAGAGACGAATCATCAATAAATTTTTAATGAAAGCATCTCAACACTAATTCATCTTTGAGAGATGAATCTTGAATTGGCATTTTCCCATACAATACCAATTCATATTTGAAAGATGAATCTTGAATTGGCATTTCCCCATAAAATACTAATTCATCTTTGACAGATGAATCTTGAATTGGCATTGCCCCATAAAATAGATCACTAGAAATCTTATTAACATTTTCATAATGTCTTATACTAAATGATTGAAATTGTCTAACAATATTGTTTGCATTTCCATGCAATAGTTTTAGCCTCTTCTTCTTAACTTGGTACACACCTTTCATTTGGTTACACACAAGTTTAGAGTTGGTGAAAACTACAATTTCATTTGATCCATAATCCCTAGTTGTTCTAAAGCCTTCTATCAATGCAATATATTATGCGTCACTGTTTTTTGTTCTTCCAGGTATATTCATTTTTCTTTGGAGGACTTTTTTAGTCAAAATATTGCATAGAACATATGTAATCATGACTTTCCCTAGATTGGGATAACAAGAAATATATAGAAATAATGTCCATTTTTCAACCATATTTAGTGGGATTTTTTATCCCTGAAAAATAACAAATTCAATAAAATATATTAAATGTACATTTATTGCAAATTATTTAATGTTTATGGGAGAAATGACAAGTACATGATTAAGTTTATTGGAGAAATGACATGTACATGTTTAGGTTTATGGGAGAAATGACATGTACATGGTTTCAAAAAACACTAGGACCATCCTGCATTTAGCTATAAGATTTATAATTTACTACCAATTAAAATGAGTAACACCACTTCCTATCCATTATGGTTTGTTAGGTGAAAGTGGACCCCTATGAGGTGATAGACAGATTTAGCTAAATTTTTTATAAAGGGGATATACATGTGATTTTGAAAGCATCGTTTCTATTAAAAGGACAGTGGCTAAATGGGTAACAACACATCCTAGCCATCATGGTTGGTTAGGTGATAGTGGACCCCTATGAGATGATAGACACATTTAACTAAAATTTACATAAAGGTGATAGATATGTGATTTTGAAAGCATCCTTGTTGTATTTTCTAATTGAATTGTTGTGTTTCTAAGAAATGACATGTACATGGTTTCCAAAAACAAGTTAGAAAATGCCTTGAATTTTATTGAAGAAATGGCATTTACATGGTTAATTTTATGGAAAATATAACATGTACACGGTTAATTTTATGGGAGAAATGACATATACACAGTTTCAAAAAACAGTAGGACCATTCCTGCATTTAGCTAAAGGTTTTATAATTTACTGTCAACAAAAATTTACATCCTATATTTATGGTTGGTTAGGTGATAGTGGAACCCTATGAGGTGACAGACACATTTAGATAAAAGTTTTATAGAGGTGATAGAAATGTGATTTTGGAAGCATCCTTTCTGTTAAGAAGGATAGCGGCTAAATGAGTAACAACACATCCTAGCCATTATGGTTTGTTAGGTGATAGTGGACAACACATAGGTGATGTTGGTAAAAAGGATAGGGGCTAAATGAGTAAAAACACATCCTAGCCATTATGGTTGGTTAGGTGATAATGGAAAACACATAGGTGATAGGTGACTGAAAATTTGAAGTTGGGTTACACCTTTTGCCCTTTTTTGAGAAAAAAATATCATTTTTTTCTATTCTTCAACTTTTTGCAAGCCAAAACAATTTTTCTGTTTATAATTTCATTTTACAATAAAAATAAAAGTTGTCAAAAAATTTATTAGCTTTATATTACTTATTTTTTGGATTTTTTTTACACACATATGATATGTCAACTTAACATTATGCCTAAATGAAAGATGAAAATGTGAAGTATTATTTGATGAGTTGCACTGAATGAAAGATGAAATTATTAGAAAACTATGATGATAACAGGTTTACATATGACAGAGGATCTATTATACTGAGAGGTTATTTTTTCCAACTAATCAAAGTGGGGATTTTTTTTACTTTCAAGGGTATGAACCTGATGTCATAAGTTGTCAATATAGTAAGTTGGTGTGTGAAGCATGCATAAATTTGATAGAAGTTCAATCAAAGAAAAAAATGAAAATTAAGAAATGTAAAATGTAAAAATACGATCATGAATGGATCATTGAAGATGGCGTTCCATTATAATTTTTTTGACTGAACTACCTAAAAATTTCTTCTGTTTGGATTCATCTTTTAGAACTTCCAGAACTCACCTAAAAATTGAATTGCCTTTTTATGTTATATGTACAAGTGTTTGCACATGTACATTGTTTTGGTACATGCACACGAGTAATTTATACACATGTACACATACACATGTCTAGATTATCTAGTCTTGAACGATTTCATACATTCTCTTATACAATTTGTCAGAATGTTATTACTGCAAAATGTACATATCTTTGTATCTAGGATAGTTGATATAATGTAAATTTGAAGTTGCACTATTTTTTTTTAGACATGTGTCTATTAAGTAAATTATAATATTCATTCTTGAATGCAAAATGTGTGGTACGTGTTTTGTAATTTCTAGTTTACTATCAACTGAAAGTAGCTTTTAGATATATACATCGATATGTATTGTACTTCAATCACTTTTACATATATTCAAACATGTACTTCAATCTTTTTTATGTACATATATTCATATGAATTTTTTTTTTTGTAAAAACTATATTAAAATCGTGAAAATTTGTACAGAGGTAATGGGCAGAGATGGCAAGAAGTTCTTAGCATATCCCTACCTTGGTAGTGTTCAAAATAAACCATGTTTGGGGTTGCCTAAAAGGAGGAAAACAACCCCATAAGAGTGTCATCCAGTCTTGTAATACAAAATATTTAGCAGCCCATATAAAAGAAAAAGAGCTAAATTATATCCTGAGGTGAAAATCATGGAGTTCATTCATCTTTGCCCATCACGTGGTCCTCTTCCTCTATCACGCACCCATATTCTCTAGAAATGGATTCCTCCTCAATTGTGGGCATTCGAGGAGGCTTCAGAGAGGTTACATGGATGATGGGAGCGACTCGGTATTCCGCATTGTAATCTCTAGTCTAGACATTGTCCGAGTCCATAAGCAAATGCCTATCTCCTCCATCGTGGGCTCATAACCTGGAAGTGGGTTGGTTTTCCTGGGTAAAGGCTGCACAGATTGCAGAATAATGGATTTCCTGCCTCTTCTACCCTTGGGCTTCTCTTAAGGAAAAATATTCTCCCCATGAATGTTATCAAATGATTGAGGATCCACCACCTCATGGCTATCATATGCAATACCCTCGATGGATTCCAATCACTAGTCATTGTCACTGTGAGAGTGGCCTGAAAACGCACCTCTGTAGTTGCCTCTGATGGGTTTCTGACGATGGAACGAGGCCATGTTATGGCTTCTGACCTATGCGTTTTATGATTTCTTTTAGATTTTAAATCATCGATATGTATTGTACTTAAATTTCACCTAAATAATAGATGTACATCCTAAAATTATATAACATTCACACACATGTTGAAATGCATAACATGTACCAACATATGTATGTCTTAAATGTAATTTGAAATTTCTATCTAGATTCATTTTATATTTAACAAATAAAATGACAACTTGAGTTTTAAGAATAAAACATTATATCACAACATGTGAGCACATGCCAAATGTAGTTCAACTATCCAAAATATACACATTTATATGTAAATTGTAATTTGAAATTTCCATCTAGATTCATTTTATATTTAACAAATATAATGGCAGCTTCATTTTATATTTAACAAATATAGTGACAACTTGAGTTTTAAAAACAAGACATTATATCACAAAATGTGATAACATGCCAAATGTAGTTCAACTATCCAAAATATACACATGTATACATGGTTTGTAATTTGAAATTTCCATTTGGAGAGATTCATTTTATATTGTTAACAAATTTATAAAATGATTTTTTTTTAAAAGAAAAACATTATGTCACAATCACATGCAAAATGTATTTGAACCATCTAAAATATACACATTGTGAAAATGTAATTTTAAATTTCCAGCTAGAGAGATTCATTTTATCTTTAACATTTATAAAATGACAACTTTTTAAAAACAAAAGATTATATCACAATCACATGCCAAATGTAGTTCAACCATCCAAAATATACACATTGTGAAAATGTGATTTGAAATTTCCATCTAGAGATTCATTTTATATTTAAAAAAATAAATGACAACTTGAGTTTGAAAATAAAAAAAATTATCTCATAACATGAGATTACATGAAAAATGTAGTTGAACTATCCAAAATATACATGTGTTTTGTAATTTGAAATTTCCATCTAGATTTCAATTTTATATTTAGCAAATAAAATGACAACTTGAGTTTTAAAAACAAAACATTATATCACAACATGTGATCACATGCCAAATGTAGTTCAACTATCCAAAATATACTCATGTACATGTGTTTTATAATTTGAAATTTCCATCTAGATTCATTTTATATTTAAAAAATAAAATGACAACTTGAGTTTTAAAAACAAAACATTATATATCACAACATGTGATTACATGCCAAATGTAACTATCCAAATTTAAAATCATTCTTGATAAAAGTAAATGTAGTTTAAAACTATATCCAAAGAGTAAAATATGTCCAAAATTTGTATCACATATGAACAATAAAAGAAAATATATATAGGTCAATGTATATTGTAACAAGTATCAAGCTATATAGAAAACTAAATTGACTACATAGATAAGAATATATATAAAAAGTAAATTTAAGACTAGATCTATCAAATATAATGTTGCACTGATGTGCATCATCAATCAAATACAGATGGATCTAGTGTCTCTATTAGCAAAGTCTTGATCCTTGTGTTATCCTGTGAAGAATGGGGAACCAGTGGACAATGTGTAAAAACATTAAAATTTAATGTTTTAAAATTGAATGAGAATATAAAAATTCATGTAAAAAAACAAAATGAAAAAAAAAATCATGCAATACCTCATGTGGTTCCCTCTCCATTGTCTTTTGTTGCTCGTCCATTAAAACATCCTCCACAGTAACATCTTCCACAGTAACATCTTCCACAATAAACTGTACAATATATATATATATATATATATATATATATATTAATTTTTTTCAAATGAAAATTCATATAAACTAATTTTCAATAATATAAAAAAAAAAAGTTAGACAACTTGTTCAAATGTTATGGATGTTCCTATCTCCATCACACACTCCATTGCTAGAGTCCTTGGATAATGGAAATCATCTCCGAAAACCTAAAATTATAAAATTATAAAATTATAAAATAACTCAAGATCTAGATCTCATTTTATAATAAACATTCTGAACTTTAATTTATAACTTAAACATATAAGTGAAAAATTAAATACTTGTGATGGTTTATTGGGAACATCTCCTAAGGGTGGATGTGAAAGAAAATCTCCAGGAACTTAAAATTCAAAAAATTTAAGACTATAAAATAAATGAAGATCTAGATCTCATTTTTTAATGGAACTTTTGAACTGCAATATACAACTTAAAAACATATTTAACTAAAAAATTGTTCATACTTGTGGTGGTGGATTTGGCACATCTCCCAAGGAAGAAGAATGTACCTCCTTCGCAAAAACATTGGACGAAATCAGAATCTATTAACATTTAATTATATACATGTACATGTGTACACAATTATTTGTTTTAAATATATGTCATCATGTTTTGATATATAATAATAGATAGAAAATAATTGTACATTATCATGTTCAATTAAAAAAACTAACATGTTCCAACATATCATCTTGATGGTGAGAACCATCTTGATTGTGTGATTGATGGTGAGAACCATCTTAATTGTGTGAACCTGAAGCTTCGACTGTGATATTAACATCTTCGTTCATCAAGCGTGAGAACTACAAATGGTGTTAACATATATGATACATTTTTGTTAGATTAATGTATACAAATAAATGTGTGTATATATGTATTTATTACAAATTCTACATGTTTTAAACTAATCACCCTAACCATTAACACATACCTATCCCATACCCTCTTCCTCATGAATAATTACGTCCTTCCAACCATTGCAACAATTTTTTTCATATGTTCTGAGATCTTCAAAACTCATGTTGTCTATTTCGTCATCTGTATGATACACAAACTTAACACGTATATTCTCTCATGCTCTTTGTCGATTCATACAAACATCAACTCCACCTAGTCCATTATGAATATTGTCAATGATGACATCCCTTGCTTCTCGACTAATTTAAGAAGTGGCATTCATCTCTGACTGAAAAATTTCCACATGAAGAGGTCAATTAACCAATGGTGGCTTGGGGCGATGTAACTTAGCATCACTCTTAGTGCCCCTAACGTCACCTAATAAAACTTTCCCAAGACCAAAAAATTTAGAGGGAAGATCATTATAATTGGGTTTCATTCCCAAAAAGAATTCTTTATAAAATAATTTTACAAACTAAAGTGGAACCTAGTCGTTCCATGGGAGTATTCCATAGGCAGAAATGTGAGTATCATACAAATGGCCAGCTATATTAGGGTTCTTGAAATATTTCACCTTTAGCATCTTTATTTTCAACCCTTATTTGAAATTAAACATAGAATTGGCCATTTCTATTGTAACTTTTTGTTTAACAACCTCCCATGTATCGAGACCCATCAATGTTTCATTTATTTTTCTCATCACTTCTAAAAAAGTATCATTGGTTGGCCCAACCATTAGGTACACATCTACTAGTTCGCTTAAAGAGTTAGTAACTAATTGTAAGCTTTCTCAACTCTCAGCAGGGAGTTTCAAAGACACAAGATATTTCTTCAATTTTGAATGAAGATGTTGACACCTTTTTAATGTGCATTGTTGCATGTTTGTTTCTCAAGGTATATCGGAAATGTCAAATGGATAACTCATGGTTGGTGTACAACCTTCTTCTTGAATAACAACTTTTGTCTTATGTATTTTTAGTGCAACATTTGGAGCAACATTTTGACCATCTACATCAATATATAAAATTTTGTACAAAAAAAAACATGAAAACAAATTTGTACAAATTGAATGAAAATAATATTCATATTGATGGCCACCTCGATATAGTTGGCCAACATCATGCCCACCCTGAGACTGTTGAGAACTAGAGAAACCACCGATTGGTTAAGAAACAACACAACCATCCATTGATTGGCCTCCAAGGGAATGCATATCACCACCCTCACGCAATTCGCCACCACCTATTGATGGGCCTCCAGGGAAATGTATACCACCACCAACCTCAAGCGACAAGACGAAAGTTTCATAAAAAAAATATGAATTTATAATCAGTTCAAAAATACAATCATACATATAGATACATGTACATATGATTGATTAAATT
The DNA here is from genome assembly GCA_034641835.2 of Pinus albicaulis. Lineage (NCBI taxonomy): Eukaryota > Viridiplantae > Streptophyta > Pinopsida > Pinales > Pinaceae > Pinus > Pinus albicaulis. The sequence continues at coordinate 473,974,092 of CM076580.1, read as the reverse complement.
GTGTGAACCATACCACAGTTGCGTGAACCATGGCCATGCTCCATTGATGGATTATATACTACTTTCCTCCTAACTCTTAAGATATAAAAAAATGAAACTTATTAGACACTAATTTAACTCACAAAATTGATAAAAAATCAATTCCATATATATACATGTATGTACATGGGGATAAAATTATATATATAGTCAATAAATAAAAAAATTCCACATGTATACACACATTTATGTATGGAGATAAGATAATATATTCAAATTTCATTTGAAAACATAAACATTTAATGTAAATACCATGAACATCCCTCGATCCATGATCCCCTTCTCTCCTAGAGGGATGAAATTCAATTGACCTTCTCCTTTCATCCTCCATGATATACATGGATATATCTACAGTGGACATTTAAAACTATTTTTAAATTATTATTTAAAATAAATTCAAAAGATTTCAAAAAATTAATGTAATTCAGTACAACTTTCAAAGCACTAATTGATTTGTGAAGCTCAATTTAAACAAAAATTTGTTGAAGTCCTCACATTTTAATTTTATAAAATTGTGAATTTCATCAGGATGCACTTTACATGGTGGGAGCACACTTGGTATATAATTGAAAAATACACATGGTCATTAAAAATTATGCATTTATAAGTAGAAAACACACACATATCAAAGATATTTTACAATTTCCATCAATAAATTTTTAAGGAGAGTGTCTCAACACTAATTCATCTTTGAGAGATGAATCTTGAATTGGCATTGCCCTGTATAATACTAATTCATTTATTAATTCATCTTTGACATATGAATCTTGAATTGATATTGACCCACACAATATATCACTAGACATCTTATTAACATTTGCACAATTTCTTATACTAAAAATTTAAAATTGTCTAACAATATTGTTTTCTTTTCCATGCAGTTGTTTTAGCCCCTCCTTCTTAACTTGGTACATGCATTTCCTCTGGTTGCACACAATTTTAGAATTGGTGAAAACTACAATTCCATTTGATCCATACTCCCTAGTTGTTCGCAAGCCTTCTATCAATGCAATATAATATGCCTCGTTGTTTGTTGTTCTTTTTGATATATTCATTTTCCTTTGGAGGACCTTTTTTGTTGAAATATTACAAAGTACAAATGTAATCACCACTTTTCTTAGATTCAGATAGCAAGAAAAAAGTATGCATAATGTTCATTTTTCAACCATATTTAGTGGGATTTTTTAATCCCTGAAAAAAACAAATTCTATAAAATATATTAAAGTAACATTTATTGCAAATGCATGGGATAAATTATGTGTACATGGTTTTCCTTAAATTTTATGGGAGAAATTACGTGTAGATGGTTCCCGAAAACACTAGCAAATGCCTTCAATTTTATGGGAGAAATGGCATGTACATTGTTTCCAAAAACACTAGCATTTTCCTTATTGCAAATGCCTTAAATTAACACTAGAAAATTCCTTGAGTTTTATGGGAGAAATGTCACATGTACATAGTTTTCCTTAAATTTTTCCTTATGGGAGAAATGATAAATGGCATGTACATGATTTTCCTTAAATTTTTCCTTAAATTTTTCCTTATGGGAGAGAGGAGAAATGAAATGTACATGATTTGCCTTAAATTTGGCCTGGAGTTTTTGGGATAAATGACATGTGCATGGTTTTCCTTAAAGTTTTTCTTAAATTTTATGGGAGAAATCACATCTAGAAATTACATGCCTTAAATTTTTCCTTGCCTGTATTTTAAGGGAGAAATGACATGTACATGGTTTTCCTTAATTTTTGCCTTAAAGTTAATGGTAGAAATGATACATGTACATGGTTTTCCTTAAAGTTCACCTTAAATTTTATGGGAGAAATGACATAGAAATGACATGTATATGGTTCCAAAAACACTAGAAAATTCCTTAAAATTTATCGGAGAAATGACATGTACATGGTTATCCTTAAGGTTTGCCTTGAGTTTATGGGAGAAATGGGAGAAATGGAATGTATGTACATGGTTATCCTTAAAGTTTTCCTTAAATTTTCAGGGAGAAATGACATAGAAATGACATGTACATAGTTTTCCTTAAAGTTTGAAAAATTATTATGCACTTACTAATTATTATGCACTTACTTAAACAACTAGTGGCAGTGGTTGATGAAGTTATGTCGAAATTCACACCTTGATGATTTTGTGGGAGAAATGACATGTACATGGTTTGCAATATTATTTTATGCACTTACTAAAAAAACTAGTGGTAGTAGCTGATGAAGTTATGTCAAAAGTCACACCTTGATGAGTTTGTGGGAGAAATGACATGTACATGGCTTGCCTTAAAGTTTAGTTTTCCTTAAAGTTTATGGGAGAAATCACGTCTAGAAACCTTTACTTTGACGTCTATAAATAGGCTAAGAACATTAAAAATGAATTTTCAACTTGCATTAGTTATGTCATTAATAAGAAGTATGATTTAGCACCGAACAGATTGTCTAATAATATAATAATGTCATTTTTGGCTTGTACTATCATTCATCCTTGATATATACAAGAATTTTACAACTTGAACATCAACCTACACACTATCATCATATCATTGTACATAATCTAGATTATTAATATCCATTACATCATAAAAGACTCCACTTTTAACATTCTACAAGTTTAGAAAAGTAAATGACAACACTGGGAGAGGAAGCATCATGGAAGGTGTAAATTTAGGTACATTAATAAGAAATAGTTAGCATCAACATAAATATGAATACTTTGGAAAACCTATAGTATCAATATGGTAAGAAGCCAAGGGCTTTCATTACTCAAATAAACCATTTCTATCAATCATTTCTATTAACATCATGCATCCAAATGCGTAAAATGGTAAACTATAGTCAACATGCAATTCACCTTTTTCATAGAATACCGTTCAATTTCACTTCATATGTATTTCCAGTATCCATTTTTCCAACCACTATCAAATATATCCAATGTAATTATATCAAGTTATAAGGAATCAATCTTTTTTCTCTTCTATAAAAAGGTAGAAGAAAATTTTTGTGCATATACTATAGGAAATAGACAATAAGGAAGCTATAAGAATTCACCCTATAACACATTGTTTTCAATTATTTGAGAAAAAGTGATATCTAAGAATTAAAAAAGCTCTTATGTACACATGAATCAACCATATTTATCCATTTCAATCCATTGTACACAATTATGCACACATGAATCAACCATATTTAGCTATTTCAATCCATTGTACACAAGGAAATCAATTGCTATAATATTTTATAAGTCAGAGAAATTTGTGTGCATCTACTATAGGAAATAGACAATCAGGAAGCTATAAGAATCCATTGTTTTCAATTCTTTGACGAAAAGTGATATCTAAGAATCAAACAAGCTCTTATGTACACATGAATCAACCATATTTATCCATTTCAATCCATTGTAGAAAAGGAAATCATTTTCTATAATATTTTGGAAGTCCCTCTGAAAGGGGAAATATTTTATGAAATTCCATGTTTTCACCTAAAAGGCATAACTCTAAGACATAGAAACTTGTTTTTATTAAAAAAAACTTTATAAAAACCACGAAGAAACAAAATTAAATGCATAAGATTCCAGAAAAATGAAAAGTATCACTAAATCAATATTTCGTTAATTTTTTTAAAATAGCCAACCTCAATCCTAGTAATTTAATCATCTCAATTACAATAAAACCACCACATCACCTAGTGAGGTGGGCCTAAAATATACACATATAAACTTATGAATGAAGTAATAAGTGGAAAGGGGTGCAAAATTATTTTATACACTTAAAAAACTATTGGTAGCGGTTGATAAAGTTATGTCAAAAGTCACACCTTGATGAGTTTGTGGGAGAAATGACATGTACATGGTTTGCCTTAAAGTTTCCCTTAAATTTTATGGGAGAAAATACATCTATAAATGACATGCCTTAAATTTTTCCTAGCCTATATTTAAGGGAGAAATGACATGTACGTGGTTTCCCTTAATGTTTTCCTTATAGTTTATGGGAGAAATGACAGAGAAATGACATGCCTTAAAGTTTGCCTTAAATTTTATGGGAGAAATGACACATTTACATGGTTATCCTTAAATTCCTCCTTGATTTTATGGGAAAAATGGGAGAAACCACATGTACATGGTTATCCTTAAATTTTTCCTTAAATTTTATGGGAGAAATGACATAGAAATGACATGTAAATGGTTCCAAAAACACTAGAAAATGTCTTAAAGTAAATTTTTCCTTAAAATTGAAATGACATAGAAATGACATATAAAAAACACTAGAAAATATCTTAAAGTAAAGTTTTCCTTAAAGTTGAAATGACATAGAAATGACAGTACATGGTTCCAAAAACACTGGAAAATGCCTTAATGTTTATGGGAGAAATGGCATGTACATGGTTATCCTTTAATTTTTCGTTGAGTTTATGGGAGAAATGGGAGAAATGACATGTATGTTTTGTTATCCTTAAATTTTATGGGAGAAATGACATAGAAATGACATGTATATGGTTCCCAAAACACTAGCAAATGCATTAAAGTTTATGGGAGAAATGATGTGCACATGGTTTCCAAAAACTCTAGCATTTTCCTTAAAAATATGTTAAATTAATGTTATGGTTTGCCTTAAAGTTTCTGGGAGAAATGACATGTACATGGTTTCTATGGGCCGGATAAATTGATCTTGCAGACAAGACTGATCTCCCTTTGAGGCTGCCCAATGCCTCTTTTTATAGTGCAAAAGAGAAGGTTACAGTTCCACCTATGAAGGGATATAATCCTCCTTCAAAGGGATAAGCTCCTCACATCAAGGGGTTAGCTCCTTAAGGCATGGGATACATGAACCTGAAAAGAGTAGACTTTCCACTGCAAAATTCCTTCCAGAAGCTTCTAAAAATGACTAAAAATGAGCATTTTGAGTTTACTTGCACCTTTTTAATCTTTTACAGGGTTCCGCACCCTTAATACAGAGAAAGTGCAGTCAAGGATGCAGGAGACATGACCATTAGGTGCAGGACCGTAGGTAAGACAAAGAGAAAGTGTGATACCAGAGTTTTAGATAATTTTGAGAGCTTTTCTCTTATTTTTAAGGCTTGACATGAGGAACTGATGTTTTTAGACTTGCAAAGGAGGAAATTATGAGTGATAATGATCTCATATGAAAAATGAAATGTTAAGGTTACAATTTTTAGTGCAACAGATTTCCCCCTAAAGTGCGAAGTCTGTAGTAGATGAAGATAGAGTCTATCATGTATGAAGAGTGAAGTACTTTATCATTTCAAGGATCATCCTATGGACACCCCAGTCGGAACCTATAAAAACATTCAATGAAAAATATATATATGTAGACATATCATTTCTAAGGTAGGCATTCCCATACTTAGATCAAAACTAACTAGAAAACTGACTTAAACTATTCTAATACAGGAATGATTTTTCAGTACATCAATAGTATAGACATGTGTAGACACAGTATGGACACAGCCATTTGTTTAATAATAGTTCATTATAAATGAATAACAAAATTCCTTGCAGCCTAGATGGTAGAAACTAGATCCAGGGTCTTGATTTCCGCTTCCCAAACTAGTACGATTCTATCCATGTGAATGAATGTGTCGAAGTCGAACATGGTAGAAACCACTTGATTAACAGTCAATAATGTGAACTATTAACAAGTGTGAGAGTAACCACCAGTAATGTCAATGGCCCTCAAAGTACTTATTACAATCCATGAAATGTGAATGAATGAGTTGAAGTTGAACATGTCACATAATCATTCGATCGAAGGTTAATGATGCAACCTGTCGTCGAAGGCGAGAAACCTACCATTGAGGCATGCAAATTTCAAGGTACTGATGATTTCTAGATCGACTTCCTAGATAATGAACTGTCGTCGATAGAAAGTGATCTGTCATAGGCAAGCCCATAACAAGAAATCATAGATCAAGTTTTGAAGAACTATATTGGCAAGGACTGACTCGGGGATGGTCAAAATGGAAGACAATTTTTTTGCAAATGAATGGTTTGTTTGAACTGTCTTCTTGAACACATAACGACACTATACATGGCTTGGTGAAAATTGACCCAAAGCTAATACCCAGAAACCGACTGAAGACTTTCAATATGGTTTGATTAACTATTAGGCAAAGCATTTCCCAACCCAGGTGAACAAAAGTGTCGTGTTGAAGAGTGGTTAACGATTTTCTGAAAATCAAAATGTAACAAACAGGTTCATTTTTCTCTCTTTTTCCCCACCATTTCTGGAAAGTACCTCTTTATTTTTGACAAGCTTGAGGAGGATAACATTTTCTTGTTTATAAGCTCATCCTTCAGATGAGTCCAACTTAGTTTAAAATTAAAACCCTAAGGAGTGGTTCGTTCCTGTTTAACGAGTCCAGTATAGAAGAAACTCGGTGTTTTTAAATTTTAAGGTGTCAGAAGAAAAAACTTAAGAAAACTCCATGGGTGTAATTTTTCGAAAATTTAGTCTCTAGAGCCCGAAAAAGGATAAAATAATGCGGGAGAGAACTCTATTGACCATAATTAGTCAACGTATACCTTTTTCGTAAATATTCCATTTCAGTCTGTAAAAGGGGTAAACTTATACTAAAGGGACGATCATTCATTTACTTTAATGAGTTCAAATAGTCAAGTACTTCGCAATATTTTCATTTTTAGAGAGTCTGAAAAGAGCTTAAAAGATAACTCTAGGGTTTCAATTTTTCGTAAGTTTTAATGAGTTCAAAAAAGGGATAAAAATGTACTCGTGGTTTTCACTTTTTCGTAAGTTTTAACAAGTTCGAAAAAGGGATAAAAATATACTCCTGTGGCTGACTTTCAATTTAATTTATGAGCAGGAAAAGACAGAAAGAACTTGGCATTTTCATGTGTTTTACGAGAATGAAAGATAGAAAAATAATTTAGGGATTTTCATGAGTTTAATGAGTCTTGAAAATAACCGAAATCAACTCGAGATAGGTTTCATTTTTGCAAAATCTTGAAACAGAGAAAAGCTATGCTTTAGATAAGTTTTAATGCCCCCTTAGTGTAATCTATTAGAGCGCATGCCCCCCCAGCTTCATTTCATACAACTAAATAGACTACTAGTAATTAATAGCTGGATGGAATGAAGGTTCATTTACGAGATCATATGAAAGACCCGACCTAAAACTGTAAGAAAATTATGCAAAAGCTAAAATAAGTAACCTAAATAAATGACTTAACATTTACAAGATCTAGTCAAAGACTCGACTCAATTAGGGGAGGATTTGTTTCATTTTTTAACGAGCTTGACACGGGAAAAGAAATATTCTTATGGCAACATGTTTCATTTTTTAACGAGGTTGACACAGTAAAAGAACTGTCCTCAAATATACTCTCTACAATCTACCTATATAACCTACTGATTCATTTTTTAATGAGGTTGACACAGGAAAAGGAACAGTCCTCATACCTGATTCATTTTTTTACGAGGTTGACTCAGTAACAGGAACCATCCTCAGAAACTACTTATTTCTAATCTATCAATCTACTCTCTACAATCTACCTACTGATTCATTTTTTAATGAGGTTGACACAGGAAAAGAACTGTCCTCATACCTGATTCATTTTTTAATGAGGTTGACTCAGTAACAGGAACTATCCTCAGACCAACTTATTCATTTTTTAACGAGGTCGACACAGTAATGGGAACTATTCTTGTAATAATCTGTTTCATTTTTTAACGAGGTTGACACAGGAAAAGAAATTTCCTCTTGGAAGCTTGTTTCATTTTTTTTAATGAGCTTGACACAAGAAAAGGACATATGCTCTCGACTAACTGATTCATTTTTTTATGAGGTTGACATAGTAAAAGGAACTATCCCCACACTCACTAATTCATTTTTTAACGAGGTTGACACAGTAAAAGGAGCTCTCCTCACTGTGACTTCATCATGGCTTCCAACTGGAAGAAACACATGTCTATGGACACACCTTGATCATGGCTTCCAAGAGGTCTTCATCAGATGGAAGAACAATTCTTTGGAGGGAACACATGTCAAGGGACTCAAAAGGGATAAGAACATTGCGTTTAAATAATCTCGTAGATTTTTCCATGTCAATTACCAGATCTAAGTTAAAGGAAGACGAGCAAACAGTGAGAGGCTCGCTTGCATCGGTAACTAAAAACATGGGACTAGTTGCCACATAATTAACCCATGGCGGGGTAGATACCACTTTCTTATTAGGAACATTTAGGGGTGTCAAATTATTTGTAGTTGAATCAAGACTAGCAAATGAAAGTTGGTCTACAGTCATAATGTTGCCATTGTGAGGGAAAGACATCATGCGAAAGCGTGTCAATATGAAAGCTTTCATCACACAGACATAGTCTTGCCCAAGAAGTAAATTGAAATCCAAGGGGCCTTGAACTACCATAAGATCAATACATACAGTTTTACCTTCCAAATTAATAGAAAAATTAGGAAGGATCCCTAAAGGTTCACTAATGGTTTTGTTAAAAGCTTTCGGATTCTGCGTAACAAGCAATAGGTGAGGGGAACCCAAAGCTTTCCAAACAATTGAGGAAAACATACTAACAGAAGCACCTTCACCTACATGTGTGCTGTGTATGCTCCTACCACCAGCCTTCAAAATGATTTGTAAACGGATGGAGGAAGGAAGACGAGGTTCTATCAGTCTATTCCAATTAAAGGAAAAGACCTCAGTACTTGGAGGCAGTTCTGTAGAAACAGGTGAAATGCCCCCTGACGTAGAAGAATCTAATGTAACAAGAAGAACCTGAGCGGTATGAAGTTCACTCTATGCAGGGAGAGTGGGATCGACCGAATGGTAAATTGAGTTGACCACTTGATCAACTAATGGATCATCAACCTGAGTGATATGAGTTTCACTTTCCAATGGAAAAGTGGGATTGACTGTACCTGGAATTAGATCAATCACTCTGTCAGTTGATGGTAGGTTGGCAGAAAGTTGACAGTAACCAGTTCGAAGTTCTTGCTATGGAACAGTAAGGTTTTCCAACAATTTTGAGGCTTCATCAATATGAGGGAAAATGTGAGTTTGACGACTCCCTTCGCATAACTTACAAGGAAACCTAACTTTACCCTTTTTCCCAAGAACGTGACTATCACTGATTGATGGATCAACGGAAAGTTGATGAAATTTTTCTGACCATACTTCCAAAACCTTTGGAATACCAAGACAATTAATAAGGAAGTGGTCACCCTTACAAAGCCTGCAAGGGTATTTGGGTTTACGATGCATGTTGGAGGTTTTCTCAACACTACTAACATTTACATCCATGGTTGCTTGGCTAACTTCTTTCTTATCTTGCTTCTTCTTCTTCCCTTTCTTCTTCTTCTTATTCACCTAGTTACTAGCAGCAAGACTTTTACCAAGTGAAGAGGAATAAAGGGAGGAAGAAATATTGGGCGAAGAAGATAAAGGGTCAATAGAAGGTTGGTGATGTTGAGATGGTGAACTCTGTTGAGGTGAAGCATTCGGTTGAGGTGGAACAATTGGAGTATTCGAGGCCAATGAAGTTGAAAATAACCATATCAGTAAACCTATTGTAAATCCAGGTAATGACAATGTAGCCATATAAGGAGGACCAACATTTCCAAAGCAAGGAAAATTAATAGGATTCTCGTTAAGAGGGGTTCCTTGATTGGTAAATTCCGGAAGAGTTGCCATTATATTCAACTTTCGTGAATTTTATTAACAATTTAAAACAAAATTCAAAATTCAAAATTCAGACCTAACAATTAAAATTCACAAATCACACCTATGGTCTCTAAAATTAAAATCAAACAAATGAACATGCACTATCAAATATAGGAGTCAAACCACACACAAACAGTAGATTCCTGCACTAAAAACACTAGTTGGTGATGAAATTCAACATCATAGAATTTTAATGCAAAAATGGTGATTGGAATAGTTACCCTGACAACCTGCTTAATGATATAGACTGGTGCAAGTTTCTCCTCTATACCATCTCGAGTGAAGATAACCCTCCGGAGAGTCCAAGTGAGTCTAGCCGACATCTACTCCAGGTACAGTGGAATCTTCCCTCCATCGTCACCTTGGGAAAGAATCCTATAGTTTATGGCCACTAAGGTCACCAACATGAACAAATATACCTGGGGGAACAGTCTATGATCTGACACACACGCAAGGGCAGAGTAACAAAGCTCAATCCCCTTGAAGGCTCCTTGACATAATCCAAGGTATACCGACAAGTGACCCCAGGCTCCTTGAAAATGGTCAATCTGAGGTCTACCATTGTTAATACGTGTATATATTCTATCATTCCCAATGAGGAAGGATTGATTACCTCATTGGTTCAGATATGATTTCGTGCTTGACTCCTTTAGGAGGAGCTTCCCATAGCATACATGCGACTATTGAAATTTTTCCTACGGCAATATCAACTACTTGTTTGTTTTACTTGCTTTGGAAAGTTAACTACAACCTATTCCAAAGCACTAATCCTAAGCTAGATTGGTGGAAAGAGCCCTAAAAATGTAAAAATTACTAGATGAATTTTAATTAAGCGCTGTGTTATTTGGGCTACTATTACTCAAAGGGTAAATGGATATGAAACCAATGTTGTTATGACCTGACCCAAAACTGAATGCAATCGAATATGATAATGTAATATTTTCAATCCGATGAATCCTAACTAAAGTAAGGAAAAATTTTCCATTCACTTCCAACAATACAAAAAATTGATCAATAAGAGAAAATATAACAAATTCTCTAATGTACTAATTTCATTAAGAAAAACTAATGCTAATCAATTCAAAACAGTTTTTTTGTGTGTTTTTAAAACAAGCATAAAAACATTGAAATTAAAATCAAAGACAACTGATCTAAATCTACCATTGATTTTTCAGAATGTAAACTATGCAATTGTAATCTATGCACAATTCACTTATATTCTGAAAATGAGAATTCTAATTATGCAAATGTGATCTATGCAAGAGAATTATCAAACACAAGATGATTCTAATGTAATATAAGAACCAATCAAGTGCAAGTAAAGAAAATTGGGTGAGATTTCGAAAGGTAAAAAAAAAATTACTCAAAAGAGATTAACACGCATACATAATTTTGCCCCCACCCCACCCACCCCCCCCTTCCCTCCCCCCCCCGACGAATGAGGGGGGAATTGTTTTTGCAAAAACAAAAGCAAAAAGATGCAAAATTTTGAAAATACTGAGACAAACCTCCAAGTAATGACCAAAGGAAATCAAATTAAGAATTTCTCAAAAAAGAGACTCAAAACACCCAATTAACTTAACAGAGATTAATGAGATGAAAAATTTGCTGAAAGAAACTCATAAACATTGATTTTTGACAGAAAAATACAGATCTGGGTAGATGCTAAGAATCCTAAATTAAATCTAAACATAAAATGGAAGAAAAAATCTTAAATTTTTCAAAAATTTTAACAGGGTCCACAGTCTCTAGAGGCAACAGGTGCGGTCCTGCACTGGTTACTTAACGAAAGTGTGAAGACAAAGTGTGGTCCCCAGAAAAGTTCAAGAAAAACACAAAAGACTTCAAAAATTTTCAAAGCAAAGTAAACCTAAGCTACCCAAGCTAGTATACATCAATAAAAAACCAGAAAAAAATCATTTTCTCAAGTCAAAACAAAGGAAAACCAAAAATAAAAAACCAATCCCCAGTGGAGTCGCCAATTTGTTGGCCGGATAAATCGATATTGTGAACAAGAGAGATCTCCCTTAGAGGCTGCCCAATGCCTCTTTTTATATTGAAAAAGAGGAGGTTAAATTTCCACCTATGAAGGGATAGAATCCTCCTTCATAAGGATAAGCTCCTCACATCAAGGCATTAGCTCTTTAAGGCATGGGATACATGAACCTGAAAAGCGTGGACTTGCCACTGCAAAATTCCTTCCAGAAGCTTCTAAAAATGACTGAAAGTGATATTTTTGAGTTTACTTGTGCCCTTTTAATATTTTACAGGGGTCCACACCCTTAACATAGAGAAATTGCGGTCAGGTACACAGGAGACACACTCATTAGGTGCTGGGACTATTGTGCAAGACAAAGAGAAAGTGCGATACCAAAGTTTTAGAGATTTTTGAGAGATTTTCTCTTATTTTTAAGGCTTTACATGAGGAACTGATGTTTTTAGACTTGAAAAGGAGGAAATTATGAGTGATAATGAGCTCATACGGACAATGAAATGTTAAGGTGACAATTTTCAGTGCAACAATTTCCAAAAACACTAGCATTTTCCTTAAAAATATATTATATTAAATTTATGGTTTGCCTTAAAGTTTATGGGAGAAATGACATATACATGGTTTGCCTTGATGTTGGCCTTAATTTACAACCTTGGAGTGATGTTGTCATCTAAGGATGAACATTAGCTAAGAAAACCAAGTATGTGCATAAGTTTAAATTGGTATGTTTATTTATGAACTTAATTGAAATAAATATGCTTCTAGAAATGAAAATATAATGCTAGGTTCTAAAATATGGATGTAGACTAATGTTTAATATATGCATGTATGCATGTATGTATGGTGGAGCTGTTGTGTGCATGTGAAATTTGTGTGAAGACAACTATCCTGCACACAGAAATGAAAATATAATGATAGGTTCTACAAGATGGATGTAGACTAATGTTTAATATATGCATGTATGCATGTATGTTTGGTGAAGCTATTGTGTGCATGTGAAAGCTGTGTGAAGACAATTATATTGCACACTAGTATTATTAATGATAGGTTCTACAAGATGGATGTAGACTAATGTTTAATATATGCATGTATGCATGTATGGTGGAGTTTTTGTGTGCATGTGAAAGCTGTGTGAAGACAATTATCCTGCACACTAGTATTATTCATGATAGGTTCTACAAGATGGATGTAGTCTAATGTTTAATATATGCATGTATGCATGTATGGTGGAGCCTTAGTTACCTATATTATTATAGCTCTTAATGGGAAGAGGTATGAGAGATAAGTGTAATAGAAGTAGTAAGGTTAGATAATGAATACAATAGTACTTATAATAATAGTTACAAGGGTAATGTTTCACTCACTATTAAAACATAACCTCCAAGCTTTAAGATGATCTTAACTAGTAAACTTCTAGTAATCAATGATGTTGGAACATAAATTTCGATAGTATAATTTAGTTATGATGGTTCTAACTAAGTTGATTAGTACTAGTGATTCTGAAGTATCAACGCTATACAACATGTATCTCTTATGGAAACATAAGCACATTTAGTGAAACCACATAATGTTGAGTACTAAGTGTGATTGAAATGAGTGATTACAATTATATTTACCCATATGTGAGTGAATATGGATTTATCTAAGCTCTATACAGATAAACGCATTGTTTAATAGAGTATAAGAAAAGATATATCATTGTGAAGGGTAGCTTAATCCTACTATATAAGTAAGCATACGACTGGGTGATTTACAAGAATTCATCTAAGAATAGAGCTCAATCAAGATGGATTATGGAAAGAATGATATGTATTGCTCATTTCACCAATGTAATCATAAATCTAAGTACAAGCACCTAGTTAATGAAGCTGGATAGGTATCATGATTGATCAACCTTACCAATACTTCTGTAGCTTATCACCATTACTAATTTGATATCCTTTTTGTAGTATCACAATTAGTAAATAAAATTAAATAAAGTTGTCAAGATATATACATCTCACACATTTGATTAAATTTTAAATCAACAAAAATAATAAAATAAGAATTCTAGACAAATCTTATCCGGCCCTAGTATGCATATATCCACCCTAGTATAAATATATCTACTCTAGATGTATGGAGGTTTGGTAAAAAATAAATTGAATCCCTTAGCAGCAGAAATAAGGTGCTATTGTTGAAGGTCCTTTAAGGACATGTTCAAGATCATATATGGAAGAATGCAGATTAGTCACTGTTAATGGCGACAAGGTGGAGCTAGGCTGAGGATTGCAACCCTTGAGTATTCATGTTCTGGAAGGGTTGGTTCCCCGTGAGTTGGTGCTCATAAGATAGGGTCGATTCCTTGTGATTTTTTGCTCACAAGACATGATTGGTGGGGTGACCTAAAAAAATAAGAAAAACAAGGACGGAAAAAACCTTAAGAAAGACATCTCGATGTAGCTGGATTGAGATCAATAAATACGTGTATGATTTTTTCGCAGACAACAGGTTGCATGAAACAAGGGAGCTAGAGGAGAACAAACATATTTTTTGCTCCTATCGTGAGAAGCTGGAAATGACCATTTGGAAATTAAAAACATCCCCTGTCGTCTGAATTCTTTACGCAAGATCCTTCAAATTAACAAATACTTCTTGACTACCAAATAGAATTTGGAATTTCAGTAATAAATTTTCTAACAAATATGTTGACATGGAACTTACAGAAAAAACAACTGCAGAGAGATGAAGAAAATATTTAAGAACCACCTTTCTACTTAAAAGGTCTAGTGTTAGGATGGTCTTTTTCATTATAAAGTCAAAATACTTTCACACGTTATCTACAAAAATATATCTATATTTATGAGCTATGTATTGTCCATATTTATGGTGCTCCTAGAGGTGTTAGTGAGGTGTCCTGTTAGTGAAGGTTTCAATGAGTTTTAGAGGTAGATGAAGATCAAGGTGATTTATATAGAGCTTTAATGATAAGTAGTTAGATCAACAAATAAAATTTGCTTTCTATATCTGATTGGATGACCTTGTTACATGGTTGCATTATCGTGGCCTCCTCATGAGTCCCTACCTATTCCTATTTCAAAGTGTTATATACTCATGTGATAGTGCCCTAGTTTATGCAGTTTATGAAATTTATTTCTTTCATTAATGGTTCATGTAGATCTGGGGACTGCACAAGAAAATGAACCAAGGGAATTAGGAGTGTTTTCGTCTACCTGGAAATCCAAAGACAACAGGATGATGAGGCAGGAGATCAGCGAGGATGTTGCTGAGGACGCATATTACAAATAACCTACGAACAAAAAAATAGAGCAAAAAAATACACAAAAAAACAGAGCAATAGAAATCCTTCTCACCTCCTCTCCTCTGCAACAATAAGACCCTGCCACAAAAAGCACACACAAAACACAATAAAAAACATATCAAAATAGACAGATAACCTACAAATAAAATAATAGAGGAGAAAAAATTAGAACTCACAAAAAAATACAAAAAAGAGAGAGCAACAATCGGCCTTCTCATCTCCTCGCCCCTATAACAGCAAGCCCCTGCAACAACAAACAAAAACACAGCGCAACAGGCACAACACATTAGCAAACATAGCGAGACAAACAGATGAGACAACGGTAACAAATAGAAACAAACTCGAAACTTGTTGCGATTTTTGGGCCAGTATATTTATAAGAAAAAGTTTGACCGATCTATGTTCAAAAGTCTGGTCAAACTAGTAGTTCGACCGAACTATTAGTTCGGCTGAACTTTGGTTGCCGATTTTCCCATCTCTGGTGAAAAATATGTTTACCCACGTCATCAATACACTGTCAATGTAAACGGAAAAATTAGTTCGACTGAACTAAATTCTAAACTTCAACCAACCTGTTGGGAAAATGAAATTTCTGGCCGCGTTTCTCATGAAAGTGTAATCCACTTTCACATTTTTACCCTAATGTTTACTTAGATAAATTTGGTTTTCACATTTTTCTTTGATAAAATTTTTCTCATACTCTAAAAAATTAATATACGGGCATAGAAATTTAATATAATTCGGAAAAAAATGCTATAATGTTGATATTAAATAAATTTTACTTAGATAAATTTGGTTTTCACATTCTCCTTTAATCAATATTTTTTCATACTCTAAAAAATTAATATACCAGCATAGAGTTACTATAATTCAGAAAACAGATGCTAGAATGTTGATATTAAATAAATTTTAAGAAATTAATATACCACCATAGTGTTACTATAATTTAGAAAACATACGCTAGAATGTTGATATTATGTAATATTCCCTTTCTTGATCCAGTCAAAGTGGATAGAATCGATCCATGGTACTTACCGTGGTATTTTCCCATCGTATTGCCCCATGGTATTTGTTGTTGGTTTCAAAGAAAATAATCAAATAAGGTCTCTAGAAAGTCCATCAAGCCAATAAAATGGGAGAGAAGCTCGACATTTAGGATCATTCTAGTTTTATCTATCTTATTGTGTTTGGGTTGAGAACTTGGCCTGGCCAGTTATAATATTGATCCCGGGACGAAAATCCCGTGGTGAATTTGTCTGGTGGATCCATCCAGGGTCCATGATTGTGCTTGAGCATTGGTTTTCTGTTTTAATGAGCAGCCAAGCATGCCATCTGCAAGAGCTCAATTTTATTATATGAGCATGTATTTTATTTTCAGCTAATAATAAAAATAAAAGGCTACATTTCCAGATCCCGTCTATGTTCATGGTTTTTACTTAATGAAATTTTTATTGAGAACATTAGAAATGTGCTAGATCTGACTAAATTATTAAGGTTTGGGATCTTACAGTGGTATCAGAGTTGTCCATCTTTCCAGCCTAACGGTTTTATGCAGGAAACTTTGGTGGGATTTATTTTCACCCTAGAAGACATCCCGATCTTCAGTGGTATGGAGTATCACCCTAGTTGGTTTTATTTTTTATTTGATTGAAAGAAGAATTTGTGCGTTGCAAAAGGAGTAGAAATTGATCTAACCTGGTCTGATCTTCTGGACAGTCAAGGAGGAGGATTGGTTCAGCCGGAAACATTGAGAATGAAGTTCAATTTTGCTTAATCAAGAGATGTATTTGGAGCGGGAAAGTGGGTAAATGGACTTGACTCGCAATTTTAAGCCATGTTTATAGTTTTGAAAATTATGATAGGGGTTTGATTTATAAATAAAAGGGAAGGGAAAAAAGGTTGAGTTTAGTTTGGAAGCTGTAAGGATTTAAAAAAAAAAAAAAATTAATCTTTGATACAGTGTTGTTGAGCTTATTCCTTCATAGTGCATCATTTCGGGGCCTGCTAAAGTCTTCCATCATGAGATGAGTTTACACAAACATTGGTATCCTTTACAATGTATGGGTTTCCATTGTAGGTCAATAAGGTATACGTCGAGTATCAACATGGGTTTCCATTGCAAAATAGAAATATAAAATGGAGACCATAGGAGGAAAGTGCTTTGAATATTTTTTTTTATATAAGGTTTTATTGTGAACGGGTTGTTTAAAAATAAATAAATAAATAGAGGTTGAATCAATTCAATGAAAATTAAACAATTATATGTGGCTACACCGTCTTTGAACTAAATTTTTTTTTGAAAGGAATAGTGTATTTTTTCATATTTTCATGGGTTTCCTTGAAGAGATCTTAGAAAACAAATAGAAAATCCTTGATGAGCTAGTGAGGATATATGGTCCTCTAAGTAGCCATACCTCCATAAACCAAAATGATATTCAAAGTAGGAGACCATTCTCAAAAAGGTTCCATGTCATTTTGCAACAAAAGTAACCATGGGAGGTGAAGGAAGGACAAAGAAGAGGAGCTAAGCTCTTCGCACTTGGCTCTGAATTGCAACAAAAAAAATCAGTCATAGACCTTCATAATTTGAAGGAATTAGACACATGTATGTCTAAGGTGGGACAACCAGAATGGAAGAAACTTAGCTGGGCTCTCAAGCCATCCATGCTTGCATTAATACAACCCAAACTTTGGGAACATCCTAATGAAGAAGTCAAGCTCACAGTTTCTTCTTGTCTCACCAAAATCATGGCTTTAACATCCCCACTACTACCTTACAATAATGATATCATGGAGGGGGTATTTTAGTTGATAGTAGAAGCCCTTCAAGGGTTGAAAAAAATCATGTGTCCTACTTATCAAAAACAGTGCAGAATTTTAAAGCTCATGACAGAGTTCAACTTTGGCACATTCATACTGAATATGGAATGTGATGAGTTAATCTTTCAGTTGCTCCAAAAATTTTATACCAGTATTACATCAGCTCACTCATACCATGTCAAATCATGCATGCAAAAGATTGTGTCTCTTTTCTTAAAAGGATATGATGACATATGCAAGATACTAAGATCCAAATTGTTGACCATTTGGAGGAAAGAACCAAAGGTATCACCAACTTCCTGTGATCTAGTCGAGAAATTGGTTAGGAAAAACATAAAATGGCTCAGAAAGTTGTTTACCAAGAAGGAGTTGAGAAATATTGATGAAGAAAGAAAGAACAAAATATGCAGCATGAATGAACTAAGGAGGAGAGGACTATGCTTTATCCGCAAGGGACCTTGGGCCCTTAACCATTCTTGTCTAGGTGATAAGAAGAAGGAAACAAAGATAGAAAAAGAGGACATTAATTCAAATCATGGGGAGTCTTTTGTAGTTGGGTCTATTGATCTTCAAGATGGTGAGCAACATCATGACATTATTCAGGGAGGCTTGCAAGATCACAAGCATTTGGAAGTGCATGAGGAAATTCTACCTAATTCCATTGATGAGGTTGATTCATATACAGTGGAGTTTGAAGATCCCTAGGGGGACATCCATGAAGAGTATGGGAAATCAGATATAGACAACATTCCACCAGTACATCCATGTTTGACAACCAAAGAGGATGGAAAATTGATCCTCACATGTGAAGAGGTTCGAATGAATACACCTAAGGAGAATCAAATGAGGAGCTAGTAGTAATAAACTGATATTATGAGCATGATCATGCAGGCCCGCAAGACAAAAATAGTATGGAGGATGAGCCATTTCTAAAGGGCCAATCAAAGATTCAAGTTGAAGCAGTGGTCGTGGGGCATCTAGTGCAGTCAAATATAGAGACATTCAGCAGTGCACTAGAATTTCGAGTGAAAGACTTTCAGGAGAGGATCATGCATTTCAAGACAGATCTTATGTTGTTGAAGCAAAGAGTTTGGAAAATCTGAGACACTATCTTACAGGATAACAGAAAAATTGACAAACTCATATGGAAATGTGCCAAACCATCGACCAAGTTGTCTAGCATTAAGGAACAACTCAAGCCCCTCATAAGGCCACATGAGGAGTACAATTGCGAGTTCCATAGTAGTGCTCTATAGGAATACATAGATAAGGCTTCCAACACCAACAACCCACCTTTATACATTGAGAAGAGCAGGGCAGATTTCTCCAAATACATCATGTTGGGTAACCAAGTAGAACAACATGAATTGAGCATCGAACAACATCAACATAGTATATTTGTGGATATTCATTCTTTCCCAAGTATGGATTGGCGAGATATTATGAGTTGGTATTCTATTGATCAGTTGATTATTTGGAGGATACCCATAGCTGAGGGAAAATTACAACTTGGACCACTTGGTGTGGACATTGATGGAGATTTGAAATGGTAAGATAACCCACAGGTCCCAGGATTTAGGTGGTATTGGGATCTAGGAGAATCCATTGAGGAAAGGATTGGTGAGAGGATTTTTTGGGATCCAGGTATTGAAGGATCCATTTAGGACCATTCAACATGGAGGGCACATCGGATTGTATGGGATCCTGGTATCAATGTACAAATGCTTCTGTTGTGGATCGCTTGAGGACAAGAAATCTTTGGGCGGTAGGATTTGTAATATTCCCTTTCTTGATCAAGTCAAAGTGGATAGAATCGATCCATGGTACTTACCGTGGTATTTTCCCATGGTATTGCCCCATGGTATTTGTTGTTGGTTTCATAGAAAATAATAAAATAAGGTCTCTAGAAAGTCCATCAAGCCTATAAAAGGGGAGAGAAGCTAGACATTTAGGATCATTATGGTTTTATCTATCTTATTGTGTTTGGGTTGAGAACTTGGCCTGGCCAGTTATAATATTGATCCCAGGATGAAAACCCCGTGGTGAATTTTTCTGGTGGATCCATCCAGGGTCCATGATTGTGCTTCAGTATTGGGTTTCTGTTTTAATGAGCATCCAAGCATGCCATCCGCAAGAGCTCAATTTTATTGTATGGGCATGTATTTTATTTCTAGCTAATAATAAAAATAAAAGGCTACATTTCCAGGTCTCGTCTATGTTCATGGTTTTTACTGAATGTAATTTTTATTGAAAACATTATAAATGTGCTAGATTTGACTAAATTATTAAGGTTTTGGATCTTACATATCAAATAAATTTTAGTTAGATAAATTCGGTTTTTAGATTCTCCTTTAATCAAATTTTTGTCATAATCTAACAAATTAATATACCAGCATAGAGTTACATAATTTAGAAAAAGAAAAAATGCTATAATGTTGATATTAAATAAATTTTACTTAGATAAATTTGGTTTTCATATTCTCCATTAATCTATTTTTTGTCATATTCTAACAAAATAATATACCAACATAGAGTTACTATAATTCAGAAAAAAGATGCTAGAATGTTGATATTAAATAACGTTTACTTTTATTTAGATAAATTTGATATTCTCCTTTAATCAAATTTCTGTCATGCTCTAACAAATTAATATACCAACATACAGTTACTATAATTCAGAAAATAGATGCATATAGTTACTATAATTAAGAAAATAGATGCTAGAATGTTGATTTTAAAGAAAGAAGCAATATTTTCTTCTATATTGGCATAGTAGTGGGTACAATGGGATATTATTTGTTACTAAGCTTCTAATGTTCAGGCCCAAAGCTTCAAATAATTTATATGTATAGAGACATCTAGTTACTATAACTTGGAAAACAGATTTCAAAATGCTAGATATTGAATATTGAGAGAGGAAACAACAATATCCTCTCATGGAATGATCTAATGGTTGATACAGTGTGATTTTATCCTCTACAAACTTCAAATTTTCTTGGTATTATTCTAGTCTTCTCTAGATTTAATTTGAAAAATTCAGAATGATGCTTGGGCTCACAAATTCCCCTTTGGATTAATTGGGCTAATGTTGGACACAATCCTTTAATATTTTTTTCTAGGCTATAAATAAAATTGTAAATAATTAGGAGAATAAAAAGACGAAATGGATCTTGGATAATGAAACAAAGATTCAGTTAATTGTATAAATATTATTGACCATTAAAAGAAAGAACATCTAATGGAGTTATGCATTCTGGCATGAAAAAATCAAATTCCACTAGAAGACAAACGAAAATTTCTCAAAGAAGCTAGAAATGTAGTATCTAGAGACTTCGTGTTGTTATCACTCCACCAGATTCCCAAGTCTGAGGAAGGAATACCAATAGAGGTAACTACAAACCAATATTTTGACTTGATAGCTAGCCCTATCAAGTCGGATAGGGCTCTCTCCAAAAGGGTTAGAGCCCGGAGGGCTAGATAAATTAGGGTTTTAGGCTAGATAATGAGTGCAAGGGGTTGTTTTGATTTGGTTTTGGTTGGTTAGATAACTGGATATTGAAATTATGTCAAGGAGAACTAAATCATGGCAATAGATTTAGGGTTGCAAGGATGAATGGGGCTAGGTAGGTATAATGTCAATTACTTGATGGAAATGGTTATGGAATGGTTTAGAAAATCTAAGGAGGCTGACGTAAGCATAAGAGATGTATTTCTCTCATACAGAAGATATTAAGCCAAATATGATCATTTATCGAAAACAGAGCATGGCTAGCATGTATTCTGAATTTCACACTTATAAAATATCATAATCATAGATATGAAAAGGAAATGAAAAATACATTCACACATATGTCACTAAAGAAGAAAAATTGAAATACATTTAATACCACAGGTATCCCATAAATTTAGTTGCAAACTCCTCTTGTATTAATGTCCAAAACTGAGTACAAAGTCTCCTTGATAAACTAAGAAAAATGAAACTGATTCTAACCCTTGAATTCTGTGAAGAACTAAGCTAAATAGATATTAAAACCACCTCCACTCATCCTAAGGGGTCGAATCCATGAGGTGAGGGAGATATTACACAAAAATCTGAACTGATAGCTAGAGTATAGGATGAAAAAATGATTAATTCCTATCTCAAGTGAATTGATTCATTACACCTCATATGATTTATTTACCTAATGTATTTACCCTATGAAATAGTAATAACATGATAATTACATTCATATTCATCATCTACATAGGTAAATTAAACATTACCCAAGGTAAAAGTCAAAACTGGAGTGAAACTCAAAAAATTTCTGAAGACTGCAAAAAACACAATTTCCTTGTAAAACTCGTAGTGTTTAGGTAGAAAAAATGACCTATGTTCAAGGCTGCATTTGAGTGCCTTCCATGTATTCAAATCTACTCCATAATATCTCATTCAAAAGCACTATGAGTATTGTTTCCATAACTATCTTCAGTTTGCAAAATGGTGTTCATTTTCCCTATCAAAAACCTCTTCTACCAAAACTGGTAAACGCGCAGTGACCAGGCAGATTTTGAGGCAGAAACATGAGACTGTGATGGTTTTTTGACTTTATTATGGACCAGTTTTCCTCCAAAAACTATGAAATTTCATAGGGTTGATGTCCTCATCAATAAAAATCTATTGGTGGTGTCCATTTTTCATTTTGATGCTCTAAAAAAGAGCATAGTGTCCAAGATGCTATGCGTTTAGCAAATTTTCTCTGTGCAAAATATTCTCAAAACCACAGAAATAAAAAAAATGCTAAGTGTGCCAAATTTTTGTCGAAATTTTTAGGGTACATGCTCATGAAGTGTTTGAGGCATGGATTGACACCTTAGAAAGTATGTATAACTTCTCTTTCTCTTTTTTACTTGGTCAAAACTTCATTCTTCGCATTGGCTCTTTTGAGCTTGGCCAATGCAATTCTCTCATTTCGGGAATGAAGTTTGATTCTTATCCTCAACAAGTCATTGTCTTTGTTGGCCTTCTATAAAAATATTTCCAAATTTAGATTGGCTCTATCATGCCATGGTTCCCTATTCTTGTTGATTTCTAGGGCAATATCTTCATTTACTGTAAGTTGGTTTACTAGGTTAGCTTCCCTTTGTCTCTCCACACTAGTAAAAAATGATGAAATTAATGACTAGGAGACTAAAAATGTTAGTCACCGCAATTATTTCAAGTGAATTACTACTAAATTTGAGCAATTTTAAGTGACCGAACTAAAAATAACTAACTTAAATGACTAATTTGGTCTTGGAATAAAATATACGACTAGATAATAAGTGACTAAACTAAAAGCGACTAACTTAAATGACTAATTTAGTCTAGGGATAAAATATATGACTAGATAATAAGTGACTAAAGTAAAAGTGATTAACTTAAATGACTAATTTAGTCTAGGATTAAAATATATGACTAGATAATAAGTGACAAAATTAATAATGATTAATATAAATGACTATTATAGTCCAAGAATAAAAATATGGCCAAATAACAAGTACAAAAAGTATATGAATTAGTCATTTATGTCGGTAATTTTTAATTGTGTCACTCCATATATGAAAATTTTAAATTTTGGTACCGAAGTGTTACATTTCACTATAGGTGTCTCTGAATCCATTTGCAGTGTTAAAATTCAGAGAAAAAGGGGTCTTTGAATTTACAATGTTAAAATTATGAATACCTTTTGGTCTGTAATGTTTAACAATGCAGATGGATTCATCTACAATTAACATAATTGCATGTATCATCTATCAACTTTACACTAATTATGCCTTCATTATAATTTTAGTAAAGGGCATTATATTAATTAGATATCCAAATTAATATTTATATTTATATTTAATATTTGGCCATAAAGTTTAATTTTTAAACTTCATTGATTTATGTTAAAAGTGTGAGTTGTTTTAAATCTAAGGTTAAATCTAAGGTTAAATCTTCATATTTACATTCAATAACTAGAAAAATATAACATTTCTTATGTTAAACATGTGAGTTCATTTAAATCTAGTATATTAAATCATCATATTTACATTTGATAAATACTAAATAGATAAACCTATAATACATATTTATAGACCTATTTAGTAAATAGGTATGAACATTTGTTAATTTAAGTATGAAACTTAATTAAATTTTTAATGATGTATGAACCTTTGTTTTCTTGTAAGTCAATGTTATATTCGTGTATGAAAAAAGGAGTACATATAGCTAGTTACAAAGCAGGTGATCTCACTTCGACTTGGTTTGTTGACAAAAATTTGCACCAGATGCAAAAAAGTGCAAAAGAGGGACTAGGGACATTGTCCATAAATGGTTGAGCCAGAGGCACCAAAACATACATAAAACACAAAGAACACCAAATAACATACTAGTCATCCAATGTGATGGATGCAGGATTGTCTGGGGTTGTTCCTAGATGCAGTGGAGGACAAAAGTCACACTGACCATGCCCTTCAAAGTACGCCAACCAAGTCTCCAGCTATTATACTTTCTCAGTGAGTTGATTTTGGCCTCGCCAAATAACTACCAGTCTCTCCCAGAATTGGAACTGTAAATAGTGCATTCAGTCCAATGTTGCCATCTGCTCTGCATGCTCCTCGTGACATAATCTCTCAGCTATGTCCACTCTTTCCATCAGGTTGTTGATAAGTGCATGACCGTTCTCTAGGAAAAAATTTTCGATAACCTGCCCCTCATTTACCTCAAATTAATCAAACCCATAATTCCCCTTGCCACCACAGCCTCCTCCGCCCTGACGACTCTGCTTTTGATCCCTCAAACCCCCACCTCTATTATCCCCCCACTTACCTCCTCCACCACCCCCATGCACACCCACACTAGCGAGTCGCACACACCTCACAGTATTTCCACCCTGGCGTGGAGCCACCATGATTATTTCTGAGTCTACCACCCCACAGGGCCATGGATGACAAGGGAAGGAGAACACCCACACCACACCAGAGGCTTCATAATTCGCCAAGATTGAGGAACCCCACTATGTGCAGAGTCAAGAGACCAGACCCCCCACTATAGAAAAGAAACACCACCAGCGAAGGAGCCAAATTTCATCTCCCACCGCCACAAGGAAGCACAAAGATACCTCCCACTACCAGATAAATACTTCCACCACTAGAAAAACAAAATACCATCACCCACCAAATGAACAAAGGAACTTGAACAACAAACGATGACAAAGTCGTCGGCGCCTGAGCGTATAAACTTCCCCAGGGCAGTGAACAGCCTCCAAATTCTCCACATAGAGACCACACACCAATCCACCAAACACTGTCACACCCATGCTGGAGGGCACGAAATTTGGAAAAGAAACTAGTTTTCTGTCACCACCCTCAAGGTTTCCTGGACTGAAAATTCTAGCTTCCTCTCTTATCACGAAACAACAGGGTCACTAAAAGCCAAGAAAAATGGAAACGAGTGATCTCACTTCCCTTCAACTTCCTATCCTTAACCCATACATAGTCAATGGCTAAGAAACTGAGCAATAGGGATCGATTGAACACACTGCACCAGCAAATTCCCACGACAAGCACACACAAGCTGCTCCCTCCATAAACCTCCTGCGACGTTTACGCTTCCTCTTTAGAGGCCACCATCAGGACCAATAGAAAACCATATTTAGGAGTCTAATATTGTTGGGTTCCCTCATCTTCCCTTGCCTTATCCTTTCACCACCTCTGAACTCCAATGCACAATTATTTTTCACACGAATTGCCAACGTGAAGCCAGTAACTCTCAACCCATAACCCATTAACCCCTCACCCCTAACCCCTAAAATCCTTAAATGTTAAATACCCTAACCCCTCAGCCCCTAATCCCTAATCCCTTAAACACTAACTCATTATTCACCTAACCCCTAACTGCGCCTAAATCCCCTAACCCATAATCCCCCAATCCCTAATCCCTTAACCACTGACTTATTATTCCCCTAACCCCTAAATGCACCTAAATCCCCTAACCACTCAATCCCTAACCCCTTAATCAGTAACTCATTATTCCCTTAACCCCAATCCCGATCCCTTAACCTCTTACTCATTATTCCCCTAAACCCTAAATGTGCCTAAATCCCCTAACCCCTGAATCTTTAAACCCTTAACCACTAACTCATTATTCCCATAATCCCTAACCCTAAGCCCTAAGCCCCTAATCCCTAATCTCTTAACCACTAACTCATTATTCCCTTAACCCTTATAACAGTCCTTAAAACTTGTTGGGATTATCCATTACAAATGAGAGAAGGTCTAGTTGGGACCTACGATTGGGTTAATTCCCCCTTGCTGGCAAGACTAAAATGGTTAATCTTTGATATACAAAATGTAGATCAAATATTTCAATAAAAAGAGTGAACCGTACCCTCTCTACCAAGCTATTCTTATCGGTCACTTTGCCTCTTCTTGCTCTCACATGAATGTAGTCTTGCTTGACTGGTACAAAAGAAGGTTTCACATTATCAACTATTTGTTTGGGACAACTTTCAGTTGTTTCACCACTGTTACATTCTTCAAGCTTATCCTTTAAATAATCCTAGTATTTTGTATGCTCTCCAACTTTGTAGTGATTTCCATTCCTCTGAGTCTCATCTGTTTCCTTGGTCTATTAAGGGACAAGGTCAAAAAAATTAGGATGTTTTTGCAACAAGCAAGGGTATGTCCAGCACACAATCAAGTGGAGCAAGAGTATAATTGCCAACTTTCTCATGAATTTGGGACACTCAAACTTAAGCTTTTCTATAGCAGTCATGAGGTGCAGTGTGGTTATTGAGACTTCATCAGATGTTCATTCTCCAGATCACTTAAATTTTATGACAACACTGTGGCTGAGTTTGAAACCGGGATTGAACATACATTTGGTTTAATTGCAATAGACATTTTCATCGATAAAGGTAAAGAAATGGCTAACAAATACTAGAAATCAATAAATAGACAAGACATGGCAACAAGCAACGTTACCTACAAAATTGTTACATTGAGATACAAAGAATAAAGAACTATTGTGCACAAACATAGACCAATGAAACTATCATCTTAACCCCTAACCCCTTGAACACTAATTCCCAACCCCTAATCCATTCAACCCATAAACCCTAAACCTCTAAACCCCTAAACCCTTAACCCCTAACCCATTTAACCCCCTAAACCCCTAAACCCCTAACCCATTTAACCCCCTCACCCCTTAAACCCTAATTCCCAACCCCTAACCCATTTAACCCCCTAAAATTAACCCCTAACCCTAATTCCCAACCCCTAACCCATTTAACCCCTAACCCCCTAAACCCCTAAAACCCTGACCCATTTAACCCGCTAAAATTAACCCCATTATAAACCCCTATCCCCTAACCCATAAAATCCTTAACTGCTAAATCCCATAACCCCCTAAACCTCTAAACCCCTAACTCATTTAACCCCTAAACCCTAAACCTCTAAACCCTTAGCCCCTAACCCATTAAATCCCCTAATGCAACAAGCAAATGCCAAGCCAAACTGCATTACCTTTTTACTCACAATGATGTTATTCATTGAAAAAATGTATTCAAACAAAAAATATTTCCATGTCATAGGGTAGGGATTAACTCGAAATCGATGACCTTTTAGGTGCTAATATGTTTTGGTTGATCATACCGTGCTTGCCATGTGTTGATTTAAAGAGAAATCACTGCAAGTAATGAGATGGTCCCCAAAACACAGAAGGACCCATGAATGCGACTCTGTGTCTACCATGAGAAGGAAGGAAACCCTTTAAAACACGCAATAAGAAAATACGTGGAATTGAAATGTTAATTGAGGATAACATAAGAACGTGGTTGTAGAGAATTTGATGAAAGGCGCAGACAAAAATGCTAGAGTAATGAGGCATCCTTGTCAGTATTTTGGGAAATAATAAGTTTTAGAAGCTCGAAACAAATCTTGGAGTCATGTTCAATGAGTGGCCATAAAATTAGGGGTGTCAGAGTGGCTAATAATCATAGTTTATGGTGGATGATATTCACCATACATAGCATTTGTCGTTTAGGTCATTTGTTTGGTAGTCAATGTTGGTGAATCAATATATTATATCATGGTACCATATATTTATTTTTTAAAATAAAAAATCTATTTAACATGAGATAAGTTGCATCTCGTGTAAATGTTTAATGTCGTGATGTTGTGAATGGTTTGCACATTATATGTATCATATATTTGTAATCACTTCTTTCAAGTTTACTTTAAGAAATAAAGGAAGAGGTGCAGGGCCTTACCATAAGAAGGACTTTCACTAACTTGTCTCCTCTTATCATTCAAACATTAGCCCATAAATCAAACACATACCCTAATTTCTCTAGTATGGAAACCCTTGGATGAATATGATAATGAACTCCCCCCAACCGCTAGTTCTAACGCAACTATTGAATGTATTTGGTTGGCATGTGTAAATTGCTTTAATGGATCCATGGATATGTATGAAATCCAATGTTGCATTGAAATGATACAAATACCCAAATTAACACGAGATATAGAAATTTCAACCTTACAACTCTCTCATCCAATATTAAATACTTCACTAATTAGTCAAGGGGTAATCTACTTAACTATATAGTAAATATTAAAATCACTCATATTAACAAAAGAAAGTAATAATAGTATTTAATATAAAGTTATAATATAGGAATATGCTAAATTGGCATGTGAGACCCCCTTGTACATGGGACAATGGATGCCCTTCATGCAATGATTTAACCATTTAATCCATGGAGGTATACATACCTTAATTTCCATTGGATTCAAACCTCTAACATTTAAAGGGGAAACACTTTAACACAATTCTAACAAGTAAATACAAACTTAATTTGTATATGTGTCAAAGTTAGTCTTATAAGAGTTTCATGACATGCTTAATTTTGCACGAAATCAATAGAACTCGTGAAAGGTTGATCACAATAGGCATGTATGGTGATTCTGATTATCATAAGTATGTTAGTTTGGTTTTCCCAATCCACAAATTGCACACATTGTTACTATTGTTAAAAGTATGTCATATTGGTTTACTTGTTCAACATCATGCACATTTGGTTGTGTTCATTAAATACATTTTAGTTCATTGAAAAAACCAATATTTTTTCAAGGTGGTCAACTTAGGTGGGTGATGTGTTAAATTGGTTATTAACATCTATTTTTAATTAATACTATCTTGGAGAAAACAAAATAACTTACGAATACAATTGCCTTTCTTTTTGAAAAACATCAAAACATTTATAACTTTAAAAAAAAAAAAATATTTATTATATTTATTATATTCAAGTAATATTTTTTTTAGGTTGGCCTTTTTCATTTGGAATTTCATTTTCCTACCAAGGACGATTCCCATGAAAATGCCCACAAAACACATTCATTCAGAATTGCCGCTATCGACCTCGGTAACTGCATCATCAACATCTTGCAACAAGTGCAAGCGAGGCCAGTGGAAGGAAGCTCTGGGTGCACTCCATCAAATGCATCAGAAGGGAATCTCAGTCGATTTCAATACTTATGCATCTCTTTTGTAGGCCTGCAGTGATGCCAAAGCACTAACACAAGGCTACACCCAACATGGGTTTCCCGTTACAGTCACCGAATTGGTTAGTATTTTACGTTTGTCTCCACTTTTGTTTTCTATTCATTAACATATGGTCCTATCCATGCCGGGCTAGCTTTGATTAGCACCCTCTCTGGTTTTCTTAGGTTTACATGGCAATTGGTTGTTATAATTACAAAATCCAAATTTATATTCGTGGAAATCGCTGCTATTTTTATTTTGTTGCAGATCAATTAAAGTTTAAATATATTCTAATGCATGGCACTCTATTAGAGTTTGGAATAAGGGGAAAATTTAATTAAGGTTTGATTAAATTATGCATTCTCAAAGAATGTTTCTCAAGTTGTCTTGAATGTCGCATGTTTGTGTTTTTTCTTTTAATGATTTCCTGCTGATGGGATTATATGTGGAAACCCCTGCTACTTTTATTTTTTTGGAGATTAGCTATATTCTAATGCATAATATTCTATTAGAGTTGATGATGAAGGGAAATTTACTAGAGCTTTGATTAAATTATGCACTCTCTAAGATATTTTGTCAAGATTTCTGGAATGTCTTATGTTTGGGATTTTTGTATAAAATGATTGTTAATCTGTCAGTATCCTAAAGTACCATGTCTCTAATAAAGGTAGCTGGTTATATCTTCGCTACACGGTCATATTTGAAGGTAGAGTGTTTCCTGTGAACATTAGTAAGCTTCCCTTCCCCTGCCTTCTGATGATAATGCACCATCATCTTGGCAGATTCCCAAAGTTGCATTCAATACTTCCATTCCAACATGTAATTCTTTTCAGGGTACATTGTGCAGTATAAACTGCAGCCTCCGCAAGCATGGAGTGTTGATATCTCAACATAGTGTACTCCACCAGGAAAAGCTCCATGAAGAAAAAATACAATCTCTCTGTCTCTTCATCAGATTGAGCTACCTTCAGCAATCTCTTCATGAATACATAAGGGGTTGGCACTTCAATATTGAAGTGCAAAGTACTAAGTATCAATATCTCCATTTTTAAAACTTATCCTTTAGTGCACGCATTGTTAGAGATAAGAATGAAGTTATCAAACACAGGAACAGAAGCCTCCTCATACTTGCATGCCAAAAGCATGTCAGTGACCCCTCGAGGTTCATAATATTTTGTTCAATCTATTTATTGCCGAGGTTTATATATTTCCTGGTTTATTTGGTTATAGATCAGCAGTACACTGGTGGAGTTTTCCAGCACTGGATCAAGTTTGATTCCCAACATTTTAGCCCATGAACATTGCACCTCTCTCACATACATAGGAATTCCTAGAGCGAAATCTCCCAAGTGTTTCATCATGGGAATTCCCGAAGCAACATGTCCCAAGTGTTTCATAGCAATACCCAAAGCGACAGATCCCAACTGTTTTCTGCCCACAAAAATTGGGTGGTTTCTATTGAAGAAAAGAGATTTTATAGATTTTTAGGTACATTAACGAGAATGTTGAAAATAATTAATTTATTTTTTCTTTTTTTACCAGAATGTGGAAAAGAATTCTGATTTTTTTATTTATTTGGAAATGTCATTTTGTAGAGAATTATAAACCCCACAGTGCACACCACATTACCAAAAAGTAAAACATTTTCTCCGCCTAATAACCTACTCATGCACTTTACTCCTAGCCGATTTGACATAATAAAATTAAGTGGGTTGAGAAAAATCGCGTGAAAATTGAATCATTAAGTTGATAAATGCTCTGGTCGTCATATTCAAAATTCAAATCTAGACAGCTTGTACTAGCAATGCATTAGCTCCAACCTAGTTGAGGGAGAAGTAGAATTGTTGCACATGCTGGGGAAGAGATAGGAGGGAAATGAACCATTAACTCAAGTCTCAAAATAGCCTAGCGAGAGGATTGGGAAAGAAGAACCATTTTCTACAAATATTAATTAGAGAAACTACAACACCATTTTGAAGATAAGATTGTGACTGGGTAAGAGAGAAAATGTTTGTTGCAGTGGAAAAAGTTGGGGGAATACTATAAAAAGGCATGAAATGAAGTACAAGTATCATGAAAACCCATCCAAAAATTACATAACCAAGACCCACGAGGGCCACAGAGAGCAAAAACATATTTTTGTTGGTAACATGGGCTAGCCTACAACTCAAACATAAATTTTTTTGGATTTGGAGTTTCAATGTTTAGAGAGAATATTGAACTCGATCACTAGTTTGTGAATGTGATTAAGAATCCAGATTAGTGGCATTTTTACTTGGAAACCAACATAAAGTTTATAACTAAACCAGGGGAATGGATGAACAAGATGGAGAAGTCTGGCCATATTAATAACAGAATGAAAATCGGAATCCGATGATAGTAGGGCCATCATTAGGCCCATTGGATTTAAAACTCATAACTCCACTTGAGGCAGCATCTAAGGCACCTGCGTAATAGAAGAAGATTGGTTTTTTATTTGTAAATAATTTTTGTAACAGTTGTAACCTAGACCAAGAGTCATGGAATTTTGTGATGCTGAGTGTGAATGTCATAGCCAGTGTTAAAGAATTCAATTAGTTATCCATATATGATAGTAGACATTATGAAAATGGTGGAGATAGGATGTAGAATGAAACACAGATGGGCTGTGGATCCGTAATTTATCAGAGTGAAAAGGCCTAAGATAATAGAATGAAAAACATTTCTAACCAAAAAAGAGATGCATTAGCTCTGATGTACAAATATGAATCTCCAATAAAAGGGTTTGGGCACCTTCAATCTACAAGCATGTCAATCTTAAACTCGATTACTGCATAATTAAATGATCTAGTATATCTCAGAGGGAAATACATGTAAGAAATTAATAACTTAATGAAACACTTTTTTCTCAATTGTTAGCTGAATGAAACACTCCAGGTCTTTGCAAAATATCTGCAAGACCTCAATTGTAGATATTGCAAAAGCTATCAATTGAATAAATACATGCATATTTCAAACTTGATGTACATGATACAGCCTAACATGTGAAAAAAAATAAGCTGCACTTTCAAAATGATAGAGAAGCTTACCGACACTATCCCCTTCCCCCGCTCTACACAATAAGAATAAAATGCATCAAAAAAAATGGTACTATAGTGGAATTCTATCTCATATATGTATTTCTATAAGAATTTGAACTTTTAATAACACTAGGAGCCACAGGAAAGCTCGTCATAGGCTATGGTGCCAACTCAGAACATGATAAAATTTTGTCCTAAAATATCGCCAAAGGTAATAGAAAATATGTCAAGGACAGGCCAATTCTGATTAGACTATACAATATGATCCCGCGCAACTTGTAATAATTAAAAACACTCTTACTATTTATAGCCTCACTCATATAGAAACTATATTTTATATTTATTATGTTTCAAGACAGCTTCCCTGTGGAGTTCTTCTTATAATGTTGTGAACTCCAATGGCTGCTCAAAGGCTTTCTTTTCGCGGCTCCCTTAGGTACCTAAGAAGAGTCGCAGCCTGCCATAACAAACATCCAGCAAGGCAAATGTGAGTGTTTTTAGGCTAATATACAAAATAGTATAATAAACCTGCCCAGAACATGTACACACAATATAGGTGTTGAGCACATCTCGCATAAATATCATAATGATGACTTACACAATATCTCCTAACACATTAAGAGAACTCCTAGAAAACCTAAGTATATTTATAAATACAGACCACAGGTCTCTGAGGTTGATAATGACTCTATGGACCTTTATAATAAATATCCTCACTCATTCCCCATGTCCAACATTCTACATACATATACCATTGACCACATTAGCATCATACCATAGAGCATGTGAGTTCTTTATTATATATACATTTGACCACAAAAATACTCCCATTAGAGTCATAAGAGTGAGCATGAGTATTCTTTATCAAATAATCAGTATCCTTGATACTGCAGTAGAAAGCATACAAGCCCACTGTTAACAGAACTAAACTTTTATATACTATTCACACAAAGAATCCAAGTTTCAACTTTGCTATGAACTTATGTACATCAAATAAAACAAGCCTCCTAGTATAAAATACATGATATGCTCAGTTTTTAGTCAAGTTGCATGCATTCAAATACTATCTTCCCATACTTTGAATTAAAATTCATGAGAAACATGAGATTCCAGGAAGATCAAAGAAAAAAAATATTAAAAGCAGTTAAGGAATGCAAGTTAGAGTATCTCAACAATTCTTAACCTTGGGAAAATCCATGTAGAGAGAATTACAGTATACTGACTCGATGGTTTATAGTTTTACCTAATTATTGACTTCAGAATTTTGTAATCCATATTGTTGTAGATGAATCTTTCGGATTAATCACATCATCAGATCAGGGTTGACGTTTCGAACCATCTAATGTCGTTCATCCTCGGGACAAATTTTGAACTATTGTTAGATTTCCTTTGTTTCTTAGTAAATATTAACTCAGAAACACTTTAATAGTAAATTGTTTGAGAATTAACTTGTATATTTAAAGATCAATTAACATAACTAGTAGAAGATAGAAGAAGGTCTTTAAGTTTTGCATATATTTTTCCTTTTACACATCTTACTAGGGAACATGATAGAAAAGATAGTTGTTGGTAACTGTAATTAATCTGAATATAATTGATTTGATTCCAACCTTTGAAGCCAGACTAATATGCATATGATTCCTGTAATTATGTTTAGACAAAATCATTGCTCGGCAGTGATGCAATCAAAGGAAACGTTGGAAGGTAAGCTTCTTAATGTCCATGGCTCTACAAGAACCTTCTAGGGACTCAACTAAGAATCAAAAGTATTGTAAGACAGAGAATTGGAACTGGAAAAATTAAAGTATTCCATCGTAGAACAAAATAAAAAGCCTAGACATTAAGAGTTCTCTAGTTTCCACAGTCACTGTTTACATCATGAATCTGATTGAAGCCAAAAGATGTGCATGCTCAATAGCTTTGCTACTTTTGATAATAGACACCAGAACAAATACAATCCTCCAAGAAACATTGTTTGGCATAAAAAATTTCCTTGGTTACTTATTACAATAGCAGACACCAGGATACATTTTAAACTGACATGCAACTACTAGAACAAATTTGGAAGAAAAAAGAACTCATTTATACAATAGAATTCTACATTGCTGAGACTTAATTTTTGCTATAGCTGTGACTTGACACTGATCAAAGGGTATGTAATTCACATGCATATTTTAGGCAATGTAAGTATCACCGTGGGATATTTGTGAGACATAATAGAAATTTGGTCAAACTTTGCTAAAATTTTGCAACTCTTCAAGATGTCAGAATACATGAAAAATTAATTATCAAAAGGACTTGTTTATCTTTTCTGTAGAAGATTTTTCTAGTAGCAGCTCTACAACGCCTCTTTTTGGCTGATTGCAACCATCCAGACCTTTCTAACAGTCAAAATTTAAGTATTTGCATCACCTTTATAGCATTATTATATGTTCTTATCCATGGTATCTAATATTGTTTCAAATGGTTTCAAACTTTAAGAAACATCACGTGGACGTTATTAATTTTTGATTGATTATTGTTTATCTTGACACAAATTGATCAGGACTTTGACTTTAAAAGGCACATAAATCCACCTTTACCTTTGCAGTCGCACGTTTTTCTTTTCTAACAGAGATTAATGAATTCTTAAAATAATTCCTGATTTCTGGCCAACGACCTCATCAAAGAAAGTTGGTGTGATTGCTCCCAATATTTGAAATATTATTGCTTTTAGAAAAATGGAAGCGAAAATTTGAAAGTGAGAAAAGGACTCGAGAGCTTACTGAGAAGCTCTTCTAGTTTAAATTTGCAGCATCTCCAAGCATATTGAAGGCAGTTTGGAACCCTATGAGAATTTCAGTATTTTCAAGTTGTAGACGTTCTCAACCAATGAGATTCCCCAAATATTAGCATTGAGGGGCTTGTTGTTATATGTTGAACACCAAAGACACTAGAGAGTTCTAGAGTTAATTACTATGAATACATTATATTTTTCTACATTAATAGTAATTGTGCTCTTAAAATAAAACTAATTTGTTTCATTTGCAGAGGCTTCATGCTTTCTTACTAGTATTACATAGATAAATCATTATGATTCTAGTGTACCTTTGTTTTGTATGTGTAAATCTAGGCTAATTGTTTTCTTAGATCAACTAGTTTACTAGTTTATATTCTCTGGTAAATACATTGTTTGCATTTTATTTTTTGGCACCTGATAGCTTTAGTTATTTCTTTTTCTTATATTAAATCTTATACTCAACATGTTATGGACGAAAAATGGAAAATTCCAATCGATAGACCTTTTTTTGTTGCAGAGAACCAGGGAACTGGACATTCCTGAATTGCTAGAACAATTGCCACCTTTGAAGCAATATCTTTATCGTCTAATGGGGTGTTAGGTATTACATAGGAGCCACCATTATTGAATGAACAACAACTCTAAATTTTGTAGGTTGGATACTTATTATATGTTCTTTAGACTTTTTGAGTTATATGTCATTTTAGTGTGTTTTTGGATTGAAAGCACTACATAATGTTGTGTATGGGTGAGCTCATGTAATTATCTAATTATGTGCAGCTGGAAAGGGAAGCTATATCATGTGATAGAGTATGCACTCACAGTGGTTTGTAGAATCTTCACTCTTTTGTGGTTAAAATTCCTTTGTTGTCTTGCATGAAGAAAGAGGTTTCACTTGCTAAAGTTGATGTTGTACGTTATGATGGGGATACTTATTTGTCTTTTGTACAATGTTGCAGGTTTCATGGGAGAGAATTAAACTTTATACTGCAATTAATGATGCCACCATCAACCTTGTTGACAAGGTAGAGAATGTTATGGTTTAGTATGTTTGATTAGAATCTTACTCATCCTTGATCTGTAGTTATTGATGATTGAAACTGTTTACCTGCAGTTCTTTGAAATGCAATTCCATTTTGCTATTAAGGCTCTTCATATCTATAGGTGAGCTGGTAAACAGGTATAGTTCGAAATCTACTATTCCAGAAGTGTTTTAATTGATGTCTTTAGTTTCAAACCCTGTCAAAATAGTGGATATACCAGTACTTTTTTGTTTTTTAAGGATGATTGTGATCCAGCATTACTTTTTTCCCAAAAAAAATGCTTCAGACTGATACAACTAAGGCTATGGTTCATGACCTAGATTTCCTTATGTTCCTTTGGGTGGAGGCATGTGGTACAATTGTCTAGATCCTAAACAAATTTTCTCTATAGGTATTGAAGGACAAACCACCAAAGAAATATTTCATCAGTGAGAAATGCTAGGTATCACACTTTTTGTGTTGCTGTCCTGTATATATTCATATTTTTTAGGAGAAATGAACTAAATTGAACACTCCAATTTGAAGGGTGTTTTTGTTGGATATAATGATTCTTGCAAGGCCTATGGAATCTACATTCTATCACAATGGAAAATAATAGTGGATTGAGATGTGAACCTTGTGATGATGCATGGTCCCTCGAGGTCTTAGGAGCCTTTTAGTAGAGGTTTAGGAGGAAGACACCTTTTCTGTCCTAAAGATGATTAGCAAGGTTTTGGAGGTGGAAGTGATGCTTTAGTATTTTTTGGTTCAACAAGGCAGCCTAGGTGGTAATAAACATAGTAGGATGCATAGGAGCATGTTGGATCTCCAAAGCCATCCTTTGTAGTGAGTTATATTTCTAAAAAGTTTCTGAATTATGTTGCACCGATGTCTTCCATCATTTTTGTAGAGCCTTTTAGTTATGGGGAGGTAGTTGGTTAGTAGGTATGACAGAATGCTATGGTGGACATGGACAACTCTATACTAAATAATGATGTTTGGGAGATTGTGCCAACATAAGTGGGGCAGTTTGTGATTTATTCTAGGTGGATGTTTGAGGTGAAGCTTGTAGTAGATAAAAAAGTACAAAGGTTCTGTTCATAGTGAGAGTATTCTCTAGAGAGGAGTTGACTATAAGGACACATTTACTCTTGTTGCTATTGTACTTGCATCAGGTTTGTTAATGTCTTTAGCATCAATTCTTGGTTGGCATTGATATCAAATGGATGTAAGAACATTGTTTCTTAATGGTCTAATCAAGGAGGAAATATAGATCAATCACAACTCTATAATGGAGAATGATGTTTGGGAGATTGTGCCAAGACCAGTGGGGAAGTTTGTGATTTATTCTAGGGGGGTGTTTGAGGTGAAGCTTGCAGTAGATACCACAGAAATGTACTAAGGTTCAGTTCACAGTGAGACTATTCTCGAGAGAGGAGTTGAATATGAGGACACCTTTAGGATTTACTCTAGTTGCTAGTGTACTTGCATCAGGTTTGTCATATCTTTAGCATCAATTTTTGGTTGGCATTTATATCAAATGGATGTAAAAACATTGTTTCTTAATGTTCTAATCGAGGAGGCAATATACATCAAATCAGTTGAGAGGGTTTTAGGTGCATGGGTGAGAGATCCATGCATGCAAATTGAAGGAGGACTTTTATGGGATGAAGTTGGCATCACATGCTTAGTACTCTAAGATTGAAGAATAATTGGTATGTTCAAGCTTTAATATAGCTATTGCAAATCTTGATCTTTATTATTTATTTGGTAAATTTGATTTGATTGTTTGTCTCAGATCCTAGGGAAATTTTCACCGTAGGATTTCAACAAATTATTTTTTGGACAATGACACGAAGATTCATCCAATACAAATGAATGAAGTCTTCAGTAAATAACATTGTTATCTTAACATTATAGTAAACAATACGATAGTTCAACCATGCAACAAAATTTCATAGTAGCACTATATTCTCCAGATTTAATAGTTTAGTATAGTTCCAAACAGTTGCAATATAATTTCGTATTGGACAAAGTTGTATTCTAACTAGAAATCTGTAGACCTGAATAAACCTTTGTGAATTCTGATCAGGGCTAATATCTGAATGGTTTCAGGGGTTAAGATAGAGGATAAAAATCTTCTTCTTCCTTGGACTTCCTTAAG
This sequence comes from Pinus albicaulis, assembly GCA_034641835.2. Taxonomy (NCBI): domain Eukaryota; kingdom Viridiplantae; phylum Streptophyta; class Pinopsida; order Pinales; family Pinaceae; genus Pinus; species Pinus albicaulis. Next base: position 473,935,665 of record CM076580.1, on the reverse strand, counting down.
AAACTTCTCTGAGAATCTATCCAATACCACTGCATCATATTAGAGAGTCTTGGATCTGCTTTGGTCCTAAATCAATTCCTCTATACTTGCCTCAGATAGCCACTCTGAGCTTTATATAGGAGTAGGAAATTTCTTTAGAAGTTAAGACCTATTGCAGAGAAAAAATAATCTCGGAGTGGCCTGAGCAAGGGGGTTGGCTTGGAATAGCCTCTTTTGATGCTAAAATAATTCAGATTAATTTTCCTAAGAATAATTATATAAATAACCGGTCTCAGGGTTTTGTTTTCTTGGGAATTGTGATAATATCCTGCCTCAGATCGTTCTTCTTTTGGGATGGGAAAAATTTCCACAATCATCTTTTACAGATTCATTGGATTTTTTTTTGCCACCATCTACATGCAACTGAATGTTGTTTTCAGTTATTTCCTTTTCAATAGCCAAAGAATTTTTTGCATCCTTAAGCCAGGAGGATATTGAGATTGGATCAAGTGTTCCACATACACATCTTTGCTTATTCTTTGATTCTACATCATTAGAATCATACACAGATTTAATGGGTGATCCTTCATAGTATTGCACCTTTCTTCTTGGTCTCTGCATTTGTCCAGTAGTACCATATTTTTTTATACACCTTCCTTTTAGTAACTTTTTCCAGAAAATATTAGTAGGTATCTTCTCTACTGTCAATTGGTTGTCTGACTCACTAAGCAGTGGGACACCTTTTCCATACCTTCCTTCCCATGGTACTTTTGCAATAATACCATTCTCTGGTGTATTATCAATCTCAGATATGTCACATGCACGGGTTAACATGTCTTGAGATAAAGACTTCAAGTTTTCATTTCTAGAAACAGATGTCAATTTGAAATCAAGATACGTTAACTAGACTTTAGCACAATCAAAGCAGGCCACCATCTTCCCTTTTCTATCTCAGCCCAAAAAATCGTCTTTGTTTTATAATCATTGCTTATGTTATTCTCATCTGACTCATAATCTCCATTAGCAGATTCTTGCCCCACTCATACATTTACACATATATCAGTAGAAGATTCATTTCTTTGAAAACAAGCACATGATTCCACATGGTCATTAGCATTTGTATTTGGTTCAATGTGCACACAAGAATCAGAAATACCCTATTCAGTTTCCTCCTGTGAAGCAACACAAGTAGCATTCAAAGCATGACATGCATTGTCATCACAACACCAAAACTGCCTACATACTTGAATATTCTCTATCCTCTTCCACTTTTTGCAATTGATACATTGTGCCCATTCCCTGGTATTTTGATCCTCACTCATCCCATGATGTTGCATTTCACCTTTGTCCCCAATAGGAACAGAAACAAAAATATCCATGCCATAATAATCAAGCATATTTCCTTCTTTCTTGTCCCTATCAACATCTCCTTTCTTGCATATGCTCCTTTTTCTCTTCTTTTTATAACTATTTTCTCCATATGTTTCTTCATGAAATTCACGTGAAAACCTTCTTGACTGCTAGTTATATATTGGATACATCCTTTAACCTGATTCTGTACAACATCATGTTGTCCTTTTCTTGAAACCTTTAGACCTATCAAATTTATTTCATGGTCTCTAACAGCATCTGTGAAACCTCCAGTTTCAACATCATCATCTGTACTAGTACCATTTGTGTCCTCCGAAACTTTAAACTTGTGCATTTTCCCAGATCTTCTCTTAGATGCTGAGTAACTCTCTTTAACTAAATTTTGTTGTATATCTTTCTTGTTATGAATCCTACTTCTTCTGTGAACTTACTCTTTTTTATGTTGACCATTCTCAACCTCTTCTTGATCCTCCAAACCTTCTAATTCAATGACGTTAAGCCCTGAAGTTTTATTGTGAGCACCAACAACTTTAGCTAGGGATTTGACAACTATTTGAGTAGGCACAGAATCCTACTGCAATTCAGTTTCATGCTTTCACTTTCTATTTATTCGAGTGAATTCCCTCTGTTCGCTACTTTTCCCAAACACATTCAAACAATTATCTATGCCATATTGTCCTGAAACACCTTGCCCACTTTCCATGTTTTGTTCCAAATCTTGCAATCTTCCATCATTGTCCAGCGACTCTAGTTGTAGTGTCACATGCTCCCCCATTTCCCTATTCTTATTTCTTATCACACTTCTATCAATGGCAGTGGAAGCATCACTTACTTAATTCTTTGTGCTTTCTCATTCTTGTGGTTCCCTTATGATAACCTTAAACTTTTCTGACATAGATTGTCTATACCTACGTGCATCTAATATTTTTGATGTAGAGAAATTATTTTGGTCACCATCCACCACAGTGTCTATAATCTTAGTAATATTTACTTTTGCAACTTCTTCTATTGGAGGAACCTTGCAGGTTTTTCAGAGATCCCTGTCTTCCCATTCCCTGCATATGTAATACCAGGAGAACGGTTCCTGGCCACATTCTCTCTTTTTGATCTCCTCATGGTTGGTACCAAAATTATAACACAATCACCATATCATTCCAACTCGGAAGATATTCCAGGAACCTTTTTATCATTCCTTTCATTTAAATTCTACACAAATTTTCAACTCTCTCCTTCCAAGTCATGCCCAAAAGGAATGTTTGGGTGTTCTGAACAATGGAATTTTATAGTAGTGCAACTTGAGGATCCAAGTTTCAAATTTATTTTCCTCAATAGATGACGCTGGAAGTAAATATGCTTGATTCAACCTCTCTTCCCTCAAGCATTCAGCGGCACCAAACCCTTCGACACTATGCAGCCATACAATGTGACAATATCACATGAAAGATTAATTTTTCCAGATAAGTATGCAGAACTTGAGTATAATGAACTACAGGTTTTAAACGAAGGATTTAGACTGTTTATGGTTTTATTGGTTATATATTTATGCAATGAAGAAGCCCGAGATATAGAGATTTTAGCAGGGTCGTTCGTTCTCTATATAAACAATTATATATATATATATATATATATATATATATATATATATATATATATATATATATATATTAGTGGAATAATGCTCTGTGTAGAGGAAAGAAAGATTCTATTACTATATTTACATTTATCCATTATAAAGCCTGAGGTAAGACTCTGCATGTGTTCTTTATTAAAAAAAATGTGTACAGAGTTTCAATGCTTCTACAGGAAACAAATAGTATCACTTTAACACAATCATAAGCATACTTTTTGAAAAATTACTGAAATATACCCAATGAGGAAGCAAAAAATGAAATGAAATGAATAGATATGGAAAAGAATGCATGTTGTAGTATACATTGAAATTATATTTTCTGAAAACTATTATTCTAGTAAACAATAGTTAAGGAAGCTTAGAACTTGAGGTGCTGGGTTTGGGCCGAAACCTTACCCTGCTCCTTGTTCCTTATAAAAAAAAACTATACACAGTCCTTTCAAACGGTGGACTGGTTACCGTAAGACCTAAGTTGAACCTCGAATAAGTAAGCAAGATTGGCAGTGTGTAAGACACTGTAACACTGTTTCAGAGACAAGAATAAAAAATTATTTACAAAGAAAATATAGAAACCCTCATTGCAATAACATGCAATGAGAAAGTAAACTTCAGATACATGATATTCATTTATATAAAAGGAGAAATAAATTGCTCATGAGTACCATATGAAAATAATGAATATTTGAAACAAAAAACCCGAGTGGAAGCTCTCAGAACATTAGATGAATGTGGCATGTAGCCCTACATACAGTAAGAACTAAAAGTAGAGGCCACTATGCATATAAATTCTCATTCTTTGCTAAGGCCAGAATAGCATATAGCAGAGAAAAAATTTACAACATGCTTACTATCGAAAAATGTAGATAGTAGTGGGATCTATGCTATTACGCATAATAAATCTCGTAAGAAGTAGAGCTTCAAGAAAATAAGATTGTAATGTTTTGTACGTATAAATAGAAAGTAAAATGGCACAATGTTTAGGGTCTCATAAAAAATGACCCAACAGGAATTTTGGACCTCGGCCATATTAATAGAACAAGAATAAATTTTACTATTCATGAAGCTCTGCAAGTCAATACCAATACTTGTATTTCAACTGTATCGAAACCCTAGAGTCCTTACTTAATAATAAAATTTATATGTTGCAAGATTATAAACCCTAAGTCGAGTAGTAAAAACCCAGGTTTCTTTATATGCATGCCATTGAAGTTACGGCTACCAAATTCTCATTACAACACAGAGTACCTGTGGATGGGAGAAGCAACATTAGCCGCAGCAAGAGATTAAGTTTTGAAAGGCTTAAGGTAGGGTTTGGTGAAAACCCACTAACCTGCAAGTAAGCAAACCCTGTTAGAATAACAAACTCATATGTCAGATTAAAGATTGGCGAAAGGGTTTTTTCTTAAAAAAAATGGGTTGAATCAAATATGAACTAGGAAAGAGTTTCTTAGGGAACCTTACCGGTTTGGATTTGAATCTCATCAAACCTGGAAGATTTAAAAATGTTAAGGGTTAGTAAAAGCTTGCCCTAAAGCTCGTAAATGAAATTGCAACCTGTAAGAAGATTAAACCCTGAACAAAATTAAACTGAAAGGCAGGGTACCTTTTCCATTGATTCGCACCAGGGTTAGCTGAAAGGCTTAACACCCTTGAGCAAGTAAGAGAGCCATGTCTATCTGCAAACAATAAATATTGTATGAAAATCAAACCCCAGAAAACAAAAGATGAAATCAGCTCATAACGTTTGTAATTAAGCAAAGGTAGAGCTGGGTTAACCTGGCGAATAGAGATTACCTTAAAGACCAAAATTGCGACGGAGAAACCAACGAGGAGCTGAACCTTGCTAGCGTTCCATGGAGGAGTGATACAGCTGCAAGACTACCAAACTGGCAAAAGACTCCAGATTTTTCCCTCGTAGTTTCCATGGAAACCGAGGCATGTTTTACAGCTCTCCCAGTAATAAAAGCCATGTACAACTATACTAAAAGGATTGACATCTATGCCTCGGTGAGAAGGAATATCATGCCATGTGGCATGTCCTTACCCCGAGACAAAGCTTCGTAGTAAGTTAAATATTGATTAAGATTTTGTTAATAAATGTATATTAGAGATCAATTTGAATGACTATATTATTCATAATAATTCTAAACCAGATTAGATGTTTATGTATTAAATGATTAAGACAATTAGTATATGCATATGAGAGCCATAGCCAAATATGAAATTTAGTGAATCACATGTTTATGTAATGTTAATGATGCCAAATCAGAATTTCAGAATTGGTGCTTTATATATATAGTACATAGACCTATAATCAATGTGGGTAACAAAGGAATTAGGTGTAAATGTTGTAATATGCTATGTGGAACAAAATTTTGTTTTTATGAGGGTAATTAATTATTGGTGAAAGTGACAAGTGGTATCAGATCCAGTTGCTACATTGGGATCCTAAGGGTCTACTAATAGTGAAGTTGTGTATGTGTTTAGTGCACAGAGAGAGGGAGAACCAGTGACAATGAGAATAATGATAGCATCGCAACCGCAACCAGAGGAAACTCAAGCACCAACAGTCATGAATCCAGAGATGTGTGTTCAGTTAAGTGTAGAACGACTTCAAAATACTAGTCGATTGCTCGAATAACAACAACACCAAACTGGTTTTTTGTTGAACATAGTGAAGCAATTACAAGAGGAAATGTTAAGACTCAGAAAGGACAATAAGCGATTACTGTAAGACCAAGAGAAAATTTTAAAAAGTTTATCAGACAAAAAAAATTAGGAGATGGGACATCCATGTGCTGAAAAAGAATTATCAACAAAAAAAGAAGATCAGCAAAGTAAAAACAAAACTACAGGCAGAACTGAAAAGAGTCCCTCCCAGAAGAGCAAAAATAGAAATTATAATGAGGCGGAGTCGGGAAATTTGTCCGATCAGGAAGATCTTAAGAGACAGAAAGTGGAACTGCAGGGGGGATTTCATAAAATTAAGCCACCAACATTTGATGGTGAGGCAGAGGAGGTGGCTGAAGCCTGGTTAATCAATATAAACAAGTAATTCCAGGTATATGAATATAGCAGCAATCTGAAGGCCAGATTAGCTATATACCAGTTACGAGAAAAAGCCACCCTGTGGTGGGAAGAGGTGAAAAATGTACACAACATTGATGAACGAGATATCACATGGGAAATGTTTCAACAGTACTTTAAGGACAATTACTTGAAAGAAAGATTTTATGATGACAAAGCTAAGGAATTCCATGATCTTTGGTTGGGACAAATGACCATGGACTATTATGTTACAAAATTTACTTCCCTATTATGTTATGTTGCTTATCTCCGAGAAGAAAAAGCCAAGGTGCAGAGGTTCTTAAGCAGTTTACCTGCTCATATGAGAGAACGGATAGAATTTTTTAACCCTCAGACCATGGATGAGGCTATCCATAAAGCATGAATGTGCTATCAGTAGAACAAGGCCAAGGGTGAAGGAGGAAAAAGCTAGCAGCCAAAGAAAAATCAGAAAAATAACTCCACTTTTAAAAGTAGTAAAAGCAGTAACTTTAAAGGCTCAGCACATAACTCTATCAGCAATCAGTTTGGTAAAAATCATCAAAGAAACAAGTGGCCAATGGAGGAGAAACCCACAGAAGCATCAGGCAAGCCAGATCAGGGGCAGATTTCTAAACCTCCCCTACAGTGTTGGGGTTGTGGGGAAGCTCATTACTATAAAAACTGTCCTCAATGGAATAAAAGTGAAATGGTAGCAAATCTGCAGGAGGCATCTACGATAGGGGATGTGGCATGTAACATACCCCGCATCAATGTAGCCTTGGAAGATCGGCAGGCTGATTTTCAACCCACAATGATCGAACTAGAAGGTACTTTACTAACTAAACTTGTTTCAATTTTGGTAGATCCTAGAGAAATTTTGAGTTATGTAAGTCCCAAGTTAGTGGAAATGTGTAAATTGAAGGAACATAAATTTAAGAATTCTTGGCTAGTACAGCTAGCTAATGGGGCAAAATGAAAGGTAACAACGAAAGTTCCTAACTGTGCGCTAGAAGTGGCAGAACATTAGCTACAAGTAGATCTAAATATATTACCACTAGGGTCTTATGATGTATTATTGGGTATGGACTGGTTGGAAAGACATCGGACCCTAGTGGACTGCAAAGAAAATATTATCTACTTCAGAATGCAAGATGGCACGCGAAAAGAAATTCAAGGAATTAAAAATCCTATGAAATTACGACCAATAATAGCATCCCAAATGGGTAAGTGTATCAGAAAGGGATGTCAATTGTATGCAATACAAGTAGGATATGCAGACTCTAAGGAAAAGGCTCCAATAATGGAAGATATTTCTATAGTACAGGAATTTCTGGATGTATTTCCATAAAACATTCCTAGTTTTCCACCCAAGAGGGATATTGACTTTACCATTGAATTGCTGCCAGGAGCCTCTCCGGTGTCAAGAGCACTTTATAGAATGAGCGTGCCAGAACTAACAGAACTAAAGATACAACTACAAGAATTGTTAGAAAAAGGCTATATCCACCCAAGTGTGTCTCCATGGGAAGCACCAATTCTATTTGTTAAGAAGAAAGACAGAACCTTATGCATGTGTATGGATTACAGGCAACTTAATAAGCTGACCATTAAGAACAAATATCCCTTACCAAGAATCGATGACTTATTTGATCAAGTAAGAGGGGCTAAGGTGTTTTCTAAGATAGATTTAAGATCCCGGTATCATCAAATTCGAATTAAAGATGAAGATATTTGAAAAATAGCATTCCGCACTCGTTATGGGCATTATGAATTCATGGTACTACCCTTCGGTTTGACAAATGCACTAGCAACCTTTATGAGGTTGATGCATGGCATCTTTCACCAATTTTTGGAGAACTTTGTACTTATTTTCATAGATGATATACTGATATATTCTAAGAGTGAGGAGGAACATAAGGAGCATTTGAGAATAGTTTTGGAAATGCTGAGGAAACATCAGCTTTATGCTAAATTTAGAAAATGTGATCTCTTTAAAAAAAAAATCCAATATCTGGGACATGTTATATCAGTTGAAGGAATAGTTGTCGATCCAAAAAAAATAAAAAATATTATGGAATAGCGAGTACGTCAGAATGTGGCTGACATCAGATTGTTTATGGGTCTAGCTGGTTATTACAGAAGGTTTATAGAAGGATTTTCTAAAATCGCTTTTCCTATTACTTCTTTGCAGAAGAAGGGAAAGATTTTCAAATGGATAAAGGAATGTCAGAGCAGCTTTGAAAAGCTGAAACAAATTTTGAATAAAACACCAGTTCTGAAGGTAGCTGGCCCTGATAAAGATTATGAAGTTTGTATTGATGCCAGCAAAGAAGGAGCTGGAGCGATACTAACTCAAGAAGGTAAAGTAATAGGTTACGAGTCTAGAAAATTAAAATATCATGAAAAAAAATATTATGCTTATGATCTGGATCTTACAGCTGTAGTGCATGCTCTCCGAGTGTGGAGGCATTACCTACTAGGTAAGAGGTTTGTACTTAAAACATACCATAGCAGCTTGACTAATTATTTTAAGAAAGCAGATTTAAATTCTAGACAGGCAAGATGGAATGCCTTTTTGAGTGAATTTGACATGGACATACAACATGTTAAGGGGAAGGAAAATCGAGCTGCAAATTCGTTAAGCAGAAAATTGCACGATATTTATGCCTTATACTACAATCAGCTAGAAAGCCAATGGTTGGAACAGTTAAAAGAAGAGGCACAGAAAGACCCAGAATATAAATTCTTGTGGCAGCAAATGGAGGATGATAAGAAGCAAGGAAAGACATCAGATTATGGAAGGAACAAAGATCAGGTGTTGACTTTTCATGGAAGAATCTATGTGCCTAACTGCGCAGGTCTTAAGGACTTAAATCTGAATGAATTCCACCACAGCAATTACGCTGGCCATCTGGGATATCAAAAGATGCTCACTACAATAATAAAGGTATATTATTAGCCAAGTATGCGTAAGAATATTGCAGAGTATCTAAGAAAATGTTTGGAATGTCAGCAAGTTAAGGTGGAGCATCAACGTCCTGCAAGGCTATTGTAGCCCATACCCATTCCTGAGTGGAAGTGGGAGGTTATCTCCTTAGATTTCATCACGAGTTTACAATGAACAAAGAGGCAGAATGATTTAATCATGGTAGTGGTAGACATATTAAGAAAATCTGCACATTTCATACCTGTACAATCTACATACAAGATGGTACAGATTGCAGATATATTTATGAAGGAAATATTTAGGTTGCATGGCATACCTAAGACTGTGATTTCAGATTGGGATGTTAAGTTCACATCCTCATTTTGCAAAAATTTATTTTCTGGTCTGGGAACATAGATACACTTTAGTACTACCTATCATCCTCAGACTGATGGGTAGACAGAACGGGTTAACCAAGTTCTGGAAGAAATATTGCGCATGTATGTGATGCAACAGCTAACCAAGTGGGAAGACTACTTGCACCTTGTGGAGTTTGCATATAACAATGGGTATTAGGAATCTTTGAAAATGAGTCCCTTTGAAGCATTTTATGGTAGGCAATGTTGTACACCTATAAACTGGAGCAGTCCTGAAACAAAATTATTGTTGGGACCTGAAATGTTGGCTGAAATGGAAGCTTAAGTAAAAATAATAAGGCAGAATCTGAAGGATGTGAAAGATAGAAAAAATATTTATGCAGACAAGAAAAGTTCATACCGTGAATTTTTGGTAGGGGACCATGTATACGTAAGAATTAAGCCTAAAATAAGTACCATGAGATGGACCTCTTGTGCCAAATTGGCTCCCCGGTACTGTGGACCTTTCCAAATATTGGAAAGGGTCGGACCAGTAGCCTATAGATTGGCTTTACCTAGCCATATTCGACTACACAATGTGTTCCATGTGTCCTTGCTGAAGCAATATGCACATGATGAAAAACATGTAATTCATTGGCAGAATATTCAAGTAGGAAGAAGGATAAAAAAATCAAAACTTGAAGTTTGAATAAATTTAAGCGTACTTACTTGAAAACACTTTTGTTTTTTTTTTCAGGTGGAACCAAACGTAGAGTTTCTGGCAGAGCCACAACGCATACTTGACCGAAGAGAAATTGAACTCCGCAAAAGAGTAGTTATCTAGGTGAAAGTGCAGTGGAAGCACTTTGGATCGGATGAAGCTACTTGCGAGGATACAAAATTTATGCGGGAATCCTACTCAGAGCTCTTTGTAGAGCTAGGCTGAAACACTGAGGACGGTGTTACTTCTAGGGTGGAAGATGTGACAACCTCATTAGGAGTTAGCTAGTATTAACTAGTTAAAGACAATTTTCTTATTTTTATTTTCTGACGAGAAAGACTTAATTTTTATTGTTTATGAAACAAAATTATTATTTTATTTTTGGTTATTGAGTTAATAGGAGGAATTAATGAATGGAAAAAAAATCTTTTAAGCTGTTGGTAAAAGTTTCTAAGAATAGGAGGTGGTTGGGGACAGTTGGAGAAACAGTTACCTACTCCTCTGAGGATAAAGTTGATCCCAAGAGAGGAGTAGGGGTTCTGTGAATTTTTGTAAGAAGGATGAAGTATTTTCTAGAGATGGTTGAGGACCAGTTGAAAATAGCTTTCTGCAACCCATGTAAAACCAGAATATCTGATTGTGACTGTATTGGCCTTCCAGAGGTCATAGCAGAGAAATCCCACTGTTAACCTGTGGCACCGTCCAAAATTATGGAGCTAGGGGGAAAGAGGAGGACGTCATAGCCTCCCTTGATGGTTGGGAGGACCACATTTTGAAAGATTAATTTTTCCAGATAAGTATGCAGAACTTGAGTATAATGAACTACAAGTTTTAAATGAAGGATTTAGACTGTTTATGGTTTTACTAGTTATATATTACTTCTAAGAAGAACTGAATATCGAAGTTCTGCTAAGGGTCTGGCATGCATTATCTGTATAAATGAAGTTTATATATATATATATATATATATATATATTAGTGGAATAATACTTTGTGTAGAGGAAAGAAAGATTCTATTACTATATTTACATCTATCCATTATAAGGCCTGAGGTTAGACTCTGCATGTGTTCTTTATTAAAAAAAATTTGTATAGAGTTTCAATGCTTCTGCAGGAAACAAATAGTATCACTTTAACACAGTCGTAAGCATACTTTTTGAACAATTAGTGAAAGATACCCAGTGAGGAAGCAAACAATGAAACGAAATGAATAGATATGGAAAAGAATGCATGCTGTAGTATACATTGAAATTATATTTTCTGAATATTGTTACTGTAGTAAATAGTAGTTAAGGAGGCTTAGAACTTGAGGTTTTGGGTTTGGGCTGAAACCCTACCGTACCCATTGTTCCTTATAAAAAAAAACTATACACCGTCCTTTCAAACGGTGTACCGGTTACCGTAAGACCTAAGTTGAACCAAGAATAAGTAAGCAAGATTGGCGGTGTGTAAGACACTGTAACACTCTGTTTCAAAGACAAGAATCAGAAATTCTTTACAAAGAAAATATAGAAACCCTCGTTGCAATAAAATGCAATGAGAAAGTAAACTTCAGATACATGATATTCATTTATATAAACGGAGAAATAAATTTCTCATGAGTACCATATGAAAATAATGAATATTTGAAACAGAAAACCTGAGTAAAATCTCTTAGAACATTAGATGAATGTAGCGCATAGCCCTGCATGCAGTAAGAACTAACAGCAGAGGCCGCTATGCATATAAATTATCATTGTTTTCCAAGGCCAAAATAGCATATAGCAGAGAAACAATTTACAACATGCTTACTATCAAAAAATGTAGATAGCAGTGGGATCTATGCTATTACACATAATAAATCTCGTAAGAAGTAGAGCTTCAAGAAAAGAAAATTGTAATGTTTTATACGTATAAATAGAAATTAAAATGGCACCATGTTCAGGGTCTCATAAAAAATGACTGAACAGGCATTCTGGGCCTTGGCCATATTAATAGAAAAAGAATAAATTTTACTGTTCATGAAACTCTGCAAGTCAATAACAATACTTGTATTTCAATTTTATCGAAACCCTAGAGTCCTTACATAATAATAAAATTTATATGTTGCAAGATTATAAACCCTAAGTTGAATATTAAAAACCCAGGTTTCTTTCTATGCATGCCATTGAAGTTACGACTACCAAATTCTCGTTACAACACAGAGTACCTGTGGATGAGAGAAACAACATTAGCCGTAAAAAGAGATTAAGCTATGAAAGGCTGAAGGTAGGGTTTGGCAAAAACCCACTAACCTGCAAGTAAACAAACCCTGTTAGAATAACGAACTCATATGTCAGATTAAATATTGGCGAAAGGGTTTTTTCTTAAAAAAAAGGGGGTCGAATCAAATCTGAACTGGGAAAGAGTTGCTTGGGGAAGCTTACCTATTTGGATTCGAATCTCATCAAGCTTGGAAGATTCAAAAATTTCAAGGGTTAGTAAAAGCTTGCCCTGAAGCTTGTAAATGAAATTGCAACCTCTAAGAAGATTAAACCTTGAACAGAATTAAACTGAAAGGTAGGGTACCTTTTTTGTTGATTCGCACCAGGGTTAGCCAAAAGGCTTAACACCCTTGAGCAAGTAAGAGAGCCATGTCTCTTTTCAAACAATAAATCCTGTATGAAAACCAAACCCTGGAAAACAAAAGATGAAATCAACTCATAACGTTTGCAATTAAGCTGAGGTAGAGCTAGGTTGGCCTGGCGAATAGAGCTTACCCTAAAGACCAAAATCGCGATGGAGAAACCAACGAGGAGACGAACCTTGCTAGCGCACCATGGAGGAGTGACACAGCTGCAAGACTACCAAATTGGCAGAAAACAACAGATTTTTCCCTCGTAATTTCCGTGGAAACCAAGGCATGTTTTACAATTTTCCCGGTAATAAAATCCATGTACAACTATACTAAAAGGATTGACATCTATGCCTCGATGAGAAGGAATATCATGCCATGTGGCATGTCCTTACCCTGAGACAAAGCTTCATAGTAAGTTAAATATTGATTAAGATTTCGTTAATAAATGTATATCAGAGATCAAGTTGAATGACTTGAGTGTTAGATTTAACTTTCAAGTGTAAAGTACTGTAAATATATTATTCATAATAATTCGCAACCAGATTACATGTTTATGTATAAAATGATTAAGACAATTAGTATATGCGTATGAGAGCCATAGTCGAATATAAACTTTAGTGAATCAGAAGTTTATGCAATGTTAATGATGCCAACTCAGAATTTTAAAATTGGTGCTTTATATATATAGTACATAAACCTATAATCAACTTGGGTAATAAAGAAATTAGGTGTAAATGTTGTAATGTGCTATGTGGAACAAATTTTTTTTTAATCAGTAATTAATTGTTGGTGAAAGTGACAATTTTGCATTTATATTTTTTATTTCTTTTCTATGCTAGTGCCAATATTGCTTGAAATAGCACGAAAGAGTAGTATTTTACGTTTATGCTTTTTACTTCTTTCTATTTAGCATAGTGTTTGTTTTCTGGTAATTATTTTAAAATATGTGTTCATTTTATCTATGTCATTTCTCTCACGTCACACTCTTTGAGTATTCAATCTCATATGTTGAGCTTCCAATCTTGCACTAAGTGCAAGAGTTATTCCCTTTTTAATGGGCTTTTAGCTTTTTCCTTTCAAATATTTTTTTTATCCACAAAATCAAATCAATTTATAGGTATTTTGATCATTTGCTTCATTGGTAATATTTGGAAAGTAGTTAGAGATAAAATGTTGAAATGATAGTTTTTATAAAGAGAAAAAAAATTATTTAAATGATTTTATAAAGAGATATTTACATTAATTTTAATTAAGATTTAAAAGAAGAAATAATGATTTTTATATAGATATTTAGAATTTTAATTTAGTTGAGCCTAGAGGTTTATTTTACAACAAAGTATAATGGGTATGTAAGTTTGTGCGTTTGTGTGTTTTCCTTTAAAATAAAAATTATGTTCTAAATAGAAAAATATTGTCCTCTATAATAAAAGAAGAATAAATATGTTGTAAAGTAATTAGAAGTAAAAAAAATGTGACTAAGATGTTTCAATATTATATTTTTTCAAAAATATTTAAACAAAAAAATTGAATAGATTATTTAAAGACTAATTTATATTGATATCAACTTCATATATATCTATATATATAAAAAAATCGTTAAAATAAAATATTTTAATATTGTATATAAAAAAAATTCTATGTAGGTTATTTACATATACTTAAAAATATACTAATAATAAAAACCTATTTTAATTTGTCTGATAAAATATTTGGATGTACATATTAGCTAAAATATTTTTATGTCAATTAAACATCATTTAAAAAATAATAATGTATATGTCATGAAAAAATTATGTTTTTATGGTTAAAACTTTTATTTGGTCTTACATATACTCTATTTAGAGTTCACAAATACAATTTAAACAATGAAAAATAACACATTGTATTTTGACCTCCACAAAAGTTTGCATATGAAGAAATTTGATCCCTCTCTAAATGTTAGATCCGTACTTAAAATAGATCTACACTAATTATTAATAATATGATTTAAAAATAATCTAATAAAATTTCTTTATATGAATATGAGTTATAGATTTTGAAAATATGATATTTGTAAATCATAATATTGATTTATAATTTTCCCTGCTTTGGTTTGTCCAGAAAGAATGATTGAAATGATGAATTAATGAGAGCTAAGTACACTACCAATGAGAGATAAATCCAATTTGGCCCCTTCTTTCTCTTGGGTTTCACTTATTGAACGAGGGGGCCCACAACGGGGAATTTTTTTTTCTAAAAGCCGGCTAAGTCTTACTCGTTCGGTGTAGATTCTAGTAATAAAATTGGCCCCCATTCCCACATGCATTTGACCCAAAAGGTCTAAGTGGTGTAAACCTAAAGACATGACATCTTTAGGGTTGGATATTTTTTTTTTTTCAAAATAATTACATTTTAAATCTTGAATAATAAATATATAATATATTCTAGGTGTTCAAATTTAATAATTTTAAATAAATTATTTAATAAATAAAAGCGAATTTACATTAGTAAAAGATGAATTATGAAATCAATTCTAAAATTTCCAAAATTTTTATTAAATCTTTCTTTTTGGGCAATTGGAAAATTAGTTCAATGGTATTTATCCCTGAAGTTATGTTGATGGCTGATTCTCTCACATTTCTAATTGTGAAATATGCATGGAATCAACGATGGACATAAAGATGCCCTGTATTTTATTTACATACTGAATGCCATGGTCAAATAATTGATCGCGAAATATTGGAAGAATTAGCAATCGACATAATGCTGCCTGGTATTTTATTTTATTTACAATCGATAAGGATGCATTTTATATTTTTCATACTGAATCCTCAAAATTCAGAAAATTTGAAAACCGAACCTCGAATACTCAGTTTTGTTGGTGATCATTGCGTAGTTGTCATGAGAAAAATGCGGAAAGGGATTGCAAATTCCTTGTAAGAATGGTATTAATGAACAGAAACGTTTCTTCTTTATAGTTCCCATCTAGCACATCTGCAACATAATATTCCACAACAACAGTTGAAGCCCGTCCGTCTCTTACAAATTCATTCAATGATGTCACCGACCGATAATGAAGAAGATGATGCTTTCCTCACAATATCCTGAAGCTCACAACATGATTATCTTCATTCAGAATCTCCAGGCGTTCAATGTTGTTCTCGGCTGGCAATCCCATCACCACTTTCACCTCCCTCATGCACCCAATCTTCATTCCCCCCTTTGTCTTCACAGAGCAGCTCCTGATGAAGGGTTTGTACCTTTCGGGTTTTTCAAACCTGTGAACCACTGACCACACATTGCTTGTTGCTGCATTAATTTTCTGTATCAAAATCGACTGGCATTCCCTGTCACCAACTTGCAAATCAGAATGGTGGACAGGTAAAACAAACTTCAATTTGGCAAACTCCTCCTCGCTAACACCAAATATATTTCTTTTGATTTCTCGTAAACCTACCAGATTTTCAATTTTGAATCCTCCATCCATTGAAATCTGCTTCTTCTTCTTCTTCAAATTTGCATGTAGTTACTATGGCAATTAAACATTCAGCTCTGGTACCTACAGATTATATATAAAAAGTGACTAAAAATAGTGTATAAGAGAAGAATCTGTTTTAGTTAGGGCGGTGCATCTGAAGAATATAATAACAGACATTGGAAATCAAGCAGATCATATGAACTAAATATCAGCGATGGCAGCGCCTCTCTAGCTCTATTCTTATTTCTCAAGAATGTGCGAAACTATGCCCAATCTTACTATCCCTGATCATTCATAACCATTCCATGGATATCTCTTCAGAGATATACAACGTGTATTTTGGTGTTCTATGTCATTTGATGAAGGGTATTTAATAAACTTTTTTCCCTCACGAGTAGTAGATCCTTAGTTTATCCTCATTGAAAGAAGATAATGGCTTCAAGTGAAGCCAAAATAAATTAGATGCAAGCATCAATAACGATTGGATAGAAATGTTATGCTTTTTAAGCTTCCTCTCCTAGTTAGTTAAGGAAATAATTGTAGTAATTATTTCTGGAAAATCAACTACAGTGATTTCCTTAATTTATGGAAACCAACTGCAGTAATTTCCTTAAATTAAGGAAATCAACTGTAGTTAATTAATTTCTTGTTGGGAGCTACTGAAGTGGTCCATTACTCCCACTGTAGTTCTCTACCATGATTTGTGGAACACTTGAGACATAGCCAACAAAAGCTTGATGGAAGCTTGGCTATAAATTCTTCTGTTTGGTCCCCAAGCTCACTAACTCAATCCCCTTCAGCTTTACACCATCAAGTTAGAGTATGCAGAGCTTGCAAGTGCCTTTAGATTTCCTATATTATTTAATTTTCTTTCATCTTTATGTTGAGAGAACCTTCCTCTTCATATATAACCGTACCAATTAGTTTTAGCTCCGGTTTATTAATTAACATGGTATCTCCAAGCGAATGTTTCCATTTCAGAGGTTACGTGAATACAAATAGTTTTAAGGCATCTAAACTCTCATTTCTAGTGGCTCTCTCATATACGAGTTTTTGAGCACACTCTCATTTCTAGTGGGAAAACAAAGATTACAGTTTGTAAGTTTACAAATTAGCTGGAAATTGTTTCATTTACATCGTTTTCCCTGCGTGGATAAAACAAGGTTGTTGTTGTTGATTATTATTGTGAATGAAGGTTATTTTTTATTATTGTTGTGTGAAGGGATTCTTGCTTCTCGAAATTTACCATCAATGGCTAGAGGTATGTTTTTACTGGGCATTAAAGTTTTATATTCGGCATTTAAGAATATTTTTTAATTGTTTACATTTGGTATCAGAGAAAAGTTACATCTCTGCTTTGGTGATTTATAGACATGTTTGGCTAAATGTTTTATTTTTAGAATTTTCTGAATTAAAGCATTTATTTGGAAATGTGTCTAAGTTTGGCTAAATGTTTAATTTTTAAATTAAAAAATTAAAAAAATTATTTGGAAATATGTCTAATTTTTGCTCAATATGCATGAATATTATAGTTTTATTTATGAAAATTTTCGTTATTCTTATATCTTGTTAATTTTTATAAAAAATAATGTCTAGTGAACCATATAACTTTTAATTGATTAGATAATAGCCACAACATCTCTAATTAAATACAATTATATATTATGATTGATTAGGATCACATAAAGAATATTTAGACATTGATTGTAATTAATTATATTAAATATAATAAATTTTATCCCACAGGAATTTTTTGTTATATTTATGTAATTAATTAGGACAAAATATTCATAACTTACCCACAGGAGTTATGAATTAATAGTTTTATCATAAAGTTCAAAACTAAGATAGAATTTATATCAAATTATACTCATAATATACCCTTAGAACTATGAATTAAGTGAATAATTTGATAAATTATATCATAAAGAATAACTGAATCTGCTTAAATTGAAAATTTAGTCCACAGATAATTTTTATGTCATTAGATTCAATTTTAAGCATGATTTACATTGGTAAAGCATGAAATTTTATTTAGGCCTCAATTTTAACATAAGCATGTGATCTTTAATTTTATGCAGTTGTACTACTTGCAAATTTCTCTGAAATTCATACTGATATCCTTGAACTTAAGGGAGATAACTATAACATCTGGAAGGAGAGATTTCTCCTTCATTTGGGGTGGATGGACATAGACTATGATATTAGGAAAGACAAACCACCGACACTCAATAATACCAGCAATGCAGTGGACATCACACTTTATGAATGATGGGAATGATCTAATAGCCTAAGAGCGATGTACATTAAAACTAAAATTTCAACTGGTATTCGTGGTTCTGTTGAATAGCATGAAAAGGTTTGAGACTTGCTGAAAGCCATTGATGATCAATTCATCACTTCAGACAAGGAACTAGCAAGCACCCTAATTATGAAGTTCTCATCCCTAAGGCTCACCAGTGTACAAGGTGTGCATGAGCACATCATGCAAATGAGGGACACTGTGGCTCAATTTAAGAAACTCAAGGTTGAAATATCAGATTATTTCCTGGTGCACTACATCCTAAACACCCTTCTGCACCAATACGGACCCTTCAAAATCTCATACAACACACATAAATATAAATGGTCAATTAATGAACTCATGACCATTTGTGTTCAAGAGGAAGAGAGACTAGTGATGGAAATGGGAGAAAGTGCAATGCTGGAAATGCGAGGGAAGGGAAAATCTCAAGCCAAATGGAAAGGGAAAGGTAAAATTCCTCCCCAAGCTAATATCAACAAGGATTCCAATTGTTTCTTCTGTAAAAAGAAGGGACACATGAAGAAGGAATGCGCCAAATTTCAGAAATGGCTTGTGGACAAAGTTAATCCAACCTCGTTTGTTTTTTATGAATCTAATATGGTTAATGTCAATATTAACACCTAGTGGATTGATTCTGGATCAACAATTCATATTTCGAATTCCTTGCAGGGTTTGAAAAACCTAAAGAAACCAGTGGGCAGTGAGAAAAGCATTTTTTTAGGAAACAAGATGGGCTCGCATGTGGAAGCTATAGGAACATGCTATTTAACTTTAAGTAGTGGCTTTGTTTTATAATTAGAAAAGACCTTTTATGTACCAATTTTTTCTAGAAACTTGATTTCAGTTTCAAGGCTTGTACCTTTTGGATATTCCTTTAAATTTTCAGAAACATCCTTTAGTTTGTTTCATAAATCTGATTGTGTTGGGAATGGTATTTTTTCTAATGGTCTCAACTGCATTAATTTACAAAAAAATGTCACTTATGATTCAATGCATGTTCACATTGGCACTAAAAGATGTGTTATTGATGAAAATTCCTCTAAATTATGGCACCGGAGACTAGGTCATATCTCCATAGAAAGAATTAAAATATTGGTAAATGAAGGGGTACTTGATACTCTAGATTTTACAGATTTTAAGACTTGTGTGGACTGCATAAATGAAAAGCATACCAACAAGTCAAAGAAAGGTGCCAATAGGAGTTCGGACATAATAGAGATCATACATACTGAGATATGTAGTCCAGACATGGATTCACATGGTCAGAGATATTTCATCTCTTTTATAGATGATTACTCACGATATATGTATCTTTACTTGCTTCATAAAAATAATGAAGCATTAGATGCCTTTAAGATCTTTAAGGCTAGAGTAGAGAAACAATTCGACAAACAAATTAAGATCGTGAGATCAGATAGAGGTGGAGAATATTATGGTAGATACACAGAAAATGGACAAGCACGTGGGCCATTCGCAAAATTTCTTCAAGAGCATGGGATAGTTGCCCAATACACCATGCTTGGTTCACCTGACTAGAATGGTGTAGCAGAAAGAAGAAACCGAACGTTATTGGACATGGTGCAGAGTATGCTTAGCAACTCCAATCTTCTTAAATCCTTGTGGAATGAAGCACTTAAGATGGAAGTGTATATATTAAATGGAGTTACAACCAAGGTTGTTCCTAAAACACCATTTGAATTATGGAAAGGTTGGAAACCGAGTTTGCAACATATGCACGTTTGGGGATGCCCGTTTGAAGTGAGAATATATAATCCACAAGAGAAGAAGCTGGACCCAAGGACCATTAGTGGGTATTTCATTGGATATGCTGAAATATCTAAAGGGTATAGATTTTATTGTCCATCTAATAGCACTAGGATTGTGGAATCAAGAAATGAAAATTTTCTTGAAAATGACTTGATCAGTGGGAGTGATCAAACCAGGAATATAGTTTCTGAGAAGGATCATTCAGAATCTCAACCTTCCACCTCAAGTGATAGATTGGTTATTGTTCACAGCACCCCTCAAGTACAAACTGGTGTTGAACAACCAATTGTTGAAGTTCCACAAGCTGCTAACGACATTCCAGTAGATCAGATAGTTCAAGAATTGCCAAGAAATTTTGAACAATGATTTGAACCACATATTTCTCAGGAAGATGGTGTTACAACATTAAGAATATCTACTAGACCAAAGGGATCAACAATTCCTGATGATTATGTCCTGTATCTACAAGAATCTGACTACAACATTGGAGCCGAAAATGATCCCGAGTCTTTTTCACAAGCCATGAGTTGCAAAGAATCAGACTTACGATATGATGCCATGAAGGAAGAGATGAATTTTATGAAGAGTAACGAAATTTGGGATATTTTTGAGTTGCGTAATGGTTAAAAAGCCATTGGATGTAAATGGGTCTTTAAGACAAGGAAAGACTCATTGGGCAACATTGAGAGATACAAGGCAAGACTCGTTGCAAATGGATTCATTCAGAAAGAAGGAATTGATTACATGGAGACTTTCTCTCCTGTATCTAAGAAAGATTCCATGTGCGTTATTATGGCATTAGTAGCCCATTTTAACTTTTATTTGCACAAAATGGATGTGAAAACGACATTTCTCAATGGAGATCTAGAGCAGGAGCTTTACATGAAACAACCTGAAGGATTTTCCTCTAGTGATGGTGAGAATTTGGTTTGCAAGCTTAAGAAATCATTATACGGATTAAAACAAGCATCCCACCAATGGTATTTGAAATTTCATAATGTAATTTCTTCTTTCTATTTTGTAGAAAACATTGTGGATGAATGCATATAGCTGAAAGTCAGTGGGAGTAACATCTGTTTTCGTGTTTTATATGTGGATGATATTTTGCTAGCAACCAATGATAAGGTTTTTCTACATGAGGTGAAACAATTCCTCTCTAAAAATTTCGATATGAAGGATATGGGTGAGGCATCTTATTTCATTGGAATTAAGATCCATAGAGACAGGTTTGAAGGTATCTTGGGTCTGTCTTAGGAAACCTATATTAATAAAATTTTAGAGAGATTTTGGATGAAGGATTGTTCACCAATTGTCGCTCCCATTGTGAAGGGTGATAGGTTCAGTTTGAACCAATGCCCAAAGAACGACTTTGAAAGGGAAAAAATGAAGAACATTCCATATGCTTCTGTTGTCAGAAGCCTAATGTATGCTCAAGTCTACACAAGACCTGACATTTCATTTGTTGTGGGAATGTTGGGATGATATCAGAGTGATCCAGGCTTAGACCACTGGAGAGATGCAAAGAAAGTAATGAGGTACCTTCAAGGAACCAAAAACTACATGCTTATGTATAGACAGGCAGACAGTTTGGAAGTAATTGGCTACTCATATTTTGACGTTGTTGGATGTGTTGATTCACGCAAATCAACATCAGGATACATTTTTATGATGGCCGGTGGAGTTGTATCATGGAGGAGTGCCAAGCAGACCTTGATTGCAACTTCCATTATGGAAGCCGAGTTTGTCTCCTATTTTGAGGCTACTTTACATGGTGTATGGCTTAAGAGTTTCATTTCTGGGCTTAGAATTATGGATTTTATCTCTAAGCCATTAAGAATATATTGCTACAATTCAGCTGCTATTTTTATGGCTAAGAACAACAAAAGTGGGAGTCGAAATAAACACATCAACATTAAGTATTTACCTATAAGGGAACATGTTAAAGAAAAGAAAGTGTTCATTGAAAATGTTAGCACTGAGTTGATGATCGTTGATCCTTTGACTAAGGGCATGCCACCGTTTAAATTCAAGGATCATGTAATGAATATGGGACTTGGTTCGATTATGTAGTTTCTCATTGTATGAACAATGTTATTTTTAATGAAATTCTTATTCATTGTGATTTTTTTCTCATATTTATGTGCACCTTAATTTGATTTGAGAGAATTCATATATGTAGGACCAAGAATAAACATAGGGTTTATTCATTAAGAAATTGTTGCCACATAAATTTTAATAGAAATAAATACATAGTAATACATGGAAGATAATACTCCTCATTAGAGGACTTATCTCCATGATTCATGTATCTATTACTTAATACAGATTATCAATGGGTTTTAAGATGAGACATTAAGTTTGGAAGAATGGACCAAGTGGGAGAATGTTATGCTTGCTATGCTCGCTCTCCCAGTTAGTTAAGGAAATAACTGCAGCAATTATTTCTGGAAAACCAACTACAGTGATTTCCTTAATTTATGGAAACCAACTGTAGTAATTTCCTTAAATTACGAAAATCAACTACAGTTAATTAATTTCTTGTTGGGAGCTACTGAAGTGGTCCATTACTCCCACTGTAGTTCTCTACCATGATATGTGGAACACTTGACACATAGCCAACAAAATATTGATGGAAGCTTGGCTATAATTCTTTTGTTTGGTCCCAAAGCTCACTAACTCAATCCCCTTCAGCTTTACACCATCAAGTTAGAGTGAACACAGCTTGGAAGTGCCTTTAGATTTCCTATATTTTTTTTCTTTCGTCTTTATGTTGAGAGAACCTTCCTCTTCATATATAACCGTACCAAATAGTTTTGGCTCTGGTTTATTAATTAACATGATATCTCGAAGCGAATGTTTCCATTTCAGAGGTTACGTGAATACAAATAGTTTTAAGGCATCTAAGCTCTCATTTCTAGTGGCTCTCTCATATATGAGTTTTTTAGCACACTCTCATTTCTAGTGGCTCTCTCATATAAATTTTTTTGAGAAAAGAGATTACAGTTTGTAAGTTTACAAATCAGCTAGAAATCGTTTCATTTACATCATTTTCCCTGCGTGGATAAAACAAGGCTGCTATTATTGATTATTATTGTGCATGAAGGTTATTTTTTATTGTTGTTGCATGAAGGGATTCTTGCTTCTGGAAATTTACCATCAATGGCTGGAGGTATGTTTTTATTGGGCATTAAAGTTTTATATTCCACATTTAAGAATTTTTTTTAATTTCTTACAAGAGAGGTGCATATGAATGATGGAGGTAAGACCAAGTCCCCTTGTTGATTAAAACAATGAATTTGTTTAGTTAAGGTATATGAGCATTGCAGAAGAAAGGAAATTATAGCGAACATGGTTCCCAAGGAGTTCATAGGAATATTTTGTGTTGCCTGGAGAAGAGGAGCTACAACATAAATGTGGAGTAATAAGAGGTCCAAATTTAAATCGGGTGTACAATATCAATCCCCAAGCAGAAGCAAGAAGGTAGATTCAAGAGATCTAGAAAAGAAGAGAGCATTGGCTTAGGCGAGTGGTTTTATTAGTAGTAGCATGAATTATCCTTTGCTCTCAGGAAGAGCTAATAGCCCAAATAAGAAGAAAGTTCAAATATTATATGAAGTAATTTTTTTTTCATGGTGGTTCACAAACCCATGTGCTAGCACACATTAACCCATTACATCCAAGGTCTAAAAATATTGATAGACCCTCTCAAGGGGATCTACAGTCAGCCATACACATGAGGCCTAACCCCGAGGGTGCCAATAAGATTCAATCCCCTGATCTTCCAATTGGAAAATTAATTAACAGTGAGGACTTAACCAATTAAGCTAAACCTTGGGGTCTGAATTACTCTGCTTTCATTCAAGTGGTAGATTTTTTTTGTGCCTAGTAATTGCATGTTCATAAAAATAAGTTGTTTTCTCTACATTTTCGTTGGTTATAATTTGGGATCACTATCCCAAGTGGTATCCTTTGGCTCAGTTGGAGTAACCTTTTGTAGATATGAAGATATATTTTTTAGAAGTATTCATGGGAGCTTTCCTAGTTCTTTGTCCAATTTTTATCAATTCATAAGTGAATTTTTATTTATTTAAGAAGCGGTACTTATTGGTGGATGTATGATCTCTGGGGGAGAAGAGTGTGTGATTATTTTTCTCAAGATAATTGAGCACAATCTATGAAGAAATCACAGTGAAAGAGTATTCTTGAATGCATCACTAAGCATTGGCATTTATAGTAGTAGCTATACCAATTAAACTAGAATTGGTATCATGGCAAGTTCCTCTAGGAATAAATTAACTACTTGAAGGTAGATCAAAAGGAAATATGTCTAAGAAATATTTACTTACAGTAGAAGAGTGCCATTTTTTAATGGAGTAGAATATGGGATTTGGCATATTAGAATGGGAGCTCTCTTAATGGTCATTAACGAATATGTTTGGTTTTTTGTAGAATATGGAGAGAAAAATAAATTGGCATAAATTTTAATATGGAGAGAAGAATAAATTAGCATAAAAGTTAAAATTAGCCTTAATATTGATTCATCCCGATCTTAGCATTAAATATTGTTTCTCAGAGGGTCCAATTAGGGTATTTCACTTCTAGTTTGGTTTTATTTAGCTCTCCTTTATGAGCTTCTTTACTTCCATTTTCTCATACCCAAAGATAAAATCAAGACTAGGCTATGAAGGCATGAAGAAATAATGAAAAACAATGAAAATACCATGATAGAAACACATGAAAACAACATAAAGTAGCATGGCCATGCTCAAACTCAAAAAAATAACAAAAAACCAGCAATAACAAAGAAATACATGGAAATCCATTCTACACATCATTCATTAGTTTATAGGAAACACAATCCCTTCAATATGTTCATCACCAACATATGCAAAAAAGTTTTAGTGAAAGTATCTCCCTAGGTTTAGAGCGATATCAAAATCATAATATCCCTCTAAGTAGTTAAAGAATGAACTTTTCAGTATTTCAAAGAACTTGAGGGGATGCTCCCTAATCTCTCTCTACATTATTGGTTGTTTTTAGATGCCTGGAGTTTGCATGAGCTTTTCTTCCTTTGTTATTTTAAATTAAAACTTAATACTTACAATATAACAAGATGATT
This sequence comes from Pinus albicaulis, assembly GCA_034641835.2. Taxonomy (NCBI): domain Eukaryota; kingdom Viridiplantae; phylum Streptophyta; class Pinopsida; order Pinales; family Pinaceae; genus Pinus; species Pinus albicaulis. The sequence continues at coordinate 473,910,390 of CM076580.1, read as the reverse complement.
AACCATGGATATTTAACCCCATTTTACCATGAGTATTATAAATTGTAAATATGATTTATTACAATACCATGGGCCAATACCATGGCTTATCACTACATTTTCCCAAAAACCATAATTCATTTCAAAATCAAAATATTTTATAAATATTTTATTTTAATTTAATTTACAACATTTTTATGAAGAAGTTATATTAATTTTTTATATCAGTTTTTAATATTATATTAGATTAAAATTATATTAAAGTATGTTTCATATATATAACTATTATTATTATTCAAAATTATTAATCATTTTTCATATTACATTTGTTTAAAAAAAATGGTTATATGAACATGTATCCTATGTACATAATTATATTTTTTTTAACATGTGATATTAATAAACCATGGTATTGGTCCCAAGTTACTAAGTTCCAAAAATATTATACTCCAAATTTGAAAATTACCAAACCTGATCCAAATTCAAATATATTTGGTTGATTTAGTTGTGAACTTCAATCTGTAATCAAATGTGATAAAAACTATGAAGAATTCAGAGATTTTGGAGTTAAAAGGTTCGATTTGAGCCATGCATAAGTGATAAGGAAGTTTCCCTTTATTTTCATAATAATTACTTACGATTTTGATTAAAAAAACTAGCTGGCATGGATGGCAGAAATTTATTGCAGTCTATGGTTAGGATGAGAGACGTGATGATTCTTCCTTAGTGGATGTGTTAAAGACTTCCCAATCTACATTAGATTTTTTTATTTTTATTATAATTACACCGAAGGTGTCTCTTTTGAATGAGTTGGATTCCTACAATCGTCTACCCTTTTGTTTTCCACCATACAACTATCATAACTTTTCTAGTTTTCCACCATTAACTTGTTGTTTTCCACCATAGAAAGATTTCAGTTGTGACTGATTTTTTGGTTTTCCACCGTTAATGTATCATTTTCCATCATACAACTGTGATTGCTTCATTGTTTTTCCACCGTTAACTTGTCAAACAACTGTCAAGGTAGGCTGCAAAAACCTTAAATATATCTACCCAGTGATCACATGCACTCAAATAATTCTTTCAAATCTATACAATCTTAGATCTAATATGCATGTTTCTGGTCAAATTATTATATAGAAGGCTCAAAAGTTTCAAATCCTTGAACTTAGAGAACCTAAAGGGAATCGAACCGAGATCATGTTGGTGGACAAGTCTACAGTCACCTCGCTGTGAAGACTGTGGAGCTAAGATTATTCTTGAACAAGAAAAAATAATTCAACTTCCTCAAAATCTTCAATCCCCAAGGAAAAACATCAAAAAAATTAACTTGCACAATATCCAAATACTCTAAGTTCTGACATGTTGCTGAGTTTCCATGGGATCTGGCCCTCATAGAAATTATATCCAATTTAAAGATGTCGAAGACCGTGGATCCTCCTAAGCTCCAACAATATTTTTACGATTAAAGAATTCACAACCAAGTAAATTTATTTCAGGTTGTTGAAAATACCATATTGATAAGGTTTGGAGCCATTAAAATAGCTTCCACCCAGTTTCAGCTGCTCTATCAAAGCATTTTCCATGAATTCAAATGGTAACAGTCCTCTAAAACTATTTCTAAAAGCTATAAAATTCACAAGACCCTTTAGCTTCGAGATCCCGAGAGGGAAATACCCATCAGAAGTGTTGTGGTTGATGTTCGTGTTCCCTAGCCTCGCGAGATATTTCATTAAAGGAAATTTCAACTTAAAAGTGCCCATGAAATTTTCATTTAAATTCCATGTCATAATATGAAACCAATCGAAATGCTTTAAATTTAAAAAGAGGTATATGAAAATATTTTGGAGGGAAAAGAATAAAAACTATTTTTTTAATTGTATTTTTGGCTTATCTCCTTATAGGTTTGCTCAAATTTCAAATTTATACACTCATTAGACATGAAATTAAATTCCAAATCCAATGACTACCCATTATGCATACTTTTGAGAAGACCCACCTTGCTAAAATTTGCAGATACATTAAAAAAACATGTTTTAACACATTTTTTAATGTATATGCAATTTTTATCAATGTAGGTCATCTCAAAAGTATGCATAATGAGTACTCGTTGGATGTGGAATTTAATTCCACATCTAATGAGTGTGTAAACTTGAAATTTGAGTAAACCTATAAGGATATAAGTCGAAAATACAATTAAAAAAGTAAAGTAGTTTTCTTGCTTTCCTCCAAAATTCATCTCTTATTTTATTATTTTAACTATTATTTTATTATTATTCCTTAGGAGGCCACTTTTAGGCTGAAATTTCCTCTAATGAGTTTCCACCAAAAAATCATGTTTTTTTCAATTCCTATTTCACACAAAAACTACTCACAATCTTGTATTAAAGACAAATATAGAACCCTAAACATTATGTTATCCTTACGCAAAAGGCACTCATGCTCATGTGTCTAGAAAAAGATATGCCGAGGCATTCCCTTACATCGATGGATTTATTAATAGATGGTTTGGTTTTGTGTATATACATTATATATCTTTTGGTCACTCAGAAAACAACATACAACCGATGTGTCCCTTTTGAATCAGTGAGTTGCATCTACCCTTTTGTATTCCACCGTAAAAAAATCATTTCCACCATTAACTTGTCAAACTACAACTAATACAAGCTATGAGAATTCATAAATTGAAGAATATATATATTACAAGACAAAAGAACAAATATTTAAAATTTGTGTGGCTCTTTTATAATCATGAATTGAGCATTGCCATCACAATCATAATCAAATATTTTTCATAATATATATATGGCCATCACTATCACAACTCACATAGATATAAATGTTGATTTGAACATGGGAAAATAAATATTTAAAATTTGTGTTACTTCTAATAGTGTGTCATTGTAAAAGTGAGTTATTATTGATTAAAACTTAAAAAATAAAGGAAACAATGTATTGAGGTAAAAGAAACAAGTTCCTTCACTAATGAGTTGTGGATGTCTCCTTTTACAACAACGATAATGATGAAATAATATTAAATTATTTTGGTCATGAGTTTTAAAAAATATATTTTTTAATAAGTTAAGATTATTATTTTTTAATTAATTATTATTATTATTTTTAAATGTAAATATATTTGTATTTTTAAGAAGGGATGTATAATCAACTCGCCATCGACTAGCTGGTTGGAATTTACAACATAAAAGTCACTTTGGCTGCTTAGGGCACTCACCATTAACTAGCTGGTTGGAATTTACAACATAAAAGTCGCTTTGGTTGTTTAGGGCCCACAAGTTAATTTTCTGGAATTAGTTGAGTTATCGTTGGTGGGATGGATTTCGGTTATTCGAGGCGTAATAAATGTGTACACTCTAATGGTGGTTGAATACTACTTGAATATTAGGGTATGGGGAACATGGTCCATGTTGTGCAACTGGGTGTGGAGGTTGGTGGGTCATAGTTTTTAAGTTGTGTCGAGAATTTTATTATTATTTTATTATTTTTAAATATATATATATATATATATATATATATATATATATATATATATATATATTTTGAACTAAAATGGTTAGGTATGAGTCAATAAGAGAAATAAGGAATGAGAATTGAATTATTAATGAGGTGATTTTTTTATTTTATTTTTAATGTTTTGTGTTTGCCTTGTGCAGGCTGTGTAGGATTGGTTACACCGAAGGTGTCCTTTTTGAATCACTTCACTCCATACAATAATATACACAATTTTTCTATAATTTTTTGCAGAGCCTCCAGGGTAATATTTGCGAAGAGATCATCTGGTGCATTTCTTGCAATATTGTTACATAATTTCATAAAATCAATGTTCTCATTATAATCATTAGAAAAATATGATTGTCCTAAAGTAAGATGCACAAGTCTGCTTAAATGAACCGAGGAGTGAGAAATTAAATCTTCTATGCATTGGAAAAACACATAAGAAATTTCAAAAATATAGTCACGCCATAGACAATGGAGCTCTACATCACTGGAATGGAACCAAAATCTGGACTCCACGTCAATCAAAACCTTCCAATATGGTAAGTTATTTTCTCTTTTCTAGGAACTCTATTCGACCCATAAATCTCACCCAATGGATGCATCAACCACCCTTCAAATCCCTGAGGAAAATCATGTAAAGCAAGATGAAAACCTTGAATCACAATCGCTAAGTAGTGAAGAAGGAGAATATAATTTTTACCAGTTTAACAAAATTGATGAAATCCTACCAAAAAAATAATGGAAATTGGTGGATTCTGTAAGGGAAATATGGCAAGCTATAAATCATCCATAACTCCCGTAAAGTCATCTTGGCTTCAATACTGGACCTTGTACCTTGTCTTTCTCCTCCTCCCTAGAAGAGGAAGTTTTGTGGTGGTCGCTTGAGACATCACCATTTACAGTGGTTGGATTCTCCTGAAAATTTAGTTGTTTGAGTCCTAACAAGTGATGAAATGTGGGAATGGCAAGACTACCCTAATGATAAACTCTTGTGTTCGTTAACGTCCTACAAATTATTCTCTTCAATCAAACTTGTTTACCACACGAGTTTCTGGAAATGGCTTGGATATATATGTTTCTAGAAATATTGATCTTAATATTATAAGTTACATACTTACAAATTTTTTGTATACCTCATCCAATATCAAGTCTTAGGAAATCCTAATTATCAGTATCAATTTCTAGAAATCTTGATTTTAATTTTCGAAAATGCAAAATCACAAATTTGTTGGATGCCTCAGTCAATATTAACATTAGTTTTTAGATGTCTCAATCAATATTAGCATCCACTTTCCATTTTGTATATTTTATTGAGAAAAAATAGAATTGAAAAAAAAAATCATGAATGAAATTAAAATTTAAAAAATAATGATTTTTCTTGGAAGAAACTAGAAGAATTACATCTAATGAGACTCTAAGAACAAATGGAACAAATGAACTTCAGAAGCTGATATGGATTTTGATTAAGGTATCAAACTAATTTGTAATTTTGTATTTTGTAACATGAATTCCAAGATATCCATAAAATGATGTTGATATTGATTCAGGCATCTAAAAAATGATGTTGATATTGATTCAGGCATCTAAACTGATGCTCATATTGATTGAGGCATCAAAAAAGTTTGTGAGTTTGTATTTTATAATATTAAAAATAGGATTTCTAGAAACTGATGTCGACACTCATAATGATAAACAAGGTTTCTAGACACTGATACTGATATTGGATGTGGTATAAAACAAATTTGAAATCATGTATTTAATAATATTAAAATAAATATTTCCATAAATTGATATATCCACATCAACAAATTTGAAAAAATGTATTCTATAATAGTAAAATTAAGATTTCTAGAACTTGGTATATCCACATCATGAATTATCCTCGGTGCATCATGTGTGTGAAGAAAACATGTGACTTTCCTGATCCACTTTACCAAGATGCGTATGCTTTTCCTCTATTGCATTGGAAATACCATAAATAATTTTGTGCACTAGGAGTTGCACCCAGATGTAAAGACTGTGCTCCAAAACCATTATGGTTTGCAACCATCTAATCAATCTTAGAGTCATATTTGAATTTTGATTTTAAATTTGTATGGAACTTTATATTATTTAATATATTTTGGGAATATTTTTGGGAATATTTTGAAATTTTATTGATTTTAGCTCCAAATAGCATTGTGATCTCCAACCATCAAATAATATTTTAGTTTTATAGGGAATGTATATGGTCTTTTTTACTACAGACATATTTATTCTTGCATAGATATACATTCTTACTAAAACTTTTACACTTGGTTATTGGTTATAATGAACAACCCACATGAGCATATGCTGTGATGGCTTTTCAAAAATATCTCACTCATTATGTCCAGGTTCTAAATTTGGAATGACGCATGAAAATAAAAAATAACTTGTATAGAATGAATATAAAAGGTATACTTCTAGGTTGGTTTGCAATGATGTGGTGTTGTAGAGAAAGCATCACTAGGACAAAATAAGGAAGTAAATGGATAACTTTATAAAGCATAATATACCTAAATGTCTATAAGGATTATCACGTTGAACCCAAATTTCCAAATCATGTGACCTAAAATACACGGTCATGACCTTGAAGCATTTCTAAACTCTATCAACTTAAATTTCATGATCTTAAGAAGGAAATCTTGCAGTGTAAAGTTAATAAGTTGGTTCAATCAAGTCCAATTTGATAGACTCGCCATAAATATCAGATTGAAATGAAAAGAAATTTTGTGATAGAAGACATATTTCCAAAAATTTGTTGATTTAACATGATATCAAACTAATATATAAAAGAACATATTTGAAGATATTGAGGGCTGATCTCTCTATCTCCCAAAAACCTAATGTATTTAAGATTATGCATAAACAAAATATCATGGCCAATAATGGAAATACGCCAACATGGAATTTATGCCATAAGTAAAAACAACCTTAAGAAAATCACTTCATTGTCAAGGTTTCTTAAAAATAGATTTCATTTTAAAGTTAACATGATAGCAAAACACAAGTCATGAATTCCTATAATTGGATATCCTAAATCAAAGTTTATCTTCCCAATTTTTCACTCCTTCGGTGTATCTTTACACCTTCAAGAACAATTGCTAATAATTATATATTTTCATAACAACAAAACAACAAATAAATCAACAAGAACTCCAAAATTTAATGCATATTTGTCACCTTTTCGTCACCTTATGCACTTCGTCACATTATATCTACCGACTCCAACATTCTCTTTATAATAATGGTTCATGAAATAATATATATATTCAGATTCATCCCGACGATGTTGAATATATTAGTTAACTCACATTAAAGTTAAATACCTTCAAGAATCTTAAATAATTTTAAAGTTATAAAAATTTTATATGTATTTTTTATGTGGTTTATTATTTTTGGAGACCATGTCCACACAATAATTATACTAATCAAATTTACTTGGAAAATTTACTTTTTTTTATCAACCATAAAAATTAATTATATATATATATATATATATATAACCATTCTAAATATTTAAATAATAAATTAATTCTTATACATAAAATTCTACAATATTTTATCAAAACAATATGATTTAGATTGTAAGTGATATTTAGATTGTGTTGCAGGAAAATATTGAATTTTAATTTATATATTTTTCAGTTCTCAAATTTTGTAATAGTTGAAACTTAATTCATAATTTTATTCCCCAAATTTTTATTAGATGACTTGGGTATTGGGTTAGGTATTATAAGAAAGTCTATTTACAAATTAAGAATCTTTTTATATAGGCATCATCATGTTGCATGTTTTTAATATTTGTATATATATGTTTAAATTATATATAATTTTTATTATTATTAATGATAATAATAATAATTTAAAATAAAATTATAACTTAACTAATATTTATGAATATTTTTTAATCTTGGTAATTTGGGATGTAACACTAGATGTTTGGATGCTTATTAATATTTACTAGTCATTTAATTATTATGAGAGATGCTCTATATCAAATCTGATATCAATGTTGTAAAACTTTATGCTTATTAACATTTACTAGTCATTTAATTATGATGAGAGATGTTCTATACCAAGTTTGATAGCAATGTTGTAAAACTTTAGCTGATGTAATGCAATGTTATATTTAATTTACTCAAATTAAAATTAAAATCAATAGAAAAAAAACAAATTAAAATAAACCTAATGAAACAATAAATAATATTATGCTGAATCTTTCAACTTAAAATTAAAAAAAAAAAAAAAAACCCGAACAAAATCCTAAATCATTCTATATAAAATTCAAGTAAAATAATTACACTGTAAGGCGTCACTATTTGAAAACAACATCCATGTTACCTTGTTGTCCTTCGTGAGCATCGTTTGATATTTTTTTATATGATTAAATTCTCCTTGCCTGTTGATTTAAAGTCATGTTAGTTAGTAAAGTTCTTTATGAGCTTGGCATTTCTCAATAGTTTATATGTTTGATGGAGCTGGATTTTCTGTACTGCATGGACCTCTGTTAACTTTCATACGTGACCCTCTAAAATGTACCTGGTAACAACTCCCTCACCTTCCCCACTTCCTTTACCATTGTGTTTGTGTTCATCGGAAGCTTCTTTTAATTGGAGGAAGGAGTTCAACCTACACGAAGAGACTATAAATTTCTCTTGAATCGTCTCTCAAGGTTATAGCCTCAGCTGGGTTTTAACATGTTCAACTAATGGTGATTCGTTCATTCCCCCTGTTGGATGTTCTACATGCTCAATACAAGGTTTATTAAGGTAAACCATAATCTTTTCTAAAAGAATTCCAATCTCTATCTCACCTTCTACTTCTGGTTTTTTAAATAGGGATTACTTGGTATGGGTATCAACGATGGAATTAATCCATTGTGTTACAAGTAATTATTTTATTTATTCATTTCCTATCATCTTTGCTCATTTTTGGCGAGGGTCATACCCTCACTCCAAAAAATTTGCGTCTCACAGGTTTCAGTCGTCTCTTTGTAGGTAACTCAAATTCCTAAACTATTTTCAGCAGGGCATATGTGCTTCTCAGTAAGTCTATAGTTTACATTGGCACCTTTATCACATGTAATCTTTTCAATCTGTCCCTTAGCTATAAAGTTGATTTCAGATGCTAGTCAAGATTTTGGAGAAGAAACCCAGATTTTTATGTGGGTCTCCTATGGTTCCTACAAGAAGGAAAATAATAAATGTTTTCTTATGCAATATGTTGTATTTGTTCCTTTATCATTGCGTTTTTTTCAATATAATAAGCATGAATAAAAAAATATGTCGATTCTTACTTTCAATAATCGAAACATAAATTAGAATCTTAACCAAAACAATAATATTCCAAGGGTTTTCAGCTGAGTACGATTTTTCCATTTCTAAGTGTGTGTGGCATGTTTGGTTTAGTGGAGTTGATGGACTATCACATTTATTTCCCTATGCACCCACGAATTCAATGTACTAGTCATATCCCGCTTTGACATTTTTTTCACTGCAAATTTCTTCGAGTAGTTGTCTCATATACTTTATTAGGTATATTAAAGTACCTAATCATTTAATTAGCCCATGTATTGAATACCCTATCTAACACTCAGGTATTTTTGTGTCTCCACTTTGGTTTTCTGTTATGATGGTGTGGCAATGGAGGTGGATTTTGGTTAGCCTTACTTTCATTTTTCTCCTTTTGACTATTGATGTCTAGGTAATCCAATCTCAAAACTTCCAATATCAAAACTTCAGAAACTTTTCTTCTTCTAGTGTTCTTTCATTTTGGCTTTAGATTTGCAGGAAGGCAATAGAGGTGTTCCATGACGAGCTGATTTGATTTTTTCCATATGATTTTTCCATTTCTAAGTGCACGTGGCATGTTTGGTTCAGTGGAGTCGAGGGAATATCACATTTATTTCCGTACATTCCCACGGATTCAATTTATTGATCATATCCCACTTTGAACAACTGCAAATTGCTTTGGGTCCTTGTCTCATCTACTTTATTAGGTATATTAAAGTATCCATTACAAGGAAAAGACCCTCTAAAGGGGGCTATAAAGTAGGTTTTTAGTGTTATAAAATTGGACAAAATTGTCAAAAAAACATTTTTTGAAACATTCGTTTATGGTTACGGAGGTTTTGGCAGAGTTTTTAATGGAAATTCAACGCATCTAAAAAAAATGGGCAGTCAGAGGTTATTACGGATGTTTTTTCATTAGTGCGCTACAAAGGTTTAAAAACAATGGTATGTGTCATCTTCAAGGTGGCCTGGGGGGTCGAAGGTGCATGCACTGAGCCGTCAAGGTATAAAACCACACCACACGAAGTGTTGGTGATACAATGCATGGGGCTGTTCTAATTGGTCTTGGGATTTGTGTGGTGCCCATAGGTCGTCTCAACGCACTGGTCTGTAGACTTAAAGAAATGCACTGGTATGCCGTATCTGAAAAACCCACCGATATTTGTAATTGGTATTTGTATTTGTGTGGTGCCCATAGGTCGTATAAATGCACTGATGTGTAATATTACATAAATGCATCGGTGCACAGTATCGCACAAACGCACTGAGATTTTTAATTGGTTTTGGTATTTGTGTGGTGCCCATAGATCTTAGAAACACACTAGTGTACAGTAACTAACACACACTGATGTTGATTTTCTATTTCTTAGAAACATCAACCTGTGACAGTGTTATGATTGTTTTAAATTCATTATTCATCAAAAGTCGACACATCTTATAACAGTATCCATATTAATTAAATTTTTATCAAAACATTTGAATGTTATGTTTGGATTAATTTGTTATATCATATCAAAATTATTGTGATTTTTAAAAATTCATTATTCATCAAAAACCATCACATATATATCTTATAACAGTGTTCATATGAATTAAGTTTTTATTAGTGCATTTTAATGTGATGTTTGGATTAATTTGTTATATCATATGATCAAATTTCACATCTCTTCATTATAATATTTAATCATCCATAAATTTAATTAGTGGTGTTACATTTCACAGCGACAATGGAGAACACAATATAATAAAATAAAACATATTTTATTATATATATATATATATATATATATATATATATCAGACAATATTTCTCATACAAAATGGGACAGTTATTGGTATCTCTTTGTCTTTCAATTGGGACACTATGTCCATTGCATTAAACAAAATGTATGATTTCACAGAGAAATGTTTCGAAAAATACAATGCCTTGCTTTGATATCCAAACATAGTGATCATCATTCTTCGCTTGAACTGTTGTGACTGCTAGAGCTACTTCCATGACTTGGGTTATTTTCAGGAATGTTTTATTCATGGTATTGATTTTTTTCTTCTTCTTCACCTTCCATCTACAAACATAAAAATAAATTGTAATGAGTGTATATACATTGGTGAGAATAACGAAAATTACAATACTAAATAATATACATCAATGTAAATAAAAAATTAATGATGTACCATAGCGGAAATTGACTCATAAACTATACACATTCTTTCAAAACCATGTACCATGCCATCTTTCAAGATTTCATCTGTTGGTGTAGTTCCATACTTTGTTTCCTGCAAGTTTTATAGCCCACAAAAAATCATATATTTAATATAAACTATTTTTTTGTTCTATTAATTATAGACGGAGCTAAGTTAAAAAAGATCGATAGATGCTTACAAATTCCACAATTAATTTTTGATATGCCAAAATATATTCACAACCCATATTTAATCCAATTTCAATCAATTCTTCTGATGGTTCTTCTTTGTATATTAGCACTTGTTTAAAGACATTAAATGATAATTTTTTTAAAACAACTTAAAAAATACAAAAATGAAATCTAGTTAAGTTGTTATAAGGAAGTAACAATTACTCACAAACTTAGATATCAACCCTTTTATTCCTTGTCGTCTTGTTTTATGTGCTGAATGGGTTTCATTTTCTTTTCTTTTCTGCAAGAAAATACTTGAAAATTAATAATTAATGCTAAAATTTTTATTATTGTATCTAATGGTCAAAAATCTCAATGATTACATATTACATTTGAAGCACGTTGTTGTTGAGATGGCTCCTCATGTGATGCAATTTTTTCCATTTCTTTGACCATCTCCTTGTACACCTTTTTGGACATTCCTACTGGCATATTTCTGATATCAGCTCATTCATCTTTTGAGATTTTCATAATCTTCTTGAAAAGGTAACATGAAAATAAACAATTTAATTTTTATATTGATATATGAAAAGTAAATATAACAAAAGTGATATTTATAAGTAATTCTAGACAAACATTTAAAGGAATATTACTTTTTCATTCCTTTTTTTTTTGTACATTTTTTCTATTAAAAGTCTAACATATCTCATTGGCCAATTCTTTGGAAACTCTTCATGTAGTTTACATAAAATTTGGTTCTTGGAATCATTGGATTTTTTTTTGTATTGTAAGTGGAAAGAACGTCTATACATTCGTTCCACTAGATCCCTCAAACTTTTGTAAAAAATCCCACTTTCGTTAACCTCCAACACCACTCCACATGAGCTAAGGCGAAATTCATTTCCATTTAAATTTTAAGTATATTATTAATAAAAATTAAAAAAGAAACTCATAGTGGATCAATAGTATTTTTTCATTCACCTGATTCATCCTTTTGCAATTTTTCCATCAAGCATTTATGATCTTCTAGTCCTATATTAGAAATAATCTTATTGAGCTTCATAATTTTGTGGATCTGCATGATACACAGTAAGCAATAAATATTAGTTAAACTTACATATAGCTCAAAAATAATATTTTTTGTACAGAATTTACAAAGAACTTTCCATTTTCTCTTTTCTTGATGTGTTATCAGTATTTTTGTTACTTGATCTCTTGTCATTCATTTATTTAACAATTTGAAACCTGTAGCATATTATTCATTAATATATTTATAAATAAATAGTCAACTTTTCAGGATAAAAAAAAAATCTCAAGAAACCAGTGCGCCATTCATGGTGTACGCACTGACATCGGTGCATGGGGGTCTTATAAATGCACCACACAAATAGTATAATAGAACATACGACGATCTATGTCAACAAGGAGCACTGGTGCATTACATGTCAACCATCGCACCGATTAACACAAAGAAAATAATAAAAATCATCCAGTGTTAATTTTTGTAGCATAAATGCCCAACGCAAACAAGGGACCACCATACGGTGTTCTCTGTCAACTAGGATACCTGGTGCAGTGCGTTATATGTTACATGGTGCACCGATTAACACAATAAAATATTTTTTCGTGAAACAACACGTTCGCGGTGCGCCATAATGAAATAGTGCACTAGTGCACTATTTTACATATGGTGCACTAATTAAAAATATATATTTTAAATTTTTTATTATACAGTAATTTCGTGGTGCATTGGGATAATACAATGGACTACAGCACTAGGTTATGCAAGGCACACCGATAAAAAATAAAATAAAAAAGAAAAAAATAAAAATTTCATGCATGGGCCGACATGGATTGGGATCCAACTATGCAAGTCGTCCTGTGGATTGGATGTGAATCTAAAATGAAATCACAGAAACATGGAGAAGAAAGGGAAGAAACAAAAGGAATGAAGGGTTTAGAGTAATATATATAATATATATATATATATATATATATATATATATATATATATGTATATATATATATATATATATATATATATATATTATTTTGTTTCTGAAAATGAAAAAAAATTGCATTTTTTTCTTACTTTGTAAAAAAACTACAGAAATAGTAAAAAAACTAATCAAATTTAATCATGAGATCGTTTGAAATTATATTCTACAGGGTTTGAATAACCATAGGTTTGGAATTTTTATTTTCTGAATAATTTTGTTTGAATGTATTTCATTGTTCCACAGTGCTCTCATGCTCTCTTGCTTCAGGTATGTCTCCTGCAAATCTCTGTTTCTGGCTGAATTTTTTTGCAAAAATAGTGAAATAATGAAAAGTGTTTAGTATTTAAAGAATTGTTTTATGAAATTGGATTTTTGAAAATATATTGCCGCCCAATTTTCAATTTACCACTTTTTTCACTTAAATAAAATAGAGTTGTGTTATTTTTATTTGCGGTTATTCATGATCAGTGCGTCTATTGGTAACATGACACGGGTGTTAAGTAACTAAAATGCACTGGTGTGGTTATATGTACATTAGCATTGATTTTCATTTAAGGCACCAAAAATACTTTTAGGTGTGTACACCAAAATTTAGTGAACTCCAACCATAGAAATTCAGAAATAGAATTTTGTTTATTCTTGATGGAAATATGCAATTAGAATTAGAATTTTGTTTATTCTTGAGAATTATAATTATAATTATAATTGAGAATTAGAATTTCATAAATTCTTGATGGAAATAACTATTCTTCAAATGCATTTTGTTTATTGCAGGGGGTGGAGGGAATGTGGAGAGAATGCAATGTGGGGCGTGTGAAGATGTAAATAATTGATTATGTGGAGAGAATGAGATGTAGGGCATGTAAATATGAAATACTACAGGGCCCAAGTGGAAAATTGTGGCATGTTAACCTGTGTTATGCTAAGATGTGGGCAGTTTTCACAAATGGTTGGGAAAGTTTTGTTTCTGAGCTGTTTATTGAATTTGGAGATATTTAGTTTTTGGACAAGCTAGAAATGTACATTTTGCTATGAAAATATTTGGGCCATTTATTTTCAAAACTACACCTCTTCTTCTTTTAAAAAAAAAAATTTGAACCTATCCACAACCTGCAACAAGAAAAGGTTCCAACAGGAGCCTCTGACATGTATATCTATTTCTAACATGCATACATATTTCTTCTGTTGACGTCTAGAAGGAATTGATTATGGCCAGTCTACTTTGCTTAGAAATCTGCCTAAATTTTCTTTTGTTATATCGAAGGGCGCAATTACTAAGAGATACAGGATTGTAAGATCCGTCCAACCCTCATCAAATTGCAGAATATGGATAAAATTCCATAGAAATGCCTATCATTTGCGTAAAATTCCTCGAAACACAGAATGGAGTGGTTTATTTTTTGAAAGCTATGTGTTATTATGGATTATTTCTATTTTGTGCTAATATTGTGAAGACATGGAATAGTGCTCAATTATATGACAACAGTCTTCAATAATATTCTCAAAATATATGGGTTCTTTGTTAGATGCATAGCTACAAGATTCATTCATATCGCTGCAACGAAAAATTCAACTGAAATATATGGTAGGGTCAGTATTTTCTACTGTCTTATGAACCCATAAACATAGGGACTTCACTCAATGAACCTCTGACCTATCACGTGCATTCATGACATATTAAACAATATCCTTATTTGACTACATATTGGAAAATACCCCTAAAAATCACATTATTTAACCCCCTACCAATATGAACCAAATACACCTTCCTAATTAAAAAAACCCCTACTTCCACTAAATAGTGTAGGTATCCATTTTTTCCTTAACATTTTTTATACCCCTTTATACTTTTTCATTAACTTTGAGATCCATTTTGTATACCTTCTAATATAAAAACCCTTTACCCCCTATATATCCCCCAATATATTATTTAATTTTTTCCTCAATTTATATCCCCCAATATGAACCCACGTGGTATGGTGTTGCTCCCCCAGTGAAGCCCCTATGCCCATAAACCCCACAAAAAATCTAAAAAACCACTTAATAAAATGCCAAATAGTCTAAAAATGTTTTTTTTTTTTGTCTATTTCATTCTTGACACTCAAATTATTCTAAATTTTTTTCATGGAATTAGCATAAAAAAGAGGCCACACAATGGTAATATACTTGAATTTTTCTAAAAATTGTTCAATGGAATTAGTACATGTGAAATGGTACATGTGTTATTTCATAAATATTTATACTTTTTAGTGATGGTTTTTTATAAAGAATATGATTTAATTACCTTATACCTTATAAGACTCTTTTTTTTGAAACATTATAATATGTATTTTGAATTAATGTTAAAATCAATATTTCACTTTATAATTTACAATTATGTTGATCTCAATAAAAATGGCTTACTATATAAAGTTTTTTTGGTATGTAAGATGATAATAAAATAATGATAATTCTAATGCACATGAATTTATTTGCATTATTTTCTAAAATTTATTATGTTACAAAAATTCATATTATTCTAAATTTATTATTTATAATTATTTACAATTCTACAATTCTACAAATTTAAAAATTTTAATAAAATCATTTCACAGTAATACAATTAAAATTTTACTAATATTTTACATACAATTACAATTAAAAATTAAATAACAATTAGAATTACGATTAGAATTACAATTACAATTTTACAATTTCACATATAATTACAATTTTAGAATTTTACGTACAATTTCAATACAATTTTAGAATTTTACATAAAATTTACAATTACAATTACAATTTTACAAATCTACATACATACCATTACAATTAAAATTTCAGAATTTTACATACAATTATAGTTAAAATTACAACTACAATCACGATATAATATTTAATAAATATCGTGGTCATTTAATATTAAATTAATTAATAAACATCATGATCATGATAACCATCATATAAAAATCATATTCGACTAAAAAACACATTCAAATTTTCTAATATCATTGTGATCTTGATCATATAACAAAACACAATTAGCATTGTATAAAATCATCACAACATAAACATCAAATATACATTTCATGTCAAATAACTGCTATCACATACACATCTATCTGCAAGCTACACATTAAATGAACATATATAACATGACCTAACAATATACACATCATGATAATCACTAACATGTAATTTAAGTACAACTGCAACATGAACATAAAGTACATGGACCATATATATATATATATATATATAACCGAATAATGTCAAAAATATACAACAGTAATATAAATGTCATGGATTAGCTAGTGGTACATCATCAATAGTAGTACTAGTCGAGGTCTGCTCAATCAATGGTGTAGCCTTGACAAGCTCAGATACATGCTAACCATCACGTGCTTGCTAATCTGGTATTGATGCCTCATGCTGATCAAGATCAACTATCGGCTGCTTATCGTGATGACTCGACATGGTCGATAGTCTAGCCTACTCATGATCATGAGTGATGTATTTAGATTTTGTTGCAGGAAAATATTGAATTTTAATTTATATATTTTTCAGTTCTCAAATTTTGTAATAGGTGAAACTTAATTCATAATTTTATTCCTCAAATTTGTATTAGATGACTTGGGTATTGGGTTAGGTATTATAAGAAAGTCTATTTACAAATTAAGAATCTTTTGATATAGGCATCATCATGTCACATGTTTTTAATATTTGTATATATATGTTTAAATTATATATAATTTTTATTATTATTAATGATAATAATAATAATTTAAAATAAAATTATAACTTAATTAATATTTATGAATATTTTTTAATCTTGGTAATTTGGGATGTAACACTAGATAAATGTTTGAATGCTTATTAATATTTACTAGTCATTTAATTATTATGAGAGATGCTCAATATCAAATCTGATATCAATGTTGTAAAACTTTATGCTTATTAACATTTACTAGTCATTTAATTATGATGAGAGATGTTCTATACCAAGTTTGATAGCAATGTTGTAAAAATTTAGCTGATGTAATGCAATGTTATATTTAATTTACTCAAATTAAAATTAAAATCAATAAAAAAATTCAAATTAAAATAAACCTAATGAAACAATAAATAATATTATGCTAAATCTTTCAACTTAAAATTAAAATTAAAAAAAAAATAACCCTAACAAAATCCTAAATCATTCTATATAAAATTCAAGTAAAATAATTACGCTGTAAGGTGTCACTATTTGAAAACAACATCAATGTTACCTTGCTGTCCTTCGTGAGAATCGTTCGATATTTTGTTAGATGATTAAATTCTCCTTGCCTATTGATTTAAACTCATGTTAGTTAGTAAAGTTCTTTATGAGCTTGGCATTTCTCAATAGTTTATATGTTTGATGGAGCTGGATTTTCTGTACTGCATGGCCCTCTGTTAAATTTCGTGCGTGACCCTCTAAAATGTACCTGGTCACAACTCCCTCACCTTCCCCACTTCCTTTACCATTTTTTTTGTGTTAATCGGAAGCTTCTTTTAATTGGAGGAAGGAGTTCAACCTACACGAAGAGACTATAAATTTCTCTTGAATCGTCTCTCAAGGTTATAGCCTCAGCTGGGTTTTAACATGTTCAACTAATGGTGATTCATTCATTCCCCTTGTTGGATGTTCTACCCACTCAATTCAAGGTTTATTAAGGTAAACCGTAATCTTTGCTAAAACTATTCCAATCTCTATCTCAACTTCTACTTCTGGTTTTTTAAATAGGGGTTTCTTGGTACGGGTATCAATGATGGAATTAATCCATTGCGTTGCAAGTAATTATTTGATTTATTCATTTCCTATCATCTTTGGTAATTTTCGACGAGGGTTATACCCTCACTCCCAAAAATTTGCGTCTCATAGGTTTCAGTCATCTCTTTGTAGGTAACTCAAATTCCTAAACTATTTTCAGCAGGGCATATGTGCTTCTGAGTAAGTCTATAGCTTACATTGGCTCCTTTCTCACTTGTACTCTTTTCAATCTGTCCCTTAGCTATAAGGTTGATTTCAGATGCTAGTCAAGATTTTGGAGAAGAAACCCTGATTTTTATGTGGGTCTCCTATGGTTCCTACAAGAAGGAAAATAATAAATGTTTTCTTATGCAATATGTTGTATTTGTTCCTTTATCATTGCGCTTTTGTCAATATAATAAGCATGAATAAAAAAATATGTCGATTCTTACTTTCAATAATCGAAACATAAATTAGAATCTTAACCAAAACAATAATATTCCAAGGGTTTTCAGCCGAGTATGATTTTTCCATTTCTAAGTCTGTGTGGCATGTTTGGTTTAGTGGGGTTGATGGACTGTCACATTTATTTCCCTATGCGCCTACGAATTCAATGTACTAGTCATATCCCGCTTTGGCATTTTTTTCACTGCAAATTTCTTTGGGTAGTTGTATCGTATACTTTATTAGGTATATTAAAGTACCTAATCCTTTAATTAGCCCATGTATTGAATACCCTATCTAGCACTTAGGTATTTGTGTGTCTCCACTTTGGTTTTATGTTATGATGGTGTGGCAATGGAGGTGGATTGTGGTTAGCCTTACTATCATTTTTCTCCTTTTGACTATTCATGTCTAGGTAATCCAATCTCAAAACTTCCAATATCAAAAGTTCAGAAACTTTTCTTCTTCTAGTGTTCTTTCATTTTGGCTTCATATTTGCAGGAAGGCAATAGAGGTGTTCCATGATGACCTGATCTAATTTTTTCCATACGATTTTTCCATTTCTAATTGCGCATGGCATGTTTGGTTCAGTGGAGTCGAGGGAATATCACATTTATTTCCCTACGTTCCCACGGATTCAATTTATTGATCATATCCCACTTTGAACAACTGCAAATTGCTTTGGGTCCTTGTCTCATCTACTTTATTAGGTATATTAAAGTATCTACTACAAGGAAAAGACCCTCTTAAGGAGGCTATAAAGTAGGTTTTTAGTGTTATAAAATTGGACAAAATTGTTAAAAAAACATTTTTTGCAACATTCGTTTATGGTTACAGAGGTTTTGGTGGAGCTTTTAATGGAAATTAAATGAATCTAAAAAAACTGGGCAGTCAAAGGTTATTCCGAATGTTTTTTCATTAGTGCGCTACTAAGGTTTAAAAACAATGGTGTGTGTCATCTAGAAGGTGGCCTGGGGGGGTCAAAGGTGCATGCACCGGGCCGTCAAGGTATAAAACCGCACCGCACGTAGTGTTGGTGATACAATGCATGGGGCTACTCTAATTGGTCTTGGGATTTGTGTGGTGCCCATAGGTCGTCTCAACGCACTGGTCTATAGACTTAAAGAAATGCAATGGTATGCCATATCTGACAAACTCACCGATATTTGTAATTTGTATTTGTATTTGTGTGGTGCCCATAGGTCGTATAAATGCACCGATGTGTAGTATTACATAAATGCATCGCTACATAGTATCGCACAAATGCATCGAGATTTTTAATTGGTTTTGGTATTTGTGTGGTGCCCATAGATCTTAGAAACACACCGGTCTACAGTAACTAACACACACTGATGTTGATTTTCCATTTTTTAGAAACATCAACCTGTGACAGTGTTATGATTTTTTTAAATTCATTATTCATCAAAAGTTGACACGTCTTATAATAGTATTCATATTAATTAAATTTTTATTAATGCATTTGAATGTCATGCTTGGATTAATTTGATATATCATATCAAAATTATTGTGATTTTTAAAAATTCATTATTCATCAAAAACCATCACATATATATTCTATAACAGTGTTCATATGAATTAAATTTTTATTAGTGCATTTGAATGTGATGTTTGGATTAATTTGTTATATCATATCATCAAATTTCACATCTCTTCATTTTAATATTTAATCATCCATACATTTAATTAGTGGTGTTACATTTCATAGCGACAATGGAGAACACAATATAATAAAATAAAACATATTTTATTATATATATATAAGACAATATTTGTCGTACAAAATGGCACAATTATTGGTATCTCTTTGTCTTTCAATTGGGACACTATGTCCATTACATTAAACAAAATGTATGATTTCACAGACAAATGTTTCGAAAAATACAATGCCTTGCTTTGATATCAAAACATAGTGATCATCATTCTTCTCTTGAATTGTTGTTACTGCTAGAGATGCTTCCATGACTTGGGTTATTTTCAGGAATGTTTTATTCATGGTATTGATTTTTTTCTCCTTCTTCACCTTCCATCTACAAACATAAAAATAAATTGTAATGAGTGTATATACATTGGTGAGAATAACGAAAATTACAATACTAAATAATATACATCAATGTAAATAAAAAATAAATGATGTACCATAGCGGAAATTGACTCATAAGCTATACACGTTCTTTCAAAACCATGTACCATGCCATCTTTCAAGATTTCATTTGTTGGTGTAGTTCCATACTTGTTTTCTGCAAGTTTTATACCCCACAACAAATCATATATTTAATATAAACTATTTTTTTGTTCTATTAATTATAGACGGAGCTAAGTAAAAAAAGATCGATAGATGCTTACAAATTCCACAATTAATTTTTGATATGCAAAAATATATTCATAACCCATATTTAATCCAATTTCAATCAATTCTTCTGATGGTTCTTCTTTGTATATTAGCACTTGTTTAAAGACATTAAATGATGATTTTTGTAAAACAACTTAAAAAATACAAAAATGAAATCTAGTTAAGTTGTTATAAGGAAGTAATAATTACTCACAAACTTAGATATCAACCCTTTTATTCCTTGTCGTCTTGTTTTATGTGCTGAATGGGTTTCATTTTCTTTTCTTTTCTGCAAGAAAATACTTGAAAATTAATAATTAATGCTAAAATTTTTATTATTGTATCTAATGGTCAAAAATCTCAATGATTACATATTACATTTGAAGCACGTTGTTGTTGAGATGGCTCCTCATGTGATGCAATTTTTTCCATTTCTTTGACCATCTCCTTGTACACCTTTTTGGACATTCCTACTGGCATATTTCTGATATCAGCTCATTCATCTTTTGAGATTTTCATAATCTTCTTGAAAAGGTAACATGAAAATAAACAATTTAATTTTTATATTGATATATGAAAAGTAAATATAACAAAAGTGATATTTATAAGTAATTCTAGACAAACATTTAAAGGAATATTAATTTTTCATTCCTTTTTTTTGTTGTTGTACATTTTTTCTATTAAAATTCTAACATATCTCATTGGCCAATTCTTTGGAAACTCTTAATGTAGTTTACATAAAATTTGGTTCTTGGAATCATTGGATTTTTTTTGTATTGTAAGTGGAAAGAACGTCTATACATTCGTTCCACTAGATCCCTCAAACTTTTGTAAAAAATTTTCCCACTTTCATTAACCTCCAACACCACTCCACATGAGCTAAGGAGAAATTCATTTCCATTTACATGTTAAGTATATTATTAATAAAAATTAAAAAATAAACTCATAGTGGATCAATAGTATTTTTTCATTCAACTGATTCATCCTTTTGCAATTTTTCCATCAAGCATTTATGATCTTCGAGTCCTAGATCAGAAATAATCCTATTGAGCTTCATAATTTTGTGGCTCTGCATGATACACATTAAGCAATAAAATACTAGTTAAACTTACATATAGCTCAAAAATAATATTTTTTGTACAGAATTTACAAATAACTTTCCCTTTTTTCTTCTCTTGATGTGTTATCAATATTTTTGTTACTTGATCTCTTTTCATTCATTTCTTTATCAATCTGAAACCTGTAGCATATTATTCATTAATATATTTATAAATAAATAGTCAACTTTTCAAGATTAAAAAAAAAAAATCTCAAGAAACCAGTGCACCATTCATGGTGTACGCACTGACATCAGTGCATGGGGGTCTTATAAACACACCACACAAATAGTATAATAGACCGTACGACGATCTATGTCAACAAGGAGAACTGGTGCATTACATGTCAACCACCGCACCGATTAACATAGAGAAAATAATAAAAATCGTCCAGTGTTAATTTTTGTAGCATAAATTCCCAACGCAAACAAGGGACCACCATACGGTGTTCTCTGTCAACTAGGATACCTGGTGCAGTGCGTTATATGTTACATGGTGCATCGATTAACACAATAAAATATTTTTTTGTGAAACAACACGTTCGCAGTGCGCCATAATGAAATAGTGCACTGGTGCGCTATTTTACATATGGTGCACTAATTAAAAATATATATTTTAATTTTTTTATTATACAGTAATTTCGTGGTGCGCTGGGATAATACAATGGACTAGTGCACTAGGTTATGCAATGCACACTGATAAACAATAAAATAAAAAATAAAAAAATAAAAATTTCATGCATGGACCGACACGGATTGAGATCCAACTATGCAAGTCGTCTCGTGGGTTGGATGTGAATCTAAAATGAAAATCCCTAATTCTGAAATCACAGAAACATGGAGAAGAAAGGGCAGAAACAAAAAGAATGAAGGGTTTTGAGTAATATATATATATATATATATATATATTTTATTTTGTTTCCGAAAATGAAAAAAAAAAATTACATTTTTTTCTTACTTTGTAAAAAAACTACAGAAATAGTAAAAAAACTAATCGAATTTAATCATGAGATCGTTTGAAATTATATGCTACAGGGTTTGAATAACCATAGGTTTGGAATTTTTATTTTCTGAATAATTTGTTCAAATGTATTTCACTGTTCCACAGTGCTCTCATGCTCTCTTGCTCCAGGTATGTCTCCTGCAAATCTCTGTCTCTAGATGAATTTTTTTGCAAAAATAGTGAAATAATGAAAAGTGTTTAGTATTTAAAGAATTGTTTTATGAAATTAGATTTTTGAAAATATTTTGCCGCCCATTTTTCAATTTACCACTTTTTTCACTTAAATAAAATAGAGTTGCGTTATTTTTATTTGCGGTTATTCATGATCAGTGCGTCTATTGGTAACATGACACCAGTGTGAAGTAACTAAAATGCACTGGTGTGGTTATATGTACATTAGCATCGATTTTCATTTAAGGCACCAAAAATATTTTTAGGTGTGTACACCAAAATTTAGTGAACTCCAACCACAGAAATTCAGAAATAGAATTTGTTTATTCTTGATGGAAATATGCAATTAGAAATAGAATTTTGTTTATTCTTGAGAATTATAATTATAATTAGAATTGAGAACTAGATTCATAAATTCTTGATGGAAATAACTATTCTTCAAATGCATTTTGTTTATTGCAGGAGGTGGAGGGAATGTGGAGAGAATGCAATGTGGGGCGTGTGAAGATGGAAATAATTGATTACGTGGAGAGAATGAGATGTAGGGCATGTAAATATGCAATACTAGAGGGGCCAAGTGGAAAATTGTGGCATGTTAACCTGTGTTATGCTAAGATGTGGGCAGTTTTCAGAAACGGTTAGGAAAGTTTTGTTTCTAAGCCGTTTATTGAAGTTGGAGATATTTAGTTTTTAGACAAGTTGGAAATGTACATTTTGCTATGAAAATATTTGGGCCATTTATTTTCAAAAATACACCTCTTCTTCTTTCAGAAAAAGAAACTTGAACCTATCCACAACCTGCAACAAGAAAATTTTCCAACAGGAGCCTCTGACATGTATATCTATTTCTAACATGCATACATATTTCTTCTGTTGAGGTCTCGAAGGAATTGATTATGGCCAGTCTACTTTGCTTAGGAATCTGCCTAAATTTTCTTTTGTTATATCGAAGGGCACAATTACTAAGAGATACAGGATTGTAAGCTCCCTCCAACCCTCATCAAATTGCAGAATATGGATAAAATTCCATAGAAATGCCTATCATTTGCGTAAAATTCTTCGAAACACAGAATGGAGTGGTTTATTTTTTGAAAGTTGTGTGTTATTATGGATTATTTCTATTTTGTGCTAATATTGTGAAGACATGGAATAGTGCTCAATTATATGACAACAGTCTTCAATAATATTCTCAAAATATATGGGTTCTTTGTTAAATGCATAGCTACAAGATTCAGTCATATCACTGCAAGGAAAAATTCAACTGAAATACCAATATGGTAGGGTCAGTATTTTCCACTGTCTTATGAACCCATAAACATAGGGACTTCACTCAATGAACCTCTGACCTATCACGTGCATTCATGACATATTAAACAATATCCTTATTTGACTACATATTGGAAAATACCCCTAAAAATCACATTATTTAACCCCCTACCAATATGAACCAAATACACCTTCCTAATTAAAAAAACCCCTACTTCCACTAAATAGTGTAGGTATCCATTTTTTCCTTAACATTTTTTATACCCCTTTATGTTTTTTCATTAACTTTGAGATCCATTTTGTATACCTTCTAATATAAAAACCCTTTACCCCCTATATATCCCCCAATATATTATTTGATTTTTTCCTCAATTTATATCCCCCAATATGAACCCACGTGGTATGGTGTTGCTCCCCCAGTGAAGCCTCTATGCCCATAAACCCCACTAAAAATCTAAAAAACCACTTAATAAAATGCCAAATAGTCCAAAAATGTTTTTTTTTTGTCTATTGCATTCTTGACACTCAAATTCTTCTAAATTTTTTTCATGGAATTAGCATAAAAAAGAGGCCACACAATGGTAATATACTTGAATTTTTCTAAAAATTGTTCAATGGAATTAGTACATGTGAAATGGTACATGTGTGGAATTAGTACATGTGAAATGGTACATGTGTTATCCAATAAAATGATTAATAATGGAAAAAAAGAATTCTTGTACATTTGACCGTCAAAGAGGCATATTGGCTGTATAATTTGCAAGAGAAAACGTTGCCACCGTTTTTCAAAATTCAAGTTGGAGATTGGTGGTCAATTCACAGCAATAGTGTGTGCAATGGATGGAATGGGAGCACCGCTGTCAGGGTGGCTCAGGCAAGGATAAATTGCACCGGTGGTTGAGAGCTCTGCAACATTGAGAAAAGTGAGAAATAAAGTTTTTTGGCCGTAATTTTTTTTTATTTAACCTTGTTTTGGTGTGTGGGGTTTTATAGGCGAACCGGTGTGTTTTCTTAAGACCGCACCAAGCGGTTCCTATTTTGGTGTGGGATTTTATAATGCACCGATGCGAAATATTTGTAAATCACCGGTGCCCTACAATAATAAGATGCACCTAGCGGGTTTGTACGGAGTGCACGGTGTCAGGTGTGCCAATGTTTTGTGTGCACCAGTGCTTTTGCTTGTTGAACGCATCGGTGCAGTTTAGGATGATAAGCGCACTAGGTTAAAAGCATTCACAAAAGCCTCCACCCACCAAACTCCTCTAGTAACGTCTGTTAGAAATGGATGTCTGGGGTATTTTTATAAGTTGTTCCTCAAAAACCTCTGCTAGAGGGTCTTTTCCTTGTAGTGATCTAATCATTTAATTAGCCCATGTATTGAATACCCTATCTAACACTCAAGAATTAGTGTCTCTGCTCTGGTTTTCTGTTATGATGGTGTGGCAATGGAGGTGGAATGTGGTTAGACTTACTATCATTTTTATCCTTTTGTCTATTCATGTCCAGGTAATCCAATCTCAAAACTTCAGAAACTTTTTCTCTTCTAGTGTTCTTTGATTTTGGCTTCAAATTTGTAGGAAGGCAATAGAGGTGTTCCATGATGAGGTGATCTAATTTGTTCCTTACAATTTTTCCATTTCTAAGTGCACGTGTTGTGTTTGGTTCAGTGTAGTCAATGGACTATCACATTTATTTCCCTATGTGCCCATGGATTCAATGTACTGATCATATCCTGCTTTGATATTTTGTTCACTGCAAATTGCTTTTGGTCCTTGTACCATCTACTTTATTTGGTGTATTAAAGTATCGAATACTTTAATTAGCCCATGTATTAAATACCCTATCTAACACTCAGGTATTTGTGTGTCTCCACTCTGGTTTTCTATTATGATGGTGTGGAAATGGAGGTGGACTATGGTTAGCCTTACTGTCATTTTTCTCCTTTTGTCTATTCATGTCCAGGTAATCCAATCTAAAAAATTCCAATCTCAAAACTTCAAAAACTTTTTCTCTTCTAGTGTTCTTTGATTTTTGCTTAAGATTTGCAGGAAGGAAATAGAGGTGTTCCATGATGAGGTGATTTGGTTTTCTCCTTTGCTGAAATTGATCAGGAAGAAGAAGGAAGACAATGGCACTTTGTGTTGATTCATGGGCTTGGGCATGGAGCACGGTGTTGGTATAAAATTGTCACTCTCCTAAAGCATAAGGGGCACAGAGTGATTGCCCTGGATCTAACATATAATGGGATAAACAAGGTAGCCTCTACAGATCAAGTCAATTCAATTGCACACATTGCACAGCCACTACTAGAATATATCAGGAACCCTAGAAATGATGAGAAGATACTTGGATTATCTAGTATATAACCTGTCATTTGTAGGTTTGAGAACAATAATTTTAATTTTATTAAATCAAGACTGATGATAGATTTATGAATGTCTCAAAAAAGTTATGGATACTGAAGGTTTTCATGTTGCTTCTCTGTGTTGATTTTTAGGAGTGCTTGCTATAACAGATGTGGCCTTTGAATAACAATTGGCTGGCAGTGAATGTTCTTTTCAAAATTGTTTCATTCAATTTTTTTTTCAATTTTTTTTAAACTTAATTTTGGGATAGAACTTTGATCTATTTATATAAAGTACCCATGTCCTCATTTTCACTTGGGAAGCTGCAAACTAGCCACTCAAGGCACTTCTCCTTATATTGGTTTGATATTTCAAAAATAAGTATATACTCATCCTTTTTGTTATTTATTGAAAAAAGGTTCAGTTGAGGTGTGTTAGAAAAGAGGAAAATTGAAGAATGCCAAGTTTCTAGAGCCTAATGACCAGTGTGGACTTAGCAAGCCATAGACGGAATTGTCACTCAAAATTTCATAAGTTTGGCTTTGAGGTTTCTCACCATTAAAAAAAAAAATTTGAGTAGCACTCTCATGTTGTATCTTTACTTTCAATACCCAACCCTTCAAGTTCAGGTAAGCCTTTGAGATGATCTGGGCTTGGGCTTGTGCTAAAACTGTTGGTGCTTCATAGATGGTTCAGTATAGATGGCCATAGATGAAACATGCCCTACTAGATTATAAGTTATTAAAGTATTCAAAAATACATAAACATGAGGCATCTCAAATATTTAAAGTTGTGGATATATTAGAATTTTCATCTTTGTCCCCCAGAAAAATCACAATAGTTTATTTGAAACTTTAGCAATAAAGTGATAATGTGATTAGTTTGGAAAAAAAATCACAAAACAAGAAGTGACAATGTGATTAATTTGGAGAAACAATCACAAAACAAGAAACAAGATGAGTCACAGAAGCTTGAAATCAAAGATACATAAACTAACATTTGGAAAACACTATTCTTCAAACAATATTATAAGTTATTAAAATCTTCAAAAATACATAAACATGAGGCATATCAACTATTTAAAGTTGTGGATAGATTGGAATTTTCATCTTTGTCCCCCGGAAAAATCACAATAGTTGATTTGAAACTTCAGCAATAAAGTGATAATGTGATTTGTTTGGAAAAACAATCACGAAACAAGAAGTGATAATGTGATTAATTTGGAAAAAAAATCACAAAACAAGAAACAAGATGAGTCACAAAAGCCTGAAATTAAAGATACATAAACTGATATTTGGAAACCACTATTCTTGATCATAGGTTTTTATAAGTGTTATTATTCTTTATTTTTATCAATGTAATTTGAAGGACAGTAAAGTATTTGCATAAAATGTATGGCAGGTGACTCTAATAGGCCACAACTTGCAGGTTGGATGCCCATTATCATATGAAATGGAGATGTATCCAACCAAGATCTCGAAGGCAACCTTCATAACTACATTTACTCCTCAAAATAATGAGAGTTTCCTTAGCTCTGCCAACCCGAAGGTGTGATGAAGATCCTTCTTCTTTTAAAACCGAAGTTGTATTACTAAAAGGGATGGATGTAATTATGGTGCAGGATACTTGTGCTGCTCAAACCCTTTCAATGATGAATTGAATTTTTCGTACTATGGATTTCTATGGTGTGTGTAGACATTCACTAGGCTAGTGGAAACTAGGGTAGTAGTATTAAATATGAAATCAGATTCAGAGCTACCCACATATGATTCATTGGTCCTTGACCATGTCAAGTCCTATCTCTACAACGAGAGCCCTGATGAGGTACCTAAGTGTTTAATTTCTCTCTTTTGGATTCGAGCACAATGGTCTGTGGTATGGATGTGTGTGAGAATAACACACTTAAAATATGCCCACAAGTTATTTATTCTTTTCTACAACCATAAAAGCTCCTCTTCCCTTCTTCTTTATGCCTTGTGTTTCTTCCCACCACATGACACGAACCTTGCATAGTCACTTCTAACTCCAATGCCATTTCCAATGTCAATGGAGTTCCTTAAGCTATTGGAGGAGAGGTATGGGATTATCAGAAGATTTTACATCATTTTAATGAAGGACAGATTGTTCCCTCTAGAGTTTCAGGAATACTCCACAGCACAGAATCCCCCTAAGAAGGTATTTAAAATGCATGCCAGTGACCACTCTCCCTTATTCTGAGGGTTACAGACTCACCTGGGTTTTAACATGTTCAACTAATGGTGATTAGTCCATTCCCCCAGTTGGATGGTCTAGCCACTCAGTCTGAGGTTTATTTAGGTAAACCCTAATCTTTGCTAAAAGAATTCCAATCTCTATCTCACCTTCTACTTCTGGTTTTCTAAATAGGGGTTTCTTGGTATAGGTATCAACAATGGAATTAATCAATCCCGTTACAGGTAATTATTTTATTTATTCATTTCCTATCACCTTTGCTCATTTTTGGCGAGGGTTATACCCTCAGTCCCCAAACATTGCGTCTCATGGGCTTCACTCATCTCTTTACAGGTAACTCAAATTCCTAAATTCTTTTCAAAAAGGCGTATGCACTTCTTATCAAATGTATAGCTTACATTGGCTCCTTTCTCACATGTACTCTTTTAAATATTTCCCTTAGCTATCGGATTGATTTCATGCCCTAGCCAATATTTTCCAGAAGAAACCCTGATTTTTATGTCGGTCTCCTATGGTTCCTACGAGAAGGAAACTAATAAATGTTTTCTTATGTAATATGTTGTACTTGAAACTCACTTGGAAAATATAGCAGGCCATTTTTAGCTTTAATATTTCTGTGGGTTATTTGACTGAAATTTTGTGAAACTTGAGAGTAGGGTTTAACTGAAATTCTGTAAATGACAATACTTCTTAAGGATTAGTAGTCCCAGGTCATTTTTTTGCTTAAATTTACAATTAGTTTAGATAATTAAGGTGAAAATTTGTTTAGCTATAAAAGATAGCACTCATACGTTTTTTGATACCACATTTTTTTATACTTTTTTTTTTTTGTAAAATTAAGCAGTTATATTAATGATTGTGACTAAAATTACAATGGTCCGCAGGGGTCAGAGCGACCTGCCTGCGTTGAATGGGTGGCCTTTCAGGGCAAGTGCCTGCAGCATATACTGCGCGCTGTCTAAGGAGAGTTTTCATGAGTGGTGGGCAGCTTGCTACGAGGTGGGCAGAATGCTACGAGGTGGGCAGTTTGCTACCTGCAATACCTGAGATTGTCATGCTTGAAGTGGATGAGCATTCAGCTTGTAGATGCGTCTTTTGGGTGTGCAGGGTTGTGTCTCCAATCTTGATTGCTCAAACCTGTTGGCGCAGATCTGCTCTTTTCAGTGGCGCTGCTGCCGAGGTTTAACATTCCATCTTGTGTTTGAAACCATATTGTGCCTTGCTGCCGAGGCCTTAAGTGTGCAGATCTGTCTGCTGGATCTTTTTACAGTTTTCTTTGAGCACTCCTTTTGCTAGATCGTGCCAGAGGCTGTGGAATTCTTCCATCTGGGAATCGATCCCTGCATTTGCTAAGACATCAGCTAGCTTATTTGCCTTTCTGCGAACTGCTTGGAGTGTGATCCCTTGCAGGTTGCAGAGATGATTTTGGAGATCTTGCAGTGTTGACGACAGTCTCCAGCTGGGGGTTACTTTATGTACCTGCGCTCCCATCTGGGGTTTCTTTATCATCCTGATTATGATCTCTGAGTCTCCTTCCACTATCAGTGGTAGAAATCTGTAGCGGCCTGCTAGAGTGAGACCCTGAATGAGAGCGATTAGCTCTGCAGCGTTGTTGGTGTTCACTCCGATGTTGCCATGATAGACGAGATGAAT
Organism: Pinus albicaulis; assembly: GCA_034641835.2. Classification (NCBI taxonomy): domain Eukaryota; kingdom Viridiplantae; phylum Streptophyta; class Pinopsida; order Pinales; family Pinaceae; genus Pinus; species Pinus albicaulis. Next base: position 473,879,934 of record CM076580.1, on the reverse strand, counting down.
TGTGCCTGTGTGATCCCTTACCGCGCCCCCATAGCTAGCTATCCCCGGGTTCTTTCTTGAAGCCCCATCGAAGTTGAGTTTGAACGTGTTTGAGGGGGGCAGAGTCCAATTGTCCTGCGTTGTTCCTTTGGAGACGCAGTTTTTACCAGCAGGGTTGATCTGGGTTTGAAGATTTAGGATTTGAATGATTCTGACATCATTCAGTGAAGTGTTGCCCTCTTTCTGCAAAGTGCCCATGGCATTGACCGTTTCTTTGATGAGTTGTCTTACTTTTCCTATCAGCATGCTTACTGCCAATTCAGAGTTTTTGAAGACTCGTGCGTTTCGTTCTTTCCAAAGGATCCAGGATATTGCTCCCGGTATTAAGTTCCAGGCACTGTTGACCAAGGGATTGGAGGACATGGATGTTCTCCACTGGCTAAGTGAGAGTTGAATGGAGTCTCTGTTTCTGTTAGATTGTCTGAAGATCATCGCCATGTCATCCCACAGAGAGCAAGCCATTGGACAGGCATTGAGTATGTGATTGAGAGTTTCTGGGCCATCCTCACAGAGTATGCATCGTGAAGGGCCTATGAAGCCTCGTTTTTGAAGATTGTCCCATGTGAGTGCTCTGTTGTGCATGACCAGCCAGGAGAAAAGTGTGATTTTTGGCCATGTTCCTCTGCTCCAGAGGGTTTGCCAACTGTGGTCTGGTTGCGGATCCAAAGAGGCCGCCAAGATCTGATATGCTTCTTTGAGGTTGAACGTTCCTTTGGGGTTTCTTCCCCATCTCAGGATGTCGTCTTTCTTAGACTTAAGGATTCTTCTTTTGTCCAGGTCTTGTAGAAGCTGGTCTACATTCATCAGGCCTGCTTGAGCTTGCCATTGTTCTCTGGATAGCCACTTTTTCCAGGTGGTGGCCTCACTTGCAGGTTGCCAGTATTCTGCTACCGTAACCTTTTCGGCCTCCTGCATAGCTCTTTTAAGAATATTCCAGTCTGGGTGTTCCAAGGTTGGAAGCTGATGCCAAGCATCTTCCCAAAAGAGGGCAGTTTTTCCTTGGTGCACTTCCCAGAAGCTGTGCTTCTGCACGATATGTCTGTTCTCCCAGGCCTTGTTCCAGATGGGGGATCCTTGCCTAGTGCCGGTCAGCCGAATGAGGTCTCTGTCCCTGACTTGAGTTGTATATTTCTCTTTCCACCAGGTTCCCCACAGGGAGCTAGGATTTTCTACCCATCTCCACCAGGTTTTTGCTGCAACGGCCTTGCTTAATATTTCTGGATCTCTTAGGCCCAAACCTCCCTCCCTTTTTGGTTTGCAGATGTCTGTCCATTTGATGAGGGCCCATTTGGATTGCTTCGAGGCTCCATTCCAGAGGAAGGATCGCTGAATGCTTCGGATGGATTTGTACACCGCCTTAGGTGCTGCTAGTGCTGAGAACATATATGCTGGCATGGTTTGCAGGACTGATTTGACTAAGATTAATCTGCTGGCCATGTTTAAGGCTCGGTATGTCCAGCTGCTTAGCCGAGCTTTCATTTTGTTGAGGAGGACTTCCCAGTTGGCAGATTTGTAGGCATATTCCGAAAGTGGTATGCCCAGATATTTGGTTGGAAGGGAGGTCTTTTGGATCTGCAGAATTCTGCTGAGATTTCTTTGCACAGGAATGGATGCGTTGAAGAATTTTTTTTTTGATTTGGTAAGATTAATTTCCATACCTGAGGCCTCTGATAAAGTCTTTAACACTTGGCTGATGGTTCGAGCTTCTTGCATTGTGGGGGCGCCCATGAGCATTGTATCGTCTACAAATTGCTGATGCGTTACTGTGGGTCCTTGGTGTGCCGGTTTGATGCCTTTGAGTTGATTCTGCCTTCTTGCCTTGGTTAAATATCTGCCCAGCCCTTCTGCCATTATGATGAAGAGAAAAGGAGACAAAGGATCTCCTTGCCGTATTCCTCTGGATGGTGTGAAGGGTTGAAGGGGTCCTCCGTTCAGTAGGATGGAGAAGAAAGCACCTGAGACTAGTTCCATTGTCCAATTTATCCATTGCTGACTGAATCCGAAGGCCTGGAGGATTGCTCTCATATATTGCCAGCTGATTCTGTCAAAGGCATTTGATAGGTCAAGCTGGATAAGCATGCCTGGAGTCTTGTTCGTTTTGAGAGAGTGCAGCACTTCCTGGGTGAGGATAATGCTGTCCGTGATCTGCCGTCCTTCGACGTAGCTGGTTTTCTCCTGAGAAATAATTGAAGGGAGGATGGGTTTGAGTCTGTTAGCCATCAATTTGGAAAGGATTTTATAGAGGACATTGCATAGGGCGATGGGGCAGAACTTGTCCGGGGAGTCAGCCTGGCCAGATTTGGGAATTAAGGTGAGGAAAGTGGCATTGATGGCTGGTAGCACTTTTTTGGTTCGATGAAAGTTCCTTACCAGGGTGAGGAGGTCTTCTCTAATGATGGACCAGCAGGCCTTAAAAAATTCAATTGTAAATCCATCCGGTCCGGGAGCCTTGTTTGTGGCCATGGTGAAGATGGTCTCTTCAATCTCCTGCTCAGTAAAATCCTTCAGAAGGAGGGAGTTTTGCTCCTGAGTAACAAGGCTGGGAATGGCATCAGTGATTGCATTGATGGCTTGGGTTCTGTTTAGGCTTGGTTCGCTGAGAAGAGAGGTGAAATAAGAGTTGAGTTCATCCCCAATGTGCTCCCTGGAGAACACCTTATCGTCATCAGCTTTTTTAAGAGAGAGGATTCGATTGCAGGCTCTGTGCTGGATAGTGGATTTATGGAAGAAACTGGTGTTGCGTTCTCCTTGCTTTAGCCACTGCACCCTCGATTTCTGTCTCCACAACAGCTCTTCCTGATTTAGTCGTTCTTCCCATTGTCTTTGTAGATTTGTTTCTTGAGCTTTTCTTTCCTCATCATGCCCTTTTGTGATCATTGTTTGCTGTAGTAGCGCCATTTTTTCCTCAAGTTCTGTTTTGGCTCGAAAGATGTCTCCAAAGGTGTCTTTGTTCCATTTTTTGAGGTTGGATTTGATGTTTTTGAGCTTTTGCTGGAAGATGTACATGATGTTGTCGCTTCTTATGGTGGTTTGAGTCCACCAGCTTTTTATGTTTTCCATGAAAGTTGGGTGTTCTATCCAAAAGGCCTCGAATCTGAAAGGTCTGTTGTGGGGGTTTTCTAGATTGGTGAAGTGGATCTGCACAGGCCAGTGATCCGAGCCTCCTATAGGCAGAAGGTTGGCCTCCATGTCGATGTTTTGCAGCAGAATGGATTCCGATAAGAGGAACCGATCGAGCCTTGATGCTATCTGCCTGTTTCCTCCTTGCTTATTATTCCAGGTATGCAAACCATTGACTGTAGGGATGTTAGTAAGTCTGGATTCAGCAATAAAGGTGTTAAATGCCTCCGAGTCCTTATCCAGTTTTCGTAAGCCTCCCTTTTTCTCCGCTAGAGTGGTGATCATATTGTAGTCTCCGCCTGCAATCCAGTGAGTTTCCCCATGGTGTTGTCTGACTTCGTCTAGGTCCTTTAGCATTTTCAGCTTTTCCTAGATTCTTTGAGGCCCATACACATTGGTGATGCATATCGATTGGCTTGAATCAGGCATGTTGAGGATGACCGATAATGAACTCTTGGTGGAGAGAGCATTCTGCAAGAAGAATTTGTTTTTGTTCCAGAATGTTAATAACCCTCCTGATTGCCCAAGGGCATCTATGCTTATACAGTGATGACTGTTTGAAACGATTTTTTTGAGCGTTTCTGTGCCCTTGGGAGAGCATTTGGATTCTTGCAGAAGGACAATGTCTGGGTGCTGCGAGAATATGCGGTTTTTTAGGATTATTCTTTTGCTAGTGCCGTTAAGCCCCCTGATGTTCCAGGTTGTGATTTTCATTGAGCTTTTTTTGGAGCAGATAGGACCAAGGCCCTGATTTTTCCTTCATTGATTAGACATCTGCCTAGCTCTTGTATTTGCTGTCTGGTGGATTTGCGTCCCCGTTTTCTGTCTGGTCCTTGTGGTTTGTAGTGATCCAGATCCAGGTTGGCTTGAATGCCTGTTTGGTTGCTATTTCCCCATTGCCTTTTGGCTGTATTTTGGTTGATGTATTCCAGCTGTAGGTATGCCATTTCTATCTTCTCCAAGTGTTCCTGGGGAATGGAATCAACGCCCAATTTGGACCATTGCTCATTGACCTTTTGGAGATCAAGATCTCCCAAAATATCCTCCAGAGGATTGCTTGAGGTTGTAGTGGAGGGCTGGTCTGGTTGTGGTTCTGTGCATTGCGGGGTTTGCATTGAGGTGTGGCTGGTAGTAGTCTGGTTGGAAGCGAGATTTGGGTTTTGTTGCAGTGCCTGGGCTTGAGAAGAAACAGAGGTTGTGCTTGGAGCATTGATCGGCGTCATGGGTTGATTGGATAATGGTGGATCCTGTGCAGTGGGTGCCTGTGAGACTTTGGGGTGCTCCGGTGAATCAAGGTTGCTCAGAACTTCAAAGTTGTTTTGCTGTATGGAGGCTTTATTGGTAGGGTTTGTATTGGTGGGGGGTTTTGGAGGCTTTTTTCCTTTCTTGCCTCTGCTTTTTCTTACTACTGTGGTGAAGCCAGGCGTTGGAGTAGCCTCTTGTTCCTGTTGGGCCTGAGGTTGTGGTTTATTTGCAGTGCAACTGTGACTTAGATGGCCATGCTGTCTGCATGTGCGGCATCTGAAAGGGATATTTTCATAGTCTATGGTTTGCTTCCATTGCACTTCTTTATGAATCAGTTCCATATGATCTGGGAGGGGCCCTGAGATGTCCATGTAAACACAGAGTCTAGCATAGGCTGTGTACTTACCTTGTAAAGTGAGATCTGAGGCTTTGATGAAGACTCCCAGCTGGTTTCCGATTGCCTCCAAGATGTGTTTGTTCCAGTAATCCACAGGTAAAGAGTGCAGGCGGATCCATACTGGAACTTTCTTGAAATCCTCCTGCTCTGGTGCGAAGCTTGGCCTCCAGTAAGTTATGTATAATCCTGCAGAGTTGTAGAAGTAAGGGCCGCCTTCGAATATGCGGTCTCTGTCATCCTTGTGAGCGAAAATTACTGTGAAAAAGCCTCTCAATCCCAACTGAAGATCGTAGTCCCCTTTAGGTTTCCATTTTTGGTTGATCCACCAGCATAGGGCCTTTTCTTGAAGTCAAACCCCCATGAATCTACAGATCAGGGCCTGCTTGCTCATATGGTCCCTGTATTCCTCGATCCAGGGGTCATCAATGATTAGCTTGGGTATTTTTTTTTATATGGGCTTGCATGTGGACTGAGTTTGCTCACGGCGTTGTCCAGGAGTTTGCCCTTCGGATGCAGATCCTTTGGGTGCTGAATCGTTACATTGTTCCTCTGATCTGGAGCTGGATGGAGTGTTGAAGGTGTTTGAGGGTATGCTGCCGAATATAAAGGGCGTAGAGTTTTGGGGGGTCGAACCCCCCCCTGAGTTATGCATCTGTCGAATCAGTTCAGATTGGCGCTGAGGGATCTATTTGTCGCGTCCCGGAATGGTTGGCAGGCTTGCAGAGCGGTGGTCAGGAGCTGCAGAGATTTGGCCCTAATTGCCTCTTCTCAGAAGCCCGCGCTCATGGTCTCATTGCAATAGGTGTTATTTGTATACACGCAATTGCACGATATTTTCCCAAAAGAACTAACATAGCATAATTTTTTTCACATTTTTTTATACTTGTTTTAACTGTATCTCTCCTTTTAATTTACTGAAATGATTATATATCGTCACTACATACTCACTTGGAAAATATATCAGGCCATTTTTAGCTTTAATCTTTCTATGGGTTATTTGACCCAAATTTTGTGAAACTTGAGAGTAAGGTTTAACTGAAATTATGTAATGACAATACTTCTTAAGGATTAGCAGCCACAGGCCATTTTGTTGCTTAAATTTACTTTTAGTTTAGTTTATATATCGTCACGACATGTTCAAGATATAATTTTTTGAAGATTTGTAAATTGTTTTTAAGTTATCATTTACATATATGACTATATACTTGTCAGTGATGATGCAATTTCTAGTTAAGTTATCAGTGAAACCATTGTTAATTTTGAATGGTGTGCCAAAATTACTTCTAGTATTTTGAATGGTGTGCCAAAATTGCTTCCAATAATACAAGAGAATAGTATTTTGTATTTATGCTTTTTTTCTTTTTTCTATTTGTTTTTTTTTTTCCTTGTGCTCATTTTACTCATATCATTTCTCTCATGTTGTGAAGTGACTCTTTCGAGTTTTCAATCTTCCATAACATGTGAGAGCTTCCAATCTTAAACTAAATGCAATATTTATTCCCTTTTAAATGGGGTTTTAGTTTTTTCTTTGGAGATACTTTTTCTTTTTTCCACAAAACCAAACCAATTTATAATTAATTACTCATGTGACAACCTATTTGAGTGGTAATATCCAAAAAGTCGGTAGATATGTTCAAATGATAGTTTCCAATTGATAGTTAATTAGTCATGTGACAACCTGTTTGAGTGGTAATATCCAAAAAGTGTTTAGACCTGTTGAAATGATAGTTTTTCTATGAAAATGATAGTTTCTCTATGAAAAGAGAAATATTAACTAACATTTAAAAGAAGAAACAAATATATTTATAGATATCTAGAATTTTAATTTAATTGAGCCCAGAATCACTCAATATGAGAAAACGTGTAAGTTTGTCTATGTGTTTGTTGCCTTTAAAAAAAAAAAAAAAACTCAAAAATATTTCAACAAGAAATTTAAATAAACTATTTAAACATCTATGTTAACTAATTTAGGCTGAGATATATTAAACATTCACAAATACAATTTAAACAATGAAAAATAACACATTGTATTTTGCACTCTAAAGAAATTTAGATATGAAGAAATTTGATCCCTCTCAGTTTATGCTAGATCTCTACTTCAATTAGATTTACATTCATTATTGTCAATATAATGTAATAGTAGTCCTATAAGGTGTCTTTATATGAACATGAGTTATAGATTTTGGGCATATGACATTCGTAAATCATGATATTGATTTATGGTTTTATCTCTAAAATAGATAGATTTCTTTAATAAAAAAATAAAATTTGATATCTTGAATAATAAATATATAATATACTTCATGTATTCAAAAATAATGATGTTAAATATTTTTTTTAATAAGTAAAAGTAAATTTACATGGATAAAAATCATCAATTATGAAATCAATTTTATTCATGTAAAATTTCCAAAAATTTTAGAAAAAAGTTCTCTTTGGGCAATTGGAAAATTAGTTCATTGATATAAATAAATGAGTCAATGTTGATTCTTATAATATTCAGTAATGAAAAAAACATAAGCGCACACTTCTGTATCTTTGATTGCCAAATATTCTGAGACTCAGCATAGTGTATTTTATTTACATTCTGAATCCTCAAAATTCAGAAAATTTGAAAACCTAACATCGAAAACTCAGATTCTGTTGCGATCGTTGTCGGGAGAACAATGTAGATAGGAATTGCAAATTCCTTCTAACAATGGTATTAATGAACAGAAACGTTTCTTCTTTACTGTTCCCCTCTGGCACATCTGCAACATAAGATTCCACAACAAGAGTCGAAGCGCGTCCGTCTCTTACAAATTCATGCAATGACATCACCGACCGATAATGAAGAAGACGATTCCTTCCCCCCAATATCCTGAAGCTTACAACGTGATTCTCCTCGTCCAGAATCTCCAGGCGCTCAATGCTGTTCTCTGCTGGCAATCCCGTCACCACTTTCACCTCCCTCACACACCCAATCTTCATTTCCCCCTTTGTCTTCACGGAACAGCTCCTGATGAAGGGTTTGTACCTTTCCGGTTTGTCGAACCTTCGAACCACTGACCACACACTGCTTGCTGCTGCATTGATATTCTGTATCAAAATCGACCGGCATTGCCTGTCACCAACTCGCAGATCAGAATGGTGGACGGGCAAAACAAACTTCAATTTGGCGAACTCCTCCTCGCTAACACCAAACATATTTCTTTTGATTTCTCGTAAACCTACCAGATTTTCAATTTCGAATCCTCCATCCATTGCAATCTGCTTCTTCTTCTTCTTCGAATTTGCACGCAGTTACTGTGGCAATTAAACATACAGCTCTGAGTATATATAAAAAGTGACGAAACTAAATAATAGAAGAGAAGAATCTGTTTTAGTTAGGGCGGTGCATCTGAAGAATATAATAACAGACGAACTAAATATCAGCAATGACGGCGCCTGTCTACTTCAGGAAGGTGCGAAACTATACAGCGTATCATTCGTAATCATTCCGTGGATATCTCCTCCGTGTATCCCGTTACAGAGATATACAGCGTATATATATCCACTTTAAACGTAGAATTTACATTCGTAGGAAACAAAAAAGAGGAGCGCCCGCGTTTCCTTGGTGGTGATGGGATTTCAAGAGTGAAATAACAAACGCGGGCGATGAAGCTTCTATAAAACTGAATAGATTTTTATTCATTATGTTCGCCCTATCCACACCCTCAATGTTTCCCGTGGGCGATGAAGCTTTCTATGAATATATAAAAACTGAATAGATTTTTATTCATGATGTTCCCCCTATCCACACCCTCAATGTTTCGCGTCGGCGATGAAGCTTTCTATGAATAGAATAAAAACTGAATATATTTTTATTCATGATGTTCCCCCTATCCACACCCACATTGTTTCCCTTTACTCGTACTGTTACTCGCACTCTCAAAACATTTTATTTATGTTTTTCTTAATGTTCCCGGAATCCTCACCTCTGCAAAACATGAATACATTTTTATATTCATGTTTCCCCAATATTTCTCCATATTTATGTTTTTCCAAATAATCCTTCCCACAAGTACCTTTATGGATTTTTTTTTATTCCTATTTTGGGTGGATTTTGATGAATATTGCGAAAAATATCAGTATAAATCATATAAGTTTGACTTAATGTTTCCCATCCCTATCCCAAAACATCGATATATTAAAATTTGATTTGAAAATTCATACTCATGTTTTTTCCAATATTTCCCAAAACAAAGATACATTAGAGTGAGGGTAAGGATAAATATTGAAAAAAACATCAATAAAATTTATTTTTGTTTTGTATATTTTTCTAAGTATTTCACCCCCTTTCCAACTCTCATTTCTATTCATATTTTTCTCAATATAGCTCTCTACCCCCATTTTCATATAATACCCCACCCAAAGTATGAATATATGATAGTGAGGGTGATGAAAAATATTGCTGAAAACATGAATAAGGGGTGAGGGTGACCAAAAGTATTGGACCAAACATGAAAAGGATTAACATGATATGATAGGGACATCATATGCAGATATGCAAACCTCTTTTTAAAATGTAAAAATTGAGAAAAATGTTTATACTTAAAGAGATTGGATCACTCTCAAAGTATGATAGATGCAAAACTAAGATAGATTTATAGTGTTCATGGTATATATCATGAATTGCATATATCTTTTATTATTTTGAATATCTTTGTTCTCACATTATCTTTGAATATGCTACACAAATCTATTGTCATTGAAACTACAAAGCCATAAATCCAACTTTGCAAATTCCAAATATGTATTTTTTTAAATAATATTGTTTTTTTTATTTTTAATTTATTTTATCTTGAAATATATCAAAATTTTAAATTTCATCTCTTTTATTCCACTAAAAAATTTCTCACATAGATAAATAAGTAAATGCTAAATATTTGATTGACATCTATGATTTTAAAATGAATATTTGATTATGTTAAAACCCTAAAATCCTCCACCAACATTAACACTTAGTCTCAATATTTAAACGTGATCATGAATTTTATATTTTTGTTCAAAATATATAATATTAAATTAAATCAAAATAAAATAAACAAGTTTGACAAAAGTAAAGTGTTCTTAGTACATGCAGCAAAGATAATATATGTGTTATGATTTGTAAAAAACTAATATACAAGTGGTAGAAAATCTCAAATTCAAAATATTATATAGGTGTAGACTAATTTATAAATGAAATGGTTTTTTTTTACCATTTTTTTTCTCATTAATTAAATTGTTTAGTGTGTATAATTCGGAGGGCCTTAGGGTTTTTTGGGTGTTGGAATTGTTTTGTCAGATTCTCATAAAAAAAAACATTTCATCTATAAGTTAAACTACACATATATATACATATAATTTTATCCATTCCTTTCACTTTGTTCCACTCTTTTCTTTTTCCCATATGTTTTTTTCAACACTTCTCCCATAAATACTTCTCTCCTAAAAAGTTACTAATTAGATAATTATATCAGGAAAAATCATTCATTAATTAAAGTATAAAATTTTATTAGCTTCTCCCATAAATGCTTCTCTCCTAACAAGTTCGTAATTGGATAATTATACTATGAAACAAAATTAATTAATCATATTATATAATTTTATTAGCTCATATATTAAAAAAAATGTTAAATTTTATTTTATTTTTCTAAGTCAAGTTATATATGAAAATTCATAAATTTTGAAATGAAATGAATTTATTATACTAATTAATTGTTATAAATTTATAAAAATATTAATAATTTATCAAATAAAATTTAGAATCATTTTAAATATTTTATTTTAGAATTTATAACCATAGAAAAAAATTATTAATGAATTGCATTTTTATTTATATCACATTTTTTAAAATACAAATATTTAAAATAAAAAATATATATTTAATATTTTAAATTTGTAATTTTAATCAAATTTTAAATCAAACTAATAAAAAAAGTTTAAAAAATCAAAAGCATTAAATATTTAAATTATACTTAAACTATTGTTGTTATTTTTCGTACCCTCTTGTGTTTGTATCAAATGGTCATATTTTTCATCCCTGGTACAGAGGAGGATGGGTGAAATCTTGATTGACTAAGGGGAAAGCTAAAAAGGAGAGCTAAAAATAAGAGTCGAAATTCAGATAGGAGTCGAAAAGGGAAGAGCTGAAATATTGGAGGTCGAAATCAAAAGTGAAAGTTAAAATCCACAGAGTTGATAATCAAAACCAAATATCAGAAGAGGAATTTCGAAGCAAGCTAATATTGAAACTTCAATTTCAGAAGGATTAATAATTTCGAAACTTCAGGGATCATAATTTTGTAACTCCTTAAAAATGGAAATTCCTTTGAAAGCATCGAAGTTGAGGAGAAGGAGAAATTAAAAGGAAATCATCGCAAAACCAACGACCCCAAGAACCATTTCTCTCTCCTTTGAATGACACATGGTAGCGGATGATTGGCTCTGAAATGCTAATGAGGAAAATGACGTCAACATGACATGGAGGTACAAAGGACACGTGGCAGTCCATTTCAGCATTCTTAGGTGGCCTAGTGGGGAAAATTCATGTGGCACATATCACCACTCAAGAGGTGCCACGTGGAGAGGATGACCTTAGAATGACACCATCTCGAAGGTCAATATTCCACAGGGAAGAGATTTCATAACTCCTATGTATCCACAAGTCAAAAAAGTTCTGATGTAAGGGGCTTATGATGATTTAGTGGAACTTGGTCGTAAATACCCAAAAGAACCAAGTGCGTAGAGTGGGATGAACACCTAAGTTCTATAGAGAATATCAGAGGAAGGAGGCATCACAAAAAAAAATTAATTCCAATTTTAATAAATTCTGATGAAAGATGCTATGATGTGTTGTTAGCAATTGGTTTCAGAAACCCAAAAAACCAAGTGTGAGAGTGGTTAAAAATAAGAGATAAACCCCCAACAAGAGCCCAAAGGCTTTAGCACCCAAGCGCCAATACACTAGTCATGGCACCCAGTTCTATGGCAGAAATGTGATAATATGGCTAAGAGAAGATGAGATAAAGACATCGGAAATTCGTGCTTTCGTAATGTTTATTTTAAATAGAGTTAGGATGGATGAAGGTTCTGATACTACAACACCTTAGTGCTATATCAACAGTCACAAGAAGTGGCATGATGGTGTATAAGCAATAACGCACTTAGCACAAAATGGCTAAATGCATCGGAAGATTGGGTTTTCGCAATGTTTCTTTTAAACAGATTTAATATAAGGTGTGGCTCTGAAGTTGCACTATGGCATGAATTTATGAGATATGAAGGCTCTGATTCTGAAATACATAGAGTATGGAGGATGGATGGGTTTGCAACTCAGTCCACAACACCTTCCATGCCACCACACTTTATCACATCTAGCTCCAAAAGGGGGAAATTCAAGTAGTTAAAAGGAGAAAGCGACAAGCGATTTGGCATGTAGCCGTGGAAGAATAAAATGACAGGGGTGTGGCCAGATAAGAGGAAATCAGAGAAATCAACATGGAGATATTTTTATGTGTCAATCATGACACCTCCTATTTTTCATGTTTTTGTAAAATTTCCTTTTGAAGAAAAGAATCAATTCTTTCATGTATTCATTATGACAGTTACGCTAAGTGGACGCTCAAAAAACTGTGTATTTTAGACATCTGTAGCATTTAAATATATTTTGTAACTGGTTTTATTTGGGTTGTCCCTATAAAAATGGAGAAGAAACTCATTAGGAGAGTTCCCAAATTTTGTTTTCAGAGGTTCCAAATTCTGTGTTCAGGGGTTTCGAATTTTTTTTTAGAGAGGAGCTTCCAAGTTTGGTTCCAATTTCATTTTCCAAAGGTTCTTATTCTTTTGAAAATTTCACAGGTTAGGACCTGTGACATGTATTTCATTCTTGAATATTAATGAAATTTTTTTATGGAGATTCCCAGCACTAAGATATGTAGCATGTGTCCTTCCTCTGTGTATCATTTCATATCTGTATTTTCTTCTTTGGAAATTGTCTAATTGTAGCTTCTAGATCGACTCTTAAACCACATATTTACTAATGTTATGTGATAGAAGATGGCTGCTTCAAGATAGTAGATTTATCTATGTTATGTGATAGCTGATAGAACCGTGAGATATTGAATCGGATACATTAAAATGTGCTCCATAATTTCTGCACTTCATTGCCTATATCTTTTCATTATTCAGTTGGGATTTTTTGCATATGATTATATATTTATCTAGCCCTTTAAACCATATTACTCTCTTAGATTTATCATTTCCATATTAATTTCAATGAAAAGGTTAAGCTACATTTTCTGTGTATCAGCCACCATGTCTGAACATTTATCTTGAGAATGATAAGTTATTTATGTGCATACTGAATTTTCCTCTGAGAAAGGTAATTGAACCAAAATATAAAATATTATACATTTATCTTTTTTTAGCTTACGTGATTAATTTTCAAGAGAGACTAATATTCCATAGGAATTGGCATCTCCTCTACCACGTGATTTTTTCTAGGAGCTACAACATCTTCTGGCGTTATTGTCGAGTAACAAATCATAATATTTTTCCCTGGGTATGACATTTTTACATTTCTTCTATCAGGTGAGAAAAGGAAGTGTGGGGTTAATATTTATCACCTTGGTAACTCCACTTTCTAAATATTTATTTGACATTCCTGGATTTGAAAAAGCGCCATACCCGCTATGACACTTCTCAAGAAAAAGCTCCCCATGTATTCGACCCTAAAAAAATCATTTCCATGAGGATTTGGAAAGAAAAGACCCCTATTACTCCAGATTCTGTAGTCTCATTTCCTGAAGTGTCAATTTATAGCTCTTAGAGGGCCAAGATGAATTACTCTAAGTCCACTCCTAAAGCCATGGAATATTCAAAAGAACACTACCAATTGTTTAGCTCATTTTCCTCAAGAGTCAAATATGAAGAAGCTTCTATTAGCACATCTCCTTTTACATTCCAGACCTTCCTAGAACCTAATGATTTCAAAGGTATCCTCATAAATAGTCCAACTCATAAAACCGCTAGCAGTTCGTCTAAGCTCCATATAGCTATAATCCATACACCTCCTCAACTAGGCCCTGTGGAAAATCTTCTACCACCTCCATTGCAAAACATGGTTGTTTCTAGTTTTTTACTAAATAAATATGCTCCACTCAACTTGCAACAACATTTGAATGGGATGCCACAATATTACCTAAAACGCCTTCCTTTGAAGCGGCTTCCGATGATTTAGTGCAAATTTGTCGTAAATACCCAAAAGAACCAAGCGCGTAGAGTGGGATGAACACCTAAGTGCTATAGAGAATATCAAAGGAAGGAGGCATCATAAAATAATTTTAATTCCAATTTTAATAAATTTTGATGAAAGGATATATGATGTGTTGTTAGCAATTGGTTTCAAAAACCCAAAAAACCAAGTTTAGAGTGGTTAAAAATAAGATATAAACCCCCAACAGGAGCCCAAAGGCTTCAGCACCCAACTGCCAATACACTAGTCATGGCACCCCGTTCTATGGCGGAAATGTGATAATATGGCTAAAAGAAGATGAGCTAAATATCGGAAATCCGTGTCTTCGTAATGTTTATTTTAAATAGAGTTACGGTGGATGAAGGTTCTCATACTACAACACCTTAGTGCTCTATCGACAGTCACAAGAAATGGTCTTATGGTGTATAAGCAATAAAAAGCTCAACACAACATGGCTAAATGCATCAGAAGGTTCGGTTTTCATAATGTTTCTTTTAAACAGATTTAATATAAGGTGTGGCTCCGAAGTTGCAATATCGCATGAATTTATGAGATATGAAGGCTCTAATTTTGAAATACATAGAGTATGGAGGATGTATGGGTCTACAAATCAGTCCACGACACCTTCCACGCCACCACACTTGATCACATCTAGCTCCAAAAAGGGGGAAATTCAAGTAGTTAAAAGGAGAAAGCGACAGGCGAATTCACATGTAGCCGTGGAAGAATAAAATGATAGAGGTGTGGCCAGATAAGAGGAAATCAGAGAAATCAACATGGAGATATTTTGTTGTGTCAATCATGACACCTCCTATTTCTCATGTTTTTGTAAAATTTTATTTTGAAGAAAAGAATCAATTATTTCATGTATTCATTATGACAGTTACGCTAAGTGCATGCTCAAAACACTGTGTAGTTTAGACATCTGTAGAATTTAAATATATTTTGTAAGTGGTTTTATTTTGGTTATCCCTATAAAAAGGGAGAAGAAACTCATTAGGAGGGTTCCCAAATTTTGTTTTCAGAGGTTCCAAATTCTGTGTTCATGGGTTTCGAATTTTTTTTAGAGAGGAGGTTCCAAGTATGGTTCCATTTTCATTTTCCAAAGGTTGTTATGGTTTTGAAAATTTCACAGGTTAGGACCTGTGACATGTATTTCATTCTTGAAGATTAATGAAATTTGTTTATGGAGATTCCCAGCACTAAGATATGTAGTATGTGTCCTTCCTCTGTGTATCATTTCATATCTGTATTTTCTTCTTCGGAAATTGTGTAATTGTAGCTTCTAGATCCACTCTTAAACCACATATTTACTAATGTTATGTGATAGAAGATGGTTTCTTCAATATCGTAGATTTATCTATGTTATGTGATAGCTGATAGTACCTGTGAGATATTGAATTAGATGCATTAAAATGTGCTCCATAATTTTTGCACTTCATTCCCTATATCATTTCATTATTCAGTTGGGATTTTTTTCATATGATTATGTATTTATCTAGCCCTTTGAACCATATTACTCTCTTAGATTTATCATTTCCATATTAATTTCAATGAAAAATTTAAGCTACATTATCTGTGTGTCAGCCACCATGTCTAAATATTTATCTTGAAAATGATAAGTTATTTATGTGCATACTGAATTTGCCTCTGAGAAAGGTAATTGAACCAAAATATAAACTATTTTACATTTATCTCTTGAGCTTACGTTATTAATTTTAAAGAGAGACTAAGATTCCCTAGGCATTGGCATCTCCTCTACCAGGGGATATTTTCTAGGAGCTACAACATCTTATGGTGTTGTTGTCGAGTAACAAATCATAATATTTTCCCTGGGTATGACATTTTTACATTCCTTCTATCAGGAGAGAAAAGGAAGTGTAGGGTTAAGATTTCTCACCTTGGCAACTCCACTTTCTAAATATTTAAATGACTTTCTTGGATTTCAAAAGGCCTCATACCCGCTCTGACACTTCTCAAAAAAAAAATCCCCCTATATTCGACCCTAAAAAAATCATATCCATGAAGATTTGGAAAGAAAAGACCCTTATTACTCCAGATTCTGTAGTCTCATTTCCTGAAGTGTCAATTTCTAGCTCTTAGAAGGCCAAGATGAATTACTCTGAGTCCACTCCTAAAGCCATGGAATATTCACAAGAATACTACCAATTGTTTATCTCATTCTCCTCAGGAGTCAAATTTGAAGAAGCTTCTGTTAGAAAACCTCCTTTTACATTCCGGACCTTCCTAGAACCTAATGATTTCAAAGGTATCCTCATAAATAGTCCGACTCATAACACTGCTAGCATTTCATCTAAACTCCATATAGCTATAATCCATACACCTCATCAACTAGGCCCTGTGGAAAATCTTCTACCACCTCCATTTCAAAACATGGTTGTCCATGGTTTTCTACTAAATAAATATGTTGCACTCAACTTGCAACAATATTTGAATGGGATGCCACAATATTACCTAAAATGCCTACCAATATTCATAGGAGAGGATGATATTTCGGCCCAAAGGCATATAGATACTTTCTATACATTTGTTGAGGACTTGAATTTGGAAGATATGGATGTAGTAGTCCTAAGACTCTTTGTCTAGTATTTGGATGGGCATGCTAGGAAATGATTCAAGATTCTACCAAATGCTTCAATTAATACCTGGGAGGAAATGGAGAATTTTTTCATGCATAAATGAGGGGATAAAAGGGACCATGGGTATATTCTTACAAAATTCAATGAAATGAAGAAGAAACATAATGAAGATGTTGCAGAATCTATAAAGAGGTTTAATAAATTATACAATAGTATTCCTGCTAAAATTAAACCTCCACGGGTTGCTACCAAAGTGGTTTTCGTTGGATCCTTTGCCTAGAGTTTGGGTTCACTCTCACCGAAATAAAGTCTCGTACACTTGAGTGTATCCAAACAGATGCCCTGGAAGTTAAAGAGAATTTCACCTGCATGGGAAAGTGGAAAGGGAAATTTAAATATGGTGACATGAGGAGAGGAATTGAAGAAGTCAACTCTTCAGGCCATGTGAAAGAAACTCATGAACATAAGCTAGAAGAGATGAGCAATCTGATAAGGAATTTTTCTAACAAACTGGTAAAACTTGAGTTGGATAACAAGAACCCTCTTCGACAATTTCAACCAATTCCTAACAAAAATTTTAACCCCAATATAGGAGGCTGCCTTTGCAACTCTAGCAAATATTGAGAAAAGATAACCATGATCATATTCATCCTCCTTTTTATTTCGAATATGATCTTGAGGAGATCGTTGAAGACACTATACAAGTTCAAGAAAATCATTTCTCATCTCTCTGAGAGGGAGAAAATGAAGTACAAGAATTTGAAGGAGAAGAGGATTATTTAGAGACCCCACTTGATGATCATGAGAAAGATCGTTATTTTTAATTCCTTATAACAATGGTATTAATGAAGAGACAAGTTTCTTCTTTACAATTATCCTCTGGCACATTTGCAACATACGATTCCACAACAAGAGTCCAAGTGCATTCGTCTCTTACAAATTCATGCAATGAAGTCACCGACTGATAGTGACGAAGACAATTCTTTACTCCCAAGATCATGAAGCTCAGAACATGATTTTCCTCCTCCAGATTCTCTAGGCATTCAATATTGTTCTCGGCTGGAAATGTCATCACCACTTTTACCTCCCTCATGCACCTAATATTGGTGTCTCCCTTTTTCTTGACCGAGCAGCTTCTGATGAAGGGTTTGGCCATTTCGGGTTTGTCGAACCTAAGAACCATTGACCACACAGTGATTTCTAATGCATTGATTTTCTATATGAAAATCGACCAACATTTCTTGTCACCAACTCGCAAATCGAAATGGTGCATAGGAAAAACAACCTTGAATTTAGAGAACTCCTCCTCGCTAAGACTAAAGATATTTCTTTTCATTTCTCTTAAAGCTACCATATTTTCAATTTTGAATCCTCCATCCATCACAATATGTTTCTTCTCTATGTTCGAATTTTCATGTCATTATTGTGGAAAAACATACAAATCTGGTCCCTACAAAGTATATATAAAAAATGACGAAAAATAGTATAGAAGAGAAGAATCTGATCTAGCACAGAGGTTTTAGTTGGGGAAATGGATCTAAAGAATATATTAAGAGAGATGGGAAATGAAGTGGATCAAACTAACTAAAAATCAGTGATGGCATTGCCTCTCTAGCTCTATCCTTTTTTCAGGAAAGTGTGAAAGTATGCTTAATCTCGTTGTCCCCGATCATTCATAACCATTTCATGGATATCTCCTTTATGTATCCCATTACATATATACAATTTATATCTCCACTTTTATCATAGAATTTAAGTTTGTAGGAAAAAATGAGCGTCCACTTTTCCTTCCCAATGATCGATTTCAAGAGTGAAATAGAAAACATGGGTGATGAAGCTTTTTATGAATAGAATAAACTAGAAACTGTCCCTAAAAGGTGCAAGGAAAGGGAGATAGGGTTGTTAAATTGGAATTATTGAACTGGAAAAGTGGTACTATGATTTGAAATAATAATTGGTGTATTAGATATAGGTTGTTTAGTGTGTTTTTTGAAGTTGCTAACACGTAATTAAAATAATAATTGAAATATTGATATGATGACAGTCCACTAAGATATAATGTACCACTTATTTTACGAATGAAAGATTTAAAACCATTGTGAAGACATATTGATTTTCTAGAATGGACAATTTCAAGTGAGAAGAAACAACAAGTACATATTACTCTTGAATCATTTTAGTTGTTCTATGTCGTTTGATGAAGGGCATTTAATAAAAAAATTTCCCGTCAGGGGGAGTACATCCTCAATTTATCTTCATTGAAAGAATATAATGTCTTCAAGCGAAGCCAAAATAAATTATATGTAGGCATCAAGAAAGATTAGATAGAAAGGTGCATATTAATGATGGACGTAAGACTGAGTCCCCTTATTGATTAAAACAATGAATTTGTTTATTGATGATATATTGGCATTGCAAAAGAGATGAAAGTGTAGCCGACATGGTCCCTGGGGGAGTTCATAGAAACATTTTATGTTGTGTAGAGAATAGGAATTGCAGTAGAACTGTGGAGTAATAAATGGTCCAAATTTAAATCAGGTGCACAAGATCAATCCCCTACCAGAATCAAGAAGGCAAATTCAATATATTAGACAAAATAAGAGACCATTGGATCAAGGGGAGTTGTTTTATTAGTAGTAGAAATAATTAACCTTTAGTCTTAGGAAGAGTTGATTGCTCAGGTAAGAAAAATGTGAAAATATTATATGAAGTACTTTTGTTTCATTCAATTAGTAAAGTTTTTTTGTGCCTAGTAATATTGAGTTATTAAAATAAGTTGTTTTCTCTACATGTTCCTTGGTTATCATTTGGGATCACTATGCCAAGTGGTAGCCATTGGCTTAGTTGGAGTAACCTTTTGTAGATATAAACATCTCTTTTTGAGAAGTAGTCATGGGAGTTTTCTTGGTGTTTTGTCCAATTGTTATCAATTCATTGGTGCAATTTGTTTTATTTAAGAAGCAGTCACTATTGGTGGATGTATGATCTCTGGGGGAGAAGAGTGTGTGGTTATTTTTCTCAATATAATTGAGCAAAATCTATGAATCAATTGTAGTGGAAGAGTAGGCTTGAATTGATCATTAACTATTGGCATTTGTAGGAATAGATATACCAATTGAGCTACAATTAGTATCAAAGTGTGTTCCTTTAGGAACAGCTTAACTACTTGAAAGTAGATCAAAAGGAAATATGTCTAATCAATATTGAATTACACTAGAAGGTGTGCCATTTTTGAATGGAGTAAATGATAAGCTTTGGAATATTAGAATAGAAGCTCTGTTAATGGTATTTAATGAAGATATTTGGCTGTTTGTAAAATATAGAAAGAAGAATAAATAAACATAAATGTTAATATAGAGAGAATAATAAATTAACATAAAAGTTAAAATTAACCTTAATATTGATTCATGCCCTCTCAACATTAAATATTGTTTGCAACAAGGTCCAATCAAAGTTGGCACTCCTACTTTGGGTTTATTTAGCTCTCCCTTATAAGCTTCTTTACTTCTCTTTTTTCATACCTAACCATCAAATCAAGACGAGGATGGGAAGGGAAGAAGAAAGAATGAAAGACAATGAAAAGACAATGATAGCAACACATGACAACAACATAAAAAAAGAAGCATGGATAGAAGAAATTGGTTGCAGTCTATGGTTGGGATGAAAGACGTGGCGGTTCTTTAGTGGATGCGTTAAAGACTTTCCAATCTACATTAGATTTGTTTTTTTTTATTATTATAATAATTATATGTTTTCGTAACAACCGAACAACAATTAAATATACAGAAACACAAACATTATATAAATCTCCGTCACCTTATATCTACTTACGCATCTTCGTCCCGTTATATCGACTGACTCCAGCATGCTCTTTACAATAATGGTTCATGACATTAAAAATATATATATATATATTAATTAATTCGCGTTAAAGTTAAATGCATTTAAGAATCTTAAATAATTATTAAATTTTAAATTTTTTATATGTATTTTTTTTATGTCGTTTATTATTTTTGGAGATCGATTATTACTATGTCACTATGTCCACAAAATAATTATATTAAATAAATTTATTAGTTATATACCTTTAAGAATCTTAAATAATTATTAAATTTTAAAAATTTTATATGTATTCCTTTTTATGCGGTTTATTATTTTTGGAGATGGATAATTACTATGTCATTATGTCCAATAATTATACTAAATAAATTTATTTGAAACTAATAGTTTGAAAAATATAAATATATTTATTATGGTTTTAAATATTTAAATAATAAATTAATTATTATATTTCAAATTCTACAATATTATTATTAAAATCATATGATTTAGAATGCAAGTGATATTTAGATTGTATTTAAGGAAAATATTGAATTTTATTTAATATTTTTTTCATTTTAATAGATCAAATTTAATTCATAATTTTATTTCCAAAATTTTTACTATTGAATTTAGATTACTTAGATATTGAGTTAGATATTATAAGAAACCCTATTTATAAGTTAAAAATCTTTTTGATAAAGTAGAAATTATCATGTCATATGTTTTTAAGATCTTTATATATGTTTAAATTATATATAATTTTTTTTTTTAATTTATGATAATAATAATAATTTAAAATAAAATTGTAATTTAATTAATATTTATGAATATTTTTTAATTTTGACAATTTGAAATGTAATACAAGATAAAAAAATAACCTCCACAAGCTATCACATATTGCTCCCAATGGATCTTTTTTTCCACCGCTCAGCCAGACAAGAACTCTGCCACCTTATCAATTCATTTATTAACCACAACATTTGTTGGGAGGGGCTATCAGTATCTATTTCTTGGGAGCGTAATCTTCCTATCTTAATCTGCTAGAGTATCTGGATGGACCATCCTCCATAATACACCACATCATTGGTCCTCATCTGTTGCACCTATCATTTCCATTTATCATATGATTCCTGATGATCCTCCATCTCCACATCCCTGAATTATCTCCCCTGAGCATATTGATATGTCCCTTCCTTGGGCATACTTTTATGGATCTATACAAGTACATGGTTGTGGAGGTGGTTTCCTTCTTCACCTCACACCTCACCATTTTTACAAAGTCAAGATTGGTCTTGGACGTGGCAGAAATAACTTTGTTGAGCTCTCTTGTGTGTTATACCTCCTTCAATTGGTTGTCATCAAGAATAGTCATGAACTACAAATATTTGGTGATTCCAAAATTATCATTGACTGGTTCAATCAATATTATCATTAACTAGTTTAATCAATAAATAACCTGTAATGTGCACACACTACAAAACATATTGGATAAAGCTGTTCAGTACAAAACACATTTTGATCACATTTCTTGTCAACATATTTATAGGGAGAGGAATGTGATTTTTTATCTCCTATACAAAGAGGAGACGCACTTAATGACTGCCCACATGGAAATAAGGAGTAGAATGATCACTCATTTTATGAGTACTTTCATCATCCTTTTGTACCTAATCACTGGCTACTGTTTAGTTTTTTTTGTTCTGGTTACTTATAGTATTTTTGTACACGGAC
The DNA here is from genome assembly GCA_034641835.2 of Pinus albicaulis. Classification (NCBI taxonomy): domain Eukaryota; kingdom Viridiplantae; phylum Streptophyta; class Pinopsida; order Pinales; family Pinaceae; genus Pinus; species Pinus albicaulis. The sequence continues at coordinate 473,857,721 of CM076580.1, read as the reverse complement.
TTTTGATGGTTGTTACACAACATGTATTTATAAAGTCACTTATCGAATGTATTTATATTTTGCTCCTTTACTTTTGATATGAATATTCATTTAGCATATACAACATTTAACTTTTATTTTATTAATAGAAACTACAAATTTTCCAAAAAAAAAAAATACAAAATAAATATTTTAATACTTATTAATATTTACTAATCATTTAATTATAATGAAAAATGTTCTACACCAAATCTAATAACAATTTTATAAAACATTATATAATATAATTCAATTTTATACCTGGCTTAATCAAATTAGAATTAAAAACAATAATTAAAATTAAAATTAAAATAAACTTAATTAAATAATTTAGATTAAAATAAAAAATAGAAACCTTAACCAAATCCAAAATCATTCTATATAAAATTCAATTAAAATAATTAAATTGTTAGTGAAATCATCATTAATTTTGAATCCTGTACCAAAATTGCTTCACCAATATTCTTTTGTATTTATGCTTTTTAGTTCTTTCTATTTGTTTTTTCTTGTGCTCATTTTACTCATGTAATTTCTCTTTTATTGTATTGTGACATGACCCTTTTGAGATTTCAATCTCCCATAACATGTGGGAGTTTCTAATATTGAATTAAGTGCAAAAGTTATTTTTATTTTTTTCTCCCGAAAACTATTCGAAGAAAAAGAAAATTATTTAAATTATTTTATAAAGAGGAATTTAGATTAGTATTAATTAATATTTAAAAGAAGAAACAATGATATTTATATAAAAATTTAGAATTTTAATTTAATTGAGCCGAAAAGTTTATTCTACAACTTAGTATGATGAAATGTATAAGTTTGTATGTTTGTCGTTTCTCTTTAAAAATTAAAATAAAAATTATATTCTAAATAGAAAAACAATGTTGGCTATAATAAAAGTAAAATTAATATGTTGTAAAGTAATTAAAAGTGAAAAAAAGTGTGAGTAAAATGTTTAAATCTTATGCTTTTCAAAAATATTTCAACAAGAAATTTAAAAAATTATTTGAAGATTTATGTTAACTAATTTAGGTGACATAAACTTCATATATATCTATATATTAAAAAAAATATTTAAAAAAATATTTTAATATTATATATACAAAAATACTATGTGGACAATAAAATATTTTAATACTTATTAATACTCACATATACTTAAAAATATATTAATAATAAAAAACCATTTTAATTTGCTTGATAAAATGTCTAGATGTACATGTTAGGTAAAATATTTTGATGTCAACTAAGTATCATTTAAAAAAATTATATATATGTTATGAAAAAATTAATTTTTTACCGTTAAATGATTAATTAGTCATATATATGCTATAATATAGTATTCACAAATACAATTTAAACAATGAAAAATAACACATTGTATTTTGCACTCTAAAAAAGTTTACATCCTCTCGGCTTATGTTAAATATATACTTAAAAAGGATCTAGACTAGTTATTATTAATATGATGTAATAAGAGACCCCTCTCGGCTTATGTTAAATATATACTTAAAAAGGATCTAGACTGGTTATTATTAATATGATGTAATAAGAGTTTTACAAAGTGTTTTTATATAAACATAAGTTATAGAGTTTGAGCATATGGTATTTGTAAATCACCATATTGATTTATAGTTTTAGTTGTAAAATTAAAGTCATGATATTGATTTATAGTTTTAATGGTAAACTTAAAAACATTTTTAAAAACATTTTTAGAATTAGATACATTTCTTTAGTAAAATAATTACATTTTAAATCTTCAATAATAAATATATAATATACTTATGTATTAAAAAATAATAATATTAAATAATTATTTAGTAAATACAACCTATGAATTATAGAATGGATGTATGTAAAATTTAAAAATTTATTATGTTGTTTTCTTGGGCATTAGAAAAATTTATCAATGGTATTTATTTCTCAGTTTGAGCTTATGTAGATTGCTGATTCTCAGACTATTTAGCAATCAATAGACATAGGCGATAGTCGCTTTTGATCGCACCTATCTCCATGAGATTGCAAAATTATTCGGTGGATCAACAATCGACATAAGGGTATCCTCTGTTTTATTTACATACGGTGTATTTTATTTAGATACAGAATCTTCAAAATTCAGACAATTTGAAAACCTAACCTCGAATGCTCAGTTTCTGTGATCGTTGCGCAGTTGTCGTGAGAAGAAAGCCGATATTCCTTCTAACAATGCTATCAATGAACAGACCGGTTTCTTCTTTACAGTTCACCTCTGGCACATCTGCAACATAAGATTCCACAACAAGAGTCCAAACGCGTCCATCTCTTACAAATTCATGCAATGACGTCACCGACCGATAGTGACGAAAACGTTTCTTTCCTCCCAAGATCCTGAAGCTCACAACGTGATTCTCCTCGTCAAAAATCTCCAGGCTGGCTCATGATGAAGGGCTTGTGCGTTTCGGGTTTGTCGAACCCGCGAACGACTGACCACATAGTGCTTGCTGGTGCATCGATTTTCTATATCAAAATCAGCCGTCGTTACTTGTCACCAACTCGCAGATCAGAATGGTGTACAGGCATAACAACTTCAATTTGGTGAACTCCACCTGGCTAACACCAAAGATATTTCTTTTGATTTCTTGTAAAACTACCAGATTTTCAATTTCAAATCCTCCATCCATCGCAATCTGCTACTTCTTCTTCTTCTTCGAATTTGCACGCAGTTGCTGTTTACTGTGGCAAAACATACAACTCCGGTCCCTGCAGAGTATATATAAAAAATGACAAGAAATAGTCTAGAAGAGAAGAGAAGATTCTGATCTAGCACCGAGGTGGTTTTAGTTGCGGCGGTGGATCTGAAGAGTATAACAACAAACGTGGGAAATGAAGCGGATCAAACGAACTAAAAATCAGCGATGACAGCGCCTCCTCTCTAGTTATGTCCTCCTTTTTCAGGAAAGTGCGAAGCTATACCCAATCTGACTGTCCCCCATCATTCATAACCATTCCGTGGATATCTCCTCCGTTTATCCAGTTAGAGAGATATACAACGTATATATGTTCGGGATCATTCATAACCGTTCCGCGGATATCTCCACACCCTTAGTATATCTCCACACCCTTAATGTTTCTCTCTAAGATTTATGAATGCAGTAGTCTAACTAGATTGTTCCTGAAAATCATTGAAATTTAGGTAAGATTTTAAGAAAATTTCGCAGGGATTTTTGTAAATTTAAGTTATAGTTATGGAACTTCAATATTTTGGGCGTTTTCCAGATTTTTGATAATGCTGAATCTATTTCTACCATAAAAAAAACATGATTCAAACACTGCTATAGTAAAAAAATTTTAAAAGATCCAGGCAATTCTTCTAATTAGATAGACAACTCCTTTATGAATATATATTTATTTATTCATGATATTCCCGCTATCCACACCCTTAATGTTTCTTGTCACTCTCACTCTATTTTTTGAATGTTTCGCTTCACTATTACTGCTACGAGTCGTACTTTCTAATGATTATATTTATGTACTTTCAAATGATTATATTTAGGTTTTCTTTTAATGTTTTTTCAATATCTTTTTTTTCATGTTTTTCTCAATATTTCCTCCAATTTCTACTCAATATTTTCTCAATATTTACCCCCATACCTACCTTCATATAGTCATATTTTCAAATAGGGTGAAGGGGAATGTTAAGAAAAACATAAATATATTTTTTTATTCATGTTTTGCTCAATATTTCCTCATTTCATAAATCTCCTCATATATCCAATGTTGAGCTAGGGTGCTATGAATATTGAGAAAAAAACGAGTATAAATCACTTATATTTACTTATGTTTGACCCAATGTTTCCCCAACCCCCATCCCAAAAAATGGATACATTAGGGTGGGTAAGGGAGAAATATTGAGAAAAACATGAATATAATTCTATTTGGGTTTCATACTTATGTGTTTCCCAATATTCCCCAAAACATTGATACATTAGCGTGGGGGTAAAGGTAAATATTGGGAAAAACATGAATAAAATTAGATTTGTGTTTTGCATATTTTTCTAAGTATTTCACTCCCTTTCCCCACCATCACTTCTATTCATATTTTTCCTAATATTTCCCTCTATCCCCATTCTCTTATAATCTCCCACCCAAAGCATGAATATATGATAGTTGAGGCCAGGAAAAATATTGGGAAAAACATGAATAAAGGGTACATGAATAAATGGTGAGGGTGAATTACATATGTCTTTTATTACTTTGAATATCTCCATTCTCACATTATCTTTAAATATACTACACAAATCTATTGTCATTGAAACTACACACATATAGATCCAACTTTGTGAATTCCAAACATATATATATATATATATATTGTTTTTTATTTTTAACATATTGAATCTTGACATATATCACAATTTTAAATTACATTTCTTTTATTTCTAACTTTTTCCCATACAGATAAATAACTAAATGCTACACTAGTTATAAGTTATAGATTAGGTTGGGATTTTTCATGTGGAAAGGGTGTAAAACGACTTTAGGCATAGGAAGGGATTGGAAGCGCTAGGGTTTGGAGTTGCAGGTAGAAGGATTTCATGGACTCTTCTACGCACTGTAGTAAGCTTTGGCTGCATGCAGGGTCCAAATTTCTGAGCTCCTCAGACATGGTTTAGTACTCGCCAATCATATGAGAAAAGTGGGGGCCAATGGAGCCCCTTCCTATAAACAAATGGTTCTGGACAAGGGTAAAGGCCCTGGCGAGGGGGTACAGATTCCAGGTTCGGAAGCAGCAGGCAAGGAAGCTGCTAGCATGAAAAAGAAGGAAAAATGGAGGCCGAAGGAGGTGCAATGTCAAAGGCCTTTAGATGGATTCAAAATAACAAAGGAAGGAGACAAGGAGAAACCTTCTCCTGAGAAGGAATCTCTTAAGACAGCAGAAGGGAGAAAGGTTGTAGTGGAAAATCAAGCCAACGGCCAGGATGGATCCGATCCTTTGGGATCTCGCACAAGTGGTACAAAACTGGTGGAAAATCAGCGCTGTAGACCAAAAACATCAGAATCTCTCTGGGTTATCATCATCGATCCAGAAATGCAAGAGTACAGAGATCACATGTCTGTATATGCATTGATCTGCAAATTTATGGGGTTTTGGCCAACAGAAAAGGCCCTGTGCCAGTGGATTAAGCAACAATGGAAACCTAGAGGATATTTCTAACACCACCTAGGAGCTAAAGGATTCTATACGGTGGTTTTCTCCAATCTGGAAGATAGAGACCGGATTTTTGATGGGGGTCCCTACTTCTATGAGTCGGCAGGTCTTTATATAAGACCTTGGAAACCCAAATTTGCCCCGGAACATGAAACTTTCACTCATGTGTTGGTATGGATTCATCTCTTTTCACTCCCCATTAATTATTTGAGGCCCTCAGCACTTGAACAGATCGGTAATAAACTGGGAAAGTTTGTCCAAGCCTCGAAAGAGACCTTACAAAAGAGGTATACTTCATGTGCAAGAATATGCGTTGAGATGGATGTTTCAGGAGCACTGCATGAGGGGTTGTGGCTGGAATTTCGGGATCAAGTTTTCTTTCAGGACATTGACTATAAGAAAATCACATTTCGATGCCACAGATGCCATGAACACAGACACCTTATCCGGGAATGCCCTCTTAATAAACAAATAGAAAAAAGTAAGGAGGGAATATTGAAATATCAAGAAGGTTTTATTCACCCAAACGGTAGACAAAGATCCAATAGAAGGAACCAACCAAAATCAGGGACATCGAACAGAGGGAATGGAAATGCCTTTTCAGTTTTGGAGAGAAAATTTTTTATAAAAGAAGACTCTATTCTGCTAGATTCCCAACTGAATATAGTGGGAGCTTCCTAGGAGGAGAATCTGAGCCCTAGCAAGTAGACTGTGGAAGAGCCCCTAGAAGGAACAAAAAATTCTTGTGATATAGAAGGGGATGTGGAGATGTCAATAAGTGAATCATGTACAGAGGATCTAGAACTAAGGGACATCCTGGATAGAGAAGGTATGGATCTGGTCAATATGGTTGAATAATGAAAGGAAGTAGGAATGGAGCACATCCTGGCAGAGGAATTTGATAGGGTGAACTTCCTATTTCTGGCTCAACAAGAGGCAGAGTCCAAATGTCATAAAAGAGGGCATCATGTGTGTGAAGAAAACATGTGAATTTCTTGATCCACATTACCAAGATGCACATGCTTTTCCTCTATTGCATTGGAAATGCCATAAATAATTTTTCGCACTAGGAGTTGCACCCAGATGTAAAGACTGTGCTCCAAAGCCATTATGGTTTGCAACCATCTAATCAATCTTGGCATCATATTTGAATTTTAATTTTAAATTTATATAGAACTTTATATTATTTAATATATTTGGGGAATATTTTTCGGAATATTTTGAAATTTTATTGATTTTCTCTCCAAATAGCATTGTGATCTCCAACCATCCAATCAAATTTTAAATCATATTTTAGTTTTATAGGGAATGTATATGGTCTTTTTTACTACATACATATTTTAGTCTTGCATAGATATACATTCTTGGTAAAAAATTTACACCTGCTTATTGGTTATAATGAACCACGCACATGAGCGTATGCTCTGATGGCTTTTTAAAAATATCTCTCTCACTATGGCCACGTTCTAAATTTGGAATGACACATGAAAATCAAAAATAACTTGTATAGAATGAATATAAAAAGTATACTTCTAGGTTGGTTTGTAGTGATGTGGTGTTGTAGAGAAAGCATCACTAGGACAAAATAAGGAAGTAAATGGAAAACTTTATAAAGCATAATCTACCTAAATGTGTATAAGGATTATCAAGTTGAATCAAAATTTCCAAATCATGTGACCTAAAATACACGGTGAAGCATTTCTAAACTCTATTAACTTAAATTTCTTGATCTTGAGAAGGAATTCTTGCAGTATAAATTTAATAAGTTGGTTCAGTCAAGTCCAATAAGATAGAATCGCCATAAATATTAGATTGAAATGAGAAGAAATGTTGTGATAGAAGACATATTTACAAAAATTTGGTGATTTAACATGATATCAAACTAATAAAAAAAATAACATGCTTAAAGATATTGAGGGCAGACCTCTCTATCTCCCAAAAACCTAATGTATTTTAGACTAGGCATAAACCAAATATCATGACCAAGAATGTAAATACACCAATTTTAATAAACATGAAATTTATGCCATAAGTAAAGACAACCTTCATCAAATCACTTCATTGTCAAGGTTGCTTAAAAATAGATTTCATTTTAAAGCTAACATGATAGCAAAACACAAGTCATGAATTCCTATAATTGGATATCCTAAATCAAAGTTTACCTTTCCAATTTTTTCATTCCTTCATTATATCTTTACACCTTCAAAAACAATTTCTAATAATTATATATTTTCATAACAACAAAACAACAAATAAATCAACAAGAACTCAAAGATTTAATGCATCTCCGTCACCTTATGCATCTTCATCACGTTATATCTACCGACTCCAGCATTCTCTTTACAATAATGGTTAATGAAATTATATATATATATATATATATATATATATATATATATTAATTCAGATTCATCCCAACGATGCTGAATATATTAATTAACTCACATTAAATTTAAATACCTTCAAGAATCTTAAATAATTTTAAAATTATAAATTTTTCATATGTATTTTTTATGTGGTTTATTATTTTTGGAGACCATGACTACACAATAATTATACTAATCAAATTTACTTGGAAATTTTACCTTTTTTATCAACCATCCATATATATATATATATATATATATATATATATATATATATATATATATATATATATATATATATATATATATATATATATATATCCGTTTTAAATATTTAAATAATAAATTCATTCTTATACATAAAATTCTACAATATTTTATCAAAATAATATATATATATCCGTTTTAAATATTTAAATAATAAATTCATTCTTATACATAAAATTCTACAATATTTTATCAAAATAATATGATTTAGATTGTAAGTGATATTTAGATTGTGTTGAAGGAAAATATTGAATTTTATTTTATATATTTTTCAGTTTTAAATTTTGTAATAAGTGAAATTTAATTCATAATTTTATTTCTCAAATTTTTATTAAATAACTTTTGTATTGGATTAGTCATTATAAGAAAGTATATTTACAAATTAAGAATCTTTTTGATATAGGTATCATCATGTCACATGTTTTTAAGATTCATATATATATTTTTAAATTATATATAATTTTTATTATTATTAATGATGATAATAATAATAATTTAAATAAAATTATAACTTAATTAATATTTATGAATATTTTTTAATATTGGTAATTTTGGATCTAACACTAGATAAATGTTTGGATGCTTATTAATATTTACTAGTCATTTAATTATTACAACACATCCTCTATACCAAATTTGGTATCAATGTTGTAAAACCTTAAGTTTATTAACATTTACTAGTCATTTAATTATGATGAGAGATGTTCTATACCAAGTCTGATAGCAATGTTGTAAAACTTTATCTAATGTAATGCAATGTTGTATTTAATTTACTCAACTTAAAATTAAAAACAATAAAAAAATTAAAATTAAAATAAACCTAATGAAACACTAAATAATATTATGTTGAATCTTTCAACTTAAAATTAAAATTAAAATTAAAAAATAACCCTCACAAAATCCTAAATCATTCTATATAAAATTCAAGTAAAATAATTACGCTGTAAGGCGTCACTATTTGAAAATAACATCCATGTTGCCTTGGTGTCCTTCGTGAGCATCGTTTGATCTTTTGTTAAATGATTAAATTATCCTTTCCCGTTGATTTAAACTTAGGTTAGTTATTAAATTTCTTTATGAGCTTGGCGTTTCCCAATAGTTTATAGTTTGATGGAGCTGGATTTCCTGTATTGCATGGCCCTCTGTTTACTTTCATGCGTGACCCTCTACAATGTACCTGGTAACAACTCCCTCGCCTTCCCCACTTCCTTTAGCACTGTGTTTTTTTCAATTAGAAGCTTCTTTTAATTGGCGGAAGGAGTTCAACCTACACGAAGAGACTATTCATTTCTCTTGAATCATCTCTCAAGGTTATAGCCTTAGCTGGGTTTTAACATGTTCAACTAATGGTGATTATTTCATTCCCCCTGTTGGATGTTCTACCCACTCAATCTGAGGTTTATTCAGGTAAACCCTAATCTTTGCTAAAATAATTCCAATCTCTATCTCACCTTCTACTTCTAGTTTTCTGAATAGGTGTTTCTTGGTACAGGTATCAACGATGGAATTAATCCATCCCGTTACAGGTAATTATTTGATTTATTCATTTCCTATCATCTTTGCTCATTTTCGGCGAGGGTTATACCCTCACTCCCCAAAATTTGTGTCTCACAGGTTTCACTCGTCTCTTTGCAGGTACCTCAAATTCCTAAATTATTTTCAGCAGGGCATATGCGCTTCTCAGTAAATCTATAGCTTACATTGGCTTCTTTCTCACATGTACTCTTTTCAATCTGTCCCTTAGCTATAGGGTTGATTTCAGACCCTAGCCAAGATTTTGTAGAAGAAACCCTGATTTTTATGTCGGTCTCCTATGGTTCCTATGAGAAGGAAAATAATAAATGTTTTCTTATGTAATATGTTGTAGTTTTTCCATTACCATTGCGTTTGTGTCAATATAATAAGCATGAATAACAAAATATGTCGATTATTACTTTCAATAATCGAAACATAAATTAGAATCTTAACCAAAACATTAATATTCCAAGGGTTTTCAGCCGAGTACAATTTTGCCATTTCTAAGTGCGTGTGGCATGTTTGGTTTAGTGGATTCGATGGACTATCACATTTATTTCCCTATGTGCCCACGAATTCAATGTAATGGTCATATCCCGCTTTGACATTTTGTTCAATGCAAATTTCTTTGGGTACTTGTCTCATCTACTTTATTAGGTATATTAAAGCATATAATCCTTTAATTAGCCCATGTATTGAATACCCTATCTAACACTCAGTTATTTGTGTGTCTCCACTATGGTTTTCTGTTATGATGGTGTGGGAATGGAGGTGGACTATGGTTAGCCTTACTGTTATTTTTCTCCTTTTGACTATTCATGTCCAGGTAATCCAATCTCAAAACTTCAGAAGCTTTTTCTCTTCTAGTGTTCTCTCATTTTGGCTTCAGATTTGCAGGAAGGCAATAGAGGTGCTCCATGATGAGGTGATCTAATTTTTGCCTTACGATTTTACAATTTATAAGTATGCGTGGCATGCTTGGATCAGTGGAGTTGATGGACTATCACATTTATTTCCCTATGTTCCCACGGATTCAATGTATTGATCATATCCCGGTTTGAACAACAACAAATTTCTTTCTGTCCTTGTCCCATCTACTTTATTAGATATATTAAAGTATCCAGTACAAGGAAAAGACCCTCTAAAGGAGGTTATAGAGGAGGTTTTTAGTGTTATAAAATTCGACAAAATTATCAAAAAAACATTTTCTACAACATTTGTTTATGGTTACAGAGGTTTTGGCGGAGCTTTTAACGAAAATTCAACACAACTAAAAAAAACTGGGCAGTCGAAGGTTTGTTTTATCATCGGTCCGCTACTAAGGTTTAAACACATTGGTGCATATCATCTAGAAGGTGGCCAAGGGCGGTCAAAGGTGCATGCACTAGGCCGTCAAGGTATAAAACCACACTGAGCGTAGTGTTGGTGATACAATGCATGGGGTCGTTCTAATTGGTGTTGGGATTTGTTTGGTGCCCATAGGTCGTCTCAACACACGGATACGTAGACTTGAAGAACTGAACCGGTGCACCGTATCTGACAAGCACACCGAGATTTATAATTGGTATTGGTATTTGTGTGGTGCCCATAGGTTGTAGAAATGCACCGGTGTGTAGTCTCACATAAATGCACCGATGTGCATTATCGCACAAACGCACCGAGATTTTTAATTAGTTTTGGTATTTGTGTGATGCCCACAGGTCGTAGAAATGCACCGGTGTACAGTAACTAACACACACTGTTGTTGATTTTCTATTTTTTAGAAACATCGACCTGCGACAATGTTGTGATTTTTTAAAATTCATTATTCATCAAAAGTCGACACATCTTATAACAATATTCATATTAATTAATTTTTTATTAATGCATTTGAATGTGATTTTTGGATTAATTTGTTATTCATGTCAAAATTACTGTGATTTTTTAAAATTCATTATTCATTGAAAATCATCACATATATATCTTATAACAGTGTTCATATGAATTCAATTTTTATTAGTGCATTTTAATGTGATGTTTGGATTAATTTGTTATATCATATCATCAAATTTCACATCTCTTCATTATAATATTTAATCATCCATAAATTTAATCAGTGTTGTTACACTTCATAGCGACAATGGAGAATGCAATAGAATAAAATAAAACATATTTTATTATATATATATATAATGGAGATAGTGTCCCAATTGAAAGACAAAGGGATACCAATAAATGTGCCATTTTGTATGAAAAATATTGTCTTATATATATATATATATAAGACAATATTTTTCATACAAAATGGCACATTTATTGGTATCCCTTTGTCTTTCAATTGGGACACTATCTCCATTACATTAAACAAAAGGTCTGATTTGACAGACAAATGTTTCAAAAAATACAACGCCTTGCTTTGATATCCAAACATAGTGATCATCATTCTTCGCTTGGATTGTTGTCACTGCTAGAGCTACTTCCATGACTTGGGTTATTTTCAGGAATGTTTTTTTTACGGTGTTGACCATTTTTTTCTTCTTCAACTTCCATCTACAAACATAAAAATAAACTTTAATGAGTTTATATACATTGGTGAGAATAACAAAAATTACAATACTACATAATATACATCAATGTAAATTGAAAAGAAATGATGCACCATAGTAGAAATTGACTCATAAACAAAACACATTGTTTTAAAACCATGTACCATGCCATCTTTCAAGATTTCATCTGTTGGCGCAGTTCCATACTTTGTTTCCTGCAAGTTTTATACCCAACAACAAATCATATATTTAATATAAAATATTTTTTTTTTCTATTAATTATAGATGGAGCTAAGTAAAACAAGGTTGATAGATGCTTACAAATTCCACAATTAATTTCTGATATGCCAACATATATTCACAACCCATATTTAATCCAATTTCAATCAATTCATCTAATGGTTCTTCTTTGTATGTTAACACTTATTTGAAGACATTCAATGATGATTTTTGTAAAACAACTTAAAAATACAAAAACAAAATCTAGTTAAGTTGTTATAAGGCAGTAACAATTACTCACAAACTTAGATATCAACCCTTTTCGTCCCATTTTATATGTTGAATGGGTTCCATTTTCTTTTCTTTTCTACAAGAAAATACTTGAAAATTAGTATTTAATGCTAAATTGTTTATTTATTGTACCTAATGGTCGAAAAATTCAATGATTACAAATTACATTTGAAGCACGTTGTTGTTGAGATGGCTCCACCTAATATGGAACTTTTTCCATTTCTTTGACCATCTCCTTGTACACCTTTTTTGACATTCCTACTGGCATATTTTTCATATCAGCTCGTTCATCTTTTGAAATTTTCATAATCTTCCTGAAAAAGGTAACATGAAAAAAAACAATTTAATTTTTATATTGATATATAAAATGTAAATATAACAAAAGAGATATTTATAAATAATTCTAGACAAACATTTAAAGGAATATTACCTTTTCATTCCTTATTTTTTGTTGTTGTACATTTTTGCTATTAAAAGTATGACATGTCTCATTGAGCAATTCTTTAGAAACCCTTCCTGTACTTTAGATAAAATTTGGTTCTTGGAATAATTGGATTGTTTTTTGTATTTTAAGTGGAAAGAACGTCTATACATTCGTTCCGCTAGATCCCTCAAACTTTTGTAAAAACATTTCCCGCTTTTTTTAACCTCCAACACCACTCCAGATAAGCTAAGGAGAAATTCATTTTCATTTGCATATTCTATTTATTTTCTTTTCTTAGAACAACATTCCTTTTCTGAGTTGTTGGTCCCTATAGAAGATTAAAAAGATGTGAATTAATAGATTGTTTGACACATGTTATCTAATAATTTTATGAATATTATTAATGAAAATTTAAAAAAGTAACTAATTTTAAGGCACCGAAATTACTTCTAGGTGCGTACACCAAAATTTAGTGAACTCCAACCATAGAAATTCAGAAATAGAATTTTTTTTATTCTTGATGAAAATATGAAATTAGAATTAGAATTTTGTTTATTCTTGAGAATTATAATTATAATTATAATTATAATTGACAATTAGAATTGTATAAATTCTTAATGGAATTAAATATTTTTCAAATGCATTTTGTTTATTGCAGGAGGTGGAGGGAATGTGGAGAGAATGCAATGTGGGGCGTGTGAAGATGGAAGTAACTGATTATGTGGAGAGAATGAAATGTGGGGAATGTAAAGATGTAATACTAAATTGTATGACAACAATATTTAATCATATTCTCAAAATATATGGGTTCTCTGTTAAATGCATAGCTACAAGATTCAGTCATATCGCTGCTAAGAAAAACTCAACTGAAATAGCAATACAGTAGGGTCGGTATTGTCTACTGTCTTATGAACCCATAAACACAGAGACTTCACTCAATTAACCTCTGACCTATCACGTGCATTCATGGCATATTAAACAATATCCTTAATTTGACTACATATTGGAAAATACCCCTAAAAAACACATTATTTAACCCCCTACCAATATGAACCAAATACACCTTCCTAATTAAAAGAACCCCTACTTCCACTAAATATTGTAGGTATATGTTTTTTCATTAACATCTTTTATACCCCTTTATATTTTTTCATTAACTTTGAGATCCATTTTGTATACCTTCCAATATAAAAGCCCTTTACCCCCTACATATCCCCCAATATATTATTTAATTTTTTCGTCAATTTATATCCCCCAATATGAACCCATGTGGTATGGTATTGCTCCCCCAATGAAGCTCTTGTGCCCATAAACCCCACAAAAAATCTCAAAGACCTTTTAATAAAAAGCAAAATAGTCCAAAAATGTTTTTTTTTCTATTGCATTCTTGATACTCGAATTCTTCTAAAAAATTTTCATGGAATTAGCATAAAAAATAGGCAACATAATGGTAATATACTCGAATTTTTCTAAAATATGTTCAATGGAATTAGCGCATGTGTTATTTCATCAATATTTATACTTTTTAGTGATGGTTTTTTATAAAGAAGGGGACTTAATTATCTTATACCTTATAAGACTCTTTTTTTTGAAACATTATAATATGTATTTTGAATTAATGTTAAAATCAATATTTCACTTGATAGTTTGCAAATATGTTCATCTCAATAAAAATGGCTTACGATATAAAGTCTTTTTTGTATGTAAGGTCATAATAAAATAATGACAATTCTAAAGCACATGAATTTATTTGCATTATTTTCTAAACTTTATTATGTTACAAAAATTCATATTATTCTAGATTTATTATTTTATAATTATTTACAATTTTACAATTCTACAAATTTAAAATTTTTAATAAAATCGTTTCACATTAATACAATTAAATTTTCACAGTAATACAATTAAAATTTTACAAATATTTTACATACAATTACAATTAAAATTAAAAGAACAATTAGAACCACAATTACAATTTCACAATTTCACATATAATTACAATTTTAGAATTTTACATACAATTACAATTACAATTAAAATTTTACAATTACAATCATTTCGCAGTAATATAATTAAAATTTTACAAATATTTTACATACAATTACAATACAATAGTTAAAATCACAACTACAAATACAAATACAATTTTACATACAATTAAAATTAAAATTTCAATTACAATCACGACATAATATTTAATAGATATCTTGGTCATTTAATATTAAATTAATTAATAAACATCACGATCATGATAACCATCATACAAACATCATATTCAACTAAAAAACACATTCAAATTGTCTATGATCATCGTGATCATGATCATCTAATAAAACGCAATTATCATTGTATAAAATCATCACAACACAAACATCAAATATACATCTCATGTCAAATAACTGCTATGACATACACATGTATCTGCAAGCTTCACATTAAATGAAAATATCTAACATGACCTAACAATATACACATCATGATCATTACTAACATGTAAGTTAAGTACAGCTGCAACATGAACATAAAATACATGGACCATATATATATATATAACTGAATAATGTCATAAATATACAATAGTAATATAAATGTCATGGATTAGCTAGTGGCACATCATCAATAGCAGTACTAGTCAAGGTATGGTCAGTCAATGGTGTAGCCTTGACAAGCTGAGATACATGCTAATCATCGCGTGCTTGCTGATCTGGTACTGGTGCCTCATGCTAATTAGGATCAATTGTCAGTTGCTCATCGTGATGAATGAACATGGTCGATGGTCTAGCATGCTCATGATCATGAGTACTACTGGATGTTTCAGGCTACTGACTGGAAGTGGCCGACGGTCCACCCTGCTCTCCATGATGACTACTTCTCGATGCTAGTGGAGGCTGCTCATCTGGCGCGATGCAAGGTGAACGATCATCATATGATGCGTTGTTGCTCACGGACTATTAATCACATGTTGTCTCTCGACCACGCCTATAACATGCAAAGGTCCTCCTCAGCTGTGAAACTAAGGTCATAGCTCCTATGACATGCCACTCTCCTAAAGCAGAAGGGGCATAGAGTGACTGCCCTGGATCTAACATCCAATGGGATAAACAAGGCAGACTCTACAGATCAAGTCAATTCAATTGCACATTATGCAGAGCCACTACTAGAATATATCACGAACCTTAGAAATGATGAGAAGATACTGGAATTATCGAGTATCTAACTTGTCATTTGTAGGCTTAACAACAATAATTTTAAGTTTATTAAATCAAGACTGATGAGAGGTCTATGAATGTGTCAAACAAGTTATGGATACTGAAGGTTTTCATGTTGCTTCTCTGTGTTACTTTTTAGGAGTGCTTTCTATAAAAGATGTGGCCTTTGAATAACAATTGGCTGGCACTGAACGTTCTTTTAAAAATTGTTTCATTAATTATTTTTTCAATTTTTTTTTAATTTAATTTTGGGTCAGAACTTCGATCTATTTATATAAAGTACCCATGTCCTCATTTTGACTTGGGAAGCTACAAACTGGCCACTCAAGGCACTTCTCCTTATATTGGTTTGATATTTGAAAAATAAGTATATGCTCACCCTTTTTGTTATTTATTGAAAAAACTTTGAGTTGAGGCCTGTTAGTAAAGAGGCAAATTGAAGAATGCCAAGTTTCTAGAGCCTGATGACCGGTGTGGACTTAGCAAGCCATAGAGAGATTTGTCACTCAAGATTTCATAAGTTGGGCTTTGAGTTTTCTCACCATTAAAAAAAAAAATTGAATAGCACTCTGATGTTGTATCTTTACTTTCAATGCCCAACCCTTCAAGTTCAGGTAAGCCCTTAAGACGATCTGGGGTTGGGCGTGTGCTAAAACTGTTGGTGCTTCATAGATGGTTGGGTATAGATGGCCATAGATGAAACATGCCCTACTAGATTATAAGTTATTAAAATCTTCAAAAATACATTAGCATGAGGCATCTCAACTATTTAAAGGTGTGGATAGATTAGAATTTTCATCTTTTTCCCCTAGAAAAATCACAATAGTTTATTTGAAACTTCAGCAATAAAGTGATAATGTGATTAGTTTGGAAAAAAAATCACAAAACAAGAAGTGATAATGTGATTAATTTGGAGAAACAATCACAAAACAAGAAACAAGATGAGTCACAGAAGCTTGAAATCAAAGATACATAAACTAACATTTGGAAAACACTAACCTTCAAAGCATATTATAAATTATTAAAATCTTCAAAAATACATAAACACGAGGAATATCAACTATTTAAAGTTGTGGGTAGATTGGAATTTTCATATTTGTCCCCCGGAAAAATCACAATAGTTGATTTGAAACTTCAGCAATAAAGTGACAATGTGATTAGTTTGGAAAAACAATCGCAAAACAAGAAGTGATAATGTGATTAATTTGGAAAAGCAATCACAAAACATGAAAAAATATGAGTCACAGAAGCTTGAAATCAAAGATACATAAATTGATATTTGGAAAACACTATTCTTCATCATAGGTTTTTATAAGTGTTATTATTCTTGCTTTTTTATTATTGTAATTTGAAGGGCAGTAAATTCTTTGCATAAAATATATGGTAGGTGACTCTAGCAGGCCACAACTTGACGGTTGGATTCTCATTACCATATGAAATGGAGATGTATCCAACCAAGATCTCGAAGGCAATCTTCATAAATGCATCTACTCCTCAAAATAATGAGAGTTTCGTTAGCTTTTCAACCCGAAGGTGTGATGAAGATCCTTCTTGTTTTAAAACCGAAGTTCTATTACTAAAAGGGATGGATGTAATTATGGTGCATGTTACTTGTGCTGCTCAAACCCTTTGAATGATGAATTGAATTGTTTGTACTATGGATTTCTATGGTGTGTGCAGACATTCCCTAGGCTGGTGGAAAATGGGGTAGTAGTATTAAATATGAAAGCAGATTCAGAGCTACCCACATCTCCTTCACTGGTCCTTGACCATGTCAAGTCCTATCTCTACAATGAGAGCCCTAATGAGGTACTTAAATGTTGAATTTATCTCATTTGGATTCCAGTGCCATGGTGTGTGGTGTGGATGTGTGTGAGAATAACGCACTTAAAATATGCCCACAGGTTATTTATTTGTTTCTACAACCATAAAATCTCCTCTTCCCTTCTTATTTATGCCCTCTGTTTCTTCCCACCACATGACACAAACCTTGCACAGTCACTTATAACTCCAATGCCATTTCCAATGTCAATGGAGTTCCTTAAGATATTGGAGGAGAGGTATGGGAGTATCAGAAGATTTTACATCATTTTAATTAAGGACTGATTGTTCCCTCCAGAGTTTCAGGAATACTCCATAGCACAAAATCCCCCTAAGAAGGTATTCAAAATGCATGCTAGTGACCAGTCTCCCTTATTTTGAGGGTTATAGCCTCAACTGGGTTTTAACATGTTCAAATAATGGTGATTAGTCCATTCCCCCTGTTGGATGGTCTACCCACTTAGTCTAAGGTTTATTCAGGTAAACCCTAATCTTTGCTAAAATAATTCCAATCTCTATCTCACCTTCTACTTCTGGTTTTCTAAATAGGGGTTTCTTGGTGTAGGTATCAACGATGGAATTAATCCATCCGTTTATAGGTAATTATTTGATTTATTCATTTCCTATCATCTTTGCTCATTTTCGGCAAGGGTTATACCCTCAGTCCCCAAACTTTGAGTCTCACGGGTTTCACTCATCTCTTTGCAAGTAACTCAAATTCCTAAATTCTTTTTAGCAGGGCGTATGCGCTTCTTAGTAAATCTATAGCTTACATTGGCTCCTTCCTCACATGTACTCTTTTCAATCTGTCTCTTAGCTATAGGGTTGATTTCAGACCCTAGTCAATATTTTCCAGAAGAAACCAGGATTTTTATGTCGGTCTCCTATGGTTGCTACGAGAAGGAAAATAATAAATGTTTTCTTATGTAATATGTTGTAGTTGAAACTCACTTGGAAAATATACCAGGCCATTTTTAGCTTTAATATTTCTATGGGTTATTTGACTGAAATTTTGTGAAACTTGAGAGTAGGGTTTAACTAAATTTCTGTAAATGATGATACTTCTTAAGTATTAGTAGAGGCAGACCATTTTCTTGCTTAAATTTACTGTTAGTTTATATAATTAGGGTGAAAATGTGTTTAGCTATAAAATATAGCACTTATACATTTTTTTATATTACTTTTTTTTATAGTTAGTGTTTCTCTCATTTTCATTTACGAAATGATTATATATTATCATGGCATACTCACTTGGAAAATATACCAGGCCATTTTTAGCTTTATCTTTCTATGGGTTACTTGACAAACTTGAGAGTAGGGTTTAACTGAAATTCTGTAATGATAATACTTCTTAAGGATTAGCAGCCGCATGCCATTTTGTTGCTTAAATTTACTTTTAGTTTAGATAAGTAGGGTGAAAATTTGTTTAGCTATAAAATTATAGCATTTGTAAGTTTTCTTATTCTTGTTATTACTGTTTTTATCATTTTCCTTTAGGAAAATGATTATATATAGTCATGACATGTTTAAGATATAATTTTTTGAAGATTTGTATGACTATATACTTGTCACATCATGGTTGAGACAGGGCACAATCTTTTTTCCAGCTTTTACTAAAATTGATCAAAATCACTACAACTATTGGATCTCTTTATAAATCTTATGATTTTTCATTTTCAACATCTGCTGGTGATGCATTTGCTAGTGATCCTTTGCAACATCTAGTGATGATGCATTTGCTGGTGATGATGTAATTTTTGATTAAGTTATCAATGAAACCATTATTAATTTTGAATGATGTGCCAAAATTGCTTCCAGTAGTACAAAAGAATAGTATTTTGTATTTATGCTTTTTACTTTTTTTTTTTTTTTTTTTCTTGTACTAATTTTATTCATATCATTTCTCTCATATGACCAATGGTGTGCCAAAATTACTTCCAAGAGAATAATATTTTGTATTTATGATTTTTACTTCTTTCTATTTGTTTTTTTTTTCTTTTTGTTTTTTTTCTTGTGCTCATTTTACTCATATCATTTTTCTCATGTTGTGACATGACTGGCAAGATATATTCCTTTTAAATGGGGTTTTAGTTTTTTTGGTTGGAGATATTTATTTCCACAAAACCAAACCAATTTATAATTAATTAGTCATGTGACAACCTATTTAACGGTAATATTCAAAATTTCTTTAGATCTGCTGAAACGATAGTTTCCAATTGATAATTACCTGTTTGAGTGGTAATATTCAGAAAGTCTGTAGCCCTGTTGAAATGATAATTTCTTTATGAAAATGATAGTTTCTCTATGAAGAGAGAAATTTAGATTAGTGTTAATTAATATTTAAAAGAAGAAACAAAGATATTTATAAATATTTAGAATTTTAATTTAATTTTAATTCAATATGAAGAAATGTGTAAGTTTGTTTATGTGTTTGTTTTCTTTAAAATAAAAATAAAAGATAAAAAATAGAAATTATGTTCTAAATAAAAAAATAATTTTTCCTATAATAAAAGAAAAATGAATATGTTGTAAAGTAATTAGAAATAAAAAAAATGTGTGAGTAGGATGTTTAAATCTTATACTTTTCAAAAATATTTCAACAAGAAATTTAAATAAACTATTTGAATATCTATGTTAACTAATTTAAGTCGAGATATATTTAACATTCAAAAATAAAATTTAAACAATGAAAAATAACACATTGTATTTTGCACTCTAAAGAGATTTACATATGAAGAAACTTGATCCCTCCGAGTTTATAGATTTTGAGCATGTGGTATTTGTAAGTCATGATATTCATTTATGGTTTTATCTCTAAAACTAAAACATCTTTAAAATTAGATGCATTTCTTTAATAAAATAATAAAATTTGAAATCTTGAATAATAAATATATAATATACTTCCTGTATTCAAAATAATAATGTTAAATAAATTTTTTAAGAAGTAATATTAAATTTACATGAATAAAAGCTATCAATTATGAAATCAATTTTTTCACGTAAAATTTCCAAAAAAATTATTAAATAGTTCTCTCTGGGCAATTGGAAAATTAGTTCATTGATATAAATAAATGAGTTTATGTTGATTCTTGTAATATTCAGAAATAAAAAAAACATAACCGCACGCTTATGTCTCTTTGATTGCTATATATTCGGAGAATCAGTATAGTGTATTTTATTTACATTCTGAATCCTCAAAATTCAGAAAATGTGAAAACCTAACATCTAATACTCAGATTCTGTTGCTATCGTTGTCGGGAGAACAATGTCGATAGGGATTGCAAATTCCATCTAACAATAGTATTAATGAACAGACATGTTTCTTCTTTACAGTTCCCCTCTGGCACATCTGCAACATAAGATTCCACAACAACAGTCGAAGTGCGTCCGTCTCTTACAAATTCATGCAATGACGACACCGACCGATAATGAAGAAGACGATGCCTTCCTCCCAATATCCTGAAGCTTACAACGTGATTCTCCTCGTCCAGAATCTCCAGGCGCTCAATGCTGTTCTCCGCTGGCAATCCCGTCACCATTTTCACCTCCCTCACACACCCGATCTTCATTTGCCCCTTTGTCTTCACGGAGCAGGTCCTCATGAACGGTTTGTACCTTTCCGGTTTGTCGAACCTCCGAACCACTGACCACACTCTGATTGCTGCTGCATTGATTTTCTGTATCAAAATCGACAGGCATTGCCTGTCACCAACTCGCAGATCAGAATGGTGGACAGGCAAAACAAACTCCAATTTGGCGAGCTCCTCCTCGCTAACACCAAACATATTTCCTTTGATTTCTCTTAAACCTACAAGATTTTCAATTTCGAATCCTCCATCCATTGCAATCTGCTTCTTCTTCTTCTTCGAATTTGCACGCAGTTACTGTCGCAATTAAACATACAGCTCTGAGTATATATAAAAAGTGACAAACTAAATAATAGAAGAGAAGAATCTGTTTTAGTTAGGGCGGTGCATCTGAAGAATATAATAACAGACGAACTAAATATCAGCAATGACAGCGCCTCTCTAGTTCAGGAAGGTGCGAAACTATACAGCATATCATTCAATCATTCCGTGGATATGTCCTCCGTGTATCCCGTTAGAGAGATATACAGCGTATATCTCCACTTTAAACGTAGAATTTACATTCGTAGGAAAGAAAAATGAGGAGCGCCCGCGTTTCCTTGGCGGTGATGGGACTTCAAGAGTGAAATAACAAACGCGGGCGATGAAGCTTCTATGAAACTGAATAGATTTTTATTCATCATGTTCACCCTATCCACACCCTCAATGTTTCCCGTCGGCGACGAAGCTTTCAATGAATATAATAAAAACTGAATAGATTTTTATTCATGATGTTCCCCCCATCCACACCCTCAATGTTTCCCGTCGGCGATGAAGCTTTCTGTGAATAGAATAAAAACTGAATATATTTTTATTCTTGATGTTCCCCCCTATCCACACCCTCATTGTTTCCCTTTACTCGCACTCTCAAATCATTTTATTTATGTTTTTCTTAATGTTCCCAGAATCCCCACCCCTGCAAAACATGAATACATTTTTATATTCATATTTTCCCCAATATTTCTCCATATTTATGTTTTTCCAAATAAACCTTCTCCCGAGTACCTTTATAGATTTTTTTTATTCCTGTTTTGAGTGGAGTTTGATGAATATTGAGAAAAATATCAGTATAAATCACTTAAGTTTGACTTAATGTTTCCCATCCCTATCCCAAAACATCGATACATTAAAATTTTATTTAAAAATTCATACTCATATTTTTCCCAATATTCCCCAAAACAGAGATACATTAGAGTGAGGGTAAAGATAAATATTGAAAAAAACATGATTAAAATTTTATTTTTGTTTTGTATGTTTTTCTAAGTATTTCACCCCCTTTCCAACTCTAATTTCTATTTATATTTTTCTCAATATTTCTTTCTACTCTCATCTTCATATATTACCCCACCCAAAGTATGAATATATGATAGTGAGGGTGATGAAAAATATTGCTAAAAACATGAATAAGGGGTGAGGGTGACCAAAAATATTGAGCCAAACATGAAAAGAACTAACATGATATGATAGGGACATCATATGCAGTTATGCAAACCTCCTTTTAAAATGTAAAAATTGAGAAAAAGGTTTATACTTGAGATATTAGATCACTCTCAAAGTATGATAGATGCAAAACTAAGATAGATTTATAGTGTTCATGGTTTATATCATGAATTGCATATATCTTTTATTATTTTGAATATCTTCATTCTCACATCATCTTTGAATATGCTCCACAAATATATTGTCATTGAAACTACAAAGCCATAAATCCAATTTTGCAAATTCCAAATATGTATTTTTTTAAATAATATTGTTTTTTATTTTTAATTTATTTTATCTTCAACTATATCAAAATTTTAAATTTAATCTCTTTTATTCTGCTAAAAAATTTCTCACATAGATAAATAACTAAATGCTAAAGATTTGATTGATATCTATGATATTAAAATGAATATTTGATTATGTTAAAACCATAAAATCCACCACCAACATTAACACTTAGTCTGAATATTTCAAGGTGATCATGAATTTTATATTTTTTTTTCAAAATATATAATATTAAATTAAATCAAAATAAAATAAACAAGTTTGAAAAAAGTAGAGTATTCTTAGTACATGCAGCAAAGATAATATATGTGTTATGTTTTGTAAAAAATCTAATATACAAGTGGTAGAAAATCTGAAATTCCAAATATTATATAGGTATAGTCTAATTTATAGATGAAATGATTTTTTTTACTATGTTTTTTATCATTAATTAAATTGTTTAGTGTGTATAATTTGGAGTGCCTAAGGGTTTTATTGGGTGCTGGAATTGTTTTGTTAGATTCTCATAAAAAAATCATTTCATCTAGAAGTTAAACTACACATATATATATATATACATATAGTTTTATTCATTCCTTTCACTTTGTTCCACTCTTTTCTTTTTCACATGTGCTTTTTTCAACACTTCTCCCATAAATACTTCTCTCCTAAAAAGTTAGTAATTAGATAATTATATCACGAAAAATCATTCATTAATTAAAGTATAAATTTTTATTAGCTTCTCCCATAAATTCTTTTCTCCTAACAAGTTCGTAATTGGATAATTATACCATGAAGAAAAATCAATTAATTTTATTATATAATTTTATTAACTCATATATTAAAAAAAGAGGCTAAATTTTATTTTATTTTTCTAAGTCAAATTGTATACGAAAATTCATAAATTTTGAAATGAAATGAATTTATTATACTAATTAATTTTTATAAATTTATAAAAATATTAATAATTTATTAAATAAATTTAGAATCTTTTTAAATATTTTATTTTAGAATTTATAACCATAGAAAAAAATTATTAATAAGAGAAATCAACATGGAGATATTTTGTTGTGTCAATCATGACACCTCCTATTTTTCATGTTTTCGTAAAATTTTGTTTTGAGGAAAAGAATCAATTCGCTAAGTGCACGCTCAAACAATTGTGTAGTTTAGACATCTGTAGCATTTAAATATAATTTGTAAGTGGTTTTATTTGGGTTGTCCATATAAAAAGGGAGAAGAAACTCATTAGGACGGTTCCCAAATTCTGCTTTTAGAGTTTCCGAAGTTTGTGTTCAGGGGTTTCGAATTTGATTTTTAGAGAGGAGGTTCCAAGTTTGGTTCCATTTTTCTTTTCCAAAGGTTGTTATTGTTTTGAAAATTTCACAGGTTAGGACCTCTGACATGTATTTCATTCTTGAATATTAATGAATTTTTTGTATGGAGATTCACAACACTAAGATATGTAGTATGTGTCCTTCCTCTGTGTATCATTTTATATCTGTATTTTCTTCTTCAGAAATTGTGTAATTGTAGCTTCTAGATCCACTCTTAAACCACATATTTACTAATGTTATGTGATAGAAGATGGTTGCTTCAAGATCGTAGATCTATCTATGTTATGTGATAGCTGATAGTACTAGTGAGATATTGAATTGGATGCATTAAAATGTTCTCCATAATTTCTGCACTTCATTCCCTATATCTCTTCATGATTCAGTTGGGATTAGTTGCATATGATTATGTATTTATCTAGCCCTTTGAACCATATTCCTCTCTTAGATTTATCTTTCCATATTAATTGCAATGAAAAAGTTAAGCTACATTATCTGTGTGCCAGCCACCATGTCTGAAAATTTATCTTGAGAATGATAAGTTATTTATGTGCATACTGAATTTTCCTCTGAGAAAGGTAATTGAACCAAAATATAACCTATTTTACAATTATCTCCTGAGCTTACGTGATTAATTTTCAAGAGAGACTAAGATGCCCTAGGCATTGGCATCTCCTCTACCACGAGATTTTTTCTAGGAGCTACAACATCTTCTGGCGTTGTTGTCGAGTAACAAATCATAATATTTTTCCTTGGGTATGACATTTTTACATTCCTTCTGTTAGGTGAGAAAAGGAAGTGTGTGGTTAAGATTTCTCACCTTGGAAACTCCACTTTATAAATATTTATTTAACTTTCCTTGATTTCAAAAGGCCTCATACCCGCTCTAACACTTCTCAAGAGAAAACTCCCCCTATACTTGACCCTAAAAAAATCATTTCCATGAGGATTTGGAAAGAAAAGACCCTTATTACTCCAGATTATGTAGTCTCATTTCCTGAAGTGTCAATTTCG
The DNA here is from genome assembly GCA_034641835.2 of Pinus albicaulis. Taxonomy (NCBI): domain Eukaryota; kingdom Viridiplantae; phylum Streptophyta; class Pinopsida; order Pinales; family Pinaceae; genus Pinus; species Pinus albicaulis. The sequence goes on along the minus strand of CM076580.1, from coordinate 473,832,161 downwards.
AGCTCTTTGAAGGCCAAGATGAATTACTCTAAGTCCACTCCTAAAGCCATGGAATATTCAGAAGAACACTGCTAATTGTTTAGCTCATTTTCCTTGGGAGTCAAATATGAAGAAGCTTCTATTAGCACGGCTCCTTTTACATTCCAGACCTTCCTAGAACCTAATGATTTCAAAGGTATCCTCATAAATAGTCCGACTCATAACACTGCTAGCACTTCATTTAAGCTCCATATAGCTATAATCCATACACCTCCTCAACTATGCCCCGTGGAGAATCTTCTACAACCTCCATTGCAAAACATGGGTGTCCATGATTTTCTACTAAATGCATATGCTCCACTCCACTTGCAACAACATTTGAATGGGATGCCACAATATTACCTAAAATGCCTTCCATTGAAGGGGCTTCGGATGATTGAGTGGAACTTGGTCGTAAATACCCAAAAGAACCATGCACGTAGAGTGGGATGAACACCTAAGTGCTATAGAGAATATCAGAGGAAGGAGGCATCATAAAAAAGAAATTAATTCCAATTTTAATAAATTCTGATGAAAGGAGCTATGATGTGTTGTTAGCAATTGGTTTCAGAAACCCAAAAAACCAAGTGTGAGAGTGGTTAAAAATAAGAGATAAACCCCCAACAGGAGCCCAAAGGCTTTAGCACCCAAGCGCCAATACACTAGTTATGGCACCCAGTTCTATGGCGAAAATGTGATAAGATGGCTAAGAGAAGATGAGCTAAAGAAATCAGAAGTTCATGACTTCGTAATGTTTATTTTAAATAGAGTTACGGTGGATGAAGGTTCTGATACTACAACACCTTAGTGCTATATCAACAGTCACAAGAAGTGTTATGATGGTGTATAAGCAATAACGAGCTCAGCACAAAATGGCTAAATGCATCAGAAGGTTGGGTTTTCATAATGATTCTTTTAAACAGATTTAATATAAGGTGTGGCTCTGAAGTTGCACTATGGCATGAATTTATGATATATGAAGGCTATGATTCTGAAATACATAGAGTATGGAGGATGGATGGGTCTACAACTCAGTCTAGGCACCTTCCACGCCACAACACTTGATCACATCTAGCTCCAAAAAGGGGGAAATTCAAACAGTTAAAAGGAGAAAGCGACAAGCGAGTTGGCATGTAACCATGGAAGAATAAAATGATAGAGGTGTGGCCAAATTAGAGGAAATCAGAGAAATCAACATGCAGATATTTTTTTGTGTCACTCATGACAACTCCTATTTTTCATGTTATCGTAAAATTTTCTTTTGAAGAAAAGAATCGATTCTTTCATGTATTCATTATGACACTTAGGCTAAGTGCACGCTCAAAAAAATGTGTAGTTTAGACATCTGTAGCATTTAAATATATTCTGTAAGTGGTTTTATTTGGGTTGTCCCTATAAAAGGGGAGAAGAAACTCATTAGGAGGGTTCCCAAATTATGTTTTCAGAGGTTCCAAATTCTATGTTTAGGGGTTTCAAATTTGATTTTTAGAGAGGAGGTTCCAAGTTTGGTTCCATTTTCCTTTTCCAAAGGTTGTTATTGTTTTTAAAATTTCACAGGTTAGTACCTGTGACATGTATTTCATTCTTGAAGATTAATGAAATTTTTTTATAGAGATTCCTAGCGCTAAGATATGTAGTATGTGTCCTTCCTCTGTGTATCATTTCATATCTGTATTTTCTTCTTCAGAAATTTTGTAATTGTAGCTCCTACATCCACTCTTAAACCACATATTTACTAATGTTATGTGATAGAATATGGTTGCTGCAAGATCGTAGATTTATCTATGTTATGTGATAGCTGATAGTACTAGTGAGATATTGAATTGGATGCATTAAAATGTGCTCCATAATTTTTGCACTTCATTCCCTATATCTTTTCATGATTCAATTGGGATTTGTTGCATATGATTATGTATTTATCTAGCCCTTTGAACCATATTCCTCTCTTAGATTTATCTTTCCATATTAATTGCAATGAAAAAGTTAAGCTACATTATCTGTGTGTCAGCCACCATGTCTGAACATTTATCTTGATAATGATAAGTTATTTATGTGCATACTGAATTTGCCTATGAGAAAGGTAATTTAACCAAAATATAAACTATTTTACATTTATCTCTTGAGCTTACGTGATTAATCTTCAAGAGATACGAAGATGCCCTAGGCATTGACATCTCCTCCACCACAAGAATTTTTCTAGGAGCTACAACATCTTCTGGCATTGTTGTTGAGTAACAAATCATAATATTTTATGACATTTTTACATTCCCTCTGTCAGGTGAGAAAAGGAAGTGTGGGGTTAAGATTTCTCACCTTGGAAACTCCACTTTATAAATATTTATTTAACTTTCCTTGATTCCAAAAGGCCTCATACCTGCTCTAACACTTCTCAAGAAAAAACTCCCCCTATACTCGATCCTAAAAAAATCACTTCCATGAGGATTTGGAAAGAAAATACCCTTATTACTCCAGATTTTGTAGTCTCATTTCCTGAAGTGTCAATTTCTAGCTCTTAGAAGGCCAAGATGAATTACTCTGAGTCCACTCCTAAAGCCATGGAATATTCAGAAGAACACTGTTAATTGTTTAGATCATTTTCCTTAGGAGTCAAATCTGAAGAAGCTTCTGTTAGCGCACCTCCTTTTACATTCCACACATTACTAGAACCTAATGATTTCAAAGGTATCCTCATAAATAGTGCAACTCATAACACCGCTAGCACGTCATCTAAACTCCATATAGCTATAACCCATACACCTCAACTAGGCCCCATGGAAAATCTTCTGCCACCTCCATTGCAAAACATGGTTTTCCGTGGTTTTCTACTAAATAAATATGCTCCACTCAACTTGCAACAAAATTTGAATGGGATGCCATAATATTACCTAAAATGCCTACCAATATTCACTAGAGAGGATGATATTTCAACCAAAAGGCATATAGGTACTTTCTATACATTTGTTGAGAGCTTGAGTGTGGAAGATATGGATGTAGTAGTCCTAAGACTCTTTGTCTAGTATTTGGATGGACAGCTCAGGAAATAGTTCAAGATTCTACCAAATGCTTCAATTAATACCTGGGAGGAAATGGAGAATTATTTCATGCATAAATGAGTGGATAAAAGGGACCATGGGTATATTATTACAAAATTCAATGAAATGAAGAAGAAACATAATGAAGATGGCTAAGAATTTATAAAGAGGTTTAATAAATTATACAATAGTATTCCTACTAAAATTAAACCTCCATGGGTTGCTACCAAAGTGGTTTTTGTTGGATCCTTTGAACCAGATTTTGGGTTCACTCTCACCGAAATAAAGTCTCGTATGCTGGACCAAATGCAAACAAATGCCCTAGATGTTAAAGCGAATTTCACCTCCACTAGAAAGTGGAAAGGGAAATTTAAATATCATGACATGAGGAGAGGAATTAAAGAAGTCAACTCTTCAGGCCATGTGAAAGAAACTCATGAACATAAGCTAGAAGAGATGAACAAGCTAATAAGGAATTTTTCTAACAAACTGGTAAAACTAGAGTTGGATAACAAGAACCCTCTTCAAAAAATTCAACCAATTCCTAATCGAAATTTTAACCCCAATATAGGAGGCTACCTTTGCAGCTCTTGCAAAGATTGAGAAAGGATAACCATGATCATATTCATCCTCCTTTGTATTTAGAAAATGATCTTGAGGAGACCATTGAAGAAACTATACAAGTTCAAGAAAATGATTTGTCATCTCTCCGAGAGGTAGAAAATGAAGTACATGCATTTGAAGGAGAAGAGGATTATTTAGAGGCCCCACTTGATGATGATGAGAAATGCTGCTATTTTGAAATCCTTCTAACAATGGTATTAATGAGGAGACAAGCTTCTTCTTTACAATTATCCTCAGGCACATCTGCAACATACGATTCCACAAGAAGAGCCAAGCGCGTCTGTCTCTTACAAATTCATGTAATGACATCACCAACTGATAGTGATGAAGACGATTCTTTCCTCCCAAGATCATGAATTTCAAAACATGATTTTCCTTGTCCAGAATCTTTAGGCGTTCAATATTTTTCTCGGCTGGAAATGCAGTCACCACTTTTACCTCCCTCATGCACCCAATATTCGTGTCTCCCTTTTTCTTAATCGAGTAGCTTGTGATGAAGGGTTTGGCCATTTCGAGTTTGTTGAACTTAAGAACCACTGTCCACACAGTGATTTCTAGTGCATTTATTTTCTGTATGAAAATTGACCAACATTTCTTGTCACCAACTCACAAATCAAAATGGTGGATAGGCAAAACAACCTTCAATTTGGAGAACTGCTCCTCGCTAAGACCAAAGATATTTCTTTTCATTTCACGTAAAGCTACCAGATTTTCAATTTCGAATCCTCCATCCATCACAATATGTTTCTTCTTGATCTTCGGATTTTCATGCCGTTACTATGGTAAAACATACAAATTTAGTCCCTGCAAAGTATATATAAAAGTTGACGAAAAATAGTATAGAAGAGAAGAATTTGATCTAGCACCGAGGTTTTAGTTGGGGAAATGGATCTAAAGAATATATTAAGAGACATGGGAAATGAAGTGGATCAAACTAACTAAAAATCAACGATGACATTGCCTCTCTAGTTCTATCCTTTTTTTCAGAAAAGTGTGAAACTATGCTCAAACTCACTGTCCTCGATCATTCATAACCATTTTGTGGATATCTCCTTTATATATCCCATTACATATATACAATTTGTATCTCCACTTTTATCATAGAATTTAAGTTTGTAGGAAAAAAGGGAGCGTCCACTTTTCGTTCCCAATGATCGATTTCAAGAGTGAAATAGAAAATATGGGCGATGAAGCTTTTTATGAATAGAATAAACTAGAAATTGTCCCAAAAAGGTGCAAGGAAAGGGAGATAGGGTTGTTAAATTGGAATTATTGAATTGGAAAAGTGGTACTATGATTTGAAATAATAATTGATGTATTAGATTTAGGTTGTTTAGTGTGTTTTTGTTAAGTTGCTAACACGCAATTAAAATAATAATTGAAATATTGAGATGATGATAGTCCACTAAGATATAATGTACCACTTATTTTACCAATGAAAGATTTAAAACCATTGTGAAGAAATATTGATTTTCTAGAATGGACTGTAATTTCAAGTGAGAAGAAACAACAAGTACATATTACTCTTGACTCATTTTAGGTGTTCTATGTCGTTTGATGAAGGGCATTTAATAAATTTTTTTCCCGTCAGGGGGAGTAGATCCTCATTTTATCTTCATTGAAAGAAGATAATGGCTTCAAGCGAAGCCAAAATAAATTAGATGCAGGAATCAAGAAATATTAGATAGAAAGGTGCATATTAATGATGGAGGTAAGACCAAGTCCCCTTGTTGATTAAAGCAATGAATTTGTTTACATTAGATATTTTGGCATTGGAGAAGAAAGGAAAGTGTAGCCAACATGTTCCCCAGGGGAGTTCATAGAAACATTTTATGTTGTGTAGAGAATAGGAGCTGAAGCAAAACTGTGGAGTAATAAGAGGTCCAAATTTAAATCAGGTGCACAAGATCAATCCCCTACCAGAATCAAGAAGGTAGATTAAAGATATTAGACAAAAGAAGAGACCATTGGATGAGGGGGAGTTGTTTTATTAGTAGTAGCAAGAATTATCCTTTAGTCTCAGGAAGAGCTGATTGCTCAGGTAAGCAAAATGTGAAAATATTATATGAAGTACTCTTGTTTCACTCAATTAGTAAAGTTGTTTTGTGACTAGTAATCTTGAGTTATTAAAATAAATTGTTTTCTCTGCATGCTCCTTAGTTATCATTTGGGATCACTATGCCAAGTGGTAGCCATTGGCTTAGTTGGAGTAACCTTTTGTAGATATGAACATCTCTTTTTGAGAAGTAGTCATGGGAGTTTTCGTGGTGCTTTGTCCAATTGTTATCAATTCATTGGTGGAAATTGTTATATTTAAGAAGCACTCCCTATTGGTGGATGTATGACTATGGGGGAGAAGAGTGTGTGGTTATTTTTCTCAATATAATTGAGCAAAATCTATGAATCAATTGTAGTGGAAGAGTAAGCGTGAATGCATCATTAGCTATTGGCATTTGTAGGAATAGATATACCAATTGAGTTACAATTAGTATGAGAGTGTGTTCCTTTAAGAACAACTTAACTACTTGAAAGTAGATCAAAAGGAAACATGTCTAATCAATATTGAATTACACTAGAAGGTGTGCCATTTTTGAATGGAGTAGACTATGAGCTTTGGAATATTAGAATGAGAGCTCTGTTAATGGTATTTAATGAAGATGTCTAGTTATTTGTAAAATATAGAGAGAAAAATAAATAAGCATAAATGTTAATATAGAGAGAATAATAAATTAACATAAAATTTAAAATTAACCTTAATATTGATTCATCCCCTCTTATCTTAACATTAGCAACAGGGTCCAATTAAAGTATGGCACTACTACTTTGGATTTATTTAGCTCTCCCTTATAAGCTTCTTTACTTCTCTTTTTTCATATAGGAAGGCAAGAAGAAAGAATGAAAGACAATGTAGCAATACATGACGACAACATTAAAAAAAAAAGCATGGATAGAAGTAATTGGTTGCAGTCTATGGTTGCGATGAGAGACGTAGCGGTTCTTACTTAGTGGATGCGTTAAATACCTTCCAATCTACATTAGGTTTTTTAATTTTTATTATAATAATTATATGTTTTCGTAACAACAGAACAACAATTAAATGAACAAAAGCACAAACATTTTATAAATCTCCGTCACCTTATATCTACTTACGCATCTTCGTCACGTTATATCGACTGACTCCATCATGCTCTTTACAATAATGGTTCATGACATTAAAATATATATATATATACATACATGCTCTTTACAATAATGGTTCATGACATTAAAATATATATATATATATATATATATATATATATATATATATATATTCGCGTTAAAGTTAAATGCATTTAAGAATCTTAAATAATTATTAAATTTTAAAATATATACATATGTATATTTTAATATAAATTTAAATATTTTGGCCCAGATCGATCATTTACCATATCCTTATGTCCACAAAATAAATTATATTAAATATTATTAGTTAAATACAGTTAAGAATCTTAAATAATTATTAAATTTTAAAAAATTTATATGTATTTTTCATGTGGTTTATTATTTTTGGAGATCAATAATTACGATGTCACTATGTCCAATAGTAGTTATTTGAAAAAGTTACTTTATGTATCAACCATAAAACTAAACATGGAATACTAATAGTTTGAAAAATATAAATATATTTATTATTGTTTTAAATATTTAAATAATAAATTAATTATTATATTTAAAATTTTATAATATTATTATTAAAATCATATGATTTAGAATGCAAGTGATATTTAGATTGTGTTTAAGAAAAATATTGAATTTTATTTTATATTTTTTCATTTTAATAAGTCAAATTTAATTCAGAATTTTATTTCCAAAATTTTGATTATTGAATTTAGATTATTTAGATAGTGGGTTGGATATTATAAGAAAGTCTATTTACAAGTAAAGGATCTTCTTTGATAAAATAGAAATCATTATGTCTCATATTTTTAAGATATGTATATATATGTTTAAATTATATATAATTCCTTTTTATTATTTATGATAATAATAATACTTTAAAATAAAATTATAATTTAATTAATATTTATGAATATTTTTTAATCTTGATAATTTGCAATGTAATACGAGATAAAAACCAACCTCTACAAGCGATCACATATTGGTTCCAATAGATGTCCACTATGTAATGCGTGGCTGCTGAAGAAACTGTACATCATTTTCTCCACTTCTCAGCCATACAAGAACTCTGGCACCTTATCAATTCATCTATTAACTACAACCTTCGTTGGGAGGGGCTATCAGTATCTACTTATTGGGAGACTTGGTGGCTATCTACAAATCCCCACAAGCTACGTAATATGCCTATCTTAATTTGCTAGAGTATCTAGATGGGCCATCTTCCATAATACATCACATCATTGGCCCTCATCTGATGTGTGCATCATTTCCATTTACCATATGATTCTTAATGATCCTCCACCTCCACCTCCACATCCCTTAATTATCTCCCTTGAGCATATTGATATGTCCCTTCCTTGGACATATTTGGACATATTTTATTTTGATGGATCTGCACAAGTACATTCACCTCACACCTCACCATTTTTACAAAGTCGTGGCACCAATAACTTTCTTGGGCTCTCTTGTGTGCTATACTTTCTTCAATTTGCTATCATCAAGAATTGTAATGAACTATAAATATTTGGCGATTCGAAAATTATCAGACTGGTTCAATCAATAAATAACCTGTCATGTGCACACACTACAAAACATATTAGATGAAGCTCTTCCGTACAAAACACATTTTGATCACATTTCTTGTCAACATATTTACAGGGAGAGGAATGTGATTTTCGATCTCCTATCCAAAGAAGCAATGCACTTAATGACTGCCTACATGGAGATAAGGAGTAGAATGATCACTCATTTTATGAGTACTTTCATTGTCCTTTTGTACCTGATCATTGGCTACTGTTTAGTTTTTTTTGTTCGTGTTACTTATAATATTTTTGTAGACAGACTTTTGATCATTGTTACACAACATGTATTTATGAGGCCACTATTCAGATGTATTTAGATTTTTCTACTTTACTGCTAATCTCATTATGCATTTAGCATATGCAACATATAACTTTTATTTTATTAATAGAAACTACAATTTTTCCTATAAAAAAAATACAAAATAAATATTTTAATACTTAATAATATTTACTAATCATTTAATTATATTGAAATATATTCTACACCAAATCTAATAACAATATTATAAAACATTATTTGACTTAATCAAATAAAAATTAAAAACAATAATAAAAATAAAAATAAAAAACCTTAACAAAATCCTAAATCATTGTATATAAAATTCAATTAAAATAATTAAATTTTTAGTAAAATCATTATTAATTTTGAATCGTGTACCAAAATTGCTTCACTAATACAAAAAAAAAATTTGGTATTTTTTATTTATGCTTTTTAGTTCTTTCTATTTGTTTTTTCTTGTGTTCATTTTACTCATGTCATTTCTCACGTTTCGTATTGTGACATGACTCTTTTGAGTTTTCAATCTCCCATAACATGATGCGAGAGTTTCCAATCTTGAATTAAGTGCCAGAGTTATTTTTAATTTTTTTGGAGATACATTTTTCTCCATAAATTATTTTATAAAAATAAATTTAGATTAGTATTAATTAACATTTAAAAGAAGAAATAATGATTTTTATATAGAAATTTAGAATTTTAATTTAATTAAGTTGAAAAGTTTATTTGACAACTTAGTATGATGAAATGTATAAGTTTGTATGTTTGTCGTTTCTCTTTTAAAATTAAAATAAAAAATAAAAAATATTTTAAATAGAAAAATAATGTTGACTATAATAAAGTAAAATGAATATGTTGTAAAGTAATTAAAAGTAAAAAAAAAAGTGTGAGTAAGATATTTAAATCTTATGTTTTTCAAAAATATTTCAACAGTGAATTTAAATAAATTATTTGAAGATTTAGCTTAACTAATTTAGGCTACATAAACTTCATATATATCTATATATTAAAAAAATATTAAAATAAAATATTTTAATATTGTATATACAAAAAAATTATGTGGGTTATCAAAAACATATTTTAATACTAATTAATATTCACATATACTTAAAAATATATTAATAATAAAAAACCATTTTAATTTGCTTGATGAAATGTCTGGATGTATATGCTAGGTAAAATATTTTAATGTCAACTAAGTATCATGTAAAAAAATTATATATATGTTATGAAAAATTAATTTTTTACCGTTTAATTAGTCCTATATATGCTATAATATAGTATTCACAAATACAATTTAAACAAGAAAAATAACACATTGTATTTTGCACTTTAAAAAAGTTTGCATATGAAAAAATCTGATCTCTCTCGACTTATGTTAAATATATACTTAAAATGAATCTAAACTGATTATTAATAATATGATGTAATAATAGTTTTGCAAAGTGTTTTTATATAAACATAAGTTATAGAGTTTGAACATATAGTATTTGTGAATCATGATATTGATTTATAGTTTTAATTGTGAACTTAAAAATATTTTTAGAGTCAGATACATTTCTTTAGTAAAATAATTACATTTTAAATCTTGAATAATAAATATATAATATAGTTATGTATTCAAAAATAATAATATTAAATAATTATTTAGTAAATACAACCTATTAATTATAGAATGGATGTATGTAAAATTTAAAAATTTATTATACTGTTTTCTTGGGCATTGGAAAAATTTATATATGGTATTTATTTCTCAGTCTGAGCTTATGTAGATTGCTGATTCTCAAACTGTTTAGCAATCAATAGACATAGGCGCTAGTCGGTGTTGATCGCACCTATCTCCATGAGATTGCAAAATTATTCGGTGGATCAACAATCGACATAAGGGTGTCCTGTGTTTTATTTACATACGGTGTATTTTATTTAGATACAGAATCTTCAAAATTCAGACAATTTGAAAACCTAACCTCGAATACTCAGTTTCTGTGGCGATCGTTGCGTAGTTGTCGTGAGAACAAAGCCGATATTCCTTCTAACAATGGTATCAATGAACAGACAGGTTTCTTCTTTACAGTTCCCCTCTGATACATCTGCAACATAAGATTCCACAACAAGAGTCCAAACGCGTCCATCTCTTACAAATTCATGCAATGACGTCACCAACCGATAGTGACGAAGACGATTCTTTCCTCCCAAGATCCTGAAGCCCACAACGTGATTCTCCTCGTCCAAAATTTCCAGGCTGGCTCCTGATGAAGGGCTTGTGCGTTTCGGGTTTCTCGAACCTGCGAACGACTGACCACATAGTGCTTGCTGGTGCACTGATTTCTATATCAAAATCGACCGGCATTACTTGTCACCAACTGGCAGATCAGAATGGTGTACAGGCTAAACAACTTCAATTTGGCGAACTCCACCTGGCTAACACCAAAGATATTTCTTTTGATTTCTTGTAAAGCTACCAGATTTTCAATTTCAAATCCTCCATCCATCGCAATCTGCTGCTTCTCCTTCTTCTTCGAATTTGCACGCAGTTAATGTTTACTGTGGCAAAACATACAACTCCGGTCCCCGTAGAGTATATATAAAAAATGACGAGAAATAGTCTAGAAGAGAAGAATCTGATCTAGCGCCGAGGTTGTTTTAGATGGGGCGGTGGATCTGAAGAATATAATAACAGACGCGGGAAATGAAGCGGATCAAACGAACTAAAAATCGGCGATGACAGCGCCTCCTCTCTAGTTATATCCTTCTTTTTCAGGAAAGTGCGAAGCTATACCCAATCTGACTGTCCCCCATCATTCATAACCATTCCGTGGATATCTCCTCCGTGTATCCAGTTAGAGAGAGATACAACGTATATATGTCCGCGATCATTCATAATCGTTCCACGGATATCTCCTCCGTGTATCCCGTTAGAGAGATATACAACGTATATCTCCACACCCTTAATGTTTCCCCCTAAGATTTATGAATATATTTATTCATGATGTTCCGCCTATCCACACCCTTAATGTTTCCCCTCGCTCTCACACTCTATTTCCCTTCACTATTATTGCCACGAGGAGAGTCATACTTTCTAATGATTATATTTATGTACTTTTAATGTTTTTCAGCCTTGGCTTTCACATGTTTCTATTCATGTTTTTTCAATATATTTCTTTTCAGGTTTTTCTCAATATTTCCTCCAATTTTTACCATATTCAATATTTTCTCAACATTTACCCCATACCTACCCTCATATAGTCATATTTTTAAATAGGGTGAAGAGGAATGTTATGAAAAACATAAATATATTTTTCTATTCATATTTTGCTCAGTATTTCCCCATTTCATAAATCTCCCCATATATCTAGTGTTGAGCTTGGGTGCCATGAATATTGAGAAAAGAAAGAGTATAAATCACTTATGTTTACTTATGTTTGACCCAATGTTTCCCCAACCCCCATCCCAAAACATGGATACATTAGGGTGGGGTAAGGGAGAAATATTGAGAAAAGCATGAATATAATTCTATTTGGGTTTCATACTCATGTTTTTCCCAATATTCCCCAAAACATGGATACATGAATATTGGGAAAAACATGAATATAATTAGATTTTCCTAGTAGTTCTCTCTACCCCCATCCTCTTATAATATCCCACCCAAAGCATGAATATATGATAGTTGAGGTGAGGAAAAATATTGGGAAAAACATGAATAAAGAGTGAGGGTGAATTACATGTCTTTTATTACTTTGAATATCTCCATTCTCACATTATCTTTAAATATACTACACAAATCTATTTTCATTGAAACTACACACGTATAGATCCAACTTTGTGAATTCCATATATATATATATATATATATATATATATATATATATATATATATATAATTTTTTATTTTTAATATATTGAATCTTGACATATATCACAATTTTAAATTACATCTCTTTTATTTTTAACTTTTTCCCATATAGATAAATAACTAAATGCTACACCAGTTATAAGTTATAGATTAGGTTGGGGTTTTTCATGTGGAAAGGGTGTAAAATGAATTTAGGTGTAGGAAGGGATTGGAAGCACTAGGGTTTGGAGTTGTAGGTAGAAGGATTTCGTGGACTCTTGTGTGCGCTGCAACAAGCTCTGGCGGCAGGTAGGGCCCATCTTTCTGAGCTCCTCAGACGTGGGTCAGTACTGGCCAATCATATGAGAAAAGTGGGGGCCAATGGAGCCCCTTCCTATAAACAAATGGTTCTGGACAAGGGTAAAGGCCCTGGCGAGCTGGTGCAGATTGTAGGTTCGGAAGCAGTAGGCAAGGAAGATGCCAACATGAAGCAGAAGGAAAAAGGGAGGCCTAAGGAGGTGCAAATTCAAAGGCCTTTAGGTGGAATCAAAATAACGAAGGAAGGAGACAAGGAGAGACCTTCTCCCAAGAAGGAATCTCCTAAGATAGCAGAAGGGAGAAAGGTTGTAGTGGAAAATCAAGCGAATGGCGAGGATGGATCTGATCCTTCGGGATCTGACACAAGTTGTACAAAACCGGTGGAAAATGGGCGTTGTAGATCGAAAACTTCAGAATCTCTCCGGGTTATCATCCTCGATCCAGAAATGCAAGAGTACAGAGATCACATTTCTGTATATGCACTGATCTGCAAATTTATGGGGTTTTGGCCAACAGAAAAGGCCTTGTGCCAGTGGATTAAGCAACAATGGAAACCTAGAGGAGATTTCCAACTCCACCTAGGAGCTAAAGGATTCTTTACGGTGGTTTTTTCCAATCTAGAAGATAGAGACCGGATTTTTGATGGAGGCCCCTACTTCTATGGGTCGGCAGGCCTTTACATAAGACCCTGGAAACCCAACTTTTCCTCGAAACATGAAACTTTCACTCATCTACAGGTATGTACTCATCTCTTTTTACTCCCCATTTACTATTGGAGGCCCTCAGTGCTTGAAGAGATCGGTAATAAACTGGGAAAGTTTGTCCAAGCCTCGAAAGTGACCTTGCAAAAGAGGTATACTTCCTGCACAAGAATATGCATTGAAATGGATGTTTCAGGAGCACTACATGAGGGGTTATGGCTAGAATTCTAGGATGAAGTTTTCTTTCAGGCCATCGACTATGAGAATATCCCATTTTGATGCCACAGATGCCATGAATACGGATACCTTATTTGGGAATGCCCTCTTAATAAACAAATAGAAAAAAGTAAGCAGGGAATATCAAAAGATCAGGAAGGTTTTATTCACCCAAACGATAGACAAAGATCCAATAGAAGGAACCAACCAAAATCAGGGACATCCAACAGAGGGAATGGAAATTCCTTTGCTGTTTTGGAGAGAAAAAGTTTTATAAAAGAAGACTCTATTTTGCTGGATTCCCAACCGGATATAGTGAGAGCTTCCTAGGAGGAGAATCTGAGCCCTAGCAAATAGACTGTGGAAGAGCCCCTAGAAGGAACATAAAATTCTTGTGATATAGAAGGGGATGCAGAGATGTCAATAAGTGAAGCATGCATAGAGGATATAGAACTTAGGGACATCCTGGACAAAGAAGGTATGGATCTGGTCAATATGGTTGAACAATGGAAGGAAGTAGGAATGGAGCACATCCCTGCAGAGGAATTGGATAGGGTGAACTTCCTATTTCTGGCTCAATAAGAGGTAGAGTCCAAAAGTCAGAAAAGAGGGCATGGTGAAATGAAGGGTCTAGGAATCAAAGTCCAGGGACTGCAACGTATTAACCCTAAGGCCAAACCTCGACGAAAAAGGGGGAGAGGATCAAACAATGATGCTATCGGGGAACTTGGCCAAATTGTTCTTAATTCAGGTAAGATGAAAGCCCTCGAGGCTTTTACATCCTTTTCTTAACGTCTTAACATTATTATAAATATATTATCATGGAATGATAGGGGGCTTAATAGCCTAAGGAAACAAATACTTTTGAAGAAGAAAGTCAAAACTGAAAACCCAGATATGATATTTCTATAAGAAACAAAATGCTCAAGTAAAAAGATGCAGGAATTAAGAATAAAAATGGGTGAAAGAATGGAGTATCTAGATGTTACATGTAATGGAAATGAAGGAGGGTTGGCCACTCTATGGAACCCCCATTCACTTCACTTAATCAGTGTAGAGGAAACAAGATCTTATGTCTCTTTAGAGATGCAAATCATTGGAGAACAGGGTACCTACCTCTGTACCAATGTTTATGGTCCCCAAAAATTGGAAGAAAAATTGAGACTACTGGACCACCTTTCTCAACTCCAGCAGAGGCACATTGGTGTCAAAAAAATATATGGGGGCAATTTTAACATGATTACCTCGCTTGGTGAAAATAAAGGTGGTGTGAGGAAGCTAAACCGAGATGCGCAATCCCTCAAAGATTTCATAAGGTCGGCCAGGTAGGTTGATATCCATCCAAGGAGCGGGATATTTACCTACAATAAAAAACATGGAGGAGATAGGAAAATTTCCTCTCGGCTTGACCGCTTCCTCTTAACTAAAGACATCATCTTGGAATGAGTTATAGCAGAGTCAGACATTATCCCCAATGGTGGCAGGAACCCCTTAGGATCAGAGATATGAAGATGATTCATTTTCAAGCAAGGCTTAAGCACATTAAAGCCTGAATCAAGATTTGGAATCATGAAGTGTTTGGAAATATCTTCAAGGAGAAGCTAGCCTTGGAGGAATAAATGGAAATCTTGCATAAGATATGGATTAATGAGGAAATGTCTTAGGATTCCAAACTTGTAGAGCAAGATGTCATGAAGAAATGGGATGAGCGGTGTCAGCAGGAGGAAATGTTATGGAAACAAAAATCTTGGGTCCAGTGGCTAAAGGAAGGAGAAAAGAATACCAAATTTTTGCATAGATTAGCTATGGAATATAGAAGAACTAATAATATCATTTGTCTTAAAGGTGAGCAAGGGACTTCTTTTGAATCACATAAGGATATCTCAAACCTTCTAGTTAACCACTTTTCTCACATAGCCAAGGAGCCTGTTGTGGATAGGGAAGAGGCCTTATGGGAGTTGGTTGCCTGCATCCCTAGGATCCTTACCGAGGATCATAATAGAATTTTGGACCACCCCATCTCCAAGGAAAAAGTTGAAGAAGCGGTTCAGGAGATGCCAAATAGAAAATCGCCTAGCCCGGATGGCTTTACTATTGATTTTTTCAAATCTTGTTGGGATATAGTTCAAAATGATATCTAGGAGGTAGTTGAAGACTCCCAAAAATCATCTTCTATCTTGAAGTCCTTAAATTCTACTTTTATTGCTTTTATTCCTAAGGAAGCAGAGGCCTGTTCTCCAGCAAAATTTCGCCCCATAGCCCTATCCAATGTTATGTATAAAATTATCTCTAAGGTTATGGCTAACAGATTAAAGACCATTCTTCTGTTGATTATCTCTAAAGAGCAGTCTGGTTTTTTTGAAGGTAGACAGATTCTAGACAATATCTTTTTAGTGCATGACATGATTCATTCCCTACATGCCCAAAAAAAAGTTGGCATGATTATCCATCTTGACCTGTCAAAAGCCTACGATAAAGTTAGCTGGAGATATTTGGAGGCGGTATTGGCAGCGTTTGGGTTTGGTCAAAGATGGATAACTTGGGTTATGGCGATGGTTAAGTCTCCAAGTTTTTCGATCCTGGTTAATGGAGCCCCTATAGACCCCTTCAATCCCTGAATGAGGATCCATCAAGGAGACCCGATCTCTCCTTTTCTCTTTGTTATTCTTATGGAGGGGTTAAGTCACATCATAAAAACATCTAAGGCTAGAGTGGACATTGTCGGCCTTCATCTTGTTAAATCCAGCCCTGCAACCACTCATCAGCAATTTTTTGATGATACTATGCTCCACGGGATTCCTACTATTAGAGAAGATCCAGGTTTCAAGGCTATTCTTGACCTCTTCGGTCGAGCATCAGGAATGGACTTAAATTTGGATAAATCGATGATTTTTTTTCTTTAAAAAACATTTAGCTATTCATAGGAACCTCACGACCATTCTCAGCTTTCAAAGGAAAAGCCTCCCATCCAAATACTTGGCGATCCCTCTAACAGATAAACCATGGAAGAATATTCATTGGTAAAAAATTCTCTCTTCCCTGGAAGTACGAGGGAACTATTGGACAAACCAGGCTCTGAATTTTGCTGGTAGGCAGGTTATGACAAAGGTGGTGCTGCAAGCCATCCCGCACTACATGATTTTCATATTACTAGCGCTGAAGGGTGTCCTCCAGAAAATCAGAGACATCCAAAGGAAGTTCCTTTTGTCTAGAAAAGTTGAAAAAAATAAGTGGCCTTGATGGCTTGGAGGAAGATTTGCAAACCTAAGATCCTAGGTGGTCTTGGTCTCCAAGACCTAGAAACTATTAGTAGAGCTTACAAGGCCAAGCTCTGGTGGATATGGTTGAAGGAACCTAATAACCCCTGGGCAGTGCTTTGGAAAGCCAAATATTTAGAGGATTGGCATCCCCCTGACTTAGTCAGATTGACAGGGGAGATCATAGGGTCCCCTATTTGGAATTTCTCTTGGGAAAATAAGCATATCATCTAGGAACACTATTTCTAGGAAATCTGGAATGGTCAAATGACTTTCTTCTGTGAAGATGCCTGGAAACAATTTCCTAAGTTGGATAGTCTCGAGTATCAGCTTCAGTAGCAAAACTTTCAAAGGTTGGGTAGAATAAAGGTTTATCATTATTGGACTAGCAATGATCCAGATCCTCAGTGGTGACACTGGTCCTTAGAACTTCCCTCCCAGGATGAATATGTCCTAAATTAGATGAATTATCCGCGTCTGAGGGTGGATAATGGAAAGATGTGAAGCTCGTAGGAGCCCGATCAGCACCAGTGGGGCAAAATGGAGGAAGGGGCTTTTAACCTCAAAGAGGTGAGACACTACCTAGAAAACAGGGACTTAGAGGAGAAAATAAATTGGCATGACAATGTCTGGGATCCCATACTTTGGCCCAAGATAAAAACCTTCCTTTGGCTCCTTATGCACAGGAAAATTCTCACGTGGGAGAATCTGATGAGAAAATGGTTTACAAAACCGTCACATTGTAGCCTCTGTGAAGCAGAGGAGGAAATGATGAACCACCTCCTGAACTCCTATAATTGGGCAGCTAATTAATGGGATTAGATGGCGGAGATTTTTCATCAATCTGACAGAAGTAGGGAATCCATCCAAGACTCTATTGCAAGGTGGACGACTAAGTATGTCGAGCATGAAAATGTTAACCTCTTATGGTGTCTCAGGCCAGGTTTCCTTGTTTGGTCGATTTGGAAGGAAAGAAATAGGCACATTTTCCAGAATGAAGGTCACCAAATTGACCAAATAAAAATTTAGATCATGAAGAATATGAGAGAAACGATTCTTACCGACGCTAAAGGGGATAGGAATGACAAGCCAAAGGCAGGTGAAAATCGCATTCTGGAAATTTTTGGTCTCACGAGTTCTAGTCCCCTAGGTTTGCGTACTTGCCCTTCTGCACCTCCTCCCTCCCCTAGAGTTGGCAGCTCCTGATCCATGGTTTCTGTAAAATAAACTTTGATGGTGCGTTGTGTGGTAATCCGAGCTCGACAAGATTCGAAGGGGTTATTATAAATGACAAAGGTGAGATCATGCATATCTATAGCATCACACTGGGTGAAGCCACAAATAACAAAGCAGAATTTGTAGTGCTAGAACATGGTCTGAGGGTTTTGGTCCATTTGTACAGCAGAAGCACCATTGTTGAGGGGGACTCTTTGCTTGCGATTAATGTTGCCAAACATTTGTAGAATGGTACCAAACCAAGAAAGGCCATCAAGAAATGGCGCCTCTTGCATGCCACGTCCCTTATCCTTGCCCAAATTTTGAGGGTAAACGATATAGTGTTTCAAGCTGTTCGTCGATCTGCAAAATCAATGGTGAATATTTTGGAAAATTATGTGGTGGAAAACCTTGATGTCGTTCTTGACACCCGCTGGAAGGATGTGACACCTAATATCATGCGAAAGGAATGTGAACAGGCTGCCATGAATGATATGACTATATTGTCAAAAGGGGAGAAAAACTCTCACGCAATTGAGTAATTAAGTTTCATGTGGACCACCAGTACATTTTAGCTGATGCAGAGACATCATCGCCCTCAGTCTGGTGGAAGATGTGGGAGGCGGCTGAAGCATAAAAGATGGGATCAAGATGGGTACACCCTCACCATTAATCCTTCAATTTGGCAGGGTGATTTAATGAAAATGTGCGGCAATCCCACTAAGGATGATCGCACGGGGTTGGAAGATCTACCCCACTTAATGACTTATCGGAGAAACAAAAGGAATGATTGCAATAGTTGGAGATTGCAAGCCAATTACCGAATTAATAACTTCCATATTATAAATAAGCGGCAGGGTCTCCTAGATGAGGGCATAGTTTCTGTGTTGAGAGTCCTGGGTCTCGTTCTTCTGTATCTCCATCTTCTTGCTTTCATTTTCAAGCCTAGTGTTAAGGTGTGGTGGCACAATATGGCTCGCCATTCCTTGCGCAGTTCCAAGGATGTTTCTGAGGTTAAGGAGGCCGAGGATGGTTTCACCAGGTCCGTCTCTTGCAAAGGTAAACATACCATTGAGACGTTGCAAGAGGTAGTGGTTAAAGATAGAAAAAATGTGGATGATAAGTCCATTCAAGAGGAAGTGGATTGGATTTCGGACCTTGGCACCCCTACCACCAGGGCCACACAATTCCTATGTACTGAGGCTTTGGCTTGGAATTTGAAAACCCTACTAGCTAAATCGATGAACATGCAGAGGGTTTTGAATCGGGTGGAATTCCAGGCAGGTACTTTAGGGTTAGCCAGAAATTTGGCTCGTTTGGATACTTTAGAGGTGACCATGAAATCCTTGGTTGAGGAGACGAGGGCTCAGTCTAGGCATCTTGAAGGTTTCGTTCAGCTGTTTGAGACCTACCTCAAGTACGAGGTGAATTTTTCCATCCAAATGCCTGATGCGACCCATAAGACCACTTCCATCCATCTTTTCAAGCCTCGGAACTCCCTAAGCCAGGAGGATGTCGCTAGTCCGAGTGCGGCTACCGTAAGACCGAGTGTGGCTATTAACAAAGAGGATGCACCAGTGGGGAGTCAAGACTGATTTTCCTGTCTGTTTTTTCTTTCCTTTCACATGTTGCTGGTTTTATGTTTTTCTATATACTACTTCTAGTTTTCAGTTGGTTAAGTACTAATGGCCTTCTAATTGTGAGAAGGACCAAGTTTTGTAGCAATTTTGAGGGGATGTCTAAGCCCTCAAAGGCTAAGAAAAATGCCTAGTTTATGTTGGATGATGATTTCCTTTGGCAGGCCTAGGTAACATGGTTCTCGTTTTGTACTGTTACCAGCTTGGCCTTTTTTGTAACTCTATGTAAAATATTTATCTTTTAATACAAACTATTGACTTACAAAAAAAAAAAATTATAGATTAGGTTGATATTTATGATTTTAAAATGAATATTTGATGATGTTAAAACCCTCCAACATTAACACTTAGTATCATAATTTCAATGTAATGATGAATTTTATAATTTAGAAATATATATATATATATATATATATAATATTAATTAAAAAAAAATATTTCATAAGAGTAAAGTGTTTTTAGTACATGCACTAAAGAGAATATATGTGTTACATTTTGTGAAAAATTAATAGATAAGTTTTGGAAAATTTGAAATTTACATATTATATAAGGGTAGATTAACTTAGAGCCGAAATGGTTTTTCTCATTAATTTTAACCAAAATCTGATGAATATTTTTTAAAAATTAGAGTTTAAGTTGTTTAGTCTGTCTGTAGAATTCGATTGTCTCCTAATTTTTCAGGATGTTGTTCATCCATTTATGCATTCAAAAATGCATTTTAAACAACAAAAAATATCATTCTTTCTTGAAATTGTTTTACTTAATTTCTGTAAAAAATTGGTTTCATCAATAAATGAGACTAAACCTATATATAATTTTATCCATTCCATTCACTTTGTTCTACTCTTTTCTCTTTCACACTTATTTTTTTCAATGCTTCTCTCGTAAGAAATTATTAATTAGATAATTATATCATGAAGAAAATATATAATTAATTTCTTAATTAGATAATTATATCATGAAGAAAAAATATAATTATATTATAAAATTTCTATAGGTTCTTCAATGCTTCTCTCATAAATGTTTCTCTCCTACCAAATTAGTAATTGGATAATTATATAACGAAGAAAACTCAATTAATTATATTATAAAATTTTATTAGTTTATATATTTAAAAAAAAAATTGTTAAATATTATTTTATTTTGAAATTTTATTTTTCTAAGTAAAATTATATATGAAAAATCATTAATTTTCAAATGAAATGAATTTATCATATTAATTAATTTTTATTAATTTATAAACATATTAATAATCTATTAAATAAAATATAGAATCATTTTAAATATTTTATTTGAGAATTTATAACCATACAACAAAATTATTAATGAATTGCATTTCTATTTAAATTACAATTTCAAAAAGACAAATATTTAAAAAAATATACATATTCAATATTTTATATTTATAATTTTAATCAAATTTTGAATCAAATTAATAAAAAAAAATTAAAAATGAAAAACATTAAATATTTAAATTATACTTAAAACTAGCATTGTTATATGTCGTTTGTGTCAAATGGTATTATTTTTCATCCTTGGTACAAAGGAGGATGGGAGCAATCTTGGTTTACTATGGGGAAAGAAAAAAAGGAGAGGTGAAAATTAGGAGCCGAAATTCAAAAACGAGCCAAAGGGGGAAGAACTGAAATATCAGAGGTTGAAATCAAAAGGGAAAGCTAAAAATCTCGAGAGTCAATAATCAAAACCAAATATTGGAAGAGGAATGACAAAGAAAGTTGATATCATAACTTGAATGTAAGAAGGATTGGTCATTTCAGAACTTCGGGGATCATAATTCTGTAACTCCTTAAAAATGGAAATTCCTTTGAAAGAACCAAAGTTGTGGAGAAGGGGAAATAGAAAGTAAATCATCACAAAACCAAGGACCTCGAGAACCCTCTTTCTCTCCTCCGAAGGACACATGGAAACAGATGTTTGGCTCTAAAATTCTAATGAGGTATGTGATGTCAGCATGACATGGTAGTACGAACGATGCGTGGGAGTCAGTTTCAGCGTTTTTAGGTGGCCTAGTGGGGAAAATCCATGTTACATGTGTTAGCACTCAAGAGGTGCCACATGGGGAGGATGACCTCAACATGACACCATCTCAGATGTTGGTATTTTAGAGGGAGGAGATTTCAGAATGATAGTGTATTCACAATTCAAAAAAAATTGTATATAAGGGGCTTCCGATGATTAAGTGGCACTTGGTCAGAAGGACCTAAAAGGTCCAAGGGCATAGAGTGGGTTAAGAACCTAAGTGTTATAGAGAATATTGGAGGAAGGAGGAATCATAAATTTGTTTTAACTCCATTTTGAAGAACTTCCAATGAAAGGAGTTCCGATGCATTGTTAACATTTGGATGTGAAAATCCGAAGAACCAAGGTCAAGAGTTGATAACCCTAAGAGAAAGACGCCCAAAAAGAGCCAGAAAGCTTTAGAACCTAAGCGCCAAGCCACTTGTCATCGCACCTGGCTCGATGGAGGAAATTCGATAAGAGGGATAAGGGAAGAGGAGCTAAAGAAATCAGAATTTCCTGGTTTTGTAATGTTTATTTTAAATAGAGTTACAATGGATGAAGGCTCCAACACTGTAGCACCTAAGTGTTACACCAACGATCACAAGAAATGGTCCTATGATGTATAAGAGATAAGGAGCTAAGCACAAAAGGGCTAAAGGCATCATAAGGTTCGGTTTTCGTAATGTTTCTTTTGAACGAAGTTACGATAAGTTGCGGATTCCTAGTTACTATGTCATGAAGTTATGAGATATGAAGGATTTGATTCTAAAATATATAGAGTATGGGGGTGGATGGGTCAGAAGTTCAATTTAGGGAACCTTCCATGCCACCACACTCGATCACATCTAGCACCAAAAAGGTGGAAATTCAAGCAGTTAAAGGGATAAAGTGACAGGTGGATTAACATGTAAGTGTTGAGGAATACAATGGAAGATGCATGGCCAGATCAAATTCAATCAGAGGAATCAACATAGATATATTTCCTTGTGTCGATAATGACACATCTTGTTTTTCATGTTTTCAAATTTTTTTCTTTTTAAGGAAATAATCATGTCATGTAATCATTAGGATAGTTAGGCTAGTTGCACGCTCAGACAGTTGTGTAGTTCAAAAAACTGTATCATTTAAATGTATTTTTAAAGGAAGGGTAGATATATGAGGCATCCCCTCATAGATTTTTTACTAACTACTTAACGCCTTTCTTGCTCTCCTACTCTCCTCGTATGAAGAAAAATATACTCAGGTATCTCTTCACCTTTTAAGGTTATGGCATGGTCCCTAATAAATCACAGATGTGAACCCTTTGAGTGTAGCACAAGTATTGATCTATTTTTTCTAAATATGAAGGCTCCAAAGTGCATGAATAAAAAAAAATCAATGCTTAGACATAAGGTGGAGAAAGGATTTTTTCACAAATTACAAAGAATATGAACTGTAGACAATAAATAAATAAATTTATTTAGACAAAGCAACATAGATATTTCATATATATAGCTAAATATTGATTAGAGCTCCTTCCAAAATATATACATAAGTGCATGGAAGGGTAGATCCATTAGGCATCCCCTCGGAGGTTTGTTACTGATTTTTTTTTCTAGATTAGTTGATTGGTTTCTCATTCCTCTGATCTACATATCAAATGCATAACCAATCAATGAAGAATTTATTATAGAACTCGAAATCATGAAGTTCAGGCTCCATCTATTTCCCTTAATATGTTCATGAAACTCTGAAGAAGACTAGGCTAATAGCTATCTTACATGATTTTTTGTCGTTTGCAGAAGATCCTCTCCTTGATCTCGATGACTTTCTATTATGTAATTACATGGTACCATTCTCTTGGACTTTGGAGATACCAGGACTATGGAGATACCAGCAAACAAAATCATGCAACAGAAAGAAAATTAAATCAAGAATAATAATAAATTCCAATTTTAAATCTATTTTGCTACAGAAATTTAAAAGGAAATGTAATAAATAATTAAGTACTTATTGAAAATCTCAAATTTTTACTCCATTTCCTACTCTGGCATGCCAGAAATTTGCAAAGAAATTTAAATATGTGAGCACCATGCTTTTGTAAAAATAATGAAAATCCAATGCTTAGTGCATTAATTTTATGAAAATTTACATCGAACTACTCCTTCCGAGAGTTAAATTGTTGTTGGGAACTGTTTCAGGGGAGTGAAGTGTCGTTTTGCCCACCATTGTAAGTTCTAGCTACATACTCTAAAAGGGAAAACAAAAGGGTGGTGGAGATTTCATGTAACCATTTCTAATTTATCTTGTGCATATGTCAGCTTGCAATGTGATTTGAAGAGAATGGGTTTAGAATTCCATGGTCAACATTAAAAACTCCACCGGATGATGGAATGCACAAAAATGGTGGCATTCATGTCGGGTCTCAACTTTTCAAAAAAAAAATGATAAGACGTTACACACGAATTTAATTTCACCTATATTTTGGATTTAGTTCATTTGTTGAGAAAAGACACGGAGCTTTCCTTACTATCCAGAATATGGAAATTTAACAAGTCACCCCTTCAGTAAAATTTCATAGTTTTAATTCTAGAAGTCTGAGGGCACAGCAGGGTTAGAATTTAAATTGATCGCTTAATGGTGAAATGAAAATGTCATTTTTATATTCCCCTATGCTAAAAAAAATAGAAATTCAACTACTTTTCACATCCAAAACTTAAACCATAGACCTTGATCTTAAAACCCTATGACTAAACACTATAAAAAAACAACCTACCAGGGAGCTAAGGACATTCCAAGGAAAAATGAATATCCAAACAAGATAACATGCATGAAAGGGAAGTTCAATTTTTGAATCATGAATAAACCCAATAATTTATCTTTGCAACTCGGAGACAAAATCCCTAGACTTCCTCATGTCCCAATCCAAGTTCTTTGCAAGTTTATCAAAGAGAATGCATGGAACCCTCTACACAAAGGGAGCAACACTAAGAATAGGGTGTATTCATTTTCAAGGTAGTAATTTTCCAGGTTATACATGTTGTCCCACCTAGTATGAGGGTGAATCATTCTGTAACTAATAAGAAAGTCACCTCATTGCTTGGGATTTTTCTTGAACACTATAAGTGTGATATTTTTTTCAACAAAAACCTTAATCCCCTATGATAATTTTAAAAAATATTATCTGGGTGACATTTGGTCAAAAAACTAGAAAATTATTTCCAGTGGTGTCAAAATTTTGTCAAAAGGTTGACATTCATCTTCCATTATTTGGCATTAATCAACCATTCATTGAGAAACAAGCATCAATGCTAATCATCAAGAATGAGTATAGAGGGTTTGTTTGTTGTTTCAATTCTATCCTGCCAAAACTAAAAAATAAGGAATCAATGTATCCACTTGGGTATTTCTTGCAAGGACTCAATCATGTCATCGAGACAAGGCAGAAATAAAGGTCAAACAAATATAGTAACGAAATCAGTCATTGAAATCTGAATAATTTCCCTGTATGAAATAGCAATAGGGTATTAACCTTACACAAAGGAATTAACAAACTAAACCTTTTTTTGTGTTTGTAAAACTAAAAGCAAAGTTTATCATAAAAATTTTTCATTTGTGAAAGCCAAATGAGAAATAATAACAATAGTAAACAAGGAAATACTCAACCTCCACCATGACTATTTCTATTGTCCATTGTTTACCCAGGTCGCTCCCCACTACCTACAATTGGAGGTTATGAGGGAGTTGAGGAGGTAGAAGCATTGGGAGCCGGTGTGAAAATTCTTCTGGGCAGTAGTGGCGTCTTCAAAATAATCAGTAGCATCCATCAGGGACTCATCTGAAGGATAGTAGTGATGATGACATAACCTCTGCCATGGTATTTTTTATTGTTCATGATTCAAATACTTACGACAGGTGGATCTTTTTCACTGACCTTGAAGTTTCATACTTGGAACCCAAACAACAATATGAAGAATGGAAGTGAGGCAAACTATTAGGGGGCAGAAAACCATAAACCATGAGATGTGTAATGGCCTAAACCCTGTGATGGGTAACAACTAGTTACAAAATGTATAATGAACCCACACTTCTAATCAATGGTTAAAATTGTCACACATGATCTAAATACTTTGTGGAACCGGGAAGTCATACCTATGCAAATATATGGTTGGGCCTCTAGTTTGTGCTCTACCATGGGCACAGTCCTTGGGAGCTCATGCATTAAGAGAATAATGTGCTGACACTCAGAAGATGAACGAATAATGTCACATGGTGCACCATTGAACCCAAATTAGCCAAATATGAGCGAAATACTATTACCATTGTTTACATAACATTAAAGATTTCAGGGTAGGTTTCATAGCTCATTTCAAACTAGGGTAGAACACAAATGTGGGTCACGTGCTCTGGCATCAGCGGGTCGTTACCATCAAACTTTTCGTCCTTCATCCCCACCATTGGATGTGTTGGATCTAGCCACTGCCATTCATTTGGGGAAATATCCAAATGAGATTGGATACACCAAGTATCCAATGCCCTCGAGATTCCAACCAAGCCACTTGCCATTGTACATGAGCTGGGCTTGCATTGACTTGACAGTATTAATAAATTAAATTGCCAAAGCATAACCAAGGGATGCTAGATCACGAGTTTGATCCTATAATATAATTGAACTCAATCCTGATTCATACCCTGGGTGATAAGGGATATATTGTATAAAATAAATAAAATTTAATCATACTTGTATGCTAAATAAATGTGCTATGAATCATAGCTTTAATGTTTGATCTCAGGTTTAATAGAAAACCATTAATTCTCTTCATGATGGATATATGCACTAATAACAACTAGAGTTGTTAATTTGTGATGTACTTAATTTTTTTTTATATGGATGTGTTACAGTTTGTATCAGAAATAAAGCTTCTACACTAATTGTTTGATGGGAAATATGGAATTTTGTTATACTGATTGCAAAAAATAAATCAGGTTAAGAAGTAGAGAGAACCATGAGAATAAGGGGTGGACTGACATTTACTCCACTAGGGCAGCATGAATATGTAAGAGGTACCACATCCTTGGAATGATTTTATCCCGAATTATGGGTTCAATTAAAGAATGAACAACTGAATAGAATAGAGGCATTAATGGAAACTATTCAGCAACGTAGGATAGAAATGGCTACCTTGCAGACAAAGAATGAATGCATGGTAAGGGAGCAAGAACGTATCATTAAAACTATGAAAGATAGAAAAAATCATCGAAATTAAAAACCCAACTCAGATAATGGAAATTGGGCTAAATCCCACAAGAGAAGAGAGGAAAGCTTGCTTGATTTGCGTCAAATAAAGGAATCTGAAGGGGATGGAAAGTTTTAGGAAATAGAGTCTAGTGATACCTCTAGTAGTGGAGTACGACAGAAGAAAAAAAGGAAAAGAGTTGTGTTACAAGGAGAATTCAAAAAGATTAAGCCTCCAACCTATGATTGTGAGGAAGAAGAAATGGCATAATCTTGGCTAACATATATGGCCAAGTACTTTAAAATATATAACTACGACGAAAATTTGAAGGCCTTTCTCACCATCTACTAGTTAAGAGGAAAATCCACCTTATGGTGGGAGGAAGTAAAATAAGTACATTCTATTGATGAACAGATGAATACCTGGGAAACCTTTCAAAAAAAATTTAAAATTAATTATTGACTGAACGATTCTATGATGATAAATATAAGGAGTTTAATGAACTAAGATTGGCCCAGATGACATTTGATGAATATGTGGTGACGTTCACCACTCTGCTATGGTGTGTAGCATATTTATGAGATGAAAAAGCCAAGGCTCAAAGGTTTATCAACATTTTTCCATGATATATGAAAGAATGTATTGATTTTGAGTATCCGAAAAACATGGATGATGTTGTGAGAAAAGCATGGATTTTCTATCAACAGGCACAAAAATAGGACAATGGTAAGAAATGGGGTGGTAAAAAGGGGTAGAAAAGTACACCAACTAGTAGAAATGTAAAGAAATATGGTTTCAGGAATACCTTTAGAGGACCACAAGGAATATTTGCAGAGAAATTTTAGCAAAGAAACTGCCCACAGAATGAGACAAAAATATGGGAATCCTTCAATAAAGGTGACAAAATATTTTCTCTGAAACCCCCTCTACAATGTTGGGGTTGTAAAGAATCACATTATATCAAAAAATATCCACGTCATCAAAAAATTGAACCAGTAGCACATGTTAGGGAGGCATCAACTGTTGATGATGCAACTAGAAGTGTGCCAAGAATTCATGCAGCACTGGAAGATCACCAGGTGGAATATCAACCCAACATGATTGAAATGTAAGGTAAGTTTTCAAACCATGTTGTTTCCATATTAATAGATCTAGGAGCTAGTTTAAGCTACATAATTCATATGTTGGAAAATCTATCTCATTTCAAATTTCCTAAGTTTAAACAACCTTGGTTAGTTCAATTAGTTACTGGGGAAAAAATGCAGGTTTCTGCTAAATTAAATAGATGTTTGATTGAGATAACTAATCAAACTCTAGAAGTGGACCTAAATTCCTTACCTTTAGGATCTTATGATATCTTGATCTGTATGTATTAGCTGGAAACCCACTGGTCATTAGTTAAATGTAAGGATAAAGCAGTAATTACCATAATGAAGAAGGTGCAAGATGTGAAATTCAAGGGATCAAGAGACCTATACAACTTAGGCCAATCACAAGTAACTAATTGGAAAAATGTTCAAGTAAAGGATATCATATTTATAAGGTGCTTTTGGGCTATGAAAACTCCAAAGGTAAATCAATGGGATTAGAGCATATACCCGTGATCTAGGATTCTGTGGACATATTTCTAGAAGAAATATCGGGGCAACCACGAAAAAGGGATTTGGACTTTATCATTGAGTTGATTACAAGTGCTACTCCAGTTTCTAGAGCCCCTTACAGAATGAGTATACTCAAACTTACAGAGTTGGAAATCAAGCTGCAAGAGAGGTTGGATAAAAACTATATTAGACCAAGCGTCTCACCATGGGGAAAACTGGTACTCTTCGTTAAGAAAAATGATGAAACAATATGACTGTGCATATATTACCGACAATTAAACAAATTGATGATTAAAAAAAAATATCTGTTACCTCAAATTAACGATTTATTTGATTAATTTAAAGCTGCCAGAATATTCTCGAAGATTTATTTAAGATATGGTTATCATCAGATCATAATTAAAGATGAAGATATATATAAAACTGCCTTTAGAACCCATTATGGATAGTATGGATTTTTAGTACTGCCCTTTGGATTGACCAATGCCCCAACCACTTTCATTTTCCTCATGAACAAAATATTCCACCCCTACCTTGATAACTTTGTATTGATACTTATAGATGACATCCTAATATACTCCAAGAACATCGATGCACATTAGGAACATCTACGCATTGTGTTACAAATGTTGTGCGAGCACTAGTTGTATGAAAAATACAACAAGTGTGAATTTTTTAAGGAAGAAATACAATACTTGGTGCATGTCATTATACCTGAAGGTATAATTGTTGATCCATAAAAGATCAAAATAGTCATGGAGTGGCCCACAAGATAATTTTTTATGAATATTTTTCCTAAGGAAACTAGGGTTTACCACCACAAGATATTTAAAATTTTATATAAATATTTTATAATTTCAGTATGTATACCTTTTTAAGGAAGTGAAACCTGGCAAGGGTTTTTCCCTCCATGAACTTAATAACTATTGCATCAGTTGCATTCTTGGTTGTGGTTGCTTCTACTCACTTAGTGAAGTAATCAGTAGGTGTGAGTATCCACTTGTGTTGATTGTTGGAAGGTGGGTGTATTTCCCCAATGAAGTGTAACCTCTATTTCTTGAAAGGTTCTTTTATTGCCCAAAACCACCTCAGGCTGAAGGAAGGTGGGATTCAGGGTAACACCAAACCACGCTCAGTCTGGTAGCTAGCCCTACCAGAACAGGAGAGGGCTCTCTCCGAGTCAATCTCAGTAAAAATGTATCAATAGGCCTTGAGATGACTGAAATGAGTGTTAATTTTAGGCTAGGTATATTAATCAAGGAGTTTGAAATGATTTTTTAAGGGTTTTTTGTTGGAAGAAGGGAAAGGCAATTTTGGGCTTGGGGATGAGACCAAATTCTTGCAAAGTTCAAGTTGGGGCAGGGAAGGAAATGAATTTGATGTCTTAGATTCAATGAATGGATGGAAAAGACTGCTGAGAAGTTGAAGAGGGTAAGAGGCACAAGGATCCTCTTCAAACTGACGAAAACATATAAAACTAAACAAAAGTTTAAGGCAGAGCACCAGCAAACTAATGAATTCTACCTTAGTTACTCATTTGTTTATTTCATAAGCAAAGAGAAGGAAAATTGCATACATATAAAATTAATGATACTTACAGATACATGGAGAAAAACATCATCAAAACTCAGAGCCACAAGGATCCCAACAAGTGCTGCAAAACCCTGGTCTTTCCTTTGCCAAAAATGCAAAAGTGTATGTACAATGAGGTGCCAAACTATTCCCAAGAGTCCAACCATGAAGATGTCTCAGAAAATACAATATATAGACAAGTCTAACCCCTTCCCATGCCTCTAGGGGTCGAGCTCATCCTTCTAGGAGCTTTTTCAACCAATTCTAAACAAGGAACTGAAATCTAGGCAATTAAACAACTTGCCTCTATATGGAAGGAAACTGATTCATTCATTTAATTTTCACTTTTTAGTGAATGAATCCTCTAGAAAAAGTAAATATGAGCCAAAATTACATCATAGTCATCAAATTACATCAAGATAGATCACGAATTACATCAAAAAGTGAAACTAGTCAAAACTGGGTGAATTTCTTAGCTGAAGAGTCAAAATGAGGCCAAATTTCTCTATGCGCCGCGCCCAAAAACTCAATG
This sequence comes from Pinus albicaulis, assembly GCA_034641835.2. NCBI lineage: Eukaryota > Viridiplantae > Streptophyta > Pinopsida > Pinales > Pinaceae > Pinus > Pinus albicaulis. The sequence goes on along the minus strand of CM076580.1, from coordinate 473,801,349 downwards.
CATTGTGCCACTTTGAGCCTGTTTTTGTGGCACTTCCAGAAGTCCAAATTGAGCTCATGATAGCTCGCTGGAAAACCCTTTCTGTCTAATATCCGACCCAAGTGGAATTTCTGGATTTGGATGTCATTTACCCCTCCAAAACTTCAATCTCCCAAAATTGGTTCCTGTGTGTGCAAAAGGTGGCAGAAAGGCCATTTTCAAGGTGTTTTTGACCCTTTAAACCACCCAGAACTTGATGAAATATCTCAGCCATTCCTGAGCATGCATAATTTATCATTAAAAAACCCAAAAATATCAAATTTTCCTCCAGAAGATCTCTCAAACGTAATCGTGTGCAAGGTGGCGCGACACGTCGGGCAGGAAAATCTGTTTTGTGACCGAAAACTCAAAAATGAAATTTTTTTCTCCAAATTCCTTGAAATTTGGACTGAAGGTCCCCCATCAAGTTCCATGCTCAGAAAAAGAAGCTTTGGCCAAGATTTGAAGTCGATCATGCTTTTTGCAACGCTTCAGTGCCCTCCTGGTGCATGCAGTTCAGTGGCGGAATCACTGTCTTTTTCATTGATGAATCTGTGTCCATCATGATGTTGCAATGTATATGACAATTGTATGTTTGGTTGATTTTAAAATGTAAAATTGGTGTTTTTTTTTCAATGCCAAATATGCCAAAGGGAAATGAAGGGCTGTGGTAAGTATGAACAGTGGGAAAAGTGGGGGTTTTTCAAGTGAGATTAATGCAAAAACAATCACTTGACTGTGTTTAGGGATATGGGGGTTTTGGGAATTTACTACAAATGATATGGGAGAGGGAACATGATAGGGAATGGTAGGGTTTAGGATAGGGAAAATGTAAAGAAATGATATGAGTAGTTTGGGAGTTTAGGGCATAAGGGATAAACAATAATGATAGAATTATGAAAGGGAAAGGATCAAAAATGGGAAAGGGGACTTGGTAGCAAAATCGCAATTTCAAAACACCAATTTCAAAACCCAAAGAAGCAGATTTTGGTATGGACATAGGGTTTATATTTCACCAATCAAAACTCTCATATCTTTGCCTCCAAACACACCAAACATGACTAAAATCAATGGGAAAGAGTTTTCAAACTTACTTGGAGTAGGAAAGATGGAATTTGTTTGATTTTTTATGAAGCCATGATGAATTTTTGTCTAGGAGGCTTTATGCGCCGCGCACAAGCCCAGTGCACCGCACGCACACCCAGTGCCTCACGCCCACTCTTCTATGCGTTGCACCATTTTCCAAGAGGCATTTGGAGGCCTTCCCGATGTCCAAATTGGGCATGTGATAGCTCCTTGGAAATATTATTGAGTATGCTTTCCAACCCGACTGGAATTTGTCAATTTTGAGTTCATTTTCCCTGTCAAAAATCAAATCTCCCAAGACTGGTCAAAATGTGCAAAATGAGGCTGCCTCAAGGCATATTTCTGTTGCAGTCAACTTTTGAAGGTCTTCCTCAACTCCAAATTAAGCTCATGATAGCTCATTGGAAATATATTTTCATCTATCTCTCATTTTAATTATCAAGCAAGTCTTTTGGACAACCAAGCTCAGAGAAATCTTGATTTTCCCAAGGTCACTTCAGAGGTGCATCAATTCTCCTGAGGCGACTATATTTTTGAAATTTCTCCAAAACCATGCTACCTGTGTAAAAAGTGAACGATTTTTTTCTTGCTTGGCCTGTTGTGGAAAAAAACCTCTCTCATTTTTCCCAAATTCATTTTTTATTGCTGAGAAACATCATTTGAGTGAAACCTATCCTGATCTGTGTAACAAGGGATTTGTCGAAATGAAGCGAAATGAAGGGGATAAGGGGCTTATAAATTCTTGAGAAAATTTTGGGAAGTAGGGAGGGATGTTAGGAAGCAGGGGAAAGTGGAATTTGAGAGATTGAGTGAGGGGAAGGGGTCAAAAAGGGCAAAAAACAGGCCTAGCCTAGAAAATTGCCATGTTGTAGCAAGAAACTAGGGTTTGTGCGAAAATGAGGAATTTGGGGGATCTCAGTGATGGGAAGTGTTTAATAAGGTAAATTAAGGATAGGGGAAGGTGTATGAACATCAGGATACAATTTTTGCTGATGATTTTACCATCCAAGATAAATTACCTCCAAAACCCTAGGAGAGGGAAATGAACGTTACCTAGGCACAACTGAAGCATGAACAAGCTGTAAAATGACCCAATGGAACTTGAAATGATGATGAAAACCCTCTAAATTATGGTACAATCAGCTAAATGGTGACATGGACCGAAATTTGGACAACTTTGAAAAGAGTGAAAAGCGAACCCTAGACCTAATACCTAGTGACCAAATTTTGCTTGAAGACTCACTGAAATGACAAAATTTGACCTTGAAATCTTAAAATCACTTTGTAAGAGCAAGTTTGATCACTGGAGGAAGGCTGCAAAGGCTGAAACTAATAGGTTCTTCAACAAAAACATGGATTAAAGGAAAAAGTGTTAATTTCTGCTTTTTTGCAAACATTTTACACTTCTCACCGGCACACACATAGGTATGCATCTCACCAAACAACTTAGGCCAATAAAATCATGCCTTGAGGATTTTTTGGGCTATAGCCCTCTAACTATAATGTCCCTGATAAACAAAAATGTGGAATTTGTTAATCACTTTGTGAATTTCTTCTTCAACCAAACATATAAAAATCCCCACTGGGTTATTCCAATATAATTGGTCATTTGAGATAAAAAATTTATGGGCTTGCAACCTAAGAGCCCAGTACTTAATTTTTTCAAAATTTATTGGGAACCTAAGAAAGAGTTGATAATGGACGATATGTTTATACCAATGAGACACAATATATTCCATCTGGATTTTATGAGTCAAGGTTTCAGCCCCTAACTGTTGCTCCAATTTTCCACTTTCTCCATCTTCTCCAACTAGTAAGTTTATGCCCAATGCTTGGAATTTTTCTTCAGACATAATTTTAGCTAGCCCGTACCCCTTGATCAACTTGTTCGGAAATAATTTATAATTTTAATATGTATCTAGTTTTTATATTTTCCTTTAAAATGTATACTTGTGATTTTCATGATTTTCGTGATTTTATGCCTGTTTATAGAGATTTTTTATTTATGTGTGATTTTCTTGGCATTCTTATACTGAATCTTAATTTAGCAATATTCTTCTTCCCACACAATTATTCCTACAATGTCCAGTAAGTTTTATTCTCTTTTTTTTTGGAGGTTGAGCGAAGATGGTGAAAAAACCTAAAAATGGAGGAAGATGTAGGTAGGTTTAGGCTGGGTATAGGCTTCAGAGTCTACACGCATAAAGACTCTGGATGTGACAACCGTTCGAGCTTATCATATTGTCATGACCATTTGTGCCTTTTTCTGTAGGACACGAGTTCTACAAGATTCATAAGGACCACAACCGGATAATCGAGGCTACGATGGTGGTTTTCATTTTACCAAACCCTAACATTCCTGCTAGAAAACGTTGTGCACAAACGAGTTTTGTGCATGTGCGGTTTTTGCATTGTCGTGGTGTTATTTTAAGAGCTAAAGCCTTGTTTATCGATGGGGTTTGAATGGGATCACATGGACATTGAACTGACGCCGGAAGACCTACTAACTTGTTGGGGGCACGAGGTTTTAGAAAAAAACCTGGATCTATACTTTCCATTCATTGCAGAGACAGAGCCAAGGTATAAAGGCTCGGCAAGTGCTCGGGGCTTAACTAACAAAGTTGCGTTGTTGGAGGAAATCCTGCAGAGCACCTTCAACTGCATATGGAAGGCCGGAGGCGCAAAAGGGTCAGCTTCACTTGCGGCTTCTTAGGATTTTTTCGGTGGCGATCCTCACCAGTTAAACTGGAAAACTACTCAAAACCCTTGGCTGCCAGGTATTTCCTCATTTTCAATTTTTACAGGGGGATTAGAAGATATTGTTTCAAGTTGTGGGTTTCAGGGATCTGTGGGTCTAAAATATTTTTTGGAAGAGAGTCATATAGGTTAGGAGTTGGATAGAGGAAGACCTAGGGAAGACTCATTTTTCCAAAGGAACCCTATTCCATGCTAGGGTTTTATTTTTTTGGAAAACTTCCTTCTCTTGTAAGGAAGCGAAGCGATAAGCACGAGACCAGTATTGGGAGAGGGTTCGAATCATATTTCCTTGGGAGTAAAGCAAGCAGACAAAATAAAAGAGGGGGTCCTCCCTTCCTTAGGCACAGGGGGCGAAGAAGGAAGGTTCTCAGAAATTCACAAAGGAATAAGTCAGGAGGAGGAGCTTGGCCTTGAAGCAAGGCAGGCAGTAGTGGGTGACTTGGACTAGGAGGGTACTCATCATGTTGAAGGAAGGCGACCACGGTCACCTTTACTAGGGGTACCAGATGTGCTCGAAAGGCCTGTGGAAGGTGAGGAAGGAGGAAGAAGTGGGACTGCAGGAACGAAAAGGAAAAAGAACAAGCTAATCAGGAGAAAATATGAGCGTCCTTGTTGTGTCTTTGGAGTATACATCCGCATTGATGAATTTATGGAAGCAACAGAGACCATACTCATAGGCAGCGTCAGAGAAAGAAAATTCTTGGCTAATTATATCATAGAATGGACTAATTCAGAATGGTTGGATGTGCCAGGAAAACTAATAGAAGTCCAAACTCTTTCTCGAGGATGGTTTAGCCTCAAATTTGAGAAGAAAGAACACCTGGATTGGGTGCTTGAGAGGAACTGGTGCTTCGAGAAGAGCCATGTATTTTTTAGAAGATGGAAACCGCTCTTCGATGCTCAGAGAGAGAAAATGGAAGATTCCCTCATCTGGGTAAAGCTCCCTAGTCTCCCATTTCCTTTCTACATGGACTCTGACTTCCTCTCAATTGTGAATACCCTAGGTCAATTATTAGAAGTAAACCTATCCTTAAAGAAAACCAGGGACCTGAGTGCAGCCAAAACCCTAGTAAATCTAAATCCTAAAGAAGGGCTTCCATATGAAATGTACTAAAGTACAAGGATTATGAATTCAATCAGAAATTGGATTATGAACACTTGCCATTTCATTGTCATTAGTGCCACATGTATGGTCACCCTGCAAAGGAATGTGCCCTTGGGCATTGCAGAAGAAGAAAACAAAAAAGAGCATTCAGGAGTCCATTCCATCTACAGACGTAGAAGAGAATATGGATCTAGAAGAGGATTTGATGGAAGGGGTCGACGGTCCGGGTGCAACTATGAATGAACCTTTGCCTTTGGATCACAAGGGAAATCAACAAAATAAACCAACAAATGATCAAGATGAGGAGATTCCCCCTGCACAGGATCATCCATCTGAAGCTGGATCAGCAGAAACTTCCTTGGAGGGTATGCCTCTAGTCTCTGCTCCCTCCCTTTTCACATCATTTTTTGCACATATTTTTTCGCTTTATCTAAGCCTAGTCCCTCTAGGCCTCAAATTAAATATATGAAAATGAATGAAGTCATTGAGTCTCTTGAAAGTATCATTACTTCTATCCCATCATCCACTATGGTCCTCCTCCCTGAAGTTGAGACTGATATCATTCCTTCCCAATCTGGTATTCCTGAAAAACCCCCCTATAACCTTAGATACTCAGTAAAAAACCTTGGAAAGGAGAAGCTATGGGAGGGCTAGAGTCCAATCACATTCTAGTTGGGCCGAGAAAGATGAGAGGTAGGAAACTGAATCTCTCCAAGGCTCAATTCAAGGCTAAATTAGACATTGTTGATGGGAAGTAGAGGTCCCCCTCAAGGGTTCTTAGAGCTGCACAACCACCTCCCCAGAGTTATCGATGATTATTATTTCTTACAACTATAAGGGTTTAGCTAGTCAACCTAAAAAAATAGCGTTAAAGGATTTGATGAAGTCTGAAAACCCTGATGTCCTTATGCTTCAAGAAACTCTGGGCTTGGGGGAGGAGGTGAAAGGTCTTCTTTCAAGGATGTTTTTTGGATGGTTTTTCTAGGCTTTCAATTCTTAAGGTAGATCGGTGGGATTGGTAATGGGTTTCAACTCTGGGAGAATGAAGGAGCTGACTTCATGGGGTTTTAAAAATTCTCTGGCCATGGAATTTTACTCTAATGAAATTTGCTACCCTATTCTCCTTCTTATTTTCTATGGCCCATGTACGGAAATATTGCAATTTTGGAACAACCTCTTTGCCAAATCATCTTTGAATGATCCAAACCTAATCCTAGGAGGAGACCTTAATTTCTCTCCATGGATGTTGGAATCTTGGGGTCCCTCTACGAGGGCATACCCCCTTACTGATTATTTCTCCAATAAGCTGGCCTCCTCTCATCTTATGGATGCAAATTTGATCAAGCTCAGATCTACTTGGAAGAAGAGGAGAATGGGAGAGGAATGGGTGGCTAAATAACTGGATCGTTTCCTTCTTAGTGAATATTTGGTGGCGAGATCATCTATATTTCGACATTGGGTCAGGGAAGTTGGTGAATCTGATCACCCCCCCATCCTCTTAGAAATTAAAGGTACTCAGAAAAAACCTGGAGCCTCATTCAAATTTAATTCATCATGGCTTAAATATGAGTCTTATAACTCTTTGTTCCATGCTACATGGGGAAGGACAGACCAAGGGAACCTGGAAATATGAGCAGGTACTTCATGGAGAATTTGAATAAAATGAAGAAAGCTACCTAGGACTGGGAAAAACACAAAAAATTAAAGGAGGAGGAAGAACTAAGGAAGGTCAATGAGGAATTAGATTTTCTTGAAATTTCGGAGGGGGGAGGATATTCCACTATCAAATTACGAGACATAATAAGGAGTCTGGAAGAATTTTGAAAGAAAATTCTGTTGGAAAGAGAAGAAATATGGCATCTGAAAAGTAGGGCCATTTGGATGCTAGTTGGAGATTAAAATACCAAGTTCTTTCAAAATTATGCTAAAGGAAGGAAAAACATCGATACAAGCTAGGAACTGCAGACATAAGATGGAGGTATGGCACGACCATTTGAATACCTTTCCTCTCTTGGAGTCAATCACTTTAAATCCCTGTTCAGAGCCCCTGCAAAGGCATCCATTGTTGATGTAATAAGGGTGGCTCAATTCTTCCCTAGTTACATTGATAAGGGAGGAAATAAAAACATTATGGAGCCCATCACAAAGGAGGAAGTGGAAGGAATTCTAAAATCAATGTAGAAGGAAAAAATACCAGGACCTGATGGATGGATGGTGGAATTATTTCAACATTTCTTTGAATTCTTGGGGGGAGGATCTTCTAGAGGTGATGGAAGAGTCGAATATCATGGGTTCCATTTATCAGCCCTTCAATGTCACCTTCTTAGCCCTTATCCCCGAAAAGGAGCATCCAATGTCCTTTGATGACTTCAAACCCATATCCTTTTGTACCTGTATCTATAAAATCATTGCAAAAGTGATTACTTCCTGCCTAAAACCTTTCCTCTCTAGAAGTATATCCTTGGAACAATTTGGCTTCTTGGATGGAAGGAAAATCCATGAGGCTGTTGGGATCACCTAAGAAACCCTCCATACGCTGAAAATAAGCAAGAAAAAAGTAGCCATTGTCGAAATTGACTTATCCAAGGCTTAAGACAGAATTAGCTAGATGTACCTGAAACTCCTAATGACGCACCTTGCCTTCAAGATTGACTTCATAAATTTGGTGATGGGGTGCATTTCTTCATCCAGCATAGCCATATTGATGAATGGAGCGGCTACAAAATTCTTCAACATGTAAAGCGGTCTCCATAAAGGATGTCCCCTCTCCCCCCTTCTTTTTTAACTAGAAGCAGAGGGTCTGAGTTTGATGATTCATGAAGCAAAGAGACGAGGGGAGTTAAAAGGTATAGACGTGGCAGTGAATTTATTTGTCACACATCTGCTATTTGTAGATGATATCCTAATTTTCAGTAATGGTAGTCTGGAAGATTTCCGTCGCCTCAAGGAGGTGCTGGATATTTTCCTAAAAGCCACTGGCCTATGCATAAACTTTCAAAAATCCACCTTGACAACAGTTTGTCTTACCAGAGAAGAAGTGGGAAGAATCAAACAAGTTCTTCAATTTTAAGTAAAAAATCTTTAGAACACATTCAGGTATTTGAGGTTTTATCTAAAGCCAGACTCCTATCTCATTCAGGATTGGAAGTGGCTAATTGCAAAGATAGAGGCAAGGATGAATCACTGGAGTTTCAAATGTCTATCTTGAGCAGTAAGACTCGTGATGATAAAATATGTAGCTATATCCATACCAGTATATTGGGCTAGGATTTCTTGGGTCCAAAAAAGCATCCTCACCTCTATCAACAAAGTATGTAGTAGATTCTTATGGGTGGTCTAAAAGGTGGAACATGTGACGCCCTTGGTGGCTTGGGAGAAAATAGTGAGGACGAAAGTGTGGGGAGGATGGGGAATAAAGGAACTCCCCTTGTTACACAGTAATTTGTCACCGTCCCTACCATTCCCCGTCCCGCACAATGGAGGACCCATTTTGTGACCTGTGAACATTGTCATGCCTTGAAAAAATCGTCAATGCATTCCTCTAAGCATGAGCTTCATTTTCCCTAAAGACATCTCCTAGCAAAAATCATGAAAAACATCTCTTTTTGCATTGGCACGGGCAGACAGTTCAGCACTCGCGCCAATGGGGAAAATCCTGCAAAGAGGCCGCGCCAACTGGCGCTCTGTCCCAGAGCAGTAGTCGCGCCAGCCAATTTAAGGAGTGTTTTTTAAATAAAGATGGCGGAAGTTGAGTTTCAACAAACTCAGAAACCATTTCCTATCTTGAGTTGGGAGGTTTGGCTGCGGGAGTTCTATGGAAGGGAAGTGGTTTTGCCACCTCCCATGGAACCTTCCTTGTTGATAGGGCCAATCCCACAATAATAGGGATCCCAACTCCCTCCTTCCCCATTTATAAAATCCTACTCAATTCCATGGCAAGCTAGTCTTGAAGTGCCTAAGCTTTGAATCTCCAAATTCCCAAGAGCCTTTGTGCTGTAAGAGCCCTCCTTCTTCCCTTAAGGCTGACTCAAGTAAGGAGACTATTGTCGAGAGACCCAGGAGAGTTTTGCCCTTTCCCTAGTGAGCTTTGCGAGACGTGAACGACTGGAGACCCATCCGAAGGAGACCACGACGTCAGAACTTTGGTTGTAATCTCTTTCGATTGATATTTAATGAATGATTACGATTATGGTTCCACTCTATTTTCAATGATGTTAATATGAGTAATATCCTTTCTGACTGATATTTAGTTATGTATGCCGGATTTTATGCTTGTATCTGTTTTTTTCTTGAATGTGCAGGTGTCCATCTGCGGAGATCGTGGAGGATCGTGATCTGCCAAGGCTAAGGAACGAGAACTCTCTCTTCTTCAGATCGTAGCATTGGATTCCAGGTAGGCTTCCATCTTTAGTCTTTTCATTCGTAACTAAGAACTTGCGTCGTAACATTTTTTATTGTTGCTAGACCCCTGCTAGGGTAGTAGGGATTGCCTCTGTCCGCAGAGGGGATTTACCTCCTCAACAATTTGGCGACTCCGCTGGGGATCGTCTGGAATTCACTGTCTCGTTTGTATTGTCTCGTTTTGGTTATTTTATGTTTTTCCTTGCTTGATGAGCCTTCTGGGTTGGGTTCTTTTGCTGTTTTTTACTTCTTGGTTTGCTTAGTATGCATTGATCTTCTTCTGGAGTAGTTCTTTTTGTTTTTGGCTGAGAAACTCGACTGGCGCACTTTTTAGCTCGAAAGTCGCGCCAATTGGCGCATGTTGCTTTTGTTTAGCCCGCGCCAATTGCTTTCTGGCGCCAGTTTCAGCCTTACAGTCGCGCCACTCCTGTAAGGTTTTTGAGTTTCCTCATTTTTGAGCTCTCTGGGTTTGGTCAGTGTTTTTCTTCTTGATTTTCTGACTGCCTGAGTGTGTTGGAGTCCTGTTTGACTGGGAATTCACCTCTATCCTTTGGTTGTTTGCTTTTATCTATCAATTTCATGTTTTGAGCCCTAGGGCATCTAGTGGCTTAGTGTATCGAGCCCTCCTTGGGAGTTTTGGTGTTTCGTTTGTCCGGTCGACTTCCTGATTGATTCTCTGCATCCTCTTAGTAGTTTTTCATTGTTTCGTTCCGATTTTTGGGTGATTACTCATTCCTTCATTCAAATTTCGTTTGGTCTTGCATTGGGCCTAGATCACACGGCCCATTGGAGCCCTTGAGTCTTTTCTTGGTTTTGAGAGACTTTGGTCGATTTGGGATCTGATTGCTTGCGTTGTTGAGTGAAATTTGTTTGTTTTTCTCTCTCAAATATCGTTTCTCAAGTTGTTCCGTTTGTTTTCAGTTTGTTTAGTGCATATTAGCTATCAAACGTTGAAAATTACAAAAAAAATCTCTTGTGCTTTTGGTTGAATTAGTGCAAATTGTAATCTTTTCGATTTTGCTAGTGATTAGTGATTTGAATGAAAAGTTTTCAATTTCATTAGTTGCATTAGAGATCTCATTGTTTGTCTTCCAATCATTTCGTTTGTGTAAAAGCTCTCAACTCTTCTGTAACTAGTTTTCATCGAACGAAATGTTGGACTGTGGCATGTAGCTTTGCATTTAGGAGTCTTTTAAGACACTACATATGATAGGGCCTGAAAATTGAAACTTAATCAAAGATCAACTTTAAAATCTATTCAATTAACCTAAGGCAGCATTGAAACTTAACGAAACATTTTTAGAGGTCTAGGCTAGAGACGTGTTCCGGCGTCTTTAAACCTAGCAGCTGTCGTTCGCCGTTTGGATGTAGACAGCGCTAGTACGGACTTGTGCTCCCCGTACCGTCGCGTATATAAAGGGAGACCCCTCTAGGTTTTCAATCCTTTATCCACAGGAAGCCAAGTCTGCCGCCCTATACCCGTGATACACCGAACACAGCATTCGGGGAGACTACCTGCATGTACGGAAAGTCCTTGGTCGATTTCTGTTTCATTATTGAAACCAAGGTGTATATTGCAGTTCACGGATATTTGGTACACCCTTTGTGCCTAGTTTTTCCTGAGCAGTCATTTGGTCTTTTCTGACTCCCTAAACTTGAAAAGACCGTCGAGCGCTTTTCCTTTCACGCTTGTATCAAATCTGAAAGAGATAGAGTCATCTTTCTATTGTTTCTCGACTCTTAAAATATGAAACGATAGAGTTTCTTACTTTTCAATATGGTAAAAATTAATCACCCACGATTACACGCCTGCTTAGATATTTCTTGTTGACCATTTGATCATGTGCCCGTAACTCGTTTTCAGCCGTGTGTGTGTTTGCTTCTTTTTCTCTGGTCTTTTGCCACAGTGGCGGAACCTTCGGTTTTGTCTACTCGTAGTCCTTACAGGGATGATTCTTCAGAGGCTTCCCAATCCTCTGTCGAACCACAACAGCCTGTTGTTTTCGATTTTCCTGACGGGGGACCGGTTCTCGCTGAGCAACCCTTTGGAGGACCAGTTGAGTTCAATTGGCCCTTTTCGGACCCTGTGTCTGAATTGAGATTAGGAGCTGATTTCCTTTCTCTTACCTCGGGTTCGCCTTTTTTTTCTGTTGTATTTCCTCCTAGTCCTCGCCATCTTTTGCGTGATTTAACGGTAGGATCAACCATGAGTGATTCTGGTGAGGAAATCCCAACTTCTGGTGAAGACTATCAATTCTTCTCGCGAAGATTGTTTGAGGGAGACAACTCTGAGCTGGCTAACATGTCAACAGCTAGTCCTTCTTTACCACAGGGATACAGATCTCTGGGTCAGATCATTTCAGCTGTAGCCTCTATGGGAATATCATCTCCTGCTTCGAGGCCAGCTCCTACTACACCCGGGGTGTCTCCTCAGACGCCCGTCACTTCTGTTCCCGTCCGACCCACTGTCTGTGTGGCCGCCTCTTCTCCTGTTGTCTCAGCATCTGCTACTAGGGCTGGGCCAACTCCTGAAGATGTTTATCTAGCCACTGCTATACCGGAGAACATCTCTCCGGAGGAGTATCGGTTGTCTTTGCAACAGCCAAATGCCGAGGTTGGACTGTCCTCCCAAGATCTCTACCGATCTTACTTTTCGCGCTATGCACAAGATGGTACTCCCGTTTATGCTTTCCCAGGTCAGTATGACGAGCACAGGGCGATTTTACGTCTACCCTCTCCTGAGGCTTATCTTTATGCTCAAGGTTTACCATTTAACCAGGCTTATAACCCGCAGGGATAGCCTTTCCAAGGCCAACCTGCGGGCCAACCTGCGGGCCAACCTGGCTATCTTTATGATCCACAGGGGCAGCCCATCCAGGGCTACCCTGCGGGCCAGCAAGGGCCATCGTACAGTCCGCAAGGACAGTATTACAGCCCTTCCAGTCAACCTATCCAACCTCAGCCGGGGTACCAACCGGGACCGGTCTATGGTCCTGGGGGGCAAATCCAGCCTTCTTTACCAATGCAACCGCAATATCCTGTTGTTTCTAACGTTGCATATCAGCCAGGACCATCCTATGGTTCTGCTTTAGGTCAAACCGGTTTCCAGCAAGTACCTAGTCTTGTTCCACCACCAGGCCAACCGGCTCATCCGGTACAACTCCGTGTTCCGCCTCCAGGCCAACCGGCCCATCCGGTGCAACCTGGGGCTCACTTACAGCCAGGTCAACTTGTGCACTTGTGCCGCCTGTCTATCCGGGTCAGCCTGGTCATTCCGGTCAGCCCTTACATTCGGGTCAACCTGTTCACTCAGGTCAGCCCTCTCAGTCGGGTCAACCTGTTCATTCAGGGCAGCCCGCTCATTCCATTAACCCTGCACAACAGCCGGTTCATTCAATGCCGCAGCCGAATCAACAACTGTGCCCTACGTATCAGGCTCCGCAGGGTTCCACTTTTCAGCAGCCTACTCATCCTCAGGGTGGTTATTATCCTCATGGTCAGTCTCAACCAAACTATAACCACCCCAGAGGCTCTCAGTATTATCCTCCTCCACCCGGTTTTACCTACGCTCAGCAGCCGAATCCAAACGCTGCTTATACGGGGCCGACACCTAATCAGGGTCCGTACCCTGGTTATCAAGCCCCGCGCTATGGTTACCAGCATCCAAATCAGTCTGGTTATACGACCTACGCCCCCTACGGTCAGAATCCTGCGGGACAGAACCCGTGGGGGCAAGGATATTCACAACCATCGTGGAGTATGGGTACCGGACCTCATCCTGGGCCTGGCATGGCAGTTAATCCTCCATTGCCGTTCCTGGCTACCTTGGAGCTGCCGGATGTTTCAAAGTTGACCAATGATCTGATTTTACATAATCCGTATTGGCCTCCGGTTCCCACCAAGATACCAGGTGATTGCCCCAAGTTTGAGGGAAAAGCTGGAGAGGACCCCCAGGCGCATGTGATGACATATCATCTTTGGTGTTCGTCTAACTCTTGGGTCGACGATTCGATTCGCCTGCGCCTCTTCCAGCGTACTTTAACTGGAGTTGCTGCTAAGTGGTACATAGAGTTATCCCGTGGCATTTTTCAAGATTTCAACTCTTTAGCCATGGCTTTCCTCACGCATTTCCAGTTACCGGTTCGGTATGAAGCCAGGACGCACCTCCTGACTTCCCTGAAGCAGGATAAAGCCACTCACATCTCAGATCACATTCATGAGTGGCGGCGTCGTCGTCGATTGATCAAGTTTCACATACCTGATCAGATATTGACTCACTGGTTCACCACCTCCTTTGTGAATAAAATCGCTCAGGATATCGCGATGGGAGAGTGCGTGATAGAGGAGCAAGCCATCGCGCGTGCCCAATACCCGGATCTTGTCTATTCACAGTCTGGCACGCTTTATGACATCTTGACTGATGCTCCACGGCCCGGAACCACTAAGGCCCCGCCCACCCCTGCAGTGGATGGTGTCATTGGTTCTGTCTCTCAGAATTCGAAGAAGTCTTCGAATGGGAAGCAGAAGGCTAATTCTTCCAACAATACCTCTGCCAATCCCGCCTCATCTGATTCTGGTAAAACCGCGGAGGTGAATTCCGTTTAGGCCAATCCTGCGGACAAATCCTCCAAAGGGAAGAAGAAGGGCAAAGGCAAATCTAAATGTGATGCCCTGAAACCAGAATCTAAGTCTCGTACTGAGGATGGCTCCCAGCGTAAACCGAAGTACCCTTGCCTCATCTGTGAAGGGGACCATTATACTAAGGATTGTCCATGACGATCCGAGGTTAGTCAACTTCTTAAAGGCCCTAAAGGGACTCTGGCTATTTTGAAAGAGCCATTTCCATCTCAACAGACCCAGATGGTCGAACAGGCATCACCATCTGCACCGTTTGGGTCTCAGGTTTTCATGATGAATACTATTGCACCTATCTTTGTCGCTACACGGTCGAAGGATTACAATGAACCGCGGCAGGCACCCGGGAAGGTAGTTGCGGATGGGCCACCTCCCCCACCTGTCTCCGGTCCATTGGAAATCGAGGAGCCTTCTCTGGAACCCGTTGTGAAGCCACCCCCCAAAGGTGTCCTTCGAAGATCTTCTTATAATCCAAACGCCCGTGCCGCTCAACATTACAGTATTGTTGAGGATCTGGCACAGGCGCCATGTGCTATGTATGCACTTGAGGTTCTTCAAAGTTGTCCTTCACAACAGAAGGCTTTACTCTCTGCGATCGGGGGCATTGATCCCACCGATTCGAGCCTTCTCACCTTCGATCTGGAGAATTTTACCCCCCGGCTTCCACATCAAATCGCTTTGGTTATTCAAGTCGGGATTAACGGTCTGAACATTCATAGGGCCGTCATAGATGAGGGTGCATCTACCTGCGTTATGTCCTCCGATTGCTGGAAGGCCATCGGCTCTCCAGCCTTGTCGTCATCTCCCAATGCCCTTGAGGCATTTGATGGTCGGGAATCTAAACCCCTGGGCGTTCTCGAGAGTCTTGCGATCACATTACAGGGGAAAACTGTCAACGTGGAAGTGGAAGTGGTTGACGCCAAACTCAACTACAATATACTTCTTGGCCGCAGCTGGACCCATGCCATGCTCTGTGTGCCGTCTACCATCTTTCGATTCATTAAGTTCCCTCACGAGGGCAAGATTGTCACGGTGGATCAGTTGTCGTTTTTCACCTCTAACTCTGAGAACAACGCGCCATACGTGGATCAAATTCCGAATCCCCCAGACAGTGTAGGACCTGGTCTTTTCAAAGACCCAGTCCTCATGGGTATATTCCCCGCACCACCACCGCATACCGCTCAAGTCAACATGTTGTCCAGGTCTGATGACCCCTGGCTTATTCCTACACCTGAGTAGGTATATGAGTTTGGAGAATCCATGCCTTTAACGCCAGTAGAGATCAGCTACTGTGAGATTTTTGCTGCATCGGATCCTCCGCCTCCTCAGCATGCTCCTTTGAGCATGGCTCTCGACGTCTACTCCCAATCCCCCTGGCTTGGTCAGGCTGATTCACCTGATCCTCTTAGAGAGACTTTTCCTTCCGATGAGGCTATCATTGAAACTATGTCTCTTGAGGAGCTGCCTTGGGGCGATGGACATCATCGCTCCTCGTTTATGCCTAGCTTGGGGGCAATGACTGATTGTCTGAAGCGTTATGCTACTCAGGTTCCTTCCCCTCCTCTTCAAACACCTATCTTAACGCACAAGGTTTTTTCAGAGGGTAATATGAGTAACATTACTCAAACTATTCCAATCAACATCTCCATTAAACCGGGGATCGTTGAGAATATTCATCTGGGTGTGACTTGTTCTCCCGATGAGATTCAAGTCTATACTGAGCTTTTCAAAGAATTTAGAGATGTTTTCGGATGGTCTTACGAGGAAATGCCGGGGATTGATCCTAGTATTGTAGTGCACGAGATTCCAACCTATCCAGGTGCGAAACCCGTGCGCCAATGCTTACGTCCCATGCATCCTCGGAAAGCCGCCGCCATCAAGGCAGAAGTTGAAAAACTTCTGAACGCGGGTTTTATTTATCCCATCCCCCTTACAGAATGGGTGTCCAACATTGTCCCTGTTGATAAAAAGCAGGGTACAATCCGAGTCTGTGTCGATTATCGCGACATCAATCGCGCCTGTCCAAAGGATAATTATCCCACTCCGTTTATCGACCAGATCATCGACGAATGTGCCGGGAGTGAGATCTATTCCTTAATGGACGGTTTCTCAGGATATAACTAAATCAATATTGCACCTGAGGATCAACACAAGACCACATTCATCTGTCCGTGGGGCACTTTTGCGTACAAAAAACTCCCGTTCGGCTTAAAGAACACTGGAACCACTTTTCAGTGTGCAATGTCCTATGCTTTTCACGACATTCGTCATATCATTCAGCCTTATCTGGACGACTTGCCAACCCATTCGGGTAAGCGAGAGGACCATCCTCAGCATCTCCGCCAGATCTTTCTTCGTTGCAGATGCTACAATATCAGGCTCAATCCTCATAAATGCGTCTGCTGCGTTGATTCTGGTCGTCATTTAGGATTCATAGTCTCAAAAGACGGAATTCGCCTTGACCCTTTAAAGGTCGAGGCCATCGTAAATCTCCCATAACCCTCCTCCCTGTATCAGTTACAGATTCTGCAAGGGAAAGCGAATTTTCTTCGGCACTTTATCCTGAATTATGTTGAGGTGGCCAAAGGATTCACTCGTTTGTTAAAGCAGAACGTTCCCTTTCACTGGGACGAAATTGCGCAGGAATCCTTTGAGAAGCTGAAGACGTTGCTTGTCAATGCTCCATTGCTTCGTCCTCCGGACTACCACCGCGACTTCACTTTATATCTAGCCACTGCATTTAGCACCATAGCCATGGTCTTGGTCCAGGATGACGATCACGGTGATGAACATGTTGTTTATTACCTGTCTCGGAACCTTCTTGACCCGGAAACGCGTTATGCACATGTCGAGAAGTTGGCATTAGCAGCAGTACACGCTGTACAATGCTTTCGCCACGATAATAGTGGTTTCAGACTGCAACCCTATGACGTATATTCTTTCTAGACAATTACTGGGGGGCAAGTACTCCAAATGGATTGTGATCCTGCAGGAGTTTGAATTGGAGTTCACTACTGCTAAGTCAACTAAATCACTAGTCTTCGCGGATTTAATATGTTCTCTCCCTACAAACTCTGTTCCCTCACACTCTGAAGACCATATACCGGACGAAACGCTTTTCCTCATCAGTACTCGTGACCCTTGGTACGGTGACATAATAGTGTATCTTCAGACCTCGAAATTTCGGTCTGAGTTGGATAAAGCTGCCTGCCATCGGATTCGGCACCAGTCCCAACCCTACCGTATAGTAGGAGATACCTTATATCGCGTTGGAGTAGATTCGGTGCTCCGGCGATGCGTAACCTTGGAAGAGGCTGAGAAGGTCCTAAATGACTACCATAGTGGCGCTTGTGGCGGACATATGTCCGGGTATGCTACTGCCCAGAAGATTCTGCGAGCAGGTTATTTCTGCCCTTCCATATTCAAGGATTGTATCACCGCAGTCTGTAAATGTCATCCATGCCAGATTTTTCAGCGCAAGATGCGCGTGCCGCCGTTGCCATTGCATCCCGTTATTACCGTCGGCCCTTTTGCGAAATGGGGCGTGGATGTAACCCTCACTCGGCCGGGGGGCATGCGTATATCATTGTCGCCGTCGACTACTTCACTAAGTGGGCCGAGGCGATGCCTACACTAGCTGCTGATGGGAAAACGGCTGCTCAATTTATATTCAACCACGTTATCGCACGGTTCGGGGTTCCTCAAGCCATCGTCACTGATCACGGTACTCATTTCCGAGATTACATGATGGCAGAGCTGACTTCAACGTTGGGCTTGCGTCACGACGGCTCAACACCATACTACCCTCAAGCGAATGGTCAGGTTGAAGCAGTGAACAAGGTTTTGGTCACTATGCTTCAGCGAACAGTTGGTATTCTTAAATCCAATTGGCATCTCCAATTGTTCTTAGCTTTCTGGGCATACCGGACATCTGCTAAGAGTGCAACTGGATTCACACCATTTCAATTGGTGTATGGTCTGGAAGCTACTCTGCCGATTGAATGCGAGATTCCTTCATTGAAATTAGCTGTGGAGCTTCTACCTGGTACTTTTTCCAAGGAAGAACGTCTTCTGTATCTGGAATGGTTAGATGAAACCCGTCGTCTAGCTGCTTTGGTTATCGAAGCACAAAATAAGAGGGTCAAAACTCATTTTGATCAATCTGTTTCTCCCCGTTCTTTTATCGAAGGAGACCTCGTCCTCCTGTATGATCAAGCACATGATAAGCTTGGAGCCGGTAAGTTCCAGCCTATGTGGCATGGGCCCTATATAGTAAAACGAGTTTTGAAAAACGGGGCCTACGAGCTCATAGACTATGAAGGAGTTCCGTTGGCACAGCCCAGAAATGGGTTGTACCTCAAAAAGTACTATGCCTGAAGTGATTTCTTGGTGTGGTGTGTGTACATAGGTGTGTGTTTTTCATTTGTCTGCATGTATTGTGTGGTGTGCTTTGTAAACATCTTTCTGCTGATCGGGTCTTCCTGATTGTGCATATGCATTTTCATCCATTTGTTGGTTTCGCGGATGGTGCCTCCCGCAGTACCAGGAATCTGTCTTCAGCAGCCTGGGTAATCTATGATCCTGCTGGTGAGTTGATCAACCTGCAAGGACTGTGTCTAGGACGTACCACAAACAACATCGCGGAATATAGTGTTGTGTTAGAATTATTAACCGAGGTAGTAAACCTTGGTATCCGTGAATTGCTCGTGTATCTGGATTCGCAACTTGTGGTGTTACAACTAAACGGACACTATTCGGTAAGGAACCTGTCCATCTTACATCTGTATCTCCGTATTCGATTACTGGAGAGAAATTTTGACTACATTACATATCATCATATACCCAGGCATTTGAATACACTAACAGATGCAGTAGCAAATTTGGTATTAGACAGACATTTGCGCAATTTATAAATCATCATCACATGTAAAGAAAGATCCATCGAGAAGTAGATATGCACATATATATAGATATCGAAATTTTTACATAGAGTGTGTCACATGAAAGTCAAAAATATACATAATCGTCTTAAGTACATCCAGAAATAGTACATCTCTCAAAAAATAGGTGTGGTATAAATCCTAAGAGCTAATCTGCATGGTGCTCATGATAGCATGTGACTGCACGCACTAAGTGTCTCAAGATTCGGTGGATCCGACTCGGGACTCCCACCGTGTGGCGCTGGTATGCCATCGGTACGTCTGCCAGCCGAGCATAGTCTCGGATCCCGTGGGAAATGCCCTTGAGATTCTGGATCAAATCCTCTCCTCCGGTGCCCTCTCCCTGAGGATCAGGGGTGAGTTGTGTCCTCCGAGAGATTGGAGACATCCCAGCTGGTCTCTCAGGTCCCACATCTGCATGCATATATAAAATGTGTTAGGACGAATGTGTATTAACAAAAAAAAAACATAAAAATAAAAAATAAAAAATATGAGGTCTTACCCAACTCCTCGTCCCAGTCATCTCCTTCTGGCAGTGGGAGATCTGGGTCTCCGGTAAAGTCAGTTCATGCATAGGGCCAGTCTTCCATGACAATCAGCTGGCCCCATAACCACCTAAAAAATTCCAGCCTCCAGGACATCTGTTGGCCGCCTCCAGCTCTGGGCATCAATGCTGCCCAGCGAGCCATTCTTGGCTCTCATGGTATCGGATATCCTACTGCGGCCCCTTGGCCCTAGAAGATTGGTAAGCATTCCAGAATGAACGATACCAGGATGGAACCATAACCGAACTTTTTCAGTTTACCCTGTTTTCATTTCGTGAGCTGCCTTTTCATATTGATTGTTACTGTTGTTGCCCAGTCGAACAGTAGGGAACTCATGCATTCTGAGGCCAACAAGAGTTGGGCCTTTGTGGCCTCGTGCGGTGCCTGCGACCCTGCAGCCCACGTGATGGTATGTAGGACCACTCTCAATGCCAGATCAGGGATAGTGTGGATATCCACCTTCTTGCTGCCTGATCCCATTTGTGCTCCTTGGCACACTCGTGCCATCACTTCTTCCATCTTCTCCCCAGATGGTCTTCTTCCAGTCAACACAGGGATCGGACCTCTGCGGGACAATCTAGTGATAAAATAAACATCGAAAACCTCCATCTCTAATACCTGGTCTCGTAACCTGAACACCTGTTCATGTTCATCCCAGATACTGAATAAATACTGGAGGAGCTCGGGCTGAGCTCGTAGACACGGTGTGAGGAAGAAATTTTTCAGCCCACAGTTTCTAAGGGAATTCATGCAAGCTTGACTTTGCATGGCTTGTTCATCCTCTTCTCCATGCTCTCGTTCTTTCCATTCAATTGCCATTTTTCTTGATTACCTGCATTCATATGGTCATGAACCCTTAGTTAGATCTCTGATGAGTCTCAAATTCCATGCAATTTGGTATAAATGTCGAAATTTTAGGCGGATTTTTAGGTTCGACCACTGGCGCGGCTGTTTTGTGAACAGTCGCGCCACGTGGCGCGGGCCCTTTGTATAAAAGAACCCATTGGCGCGGGTCCGTGCCCGATACGCGCGCCAATGAGCGCGGCCCTAAATTTTCAAAAGTGGCTCTAGAGAACTGATTTACAGGGTAAAACTATTAAAAATTGGATGAAAATGAAGAGCAAGGGAGCGCCTCTTACCTGTAACAGACAAGAAGTTGAATGGTCAACTGGATTTGTCGCAATCACCGTCAGAATTTTCTGCTCCAAATGGACCATTGTTGCTTTTTACCAAGGTAAATAGTAAATGTAATTTTATTTTTACCAATTTGACATATTTATAACTTTTTGACATAAAATGAGTTGTAAAAAGTCATTTTTATCGAATATTTTTATATGTTATGTTGAAAATGGATTTTACGCTTGCTTGGTATGTGCAGCAGCAGGTTTTTGCGACTTTAACGATGGAAATGAGTTGTATTTTATACTTTTTCGGACTCGGTAAATACACGAAAAAGTCACTTTGGAGTCATCTTTCAGCTCTTTTCTGACTCTCTAAACATGAAAAGATTGCCGAGGCCCTTGTCGTTTCGATCTCGTTAAATTGGACACGAATCGACATCTACCTAGTATACGTTTACCCCTTTTTCGGGCTGGGATGGATTGATTACGAAAAAGGAATACCCTAGCCTATCGCGACTAGGAGGTTTTCTCGGATATTGTTTTCTACCTTTTCGAATCTGAGGAACTATTCACGAAAAGGGACCTGTGGAGTTTACTTTTCCGCTGTCTTTTCAAACTCTCTAAACATGAAAAGATGCCAAGTTCTTCCTTTGTCAGACTCGTTAAACCCTGATGACATCAGATCCAGTCGAAATGACGTTCTCTGAGTTCCTCCTTCCTAAGACTCGTTAAATGAACTAGGATGGATTTGCCCGAAGGGCGGACTTATATTACAAGCATATGCTATCCCCTTCAAGCTTGTTATCAAAAATAATTTGGGTACTCTCCAGAAATGGTGGGGGAAAAATGGGACCATCGTCGTTGTCATCGGCAGTATGTCGCTCTTGAACATGGCACTTGTCTGCATTCGTGTCGGGTTGGGGACATCTCATCTCGTTTCTTCACTTTGCCTCCGTGGGTTTGGATAATCCCTTTTGACCTCTCATCTGTTCACTGCCTCGTCACCATGACCTCTGATCCGTTGATGTCAAATACTGCCAAGTCCACCGTCGTGCCGTTTATATGTTCAAGAGAAGTTGGCCTCTGCAAATATCAACCTTCCTCTGATTCTCATATGATCCTGATTCACAACAAAACATCATGTTCCTTTGTCTCGTGTCGATGATGTGGGAAACATTATGGCCCACCTTCGATCAAGGTCAGTTCCTGTCGACTTCAGCTCATTATCCAGGAAGCTGATCTAGAGACTCCTTTATGGTACCTTGGAGCCTGCATGCCTCAATGGCAGGTTCGTCGAATTCGACGTGAGGTTTTCATCATTGGCCTCCATCGAGTGATTCTATGGGTGTTCGACGCCAACTCATTGATTCACACGCCGTAGATTGTACCTGTAGTACCTTGAGGGCCATTGTCATTATTGGTGGTTCCTCTCGCATCTGTTAATAGCTTTTATCATTGGTTGGTAATCAGACGATGTTCCTGCATGTTCGACTTTAGCTCACATATTCACATGCTCGAACTTGTACTTTGTTTGGGTCGAGATGGAGCGCAAGACCCTGGATTGTGTCTGTTGTAATCCAGGCTACGATTGTGGATTATTATCATTCTTTATATGAATTATTGATTGGATGGTTGCGACCATACCTGAGTCTATTTATTTGATCCTCGCTGGATCGCTGCGCCCATACCCTGGATCCAGATTATAGTGTACTCTGTTTCGGATGGCTGCGCCCATAACACATATACATCATGTACTTGAGATATCATTTGTATTTTTCTGCACAGGTTTTCCGACGGTGGACCTTCAGTTGAACATGTACTCGTAAAGCATTTCACCCCTCTCTCTCTCGGGCCTCATACTTTAGGGGGCATCTGTTACACAGTAATTTGTCACCGTCCCTACCATTCCCCGTCCCGCACAATGGAGGACCCATTTTGTGACCTGTGAACATTGTCATGCCTTGAAAACATCGTCAATGCATTCCTCTAAGCATGAGCTTCATTTTCCCTAAAGACATTTCCTTGCAAAAAACATGAAAAAAATCTCTTTTTGCATTGGCGCGGGCAGACAGTTCAGCACTCGCGCCAATGGGGAAAATCCTACAAAGAGGCCGCGCCAACAGGTGCTCTGTCCTAGAGCATTAGTCGCACCAGCCAATTTAAGGAGTTTTTTTTAAATAAATATGGCGGAAGTTGAGTTTCAACAAACTCAGAAACCATTGCCTATCTTGAGTTGGGAGGTTTGGCTGCGGGAGTTCTATGGAAGGGAAGTGTTTTTGCCACCTCCCATGGAACCTTCCTTGTTGATAGGGCCAATCCCACAATAATAGGGATCCCAACTCCCTCCTTCCCCATCTATAAAAGCCTACTCAATTCCATGGCAAGCTAGTCTTGAAGTGCCTAAGCTTTGAATCTCCAAATTCCCAAGAGCCTTTGTGCTGTAAGAGCCCTCTTTCTTCCCTTAAGGCCGACTCAAGTAAGGAGACTATTGTCGAGAGACTTAGGAGAGGTTTTCCCTTTCCCTAGCGAGCTTTGCGAGACGTGAACGACTAGAGACCCATCCGAAGGAGACCACGACGTCAGAACTTTGGTTGTAATCTCTTTCGATTGATATTTAATGAATGATTACGATTATGGTTCCACTATGTTTTCAATGATGTTAATATGAGTAATATCATTTCTAACTGATATTTAGTTATGTATGCCGGATTTTATGCTTGTATCTATTTGTTTCTTGCATGTGCAGGTGTCCATATGTCGAGATCATGGAGGATCGTGATCTGCCGAGGCTAAGGAACGGGAACGCTCTCTTCTTCAGATCATAGCATTGGATTCCAGGTAGGATTCCATCTTTAGTCTTTTCATTCGTAACTAGGAACTTGCGTCGTAACATTTTTGATTGTTACTAGACCCCTGCTGGTCTAGTAGGGATCGCCTCTGTCCGCAGAGGGGATTTACCTCCTCAACACCCCTCTTTCTCGAAGTCATTGGAATCAAAATTAGCTTGGAGACTTATCACTCTTAATAATATTTGGATGTATGTTAAAAAAATAAATTACATAGACCCAATGCCAATTCTGGACTGGTTGCGAATGGCATTAAAAAAACAAAGAATTCTTCAATTATCTGGAAAGCAACTATAACTTTGGTCAATCTAATTGAACAGGGGATAACTTGGCATGTGGGGGATGGAACTCAGGTAAGACTAGGATGTGACCCATGGGTGGGCTTCTCAGAGAGATATTCCTTATCAAGAGACCTAATAGAGCAGTTGGATCAAAGAAGCATCATCACTTTGAGTCATATAGAAAATCATGATCGATCCACAATGTGGAGACAAGCATGGATGTCAGGGGATAAACTTCAGCTTGAAGATAGATGGTTGGAGGAATGGAAGGGCTTCATATTGAATCTTCAAAATTCCAACATAAGGATTTAGGAAAATATGAATGAGCTTAGGTGGTTCCACTCCCCTTCTGGGATGTACTCTCCAAAATATGGATATAAATGGCTCATGTCTCAGAAAGTTTGGGGGGGAGCTGGAGTGCTGGATCAAACCTTTGTGGGAGTTAAATGGGCCAGAAAAAATGAGATTCTTCTTCTGCTGCCTTCTTCAGAACAAATTCCCTTCCTGGGACTTTCTATAGCGCAGGGGAAAGATTGGACCTGGATGGTGCTCACTATGCAAGGCTAGCTTTGAAACAATTCAACACATATTCCTCACATGCCCCTTTAATATCAGTCTTTAGAATGAGTCTCTGAGGCTTCTAAAAATCCCACATATATGGGAAGGAAGGGATGTGTAGGAAGCTTTGCAGAGATGGTGGTAAGAAGCTCCAAATGACAGGGTCGGAAATATCCCTTTGTTGATTGCATGGGCAACCTAGATAGCACGTAATGATGTTATCTTCAAATATTCTCACTTTTCGGTCAGTATCCTTGTGGCGGAAGGGGCCTCCTTTATGATTATATTCCAATTCCAACCCACCCACAACAAGCATGAGTCATCCAACAAGAAGACATAGG
The DNA here is from genome assembly GCA_034641835.2 of Pinus albicaulis. Taxonomy (NCBI): domain Eukaryota; kingdom Viridiplantae; phylum Streptophyta; class Pinopsida; order Pinales; family Pinaceae; genus Pinus; species Pinus albicaulis. Next base: position 473,776,715 of record CM076580.1, on the reverse strand, counting down.
GGGGGGACATCCCATGGTCTTATTTTGATGGCACCTCGGACCCTCAAAATAGATGTGGAGCGGGCTTTTCTATTCACGTCACTTCTGAAAAAATTCTTAAAGCATCGGTCAGTCTGGGTCAGGGGAAAAATAATTTTACAGATTTAAAAGCTTTACATTTACTATTATGTTGGCTTTCATTATTGGGAATGAGAGAAGTTTAGATATTTGGGGATTCCATGAACATCATCAAGTGGTTTAATGGGACTCAAAGATGCCTTAATTATATTTTTCTTCCTTTACTATATGAGGTATCCCATCTTAAAATATTTTGTAATGAGATAATTGTATGTCACAGTTACAGGGAACGAAATCATGAAGCAAACCTCCTATCTAAGGAGGGCATTCCGCATGATCTGCGGCACTGGGTAGCTGTTGAGGTCGATGGAGGGCTAGTGCGAAATATCGAACAACTTCCCTTTGCCTGATGGTTTCCTGCTACTCTTGTTTTATTTTTCTTGGTTTTTCAAAAACATACATAATGATTACTTAAAATTCCTATCTCTGTTTCGGATTTTTTTCCTGAATGAGGAGGTCTCGAAGACAGGAGAAAACACTCATATTTCAGTTTTTGGACTAAAAGATATTGGAACTGGAATGATGTCTACCACCCAGTTTTTGGTTTTTTTTGTAAATCACCAAAAAGGCAGTCTTTTTACATCTCTGTTTCAAGCATAATTTTCCTAATAAGGAAATCCTGGGGGATGGAAAACGATGTCTTAGCTCTTGGTTGTGTGAAATGGTTGAGAGGATCAAGGTACCTCTATTCTCTTCAGTAGTAACTCCATTACCCCTCCTAAAAAAAGGGGAAAATGTAGTTTTTTGGAATGCATTACGCATATACTATGTAACTTTCTATGACTTAATACACAACTTTAATTTTTTGTTTGGAAAAAAAATTTGCATTCTCCAGTCTATTTCAATTGCATCCTTTCGTCAATGCATTTGCTTATCAATGGTCGGTTTTGTTAAAATTAATGTTCCAAATTTATCAATACATTTATTTGGTCAATAAGCTTGTCAAAATATGTACAGAGTTTTTCCAATCAAATTTCACGACAGAATAGGTATTCCCCTGCAGGTCCAAAAGGAGCTAAAATGTTTAAAATTTATTTCTTTAATTCGGGATCACTTTACCATCAAGAAAAGGGCTAAATTCAATTCGATGTATTTATAGATTTAGGCACGTTTTCTCAGATTAATAATACAACACACATATCAAATATTTAGAATAAAATGATAAGTAAATGTATAATAAAACTTAGTAATATATGCCCAAAAAATAAGGCGTCCTGAAACATTTATGAAGATCTCGAAATTAAGGGTAACATTTATCGCAGTTTCTTGAAATAAAATGTCAAAATTTTAGTTAATGGCTTTCTTGCATATCCGGTGGAGATCATTTTTTGTACGAATCATTTGCCTCTTGTGAGTGTCTGGTGATGGAAACATCCGAATGTTTGATTCTATCTTATTTTTTTCATTCAAGATTATTCATGTTGCTCTATTTTACTATGATATGTGGACAACCCTAGTTTTCTTCTCAGGGTTGCTTTGTCACATGAGAAAATGTTATTTCGGATTATTACAAGATAATAGTTACTATGTATTACCAATAATTATTGGTATTACATATTGGAAATGTCCATTTTCTCATCTCTAAATCGATATACCTAGTGGCTGCAACTGATAACCTTTAGTCGATTTTTCTAAAAATTTATCTTACAATTGTCATATTTATAATTATAAATAAATTTTATAGTTATAAAAATATATTTTATTATATAATAATTAATTTATTATTATTATTTTTATTGATTATGAAATTTAAAGTACATTTTTTCAATTTAAAAATTATATCAACCTCTCCTTGCACCTTTTGGGGCAATTACTAGTTTATTCTATTCATAGAAAGCTTCATCGCCCACGTTTTCTGTTTCACCCTTGAAATTCCATTACCGCCAAGGAAACATGCAAACTTAAATTCTACGATAAAAGTGGAGATATACGTTGCATATCTCTATAATAAAATACACAGAGGAGATATCCATGGAATGGTTATGAATGATCGGGGAGAGATACGGGGTACACGGAGGAGATATCCATGGATTGGTTAAGAATGATTGGGGACAGTGAGATTGGGTATAGTGTCACACTTTCCTGAAAAATAAGGATAGAACTAGAGATTCGTTGTCATCGTTGATTTTTACTTCGTTTGATCTGCTTCATTTCCCACGTCTGTTATTATATTATTCAGATCCATCGCCCCAACTAAAACCTCAGTGCTAGATCAGATTCTTATCTTCTAGACTATTTCTCTTCTAGACACAACAAAATATATGCATTTTTATTCCTCTAATTGCCTGTGATTTTTCCATGCCTCTCCCATTGTATTCCTCCATGGTTACATGCGAATTCACATGTCACTATCTCCCTTTAATTGCTTGAATTTCCCCCTTTTTGGAGTTATATGTGATCGAGTGTGGTTGCATGGAAGGTTACCTAAACTGAAATTTTGACCCACCATCCTCCATACTCTATATATTTCATAATCAAATCTTTGATACCTCATAACTTCACGCCATAGTGAAACTATGAAGCCACAACTTATCATAATTCTGTTTAAAAGAAGCATTACCAAAACCAAACATTATGATGCCTTTAGCCCTTTTGTTCTTAGCTTATCGCCTATACATCATAGGACCACTTTTTGTGACTATTGGTGTAACACTTAGGTGTTGCAGTGTCAGACCCTTCATCCATCGTAACTCTATTTAAAATAAACATTACGAAACTATGAAATTCCAATGTATTTAGCTCCTCTTCTCTTATCTTTCTTATCTAATTTCCTCCATAGAACCAAGTTCCATGACAAGTGGCTTGGTGCCTGGGTTCTAAAGCCTTCGGTCTCCTGTTGAGGGTCTATCTCTTAGTGTTATCCACTTTCGACCTTAGATCTTCATATTTCCACATCCAAATGCTAACAACGCATCAAATATCCTTTCATTGGAATTTCTTCAAATTGGAATTAAAACAAAGTTACAGTTCCTCCTTCCTCCAATATTTTATATAGCACTTAGGTGCTCATCCCACTCTATGCCCTTGGTTCTTTTGGGTCCTTCTGACCAAGTGCCACTTAATCATCGGAGGCCCCTTATATAAGATTTTTTTTGAATTTCGAATTCACAGGGGTTCTGAAATCTCTTCCCTCTGAAATACCGACCTCTAAGATAGTGTCATGTTGAGGTCATCCTCTCCACATGGGGTCTCTTGAGTGGTGACATGTGTCATACGGATTTTCCCCACTAGGCCACCTAAAAATGTTGAAACTGACTGACAAGTGTCCTTCACACTACCATGTCATGTTGACATCACCTGCCTCATAATATTTTCAGAGCGAGTCATCTGTTTCCATGTGTCCTTCGTGTTAGACCCCTATAAATTTTTTGACAAGAAAAGTAAGGGGCTAAATTATTTTTTGAGCCTTCAAGGAATGCATCTTCCTTGAAGACACATCATCCTTGAAGTCTCCTGTGCCTTTGCGTTTGATAAAATTCCCTCTACTGACTCCCTTTATAAGGTCCCACTAATGATAAAAATTGTGCTCCAGAACGCCTTTATCTACCCCTTGCACCCCTGCAGAATTCCTCCCTTAGTCCCTCTAAATTCTCACAAAATCCTCCTTTGAACCTTCCAAATACCCCTTGTTTGGTTTGAGTATCACCTTTTCTTCTATCATTTCCCCCCTCTAGCCTCAAATTTCATTAAAATGGCCCAAAAACCACAGTCCCCATATATGTGGGCCTAGCCGCTTTCAGACAAACCCCTGCACTTTTCCCCTCCACGTGACCCAATGCCGAGACCAGGTGCCAAGGCGAAAGGCGCTTATCTCAATTGAATATCGGGCACTTTTTAAACCGTAGATCTCTGCAGATCGGACCGTCATCGCAATGCTCGATAGCACCCTTAGCCCACTCTGTTTGCCACCCGATCGCATCTCAGCCATCTAGTCAGTTCGCAGATCAACGGTTCGTATTTCACCCACCCGGTGGTCCCTGCAACCGTGCACTATGCAAAAATTGGTGGTTTATATCGCACCACCTTTGAGAGGTGGGTGGTATTTTTCATCTGGCCAGCAATTCCACTCATCGCACAATGCGTGGCAACGACACTATTTCAAAACCGCCCGCTCATCGCGCATTATCATTCGGCACAAGACAGGGAGGGATATGCATATCAGCCGTCCAATCTGCGATCACCCATCTAATGGTGATCACTCCATGAAGTTGCGCGGAAGTTAACCCAAGTCATCCGTACCCCTGGCCCACTGTCCATCGCTCTCTAATGTGTTTCCCACTATCAATCTCTTTCTGAGATCGAACAGTCCAGATTTATTTACACGCCCACCATTGACCATCCCCCGCCATGTCACCAATCCATGTGTTCCATCGTATATTCACCTGTCCCTCCACATATACTCCATTCCAAGGTTGATATTTAAGGTTTTTCATTTTATTTTCAATCTACGCCACCTTACAACTGTATTTCCCACTATTTCCACCACACTGCAAGTCTCCCACAGCATTCCTCACCATTCCCCCATTGATTGCATCACCATCTCGCAGGCCACCAAAGCATCCCCAACATTATTTTCTTAACAAATTTTGTGTTTTGCAGGGTTATCAGGTGGTGAAAGCCACCATGATTACATAGTCTTTATTACAGTGGCTGGAAATGAAGAAAGGACCGTGTGTAGAAGTAACGAAGTAAAGCCTAGGAAGGTGATTGATATGATCGCCATTTAAAGAGAAGGGTCAAACTCTACGAAACCTTCCTAGAGCCATCAAAGCACCAGATCGAAGACATCATGGAGCACACAGAGGGTACAACACGTAGAAATTTATGTATATCAGGGTTTTCACATCAGCAGAATGTTTTCTCCATAAAGGACAGAGTGCCCATGCAGCTCTCATCCTATGCCATGTTCTAAAGAGATTTTCCAGCCCTGACAACAGTCCTGTGCTACCAGAGCATTTGATTCAGAGTATGGCAGACCCTAGCATCATTGATTTCCCTTTTAGTTTATTCACCAAAAGTACTTCAGATTGCTACAACAGAGTACATTAGAGATATATCGAAGTAAATGGAAGCCTGGAAAAGACCACTCTCCCACCCAAAGAGTGCCATAGATAAATGCACAAGGTTTAAACAGAATGGGCTTCGGCCCTCTTTCTGTTCTGAGTTGAATGCTTCATTTAGTGTTTCACCTACCTTCTTCGCTCCGCGGGAGCTATAAATTCATGAAGAAACTCATTGTAAAGGTTTTTGATAAGTTATTAGAGAATTACAAGTTGTTTCTTTTGAGACAAAGTCTCTGTGTAAAGTTGTAGGATAGGCCGAGGAAAATGTTTTCATATTGAGTATCTAGCTATTGGCAATGTTGTACTCGACTGGTGTTGCTTTTTAATATGACAAGCACATTTCTTTGGATGCTGATCTAAAGCAGCGGTGATGTTTTTCTGTCTCTATGTTTTATTTCATTTCATTTCGTTTCTACTGTCTTGCATCAGAAAACTGGCATAGGATTTACCCTTGTTAGGTACCCTATGTTTCTGCTCTCCTCGCCTTCAATGTTTTCTACTAAATTTGTTATCTAAGAATTGATTTCAGTTAATTTAACTAGTGTAGTGGATGTTATTTGATGTATGAATTGAATGGATTAGTTATTAGATGTTCTTGTCAGGATTCAGCTGGAAGATTTTGGAAACTGGGGATTAGAGTTAGCCCTGTCCACTAGGATCCTTGTGCAACCAGCTGGCCTTTCTAAGATCCCTCAAGCTGGAGGCCAAAGCATTGAGAGTTCGAAGTCTCTCTCTAATCTCAGGCCTTTAACTTTGTTCCCTAAACCTTTCTTGTTCCTCCTCCCCCACCATTCCATACTACGCAATCATCTTTAAGATCCAATGTTTTATATGACTAGCCCAATTGAAATCCTGCATATTGATTAGAAAGAAAATCCTTTCCTGACTCCATTGCTCGATGGTTTTGGATGCTCCCTGAAACACTTCACCTCTGCCTTATTCCTTTTTTCTCATCCTTGTCTTACATTGAACCCTTCTTTCTTGATAACCAACAACCAAACAAATAACCAAACAAACAAACCTTGTGCCTATAACTAGCCTAATATCTTAACCTTTGAGCTTTAAAGTCATATATCTTTGAAAATCATAGAGAGATCCCTCTCTGGACCCAGGAGGGCTAGATCTTGAGGTCTGAAAGTGGTTTTATGTTGTCTCATCTTTTGGTCTCGCCAATCTAGCCAAAACATGGGAACCCCAACATAATGGTGACTTCGCTGGGGAATTTCTATGTATTTCTCACCTTACTACATCATAAGAGCCTCAAAAGCCTACAATCTCTATTTAGGTTGGCAGTTAAACATTCCTATTCACAAATCAACCTCTATACCAATTTTTGTGTTCTCCCACACTCTTAGACAGAGTCTGGAAAGGGCCAGGTAGCCTCCAGATCTCACACTCTTTCAGAGGTGACATATCTGGTAAATTCCCTCCCAGTCAATCTCTTGTTAGATTTTGCTGTGTTTTCAAGATATCCTTGAAAAGGGACATCTCATAAGCACTATGGTGGACACAGTACCCCACAAAAAACATCCTAAATCTTCCACCTGGCGACTCCATAATTCCTAAACAATTCAAAGACTCCACTAGTGATAATTAGGCCTGCTGATTATCTTGGTTCACATAAGACTCCGTTGGGAAACCAAAATCCCATTACAACATCAACCACAATAGAAGTAACAAGTAGGGTTAAGCTGCTTGGGTGGACAATAGCATTATGGCTTCAAGAACCATTCACACAAGAGCTTATCCTAACCCAAACCCACCTGAAATAGTTGAAAATCTTGAGAGCATCCTCAAGAGATCTCCTACACCTAAATAATCAACTATTTCCAGCCACATCCATAGAGCTAATTCTACACCAGAATACTTTACAGCTCTATTAGACCAACTTTTTGACCTAGACATTCAAAACAACTTACCTAGAACTAGGTCATTCAATGCCCTAGACCAGCCGGACCTTGAGTTTCCCGGTTCACCGACTCAAAGTGGTAAACACATTAGGGATGGAGAGACCCCTCCATCTACACCTCCTGATATTCACCTCATTCAGAACTTGGGACTCATTCATCCTAGATATGCTCATCAGTTTTCTGTTGGTCCTAATATCCCTGCCATCCATATATCAGCTGCTCCAGCCAATCCCTTACCTCGTCAAAACATCATCATGGTAGCCTGGTAAACACCTATGGTTTTACCTCAGCCTCTAGTACCCTTACCCAATGATTATCATAAAAAATACCACACTTCATTGCAAAAGAGTCTACCACAGCCCAACACCATGTAGATAGGATGGAAGATTCTTTTGACTACATGGAAATAGATGATGATACAATCAAAATGAGAATCTTTGCCCAGAGCTTAGGAGGTGATGTGAAGAAATGGTTCAAAGGCCCACATCATAATAGTATCCAAGGCCTCCCAACTTTATATCATACCTTCATAAACAAATGGGAAGCTAAGGCAAACCCTCTCCAAATCCTAGCAGAATACAAGAACCTGAAAAGAAACGTGGGAGAGAGTGTCCAGGCCTACTCTACAAGATTTAACATCATTTATAATGCTCTTCCACCACACATGAAACCTCCCCTAGGAGTGTTTTTAGTGAAGTACCCTGAAGGCTTAGATGTTGACATGGCCTACTAGCTTAGGGAAAGGGATTACAACACATTGGAAGACATGAAAAATGGAGTAGTGAGTGTAGAGGCAAATCTGATTTAGAAAAAAGCAATTTTGAGAGCTGAGAAAAGGGTAACATATAGAGATGACAATGTAGCTTCCACATCTGATCCAAATTATGACCGCTTATCTAAAAATGTGGAAAAGCTACAACAAATGATGGAAAAAATGGTTGTCACAGTTAGTAACCAAAACATAAATAAAAAACATAGCCAAAACCAGAACTTTAGAAGAAACAACACCACTCCCAACAGACAAAGAGAATCAGATCAGCAAGTCATTCCCCCATTCCAAGAGAAATTTCTTGATGAAGATGAGGGAATTGTAGAAGAGTCTGAGGGAGACACAATAAACATGTTTGAAACAGAAAATTCAATCCACAACTGTTACACAGAAGAAGATCATCCCTCACCCTCATATTGGGATGAGGAATGGTCAATCTGAGGATTACAGGTTAGGATTTGAAAAGGCCATGATGCAGGTCAGAGAACAATATGAACTTAGAAGCAAAAAGAGCTTAGATACTACCAAACCAAAGGCTTCTGAGGTTACAATCAAAAAAATTCCTGAGAAAACCTCTAAGGTGATTGCTGAAAGTAACAAATTAGCAGCTGAGAGTTCTGTAAAGAACAAAGAAAAGGACAACCAAAACACTGATAAACAAGGTAAACCAACAAGCAGTACTAACACTAGAGTTAGTACTCCTGATAAAACAGTTTCTAACACTATACATAGTGAGAATCAGCACACTGATTCAGCCACCAAGGTGGTGACTAACAATACAGAGTTGAACATTCCAAAGAGTCAGTCCACTTTCAATTTGGAGAGTGAGATTGCAAAAATTAAAATCTCTATCCCACTCTCTGAGCTGGCCACTCAGGATGTATGTAAAGGCCAAATTTTTTAAAGCATTAAATTTAGGTGAGAACAGTGACACTGTAAATCTGAGTGATGATCAACCTACCCTTCTGTTTGTTCCAAAGATAGAAGGAAATTTTTAGGAAGGGGTAGTGCCACCTTTCTATATCAGTCTCAATATCCATGATAAGATTCTCCACAATGCAATGCATGATTCTGGGGCATCACACAAACTGATGCCTAAAGTAGTGATGGAAAGACCAGGCCTAGAGATAACCCGTCCCTATAAAGACTTATATTCATTTTATTCTAGTAGGGTAAAGTGTCTTGGCCTAATCAAAGATTTATGTGTGAGCATTACCCAGATTCCAGCCAAGTGTATGGTCATGGATGTTGTTGTGGCAGATGTGCCACCCAAGTATGGCATGTTATTATCAAGATCATGGGGAGCCAAGCTGCAAGGAACAATGCAGATGGATGGGGCTTATGCCACAATCCCAATCTTTGGCCAACTTAGAAGACTGTACAAAGAGGCACAAATGAAATTCCTGGTTAGTAGCCCCGAATAGCCTGAAAATTCACCATTATACTCTGTACATACATACCTTGAATCCTTTATCCTTTGTAATGATGAATCCTCAGAAGGGCCAGAGTCCCAAAACAGAGATACAAACAAGGAAACAGAACCCATGGACTTTAACATAATGGCTACTCTAGACTTAGAGGAGAAAGACGTAGATTTTTTTTATCAATGCACTGAAACAAAAACTCAAAGTGAACCAGAAATAGAATGCAATCATCTAACTAGTCGCCTCTTTGATCTCCACACCCATGATGAAAAACAAAACAACCCACAACCTACTGCAGCTCCTATAATGCAATATAATGGCGAACCCAGCTGTAGGGAAGGAAGTGATGATGAAATGAAAAATGAACCCTTGTGGGAGATGAATTTCGATGGGTCATTCACCAAGAGAACTGCTGGGGCAGGAGTGTGGATACATAACATAGAGAGTGGTTATGCAGGAAGCCATGCATGTAAACTGCACTACAAATGTACAAACAACATTGCTGAGTACGAGGCTCTTATCCTAGGCTTAAACCTGTTGAAAAAATTAGGAGCCCGTAGGATAACTGTGCATGGTGAGATGATCATTAAACAGGTGAATGGTGAATACACAGGGAAACATCCTAGACTGAGAGCCTATAGGAATGACGCCATGGATCTATTGAGAACCTTTGTAGAATACGATCTGGTGTTTATCCCTAGAGGTCAGAATGAAATTGAAAATGGAATAGCCTGCATGGCTAGTTCATATATTAAGCCTCCCAGTGACCAACAGATCATTATTTAGACCAAATTCAGACCTGCAGTGTCGGAAAATGAAAAATATTGGCAGGTCTTTGAGGGCGATAAACAGATTGAAGATTTCCTGGTAGGCAGAAATGAGTTTGAATTTTCTGATTCAAACTCTAAATCTGACAGCAGCTGCCTAAGTGAAGAGTCCTTAGATGAGGAAGAAACACCCTGTAACATAGAAGTAAATGCTTTAAACGAACATATTGGAAATCCAAACGAAGAATGTGAAAATGCAGATAGTGAAGAATTAGAGGTGTTGCAGACCAAAGATAAGAACATACCTCGAGTTCTGGCACCTTTAGAAGACCTTTTTTACTTTGATGATGTAGCAAAAAAGTCCACTATAGAACATGCAGACTCTGATGTTGAGGAATGCAACATAGGCACTGAAGATAAACCCAAGCTGATCAAATTGGCTAAGTCCCTGCCTAAAAACATGAAATAGAAATACATTTACCTATTCAAGGAATTCATTGATGTGTTTGATTGGAGTTATGAGGACTTAAGGGCCTACGACACAAACATCATACAGCGTAAAATACCCTTGAAATAAAATCAGAAGCCCTTTAGACAAAAGCTTCGTAGGATAAACCCAAAACAATTTCCTGCAGTTGAAAAAGAGATTAAGAAAATGTATGAGTTAGGTATAATTGTGCCTGTGAGGTTCTCTGATTGGGTTTCAAACCTAGCGGCTATGAGAAAGAAAACAGGGGAGATCAGATTATGCATATATTTCAGGAATCTCAATAGAGGCTCACTCAAAGACAACTACCCTTTGCCTAAAATGGAACATATTCTTTAGAGGGTAGTAGGCTCTAAAAGGATCTCCCTGCTAGATGGTTTTTCAGGATACAACCAAGTCTTAGTAATCCTGAAGACCAACTCAAAACAGCCTTTACCACTCCATGGGGCACTTTTATGTATGTAAAGATGCCTTTTGGGCTAATGAACGCTGGTGCAACCTTCCAAAGAGCAATGGACATAGATTTTTCAGATGAAATAGGACACTTCATTTTCATCTACCTAGATGACATAATAGTCTATTCCAAGACTGAGGAAGAACATTTAGAACACCTGAGAAGAGTGTTTGAAAAATGTAGAAGGTTTGGTCTGTCACTGAATCCTAAAAAGTCTATATTTGGGCTGCAAGAAGGTAAGCTTCTTGGCCACATCATATCTAATAAGGGGATTAGGATAGACCCACAAAGAGTTGAGGGAATACTACAAATCACACACCCAAGAAACATCAAAGAGTTACAATCCTTCATTGGGAAAATCAACCTCCTCAGGAAGTTTATTCCCAATTTAGCTGAACACCTTAGGAATATGAATAACATGTTGAAGAAAGGTGTAGGAGTTAAGTGGACTATTGAAGCCAAGAAATATTTTGAATTTGTTAAACTTGCACTCACCCAGGCTCCTGTTCTAATCAGCCCAGATTTCTCAAAAGATTTCCTGATTTTTTCATTTGCCTCAAAGCATACAATAGCTGCAGTTCTACTGCAGAAAAATCCAGAAGGAATGGAACAGCCCATTTCTTTCTTCATCAAAGCACTCAGGGATGCACCCTTGAGATACAACATAATGGAAAAACAGGCCTATGCCTTAATCAAGGCCTTGAAAGACTTCAGGGTGTACATATTGCATTCCCACACCATAGCCTATGTGCCTAGCATAATGGTCAAAGATATCTTGTCCCAAGACCCAGATGGGAAGAGGGGAAAATGGATTGTTGTGATCTTAGAATGCAACCTTGAGATAAAACCCACCAAACTGATCAAAGTTCAGGGCTTAGCTCAACTAATGGCTGAATCAAACCTACAAGCCCTAGACATTAACATGATAGATGCCTTGGATGAGCAGCAGGGATTACCTGATCCCATTATTGAGGAGAAGTTTCAAAGCTCTCCTTGGTATTCTGACATTCTATATGTGCTTACACACCTCAATGCCCCTCCTGAACTGTCAAAGACCAAGGCCAGATTCTTAAAGCTAAAATCCAAAAACTATTTCATAATGATTGAAGGCCTATACTGGAAAAATATAAATGGCCTATTGCTTAAATGTTTGTCTGATTTTGAAGCATAAAATGTTAAGCAGGAATTCCATGCAGGAGAGTGTGGAGGCCACCTAAACTGGAAAGCCACTGCAAACAAAATACACAGAGCTGGCTACTATTGGCCTACACTCTTCAATGATATCTATAAGATGGTAATTTCCTGCCACAAATGAAATATTTTTGAAGTCAAAAGAAAACTCCTCCCCTTACCTCTATAACCCATCACTGTTGAAGGTCCCTTTCTGCAATGGGGTCTAGATTTCATAGGAGAAATCCACCTTGCTTCTTCTGCACAGCACAAATGGAACCTAACAGCCACATACTACTTCACTATGTGGATAGAGGCTATACCTACTAGAAATGCCACAGATTAATTCATCATTAGGTTCCTAGAAGGTCATATCCTCTCTCGGTTTGGCTACCCAAGGAAAATAATAACTGATAATGCTGCTACTTTCGGATCCAAGAAAATGGTTGATTTTTGTCACAGGTATCAAATAGCACTCATTCATTCAACTGCCTATTACCCTCAAGGTAATGTATTAGCAGAATCTTCAAACAAGAGCCTCGTTACCATCATCAAAAAGCTACTGGAAGAGAAAAAAAAGTCATGGCATAACAAGTTAGTGCATGCCCTATGGGCTGACAGGCTTACAACAAAGAAATCCATTGGCATGTCACCATACCAGCTTGTCTATGGAACAGAAGCAGTGTTTCCTACCAGCCTTGAGGTACCAGTGATCAAGTTGGTCCAGGAGATTCAAACAGAAGAAGATAGCATGGTGAGGAGAATAAACCAAACAATTCACCTCCAGAAAACAAGAGAAGAGGTCTATAACAGAGCTGTGAAAGTTCAGGGGAACATAAAGAAGTTGTTTGACAGAAGAACTAAGGCCTATGATTTCAAAATTGGAGATAAATTTCTGAAGTGGGACTCAAGAAGAGAGGACAAAGGAAAACACAACAAGTTTGATAATTTGTGGCAAGGTCCCTACATCATCCAGGCCACTGTGGGTCCAAATGCCTTTTTTCTACAGGAGTTAGATGGTACAAAGCTGTTTGGGGGTCCTGTCAATGGCAGGATGCTCAAACACTACTTCTGCTAATTTCCAATCTCCAGTTTCCATTTCCATTGTACATACCATTACAGTGTTTGTTTTCAAAAAAAAAAAAGGGGGGGGGGAGAGGTTCATACATGCTCAAAACATGAACCTATGAAGTGAAAATATTGGCTCTAACATGATCAAAACCTCAGCTAGAGAAAGTAAAGATAGCTAGTTCAAACATGCCCAAAACAGGGACCAGGAAAGAAGAAAGAAGAATTATCTCTAACAAGCCCAAAACCGGAGCTCAATGAAGAAGAGAGAGTGACTCTAACAAGCTCAAAACTTGAGTCACAAAAGAAAGAGGGATGCTTCAATCTTCAAATTTCAAGCCTTCAAAGTTTTGTTTCAGTCTTCTACAAGTTTCTGTCCATGTGCAACTGTCCTTATGCCTTGGATCCACAGCAAACTAGACTGTCTAATCCTAGTTTGATTGTTTTTTAAATTTTTGTCGTAGAATATAGAGAAGAAATATGTTGGACAGTCTAATCCCAGCAGATATTAGATTAGGTAGAGAAACATATGATACCAACAGTCCAATCTGGTCTCATGGAGTAATAAGGGTAGAAATAGAATAGGTTTATTTTCTTGTTTGTAGAAAATAAAAAGATGTAAAGGGTCTGCTAGCTCGAATGCACCCTGGAAGAGAAATGCTAGGATTGTAGGTGGGTAGGCAGATTGGTGGGGTAATGTTTCTGCTAAATTGATGTCTTCACAATTGTGGCAGCTGACAATCAAAGAAGAAAGGTGGCTCAAGCAGCAGGCATCTGGCCTACACCAAAGATCATTTTCTAAATTCTTGACTCCTTCAAGAAGAAGCCATCCCCATGTGGAGCCACTGTTAGCCCCCTATAAATTTTTTGACAAGCAAAGGAAGGGGCTAAATTGTTTTCTAAGCCTTCAAGGAATGCATCTTCCCTGAAGACACATCATCCTTGAAGTCTCCTGTGCCTTTGCCTTTGATAAAATTCCCTCTGCTGACTCCCTTTATAAGGTCCCACTGATGATAAAAATTGTGCTCCAGGAGGCCTTTCTCTACCCCTTGCACCCCTGCAGAATTCCTCCCTTAGTCCCTCTAAATTCTCCCAAAATCCTCCTTTGAACCTTCCAAATACCCCTTATTTGGTTTTAGCCCCTTTTCCTCCATTGTTTCCCCCCTTTAGCCTCAAATTGCGTTAAAATGGTCCAAAAACCACAGTCCCCATATATGTGGGCTTAGCCCCTTTCGGCCAAACCCCTGCACTTTTCCCCTCCACGTGACCCAACGCCGAGACTAGACGCCAAGGCGAAAGGCACTTATCTTAGTTGAATATCGGGCACTTTTTAAACCCTAAATCTCTGCAGATCGAACGGTCATCACAATACTCCACAGCTCCCGTATCCCACTCCATTTGCTGCCCGATCGCATCTCAACCATCCAGTCAGTTCGCAGATCAACGGTTCGTATTTCACCAGCCCGGTGGTCCCCGCAACCGTGCACTATGCAGAAACCGACGGTTTGTATTGCACTGCCTTTGAGAGGTGGGCAGTATTTTTCATCTGGCTAGTTGTTCTAGTCATCACACGACGCGTGGCAGCGACACTATTTTAAAACCGCTCGCTCATCACCCGTTATCGTTCGACACAAGACACAGAGCGATATGCATATCATCCGTCCGATTTGCGACCGCCCATCCAACGGTGATCGCTCCATGAAGTTGCGCAGAAGTTAACCCAAGTCATCTGTGCCCTTGGCCCACTATCCATCGCTCTCCGACGTGTTTCCCACCGTCGTCCTCCTCCTAAGATCGGATGGTCCAGATTTATTCACATGCCCGCCGTTGACCGTCTCCCGCCATGTCACCAGTCCACGTGTTCCATTTTATATTCGCCCGTCCCCTCATATATACTCCATTCCAAGGTCTATATTTAAGGTTTTTCATTTTATTTTCCATCTGTGCCACCTTCCAACTATATTTCCCACTGTTTCTGCCACACTGCAAGTCTCCCACAACATTCCTCGCCATTCCCCAATTGATTGCATCATCATCCCGCAGGCCACCAAAGCGTCCCCAACATTGTTTTCTTAACAAGTTTTGTGTTTTGCAGGGTTATCGAGTGGTGAAAGCCACCATGATTACACAGTCTTTATTACAGTAGCCGAAAATGCTGAAAGGACCGTGTGAAAAAATAACAAAGAAAAGCCTAGGAAGGTGATTGATATGATCGCCATTTAAAGAGCAGGGTCAAACTCTACGAAACCTTCCTAGAGCCATCAAAGCACCAGATCGAAGACATCATGGAGCACACAGATGGTACAACGCACAAAAATTAATGTATATCGGGGTTTTCACATCAGCCGAATATTTTCTCCATAAAGGACAGAGTGCCCATGCAGCTCTCATCCTATGCCGTGTTCTAGAGAGATTTTCCAGCCCTGACAACAATCCTGTGCTACCAGATCATTTGATTCACAGTATGGCAGACCCTAGCATCATTGATTTCCCTTTTTCTTTATTCACCAGAAGTACTTCAGATTGCTGCAGCAGAGTACATCAGAGATATACCGGAGTAAATGGAAGCCTAGAAAAGACCACTCTCCCACCCAAAGAGTGCCAGAGATAAATGCACAAGGTTTAAACAGAATGGGCTTCGGCCCTCTTTCTGTTATGAGTTTAATGCTTCATTTAGTGTTTCACCTACCTTCTCCACTCCGCGGGAGCTATAAATTCATGAAGAAACTCATTGTAAAGGTTGTTGATCAGTTATTAGAGAATTAAAAGATCTTTATTTTGAGACAAAGTCTCTGTGTAAAGTTGTATGATTGGCTGAGGAAAATGTTTTCAGACTGAGTATCCAACTATTGGCAATGTTGTACTCGACTGGTGTTGCTTTTTAATATGACAAGCACATTTCTTTAGATCTTGATCTAAAGCAACGGTGATGTTTTTCTGTCTCTGTGTTTTATTTCATTTCGTTTCGTTTCTACTGGCTTGCATCAGAACATTGGCATAGGATTTACCCTTGTTAGGTACCCTATGTTTCTGCTCTCCTCGCCTTCAATGTTTTCTACTAAATGTGTTATCTAAGAATTTATTTTAGTTAATTTAACCAGTATAGTGGATTTTATTTCCTGTTGTCTGATGTATGAATTGAATGGATCAGTTCTTAGATGTTCTTGTTAGGATTCAGCTGGAAGATTTGGGAACACTGGGGATTAGAGTGAGCCCTGTCTACTAGGATCCTTGTGCAACCAGCTAGCCTTTCTAAGATCCCTCAAGCTGGAGGCCGAAGCATTGAGAGTTAGAAGTCTCTCTCTAATCTCAGGGCTTTAACTTTGTGCCCTGAACCTTTATTGTTCCTCCTCCCCCACCATTCCATACTACGCAATCATCTTTAAGATCCAATGTTTTAGATGACTAGCCTAATTGAAAGCCCGCATATTGATTAGCAAGCAAATCCTTTCCTGACTCCATTGCCCAATGGTTTTGGATGCTCCCTGGAACACTTCACCTCTGCCTTATTCCTTTTTTCTCATCCTTGTCTTACATTGAACCCTTCTTTCCTGATAACCAGCAATCAAACAAACAAACCTTGTGCCTATAACTAGCCTATTATCTTAACCTTTGAGCTTTAAAGTCATATATCTTTGAAAATCATAGAGAGATCCCTCTTTGGACCCAGGAGGGCTAGATCCTAAGGTCTGAAAGTGGTTTGATGTTGTCTCATCTATTGGTCTCGCCAATCTGGCCAAAACATGGGAACCCCAACACTTCGGAGGAAAGAGAAAGGGTCCTTGGGGTCCTTGGTTTTGTGATGTTTTCCTTTGTATTTCCCCTTCTCTGCAACTTCAGTGCTTTCAAAGGAATTTACAGTTTTGAGGAGTTACAGAATTTTGATCCCCGATGTTTTGAAGTGACCAATCCTTCTGAAATTTAAGTTATGATATCAACTTGATTTGAAATTCCTCTTCCAATATTTGGTTCTGATTATTGACTCCAGAGATTTTAGTTTTCCCTTTTGATTTTGGCCTCAAATATTTCATTTCTTCCCTTTTCGACTCCTTTTTGAATTTCTTCTCCTGATTTTCACCTCTCCTTTTTTTCTTTCCCCATAGTCAACCAAGATTTCTCCCATCATGCTTTGTACCAATGACGAAAAATTAGACCATTTGACACAAACGGAAAATAAAAACACTAGTTTTAAGTATAATTTAAATATTTAATGCTTTTAATTTTTTAATTTTTTTTATTAATTTGATTCAAAATTTGATTAAAATTATAAATATAAAATATTAAACGTGTTATTTTTTTTAAATGTTTGTATTTTTAAAATTGTAATTTAAATAGAAATGCAATTCATTAATAATTCTTTTCTATGGTTATCAATTCTAAAGTAAAATATTTAAAATGATTCTAAATTTTATGTAATAAATTATTAATTTTAAATTAGAAATTAATAATAATTAATTAATATGATTAATTCATTTCATTTCAAAATTTATGATTTTTCATAAATAATTTGAGTTAGAATATATATATATATATATATATATATATATATATATATATATATATATATAGAGAGAGAGAGAGAGAGAGAGAGAGAGAGAGAGAGAGAGAGAGAGATTATAAAATTCATCATTTCCTTGAAATTCTAAGACCAAGTGTTAATGTTCGAGGGTATTAACATAATCAAATATTCATTTTAAAATCATAGATATCAATCTAATCTATAAGTAGTGTAGCATTTAGTTATTTATCTATATGGGAAAAAGTTAAAAATAAAAGAGATGTAATTTGAAATTTTGATATATCTCAAGATTCAATATATCAAAAATAAAAAACAATATTATAAATATATATATATTTGGAATTTGCAAAGTTGGATCTATACCTATGTAGTTTAAATGACAATAGATTTTCCTAGTATATTTAAAGATATATTGAGAATGGATATATTCAAAGTAATAAAAGAAATATGTAACTCATGATATATACCAATAACACTATAAATCTATCTTAATTTTGGATCAAAACCCTTAGGTACAAATTTTTTTCTGAAGTTTTATGTTCTAAAAGGACGTTTGCATCTCCACATATGTTGTCCCTATCAGAGCATGTTAGTTATCTTCAACTTTGGCCCACTATCGGTCACCCACACCTCTTATTCATGTTTTTCCCAATATGTTTCCTCACCTCAACTATCATATTCATGCTTTGGGTTGGGGATTATATGACAATGGGGTTAGAGGGAACTATTAGGAAAAATATAAATAGAAGTGGAGGGGAAAGGGAGTGAAACACTTAGAAAAATATGAAAAGAAAAAATATAACTCTATTCATATTTTTCCCAATATTTACACTTACCCCCACCCTAATGTATCCATGTTTTGAGGAATATTGGGAAAAACATGAATATGAAACCCAAATAGAATTATATTGATGTTTTTCCCACTATTTCCCACTTACCCCCACCCTAATGTATCCTTGTTTTGGGATACGGGTTGGGAAAACATTGGGTCAAACATAAGTGATTTATACTCATGTTTTTCTCAATATTCATGGCACCCCCACCCCAAGATATATGAGGGTACGTGTGGGGAGGTTTATTCGGAAAAGTATCAATATTGGGAAATATTGGGAAAAACAAGAATAGAAAAATGTATTTATGTTTTGTCTAACATCCCCCTTAACCCTATTTGAAAATATGAATATATAAGGGTAGGTATGGGGTCGATATTGAGAAAATATTTAATAGAGTAGAAATTGGAGGAAACATTGGGAAAACATGAAAATTGAATATAGATCATAAAAATCTTGAAAATGTTGTACAATATCATAAAAGAGGTTCGAGGACAACATTGTTATATATTCAATACTTAAAAAATCACTTCTATAAAGACAATAAAAGGAAATTACAAGAGCCAGATAGGTAACCTAGAAAATGACATAATGCCATTACATTTCGCTGTTGTAATTAATAGGTTGTCAAATAAATGTTTTCAAGGGGTCTCAACCCCTTTGAAATCGCATTCAATGTTTCTATGGACACTCTTGCCATTGAGAGTAATTTGTTTCGACTCTTGTGAGTTGCTTCCTATGGTTTTGGAAAAAGGTACAAAAAAAGATAGTGTGTTACACACTGAATAATTGATGACTGTTTGTTGGGAATCCAAAAGGGATGATAATTCTGGTCAAAAAATGTAGAAATTGATTCAAAGTTTAAATGCAAGGCAACTGTAAGCTTTTTTACCCCAGTACTTTCACATGTTACTAATTGCTTGTTTAATTGTAGAAATTGAAAAGGTGTTCGGAGAGAATGTTGAACAAGGTTGTAGAAATTCATTCCTTTTAGATTTCTTACATATCTAGAAAGCCCTTGTGTAAATGCATGTACAATGGAGGAAACTCCGAAAATCACTTGGTGGTATTGAAACTAAAAATTACATAAAATTCATGCCCTTTGGATCACTGCAAGAACATTATTATTTAGTTGTATGACTGATTTATCTTCAGAATGTGAGAAATATATATTACTCTATCTGGAAAAAATGTGTAGATGGATTTGCAAGAAGGAGAAATTTACATAAAGTAGTTGAAGAAATCATACGATGGATAACAAGAAGTAGGAAGGAGACAGAGCATCATGAACAATTATCTAAAAATAGACATGTGGGTTATTGAAATTCTAGCGCTAACACATTCTTAGAAACCCATTATCATGTAAATGTCATATTAAGAAAATGATAATTTTTTTAAGTCAAGATTTTTTTTTTTCTCCTAACAATTTTACATGTACATTTTTGTAATACCTAATTATGTTATATATAGTTGATAATTCTTTGTATGGTCTTTTATTTCGTAGAATTCCATGTTAGGTTTTGCAAATTTACATCTGAAGTTTTGTGCTATAGCACTGATTTCACGAAATAATAAAATACTTATTATTTCTTTTAAAATAAACTGATGTGAGATCAATGTTTATCTAACATGAAATTTGTCCATACCTTTCACTTTTTCACTTTTTTAGTCATTAGTGTTTTTTTCAGTGTTACACTAATATTGGAGTTATCATGATATTATCCCTGAATTCACTTTATGAAATTATCATGATACTCTGAATTTCTCGCAATAATTTCCATATTATCACTATACAATTGAAGTATTTGCCCTACTGCTTTCTCATCCATATCACATTTCACTCGGCACTTTTCCATACCTTCTTCGCGTTTGACCTTAAAAAAAGTGCCCCTCCATTCAACCTCCGCCTTGTCCTTGTCTTTCGTGTACGTCCATAAATATGCACTGAATATTTAATATTGTGTCACTGTCAAGTAACAATTGTAAATTTGAAATTTTGTCAAGTGTGAGTTTTATATTCCAATTTTATAGGGCTTTGGTTAGGGCCTATTGCAAAAGGTAGAGACATAATTTTCCTCATAGAAACACATGAGCATGAAGGGTGCAAGACACTTTTGTTTGAAGGGTACTCGAAGATAGCAGTGTGGAACAGGGCAGCAGGGAATGGAAAAGGGCACAAAGGGCATCATGGTATTAGTGAGAGAAAAAGAAAGTTGTTTCATTCAGCTAGAAAAATAAGACTCAAATAAGCAATTTCTCTGGTTTAAAATATAAGAAAATGGAAATCACATTAGAATTGCAGCATGCTACTTTGAACTACAAGTTTAAAAAATCTACAAAAGTAGAGGGATTGACAACAAAGATTGCTTTGCAATCCTAAAATCAGATATTGCAATATATTCTCAGCTAGGTGAAGTCCTTATACTGGGGGATTTCAATGCTATAACTGTAGGTGAACAAGATAGCACTTTTTGTTGTAAAGAAGACTGTGACCCTATCTGACTTATAGAAGAGAGTAATCATCAATGGGAAAGAATTTCGCAGGATGAAGGCTGCAATCTCTTTGGAGAAAAATTTCTTACGCTATGTGGGGCTTTCGATTTAGTAATTTGTAATGGTTTGAATCAATGGGAAAAGTCTGGTAATCTCACTTGCAATACTTACAATGGAGAAGGTGTAGTAGATTATGTAATTTTATTACACAGTTTGTGTGAAAAAATGGAGAAAGTGTTGATTGTAGATAAAATTTGGGACTTCAAATCATATCACAAGCCTATCCATTTAAGTTTCTCTCGGACTGGAAAGAAGCAATTAGGGTAAAAAACTTAGTGTGTTCAAAAAAATCCCCCGAAGGTCAGAATTCTTTTGACTCCAAAGAATTGTAATACCTTCAAAATAACAGTAGAGAGGCTCTTCAAGAAGGAGGAAATCTCATTTCATGGCCTTTACAGTCACGAATTAACACATTTAATTCAAAGAGCAGTTGCTGAGTGCAAAAGAGAAAAAAATAAGAAGTCTGAAAAAAATTCTTTCTGGTTAATTCTTTGTTTGATGAGGAATGAAAAAAGGCAAGGAGAATGTGGAAGGAATCAGACAAGGATAATGTAAATATCAAAGCTTACAAGAAGATATTAAGAAAGAAAAAGGTTTATTTCATGGTTTCGAAGAGAGAAGAACTAATCTTCCATGGGAAAAATAAACCCCAATTATTCTGGAAGGAGCCCCAACCGAAAAAGTTGCAAATTGAAAAAAAACATTACAACTTATAAATGGTTCGACTATGCAAGACAAATTTATGATCAAGATCCCAAGGTTGACCCTCCTACCTTGGTTAGCACAGACAAATAAATATTCACAGTGCAAGAGGTAGAGATGGGTATCAAGAATTTGGGTGTTGGAAAAGAAAAAGACTGAGTTGAACTCCGAGAAGAGCACCTAAAGTTGGGTTTAAAAATTATTTCACCTCACATCACAAAAGTTTTCAATGACATCATACAACACTAGTTCCCCATAGATTGGACAACTAGTATGGCAATAGCTCTTTTCAAGAGTGGTGACGTCAATAATCCCTCCAATTACAAAATCATAATGATAAACCCCTTGTTTGCAAAGTTATTTGGAAGCATGATAGAAAATAAAATTAGCAAGTGGGTAGAAGAAAGAGATAAACATGCTAAAGAGCAAACAGGTTTTAGACCTAAACATTCCACAATTTATCGTTGTATAACTTTAAGGCACATCATTGAAAAAGTTTGGGAAAAAAGGAAAGAATTTTTTTTTTGCTTTGTTGATTTCAGAAAATCCTTTGACACGGTTCCTAGGGATAAGCTTAGGCGTAGAATGGGGGAAACCAGGGTTCCCAAGCATTTGAGAGAAGCTATGCATAAGTTGTATGGAGAGGTGAAAGTCAAAATTAGAACTTTAGCAATGATTTCTGAAACTTTTAGAAGTAATATCGCAGTCAAGCAAGCTTTCCCATTGTCTCCTACCCTTTTTGGTTTGTATATTAACAAGCTTGAAGAGTGGCTAAATTCGCAAGGGCATGATGGTATCCATTTGGGAAAGTTCGTTATAAGGCTTCTTTTGTATGCATATGACCTTATACTGATTGCTAAATCGGCACTTGGTTTGCAAGAGCAATTACGTTCCCTTCAGTATTTTTGTAGAAGGGTGGGGTTGCAAGTCAATATTAGCAAAATTAAAGTCATGGTTTTCTCTAACAAAATAAAACATAACAAACATAAGCTCTACTTTGAAGGAAACATTCTAGAAGAATTTGCAGACTACAAATACCTAAGAATTGAATTCAACGTAAATTTAAGTTGGGATGGTTCTAGAAAGAAAAGAACTGTGGGTGGCTTGAAAGAATTTGATGCTCTTAAAAACATGTGTAGAGAGGAAGAGCTATTGGTATGGAAAAATACTCTAACTCTTTTTGGGCTTCTAGTGATTCCAGTGATTCTCTACGGTTATGAACTATTGGCCAGTAGCACAACCGATGTGCAGTGGAAACAAATTCAGAAAATTCAAAAGCGTTTGATTACAAACAAATTCAAAATTAAAAGTGCAGTCCCTTATGCTATCTTGTTAAGTGAAACAGGGGTTGTTCCTATTGAAGCAATTGCTATGGTGTGAGTCATAAGGTATTTGAAAAAAATTGAGTAAATGGAAGAGGGTAGATGGCATAAGGTTTCATTTAAGGATAGATTGTGAAAAAGAAAGAAGACTTGGATGCGTCAAAATAACAAATGGTTTAGTAAATGGGGTATTTGATTGAGAATATGTCCTACAAATAGTAAAGAGATAAAAAAATTTGTTATGGATAAGTTCCACAAAAGTACTTGGGAGAAAGAGCTAGGGAGAAAGAAGTACTACATTGAAGAGTTTAACCCCACTCATAATCATCAACAAAAAGCATACATAGGGGCCAACATTTCTTGGAGATTTAAAATTATTATTGCTCAATTAAGGACTAATTCTCATCAACACCGTTTTGAAATAGGGCGCTGGAAAAGGCCAAAAGAAATGTGGTCAGAAAGAGTATGTATTTTTTTCTCTTCTGCAAAAGTGGAAACATAAAACGTTTCATTTTAAAATGTGAGGCCTTCAAAGACAACAGAGAAAATTATGCAGGTATTTTGGCGGCTAGCTATAGGGATAATCTATTCAACGAAGAGTTTGTTGAGAAGTCAGTATCGCTTATTGTAAAACTCCATGAGAAAAGGGCAGAATACAACAGCCATATGGAGAATCAATCTATCTCATAGGATATTTTTAGCCTCGTAGGCATTAAAAATACTTTCTTTCTATAGTTGTTGTATGTTATAACAATGGTTGCACTTGAGTGAATGTTTATACAATTATCAATTGAGTAGGAAGGAAATATTACAAAATAAGCCTTGATATGGATGGTATCATTGAATACCTTTCTCTTTTAGTTGAATCAGATGGATAACTAAGTTGGAAATAGAAAATTTAGGAAAATTATTTTGTTGTTCATATATTATAATTTTATTTTTAAATATTTTATTGTTGGATTGAAATCTTATTAAAGAGAACACGCGCAGATAAGAAATAAGAAAGGGTTGGAAAATAATATATATATTATGTAAATTTGCATTATATTTTGTAAAATATTTAATTAAAATATAAATTAAAGCAAAAATAAAGACAAATTAATTACATATATATTTTTAAAAATTAATAGGTGCAAAGATACATCGAAGGTATAGAAGATTTGAGAATATCATATTGTCAAAAATAAATCCCATTGTTGAATGAATGCTCATAACTAAATTCTAAAATCATAACTAAATTTTAGAATTGGAAATCAACTAGATAATTTCAAAAAAAAATTAATAACACAAATACTCATAATTTTTTGTTTATAAATTTTAGAAATCAATAAATTTAAGTACATTCAACATATTGATTCACAAAAAAAGATTCATTTTTAGCACACAAAATTTGTAATAAAAAAAATATATAAATATTACATTCAAAATATAAAATTCTAAAATAATAATCAAGATTTTCACAATTTTATATCTATTGATTCACAAAAGATTCATTTTTAGCACACAAAATTTGTAATAAAAAAAAATATAAATATTACATTCAAAATATAAAATTCTAAAATAATAATCAAAATTTTCACAATTTTACATACCAATATTTCCCTAACAACCATTTGCAATTGCAAATTTTCATTTATGTTATAATTTAAACAAAAAATTCTTCATGATAGCTTAATTTGGGAAAAAAAACATAAATTTTTCATGATACCTTAATCTGAGAAACAAACAAAGTGTAAACTTATTTTTAATTTAGTTCTACAACTCAACAACACAAACACATTGGAGTCAACCGATTTCAACAACACAACAAATTTTAATTAATTATGAAGAGAGAAATGATGTCTCTGTTATACAATTAAATCCAATAACACATTCAGTTATTCAGACTGCTCAAAATAAATCTTAGATGTCACACTCGAAACACATCCAATAACACATTCAGTTATTCAGACTGCTCAAAATAAATCTTAGATGTCACACTCGAAACACTCCGATCAAATAAATTTCATGTTCATTAAAAGAAATATCATGTTCATGAAGATGTTGGAGAAGGTATCTAAGAACTGGTATAATGAACAATAAGAAGCGACCAAAAACATGGAGTTCTAAAGGAGATTGCATCAATATAATTTTCTGGTGTGTAGGTAACCATAAATGTACGTGTGGACATCGTAGCTAGTACCGAGCCCTAGCGCTGGAATTCGACCAATTGAGAGTAGAGCTCGAGTAGCTCCAGACATAACACTATATATGTGTATGTACATACCTTTGGTTCTAAGTAATAAAAATAAGTTCTGATTCCATGAATATTTCTGTCTGTGTAATTGAAAGGTTTATCCTCTAAATCGTTGTTAAAAAGCCTCCTCTATTTGTGTGATCACTTATGTAGATTGAGATCCATTGGTTCATATTGGTTTGATATCGCTCAGGGCTGTGGTGATGATCTAGATTCATGGTGCATTTAATTTTATGATTTAGTATTAAGTATTAAAATCATGAAGTTGATTTTGTCTCTCAGAAAGTGCATAAATTTCTACATCAAAGCGTGGGTGAGAGCTTGATAGAATCATAGTACAAATAGCTTGGGCAGACTATTCTCTGGACTTGTATAGTTTTGACATTCGATGCACATCATAGTTACATTAATCAATATTTCGTATTAATATTGGAATGGTTATGTATTCCTTTTTGTTGATCTTCTTATAAGTGTGTGCATTCTCAGAGCTCTGTAGCATCTAGAGACATGACCGCAAATCCTGCAACGTGTGGATGAATAATTGTGATTTCCAGCAGGAATGAACTACATGGATTTACGTTCCAGTAATGTTAGTACCTTATGAAGAATCGAATTGACGATCGAACCTCCGACTTAGTAATTGGGTGTAAACTGGATGAGCGATGAATCTAATTTTGTTGATACTTTGAAGTCGCCAGTGATCGCACAAGATCACACCTGAGGTGAAGACGGACTTTCGAAAGAGGAATAGTTTGTCCCGAAGGGGAGCACTAGACTGCCTAATAAACAAGGGATGACAAATACCTAGAGCAGAGTACCAAAGCAAATTTCCTTGGCATGCCCTAGAATAAATGTCAAATTAATGGGATAGTGTAACATGACAGACCTTACGAGTAAGATATATGCCATTGCATATATGAAATTGGGTTGAAAGATATAGCTTCATCAAGCAGCAGATGCGAGAATGAAGAAGGAGCTATCCTCATGTGATACATCTCCCATGCAACATGCATGTGCTTTACAAACTATTATTGGGGTATGTCACCACATGCTAGGCATGTGGCTTGGGGTTGGTGATATCCTTTCGCACTCGGGCATGTCATATTTATTATAAATCTTTAATTGGTAAAATAGGTAGTAAATTATATCTTAGTAAACTTTTATTATCTCAATATTTCAATTATTATTTTGATTGTGTGTTACCAACTTCTTATAAATCTAACAAACAACTTAAATTTGGTATAATAATTATTATTACAAATCAAAATACAAATTTTCCGATTAAACAATTCCAATTTAACAATATTATCAACTTCTTAGTAATTGCTAATTTATTGTATTCATAGAATATATACTCTACACGGATCAGAGCAGTATGTTTTGCCACAGTAACTGCGTGAAAATTCCAAGAAGAAGAAGAAGCAGATTGCGATGGATGGAAGATTTGAAATTTAAAATATGGTGGCTTTACGAGAAATAAATATTTTTGGTGTTAGCCAGGTGGATTTCGCCAAATTGAAGTTTTTTTTTCCTGTCCACCATTCTGATCTATGAGTTGGAGACAAGCAATGCCAGTCGATTTTGATACAGAAAACCAATGCACCAGCAAGCAGTGTGTGGTTAGTGGTTCGCAGGTTTGACAAAACCGAAAGGTACAAACCCTTCAACAGTAGCTGCTCCATGAAGAAAAAGTGGGGAATGACTATTGGGTGCGTGAGGGAGGTGAAAGTGGTGATGGGATTGCCAACTAAGAACAACATTGAACGCCTGGAGATTCTAGATGAGGAGAATCACATTCTGAGCTTCAGGATCTTGGTAGGAAAGCATTGGTTTCTTCATTATCGGTCGGTGGCATCATTACATGAATTTGTAAGAGATGGACGCGCTTGGACTCTTTTTATAGAATCTTATGTTCCAGATGTGCTAGAGGGGAACTGTAAATGTTGAAAATATTAAAGTCACCTGCCAGCCTTGGGCAAGAAGAAAAGAGTACAAGGCAGCAACGAAATTTTGAGTGCACAACGCTCTGCAGCCACAAATTGCAGAGGAGATTTGATTTTGTTACGGGCATAGCCATTTTTTTTTTGGAAGGAATGAAGGTTTCCTGTAGATTTGAAATACGGAGGAGCAGAGATATTAAAACAGTCATTTCGGGCATTTAAAGCACTCAACAACCAGAATGGAGAAAAATGTTCAAACAGGCGGAATTCCTTTTTCATTTTTGAATTGGCGGGACAAGTGGTCCCCACCACTTAATCGCTAATCGGAATCGCAAATTTTTTGAAGTGTCTTGTTGATGAGGAGTTTTGCGATGCGATGTGATCCAATCGTAATCGCAAATCGCAATGTATATGAATCATAAACAAAGTGTCTTGTTAATATGGAGAGTTCCGCAAACGGAACGGTTGTACACAACACAACCAAAACTTTATGTTATAAATCGCCCCCACCACAGTGGAGGCCCGTGGGTCCACTTGACCACGTGGCGAAGTCTTAATGGAATCACAAGGTTTGATCGGAGGCCTTTTGTAATATGCTCCAATCAAAAGCCAGACCCGATCTAGTTATATACCACAATCTATTTGCCAATCGCGTCCGGGATCCTGATCGCAATCGGAAGTTGTTAAGGTTTGGGCCCGATTGCATTATCAAATGGCAGACCCGATGACTTTATTATATGGAACTTACATGTGCCATCGCATCCGTTTTTGAATCGCAATCGGAACTTTTGTGTGTAGCGCTTGTTGTGTTTAAAGCGCGGACCCGATGGGGTTATACATTGTATTTGATTTGTTCAAAGCATGTTTGTTATGTGGGGTCGACAGTTTTAATAGTTTTGTTTTTGATGTTTCATATAGCTTTGTAATTTTTTAGTATATATATGTGCAGCATATAAAGAGAAAAGGTCTGTGAGCCTGTAGATAGTACTGTTTTGTTTTTGTTTTATTTTTCGCACAACAGCGCGGAAAATGAAATACAGAGTAGTGTGGATTTTATGAGACAGAGTATCATTTGACTTAACAGAGAGTAGTTTCTGTGCACTGCGTTTGAAGCAGTCACCATTATTATGTTATCTCTCTGTGCTGAGGAAGATTTGTAACAGTGTTTTTTTTATGTAAAAGAAATAGAAAGTTAGTTTTATAGTCTGAAACTCTGTCCACTGTCAAAGAAGTTTTAATTTCTCTGTGTAGAGGAGGAGAGGAGCTTACTCTCTTTATTTTGGAATTCTCAATATTCCAACATCGTATCAGAGCTAGTTTAGGCTCTTTGAAGGTTTCAAAGAAGCTGAAGAAGAAGAAGACTTGTTGCAGCGTTTTCTCCAGCAGTGTGAAAGCCCAACATAAGTCAAAACATCAGGTATTTCTCAAAGATAACAGAGATGTTGTTTTGTTTTAAAAGAGTTTGTTCTTTCAGAGAAGGAAAGACAACTTGTTTAAGTTCAGAGTTCAGTTTAAGAGCAATGGCTGGACCAAGTACAGGAATGAACATTGGAAATTTTCAACTTCCACAATTTAATGGAAAGAACCATGATTATTGGGCCATTACCATGAGAGCCCTGTTTGTCTCAGAAGACTTATGGGAGTTTGCAGAAGATGGTTTTGTTGAACCAGCTGATGAACAGGCTTTTAATGCCCTAACTCAAGCAGAGAAGGATTTATTGAAGAACAATAGAAAGAAGGATGCTAAGGCCCTCTTCTATTTGTATCAGGCAGTAAATGAGAGTGTGTTTCCAAGGATAGCTGCAGCTAAGAGATCCAAGGAGGCATGGGAAACTCTGAAAGTAGCCTATCAAGGTACGGAGAAAGTTAAAACAACAAAACTTCAGTTGCTGAGAAGAGATTTTGAAACTCTTTGCATGAAAGAGTCAAATAATGTAGACACATTCTTTACACATGTGATTGGGATTGTAAATCAGATAAGATCCCATGGAGAAACTCTTGAAGAAAGGAGGATTGTGGAGAAACTTTTGAGATTCTTTCCCTCAAAGTTCGACATTATTGTAACCACCATAGAAGAGACCAAAGATCTCTCACAGCTCACGGTGGATGAACTTCATGCCTCACTAATAACTCATGAACAGAGATTGAGCAGAGATGAACATTCATCTCTTGAGCATGCCTTCAAGACCCAAATTCCTTCAGGAAGAGGAAGAGGTCAAGGAAAAGGAAGAGGAAGAGGCAGAAGCCAAAACAGATGTGGAAGGAATAGCCCTTCACATTCACATGGAAGGAGCAGCAGTCAGAGTCAGAGCCATGGCCAATGCAACAGCCAGCAAGGTGTACATCAACACCAACATGCTCATGGACAAAGGTATGACAAATCCAATGTCCAATGTCATTATTGCAAGAAATATGGGCACTATGCCAATGAATGTAGAAAGAAGCAAAGTGACATGAAAAATAAGCAAAATTCTAATGTAGCAAAAGAAGAAAAGAACCTAAGTAATGTGCTGTTAGCTTGTAGTGTAGCACAAGATAGAGAAGATGATGTTTGGTTCTTAGATTCAGGATGTAGTAATCACATGACTGGAAACAAAGCAATGTTTTCTAATCTAGATGAAGAAGTAAAATCTAAAGTGACCACAGGGACTGATACTAAGATCTCTGTAAAAGGAAAAGGCAAAGTTAGTATTCGAGCCAGAAATGGTGAGCAGAAATTTGTCCCTAATGTGTATTATGTTCTAGGTCTGAAATGTAATCTTTTGAGCATTGGGCAGCTCATAAACAAAGGTTAAAATGTAATTTTCAAAGATGATGTGTGCACAATTAAAGATATACCTCCAAGCAAGAAAATCATTGCTGAAATAAAAATGACCAGCAATAGAATGTTTCCGCTCAAGCTCAATACTGACTTGAAGGGAAAAGGAAAGAGCATAGCAGTTGTAACACAAGAAGCCTTTCAGAAGGAAAATAAAGATGAAAATTGGTTATGGCATCTGAGATTTGGACATCTCAATTTCGGAGGATTAAATTTGCTGCACAGAAAAGGAATGGTGAGAGGTCTACCATTGATTGAGAAGCCTAACAGCCTATGTGAAGGCTGCATCTTGGGAAAGAAACACAGAGAAAATTTTCCTTTAGGGGAAAGCATGAGGGCGAAAGCACCTTTGGAGATCATTCATTCAGATTTATGTGAGCCAATGCAAACAACATCAGTTTCAGGCAGCAACTACATGCTGACCTTCATAGATGATTTCACAAGAAAGGTGTGGGTTTATTTTCTGAAATATAAGAGTGAAGTTTTTCAGAAATTTTTCCATTTTAGAGCTCTTGTAGAAAAACAGAGCGGACTGCACATTAAAGTTCTCAGAACCGATAGAGGAGGAGAATACATATCAAAGGAATTTCTGCATTTCTGCAGAGAGAACGACATACACAAGCAATTTACCACAAGGTACACACTGCAACAGAATGGAGTTGCTGAACGGAAAAATCGAAACATAATGGAAATGGTGAGAAGCATGCTAAAGGAAAAAAACTTGTCGAATGAGTATTGGGCAAAAGAAGCAAACCGTGCTGCGTACATTTTAAATAGATGCCCTACAAAAGCTGTGATGAACAAAGTTCCAGAAGAAGCGTGGAGTGGCAGAAAACAAGGAGTCACCCACATGAGAGTTTTTGGATGTGTGGCATATTCACATATTCCAGACAAGTTGAGGAACAAATTGGATAGTAAGGGGGAGAAGTGCATTTTCCTTGGATATAGTGAAGATTCCAAAGGATACAGATTGTATAACCCATCCACAAAGAATTTTGTGATAAGCAGAGATGTGCAATTCATTGAAGAGGAAGCATGGGATGGAAGCATTGAGAAAACAGTAAATGTTAAAAACTGTTTGTCTCATGATGAAGATGAAGGAGATGTGGTTGAAATTAACAACCCATCCACTGCACAACCTCCAGCAATGCAAGGACAACAAGGGACACCTCAAGCAGCAGTGAGAACACCCTTGAGAAGAAGCGGGAGTGGTTCACCGAGCACACCGCATGGAGCAGGTTCGAGTTCTTCATCAAGCACGACTACACCAAGTGAAAGTGGAACAAGGTTCAGAAGCATTAGAGAAACCTATGAGCAAGGAGCGACAAATGAAGGTATGAATTCCTTATTTTCTTTGTATTGTCAAGTTGATGATCCTATTCATTTTGAAGATGTTGTTAAAGATAGAAAATGGATAGAAGCTATGGATGATGAAATTAATGCCATAGAAAAGAACAAAACATGGGAGTTGGTTGATCTCCCAGAAGGTAAAGAAGTCATTGGTGTTAAATGGGTCTATAAGACCAAAAGAAATGTTGAAGGAAAAATAGAAAGACACAAGGCCATACTTGTTGTCAAGGGATACAAGCAGAAGTAAGGGATAGATTATGAAGAAACTTTTGCACCAGTTGCAAGAATGGAGACAATAAGAGCAGTGTTGTCCATAGCAGCACAAAAAAAATGGAAAGTATACCAGATGGATGTAAAATCTGCATTTTTAAATGGAATTTTAATGGAAGAGGTATATGTGGAACAGCCTCTCGGATATGAGAAGAAAGGCCAAGAGCATAAGGTCTGCAAATTGAAGAAAGCTCTTTATGGGCTGAAGCAAGCTCCAAGAGCATGGTACAATAGGATAGATTCCTATCTACTAGAAAATGGATTTGAAAAGTGTGAGCGAGAACCCACCCTCTACATCAAAGAAAAGGATGGTAAAATTCTCATTGTGGTTTTATATGTTGATGATTTAATATTTACAGGTAATCATGATTACCTTATTGAAAATTTTAAAACAGTCATGAAAGATGAATTTGAAATGACTGACATGGGTTTGTTGAGATACTTCTTAGGAATAGAAGTAGAACAAAATGAAAAAGAGATTTTTATTTCTCAAGAAAAGTATGTGAATCAAGTTTTAGAAATATTTAATATGCAGGAGTGCAAAGTTGCAATTACTCCCACAATAATGGGATTGAAGTTGAGTAAATATGACAGCAGCAATGAGTTTGATCCAAGTTTGTATAAAAGCATAGTTGGCAGCCTCATGTATTTGACTGCAACTAGGCCAGATATTATGCATGTTGTTAGTTTAATTTCCAGATTTATGGAGAAGCCAAAAGAAGCACATTGGCAAGTAGCAAAGAGAATTTTGAGTTATGTGAAAGGAACTAAAAGATTTTGTATTTTATATGCTACTTCAGAAAATTCAGAATTAGTTGGATACACTGACAGTGATTGGGCCGGAAGTGCAGATGATCGGAAGAGCACTTCCGGTTATGCTTTTCATATGGGTTCAGGAGCCATTTCATGGGCTTCTAAGAAACAGCCGATTGTAGCATTATCTACAGCAGAGGCAGAGTATGTGGCAGCTACAGCAGCAGCGTGTCAAGCAATTTGGATGACAAGAATGTTGAGAAGTTTATGCCAAGGACAGGTAAAAGGGACAATGATTTATTGTGACAATAGCTCAGCTATTGCATTGTCAAAGAATTTTGTATTTCATAAAAGAACAAAACACATAGATACAAAATTTCATTATATCAAAGAATTAGTGAACAATGGAGAAATTGTTTTACAGCATTGTAAAACAGAGGAGCAATATGCAGATATTTTGACAAAGCCATTGGGGTAGAAGACATTTGAATTTTTAAGAAAATGTTTGGGTATGACAGATAACCCAGCAGCTGACTTTAAGGGGCAGTGTTGAAAATATTAAAGTCACCTGCCAGCCTTGGGCAGGAAGAAAAGAGTACAAGGCAGCAGCAGAATTTTGAGTGCATAGCACTCTGCAGTTAAGAAGCATGGAAGAACCGTAAGGAAGAAATTAACTCTTGATGGGCCGCAACCACAAATTGCAGAGGAGATTTGATTTTGTTATGGGAATAACCATTTTTTTTTTTAAGGAATGAAGATTTCCTGTAGATTTGAACTACGAAGGAGCAGAGATATTAAAACAGTCATTTCGGGCATTTAAAGCCCTCAACAACCAGAATGGAGAAAACTGTTCAAACAGGCGGAATTCCTTTTTAATTTCTGGATTGGCAGGACAAGTGGTCCCCACCACTTAATCACTAATCGGAATTGCAAAGTTTTTGAAGTGTCTTGTTGATGAGGATTTCTGCGATGCGATGCGATCCAATCGCAATCACAAATCGCAATGTATATGAATCATAAACCAAGTGTCTTGTTAATATGGAGAGTTCTGCAAGCGGAACGGTTGTACACAATACAACCAAAACTTTATGTTATAAATCGCCCCCACCATAGCGGAGGCCCGTGGGTCCACTTGACCATGTGGCGAAGTCTTAATCGAATCGCAAGGTTCAATCACAAGGTTTGATCGAAGGCCTTTTGCAATATGCTCCGATCGAAAGCCGGACCCAATCTAGTTATATACCACAGTCTATTTGCCAATCGCGTCCGAGATCTTGATCGCAATCGGAAGTTGTTAAGGTTTGGGCATGATTGCATTATCAAATGGCAGACCCGATGACTTTATTATATGGAACTTATATGTGCCATCGCATCCGTTTTTGAATCGCAATCGGAACTTTTGTGTGTAGCGCTTGTTGTGTTTAAAGCGCGGACCCGATGGGTTATACATTGTATTTGATTTGTTCAGAGCGCATTTTTTATGTGGGGCCGACAGTTTTAATTGTTTTGTTTTTAATGTTTCATATAGCTTTGTAATGTTTTAATATATATATGTGCGGCATATAAAGAGAAAAGGTCTGTGAGCATGTAGATAGTATTGTTTTATTTTTTCTTTTGTTTTTCACACAGTAGCGCGGAAAATGAAATACACAACAGTGTGGATTTTATGAGACAGAGTGTCGTTTGACTGAACAGAGAGTAGTTTCTGTGCACTACGTTTGAAGCAGTCACCATTATTATGTTATCCCTCTGTGCTGAGGAAGATTTGTAATAGTGTTTTTTTTATGTAAAAGAAATAGAAAGTTAGTTTTACAGTCTAAAACTCTATCCACTGTCAAAGAAGTTTTAATTTATCTGTGTAGAGGAGGAGAGGAGCTTACTCTCTTTATTTTGGAATTCTCAATATTCCAACAGTAAAGAAGAATCCAGTATGTTCATTGATACTATTGTTAGAAGGAATTTTCAATCCCTATCGGCATTTTTCTCACCACAACTCCACAACGATCACTGCCATAGAAATGAGTATTCAAGGTTAGGTTTTCAAATTTTACGAATTTTAAAGATTCAGTATGTAAATAAAATACATAATAGTGGCATCCTTCTGTTGATGGCTAATTCACCGAATATTTTGCAATCACATGGACATAAAAGTGGCCATAGAAGAGAGTAACTCTTGCACTTAGTTCAAGTTGGAAGCTCGGGAGATTGAAAACTCGAAAGAGTCACGTCACATCATAGCATGACATAAATGACACTAGTAAAATGAGCACAAGAAAATACAAATAGAAAGAAGTAAAAAGTATAAATATTATTCTTTTGTACTACTCAAAGTTATTTTGGCAGACTATTCAAAATTAACAATGGTTTCAGCAAAAACTTAATTATTGAGTAGAGAGGTGCACTCTACAACCCAGTATGCTAAAGAAAAGAAAAGATATGGTAAATAAATAAAATTATAAATATACTAAAGGTATGGTAAATAAATAAAACCTCTTTTTATACTTACTCTCGAGGTATGGTAAATAAATATAAATAAACTAGAGGCATGGTTAATAAATAAAACCTCTTTTTATATTTACTCTATAAACCTCTATATTTACAAAAACTAAAAAAAAAGTTTTATTTGGGTGAATCCTATGGGCCAAATACCCTCGGAAAAATTATTATTAATACCATGAGACAAATACCATGGGCCAAATACCATATTTATAAATGAGGCATGGTAAATAAATAAATATAAAATAGGTATAAAGAGGTAAGGTAAATAAATAAAAATATATCAAATAGGATTAAATTAACATATAATTATATATGAAGTATATGACTCAAATACCATGGAACAAATTATTATTAATACCACATTAAAAAAAACATTGTTAACCCTAACATTAGTATTAAATTATTATTATTATTATTATTGTTGTTATTATTTTTCTTGTTAAATCTAATATTCATATTAATATATTATAATATTAATATTATTAAATTTAATAACTTTAGATTAATACAATATGAAATTATATATATATATATATATATATATATATATATAAACTCTTGGGAGGGAAGAACAAAGACATATGATAGAGGTGTAGAAATAAGGGGAGTGACAAGAGAGAGATGGAGATAAACTAAAGGAGAGGGGAGAGGAGGAATGAAGAGAGAGAGAGGGAGAGGAGTGAGAGAGGTAGAGAAGGGTAACATAGGGAGGGAGACATAAATATGGAGGTGGGAGAGAGAGAAGGAGAGAGGGAGGGAGAAGGGGAGAGGATTGGAGGGTAGAGAGAGAGAGAGAGAGAGGGGGGGGAGGGGGAAAGGAGAGGGAGGTAGGAGAGAAAGGGAGAGAGATAAGGAGAGATGGATGGAGAAGGGGATAGGATTGGAGGGTAGAGAGAGAGAGAGAGAGAGAGAGAGGAGGGGGAAGGGAGAGAGAGAGAGAGAGAGAGAGGAGGGGGAAGGGAGAGAGAGAGAGAGAGGGGAGAAGGGGACAGAGAGGAAGGGTGATAAGAGGAGGAGAGAGGGAGGGATGGATTTGGATGGGGGGAGAGGGAAGGAAGAATAAAGGCATAGAGAGTGATAATTTGAGAGAGAGGGAGTGACAAGGGAGAGATAGAGATAGAGTGTGTATGTTTAGGGGTGAGATAAAGAGGCATAGGAGTGATGGAGACAAGGGGGAAGAAGGAGAGAGGGGGGGATATAGTAACATAGTCAGAGAGAGGGTTAGAGTGGTAGGGGAAGAGAGAGAAATGGATATATATATATATAGAGAGAGAGAGAGAGAGAGAAAGAGAGAGAGAGAGAGAGAGAGAGAGAGGGGGGGGAACATAGAGGGAGGCAGGAGATAAAGGGAGAGAGGAATAGAGTGATGGGGGAAGAGAGAGGGAGGTAGAAGAGAAAGGGAGAGAGAGGAACGAAAGGAGAGGGGAGTTAAAATAAAGGAGGAGAAAGGGAGAGATAAAGAGATGGAGTTGATGGGAGAGAGAGGGGGGGATAGATAGATGGAGTTGGATGGGGATAGAGTGAGGGAAGAAGAAAGACATACATAGTGAGTAGTGGAGAGAGAGGGAGTACAATGGAGATATGGAGAGAGAGTGTGTATTTTTAGGGGTGAGATAAAGAGAAAAACAAGGAGAGATGGAGAGGAGGGAGAGATGGATGGGGAGAGAGAGGGAGGTGAGAATGAAGACATAGAGAGTGAACGGTGGAGAGAGAGAGAGAGATGGATTGATAAGGAAGATGGAGAGAGAGGGAAAGAGGATAACAAGAGGGAGAGGGAGAGGAGGAGGGGCTAATAGATATATATATTGGAGAAAGAGAGTGTCTGTTTTCGGGTTGATATATATAGACAGACAGAGATACAGATACAGATGGAAGGTGAAGAGAAAGAATAGATATATGGAGATAAGGGGGGAGGAACAAAGATATTGATAGATATGGAGTGACAGTGTGTGCGTGTTTCGTGGGATGTGATAAAGAGACAAAGAATGAGAGATGGAAGGTGATATAGATATATATGGAGGGGGGAGAGAGGAAAGAAGATTTCTTGCACTAGATGCATTGATTTTAGTTTAGATATCAATTTCTAATGAGATTTGATTACTTGCACTAGATGAATTGTTGTCAGTGTAGATGGTTATTTCTAATGAGATTTGATTACTTGCACTAGATGCATTGATTTAAATGTAAATTATTTCTAATGCTATTTGATTTATTGCACTAAATGCATTGATTTGAATGTAGATGGTGATTTCTTATCGTATTTGATTGCTTGCATTAGATGAATATTTCCAATGTAGATGTTGACTTTTAATTTTTCTTTGATTTCTTGCACTAGATGCATTGATTTCAATGTAGATGATTTCTAATCCTTTTTATTGCTTGAAATAAATACATTGATTTCAGTGTACATGCCTATTTCTAATCCTATTTGATTTCTTACTCTAGATGCATTGATTTCAGTGTAGATGTTGTTTTTTAATCCTATTTTCCTAATTGCACTAGATGCCTTGATTTGAGTGTAGATGTTGATTTATAATCCTATTTGATTACTTGCATTAGATGCATTCATTTCAGTGTAGATGTTGTTTTCTAATCTTATTTGATTTCTTGCATTAGATGCATTCATTTATATTTATATGTTGATTTATGATTTGATGTAATTGGATGTATGATGGTACATTAATTTTAAAGTAATTGGATTAATTGTGTCCCTTAATTTCAGTGTAATAATTTTTTTTTATTAACAATGTATATTTATTTTTGTGTTATAGTAATTAAACATATTTATATTGGAGAGAAAGAGAGACAAAGTATGATGTTTACCACAATATCTCGAGCTAAATATTTAAATGGTTTATGATTCCAACTATCCTTTTCATATAATCGATATGAACAGATATGAACATATGACAGAACTAACACAAGTGACATTAAGAATAGTACTTTGATATTGATCACAATGAAGATTATTTTTAATTGTATACATTATTATTATTCACATTTTCTATCATTCAATATTATTACATTGTCACTTTGCATTCAAAAAAAATACTTCATCATTTTTCATCATTAAATTTATTTTACAGTATTTATCATCTCAACAACTGTAACTAAGAAAAATTAAAATTTAAATGACTCGATAAATGGAGGATATATTTAGCATATTTAAAATGGTTATATTAATATTAGATGTATTTACATATTATTTATAAAATTAATCATATATTCCTCATATTATCGATATATTTTTTTTTCCTTCGCCGCACACCATTGAAACCACCCTAGATCCATATTAACTCTAGATATATCAAGCCCTGAGAGGGGTCAAATCTCTCTAGGTGAAAACCTTTCCTCAAGCTTTTCACTCAAAAAAGAGGTTTGCACTTTTGGAGATTTGATCCCTCTAGGCTCTTGATAGTTGTTTAGAAATAAAAAGCATAAATACAAAATCCTATTCTCTTAATTATTTAGAATTAAAAATCATAAATACAAAATACTATTCTCTTGTACTCTTAGAAGTAATTTTGGCACACAATTTAAAATTAATAATGATTTCACCAACAACTTAATTATTTTACTTATTCAAAATTAACAATGGTTTCACCAACAACTTAATTATTTAGAAGTAAAAATCATAAATACAAAATCCTATTCTCTTAATTATTTAGAAGTAAAAATCATAAATACAAAATAATTGTTAGAAGTAATTTTGGCACATGATTTAAAATTAATAATTATTTCATCAACAACTTAATTATTTTACTTCAATTTTATATAGAATGATTTAGGATTTTGTTAGGGTTATTATTGTTTTTTATTTTTTTAAATTTAAATATGAAAGAATCAACATAACATTATTTAGGGTTTCTTTACGTTTATTTTAATTTTAATTTTTGTTATTGTTTTTAACATTAATTTTAATTTTACTAAATTAAATATAACATTGCTATTATACTTGGTGTACAGTATCTCTCATCATAATTAAATGACTAATAAATTTCAATAAGCATTAAAACATTTATCTTGTGTTACATCCCAAATTTCCAAGATTAAAAAATATTCACAAATATTAATTAAATTATAATTTTATTTTACATTATTATTATTATCATTAATAATAATAAATAATTATAAATAATTTAAACCTATATATACATATATTAAAATCATGTGACATGATGATGCCTACTTTATTAAGAAGATTCTTAACTTGCATATAGGATTTGTTATAATACCTAAACCAATATCTAAGTCATCTAAGTTAGATGGTAAACAATGTGGAAATAAAATTATGAATTAAGTTTAAACTTTTACAAAATTTGAAAAGAAGATATATATATATATATATATATATATATATATATATATATATATATATAATTCAATATTTTCCTTAAACACAATATAAATATCACTTGCAATATAAATCATCGAATTTTGATAATGATATTGTAGAATTTTGAGTATAAGAAATAATTTATTATTTAAATATTTAAAACAATAATAAATATATATTATTATTTTCTTCTAGACTATTTTTCATCATATTTTATATATACTCTGCACAGACCAAAGATGTATGTTTTGCCACAGTAATTGCGTGAAAATTTGAAGAAGAAGAAGAAGAAACATATTGCGATGGATGGAGGATTCAAAATTGAAAATGTGGTAGCTTTACGAGAAATCAAAAGAAATATCTTTGGTCTTAGCGAGGAGGAGTTTACCAAATTGAACGTTGTTTTCCCTATCCACCGTTCTAATCTGTGAATTGGTGAGAAGCAAGTTTGGTTGATTTTGATAGAGAAAATCAATGCACAAACATGCAGTGTGGTCACTAGTTCGCTGGTTTGACAAACCCGAAATGTACAAAGCCTTCATCAAGAGTTTCTCTCTCAAGAAAAGGGGGGAAATCAAGATTGTGTGCATGAGGGAGGTGAAAGTGGTGACGAGATTGCAAGCCAAGAATAGTATTGAATGCTTGGAGATTTTGGACAAGGAGAATCACGTTCTGAGCTTCAGGATCTTGGGAGGAAAGCATCATCTTTGTCAGTATCGATTGGTGAAATCATTGCATGAATTTGTAAGAGACAGACGTGCTTGGACTCTGGTTGTGGAATCCTATGTTGCAGATGTGCCAGAGAGGAACTCTAAAGAAGAAACATATATGTTCATTAACACTATTGTTAGAAGGAATTTTCAATAACTATCTATGTCATCATCATCTAGTGGGGCCTCCAAATAATCATCTTCTCCTTCAAATGCTTGTACTTCATTTTCTTCCTCTTAGAGGGATGAGAAATGATTTTCTTGAGCTTCTATAGTATATTCAAAGGTCTCCTCAAGATTGTCTTCTAAATATAAAGGAGGATGAATATGATCATGGTTATCCTTTCTCAATATTTGCAAGAGCTGCAAAGGCGACCTCCTATATTGGGGTTAAAATTTATGTTAGGAGTTGTTTGAATTTGTCGAGGAGGGTTATTTTTCTCCAACTCCAGTTGTACTAGTTTGTTAGAAAAATTCCTTATCAGTTTTTTCATCTCTTATAGCTTTTGTTCTTGAGTTTCCTTCACATGGCCTAAAGAACCCACTTCTTCCATTCCTCTCCTCATTTCACCATGTTTAAATTTCCCTTCCCACTTTCAAGTGGAGGTGAAATTCACTTCAAATTCCAAGGCATTTGTTTGAATTGTTGGAAATATTGTCATTGATGGAAAAGGAGCACAAAGGAGCAACACCTAAACTATAAAAAAGGCAAAGGAAACAAAGGCAGCTAGGAAGCAAGGCAGGCAAGGAGAAAATGTAGCAAAGAAGCAGAAACAGCAAAGGTAGCAAAGGAAACAAAGGAAGCTAAGGTAGACAAGGAAGTGGTAAGTAAGGCATGCAACAATGTAGTGAGTAAGGAGTGCAACAAGAGTAATAATCCTAAGTCAGAGTGAATGAAAAATAGAAGAAAAATATCAGGAGAGATCAACGCATTTAGAAACTGAATAAAGCTCAGGAGAGATTAGCGCATTTAGAAACTGAATAAAGCTCATGAAGGATAGAAGAGATGCAGAGTAGAGGTGGTCCAAAAACAAGAAAATTCAACTAAGGCAGAGAACACTTAGAATAATTCCAAGGGAGGTGAGAAGATGGTCAGGATTAGATCGTAGAAGTGAAGATGAGAGTTGAATGGATGATATTACAGGACAAGATGAGTTGGGAAGGACAATAACATTTGCAATCATCGGCGAGGATCGTAGATCTAGTGCAAATCAACGGTGACAATCACATCACAACCATGAACATCTCGCACATCATAGGGTACAATTTTTATGGTTAGGACTTCGCAAGTTAAGATATTTAACATGTGATGCGAACTAGATTGGAAAGGAGACAAGCATGGATCATCTAATCCAACAAAGAAAAACGGTAGAGATCGAAAGCACAAATTGTAAATATTAGCGCTTAAGTGCTAAGGCCGTTGCAGGGTAAGTTATTTTGTGTGTGATGTGAAGTGGAGAAGGGACATGTGTTGTAATGGTAGGTCACACAGTGAGGAAAATTAGATCATGTGGTAGATCAATAGTGGACGAGAAATCGTGAGTTCACACATTGCAAATTCTAGTAGACAGCGTTAAGGCTTTGCCAGATATGTTAATTATTTTGTGATGAAATAAGTTTAGGAAGATGCAATGCGGTGAAAGGGAGGAGCCATGTGTCGGCACTGCGCACTAGCGCACATCACAGATTGTATGGTTTGGCGTTATAGATAAGAGTTAAACTTGCAGGTGAGAAATTGTGATAAGACAAAGAGGTATAGAAAGACCATTAGATCTGATGAAGATCTACGATGGAGATTACAACACAACTTTGCATCAGCGAAATGATAAGCTCGTTGTTAAGGTTTTTGGTAAGTTTTTCGAGATGCGATGTATTGTGATTGGTTCAAGGTATTGTGGGACCCTCCAACAGGAAATTTCGCGTGTATGCAAGAGAATTAGGTTTATCTGTAGTCTGGTTTAAAGTAGAAATGTTTGATCGCTAATGTATGTATGTTGTATCTAACTCTAAATTTGTATTCCACTGCGTTTATCTAAGCCATACCCCATAGGTTATAAAGAAAATACTGAACGGGAGTAGAATCGGGTAAGACCCGACTCTAAGTGTAGAACAATTTCATGTAGGTGAGGTTGTGAGATAAAAAAGGAAAGGTTGAGTGCAAGAGAAAAGACTCTGGGAAAGTGACTCGACACTTGTGCATAGGTGTTATATAGCTATAGCAGTTTGATCAAAAAGACTGAATGTGGGCAGAAGGATACTCGGGTAAGTAACCCGACACAGAGAAAAAGAACAGAGAAGAGCATAGAATGCTACAGGTAAGATATGTAATAGGCATAGGTGGTGTAACATAAAGGCATGGGTCAAGTTGGGCTAAGATATTAATGCTACAGCACAGTTGGAATATAAATGCAAAACATAAAATACAAAGGGACAACAAGAAAAAGAGGACAAACACACAGCAAATATAAGAAGCTAAAAGGGCTGAGTGAAATATTTGAATGTAACTGTAAATGTATTA
Organism: Pinus albicaulis; assembly: GCA_034641835.2. NCBI lineage: Eukaryota > Viridiplantae > Streptophyta > Pinopsida > Pinales > Pinaceae > Pinus > Pinus albicaulis. Next base: position 473,734,130 of record CM076580.1, on the reverse strand, counting down.
TTTGTTTTATATTGTTTTTATGCAAAGGAAAGTGTCCCAGGGAAAGCAAAACTCCATTTTATATTGTAATAATTGTATATATTTGTAACATCCTGAATATATTGAGTGAAGAGATGAATAGGTGGATGGAAAGAGTCATGCCTGTTCACTTCATATTCCCATATATAATGCAAACAACCATGAAATTATCTCTATAAATGATGTTATTGTAATATGCATAGAGAGGTTAGAGAGTGGAAGAATGAGAGGGATAATATAGAGAGGTTGTGCATATCTAGAGCTGATATGAAGCAGGTTTGAAGGCTGGAAGGGTAGTATTGAAGAAGGAGAAAAACATAGCTGATATCCAGGTAAATCAACATATGATTTAATTGTAGTGTGAGGGGGTTGGTGCTTCCATATCGAGTTGTAGCTTGATAGATGTCCAGTTGTAGCTGGTGGAGGTGGGAGCCTTCTGCGGGTTGTAGCCTGTAGAAAGTATATGGGAGTTGGAGATTCCTTGAAAATTGTAGCTTGCAGAATTTGGGGTAGTAGCCTCTTGTAGGTTGGAGCCTATAGAAAATCAAATGTGAGAGGGAGTTGGATCTTGCCTTTGCATCCCAATAATAATAAGATGTGGTTTTCTCCCGTTATGGGTTTCCACTTATACCTGATGTCTATGTTCTTGATGATTGATTGTTAATGAGATGATTTAATCTGTTTAATTACTTTTTGTCCACACATTATTTTTTTTTATCTATTATGTATTAAGCTTCTTATGAAATGATTGTGTAAACGAGTTGAATAAAAAGTTTTGAATGCCCATGAATGTATTAAACTAATTGACCCACCCTCTAAGTTTAACTAAGGGTTCATCAATTGGTATCAGAACCGGTTCCTTCTATATTAGTTTAACAACTGGAAGGAGGTCCTAGGTCCCCAGAATGGCTAGCCGAGAAGGTTGCTCAACAAATAAAGCCCTTTTTTACTCGCACAAACTAGGCCTTCTGGAAAATAAGAATGAGGACATACATAATTTCTCTAGGAATATAATTTTTGGCTGTTGTGGAAGAATGATATGCTCCAAAGGATACTGACGCAGAGAAAGAGTCCAAGAAAAATTTCATAGCTAATGAAAAATCCATGAATGCACAATTGAGAGATCTTTGTGAAAGACAATTTATCAAAGTAATGCATAGTGAGACTACCAAGGATATCTAGGATACTTTAGAAAATATCCATGAGGGAGATAAAAAGGTGAAGATGGCCAAACTGCAAGCCTATCGAGCTCAGTTTCAAAATGTAAAAATGAATGAAGATGAAGATGTAGCCAGTTTCTTCTTAAAGGTTGCATAAGTTGTGAATAACATGAAATCTCTAGGAGAAACCATTAAAGGATGTGTAATTTTACAAAATATATTGAGATATTTACCATCTAGGTTTAACCCTAAGGTTTCTACCATAGAAGAAACAACAAACTGGGAAACACTGACCATGAACCAGTTGCTTGGAAACTTGACGGCCTATGAGATGATACTTCCAAAGGGAAAGTCAAATGGGAGGGAGGTAGCCTTTAAGGTAAATAAGAGCAGAGAAGAGAAGGAAGGTACATGCTCTTTCTCTGGTGAGGAAGAGGCCAAATTTGTCAAAATATTGGAGAAAGGCACAATTAAGTATAATGGTAAACTTCCATTTAAGTGCTTTAACTATGGAATAGTGGGGCACTATGCATCTAAATGTCCTCATAAGAAAAAGGAGAATCAGTCAAGAGGGAAAGAGAAAACAAATTTCAACAATAGACCGAAAGGGAACATATTTATTAGAATAACTTTTTATGCCCAACAAGGCAAAAGTGCATCTGAGAGCTCAGATGATTCCCCCAATGAAGAAGGAACATCATAATTCCTCTTGATGGCCAAGGAAGATCTTGAGGAATATCTCTGAAAATTTGAAGAAGAAGGTGAGTTAGATCTTGAGGGGGAGCTAATTAGTTCCCTGGAGGAAATAGACAGAATTAAAATTAAAATTAAGAAACAGAAAGAGATTCTTCTAAATTATGAAAAGATTGAACCAGATTCAGAAAATATTATTAAATGGAAGATTGAACTAGAAGAAAATTAGGAGCGAGAAAAACTGGAAGAATAAGTGGTAAGCCTAAGAAAGAAATTAGAAAAGGCCCAAATTGAAATAACCATGAATATTTCTCAAATGGAAATCTCTTGAAATTTGGACAAAATTCTAAATGCTCAAAGACCTCCTTATATAAAGGAAGGGATAGGCTATGAAGGAGAAACTAGAAAATCCAAGGTAGAAGATAACAAGAATATCATTTTTGTAAAATAAGTAAAGGATAATGAAGGAGAAAAAAGGGAATCCACAGAATTAGAATCTAGCAAGACCATGATATATAATGAAACAAACAAAAACAAGCAGCAACCTCAAGTGACAAAGAAATAAATGAAGAATCAATCAATTGCAAAAGGCTCATACACCCCTAAGGATGAATTGAACAAATTTGGAAGATGTCAAAGGAGGTTCCTTCCCACTGTAAGAGGCTTCACCTGCATTGTCTTCCACAAACCTGGACATATTGCAACATACTATAAGAAAAACCAAATTCAGTGCAATGAAAAAAATATGCAACAAAAAAAATACTACCTAAAGCAACTCTCTCTTCCAGAGACAGATACTACTTCCATGGGTATTGTTTTTGTTGTAAAGGGTTTGGTCATAAAGCCGTGGAGTGCAGAACGTATATATAGAGACTGGAGTATGGAAACTCAAGGGGAATTAGGAACAATGATGGATTCAATCGTGTAATCAATCTATTCAAAAATAAAATAAAATGTTTTAGTTGCCATAAGAATGGGCACAATTCTAACAAATGTCCTCTCAAATACTGTGATCTATCTCCTTAGAAAGGTTATAGAGAAAAAAACTACATGCAATGTAAAAGGAAACTAAATAAATGTGATCTGGTTCTAATTGCTCAAGATTAGAAAAATCAATGGTATGTGAACAATGGGTTCTCAAAACAAATGACTGGATATCAAAGCAAGTTGGTATCTTTTGATGAAAATAAATCTGGGAATGTAACATTTGATAATGATAAAGAAGGTAAAATCAAAGGAAAAGGCACAATAAGCCTGAATAATGGAAGAGGAGAGACTCATGATGTACTGTTTGTAGACGGTCTAAAATCTAATCTGCTAAGTGTTAGTCAAATGTGTGATAAAGGCCATGAGGTCCTTTTCAGAGCCCAAGATTGTGAAGTAAGGTCAATCACCATAGGAAAGACCTTGGTCAAAGGTGTTCGAACAGAGACTAATTTTTATATATTAGAAGAAAAGAATGAAGAATGCCACATAAGAACACTTGACGAATCTTGGCTCTGGCATAGAATATTGGGACATCTAAATTTTTACCACATCATCAAACTGAGAAAAAAAGGAACCTCTTTGAGATGTTACTACAATAAATAAGTCACCAAATACCATGTGTAAGTCCTGCCAACTGGGAAAAAAAACTCACACAACGTTCAAAGCTAAAGACCAACTATCTACAAGTAAACCTCTTCAGCTTGTACACATGGACCTGTGCGAACCTTCAAGAACAAATTCACGAGGTGGAGAATCATATTTCATGCTGATAATCGATGATTTTTCCAAATTAACATGGGTGGAATTTCTCAGATATAAATCTAAAGCATTTGAAAATTTTAAGATATTCAAGCCAATAGCAGAAAATCAAACTAGATGTAAACTAAAATGCATCAGATCAAACAGAGGAGGTGAATTCACAAACGATGATTTTGCTGACCTATGTAATGAATGTGGTATAAAGCAACAGTTTACAGTTTTAGGTACACCTCAATAGAATGGAGTGGAAGAGAAACAAAACAGTTTAGTACAACAGATTGTGAGAAAAATGATGTAAGAAAGAAACATTCTCCAAACCTATTGGGCATAAGTAGTACATACAAATGTCCATATTCTCAACAAATATCATCTCAGACCAAACTATGATAAGACTCCATATGAATTATGGCATGGGAAACTGGCATCAATCAAGTACTTTAGAGTCTTTGGAAACAAATGTTTCATAAAGAATAATGATGTAAAATTGGGGGTGTATGATGCAAGAGATGATGAAGGAATATTTTTGGTATATGCATCCAAGAGTAAGGGATACATGTGCTACAATAAAAGACTACATAAAATTTTGGAAAGCATTGATGTGAGATTCGACGAAGATCTACCAGATAGAACCAAAAGCACAAACTGTGCCAATCCTCTAGATGATCATGAAGATGAGAATCAATAAAATGAAGAACAGATTAAGACAACATAAGATACAAAGATAAACTCAAAAATACCTGAGAGATACACTCAAAAGAACCATCCTAAAGACAAAATTATTGGAGACAAGAGTGCAGGAGTCCAAACCAGAAGACCGCTACCTGAACAGATTGAGGAAGTGTACCTAGTCATGCTATCATAGATAGAACCGAAGAATTTTGATAAAACCAGCAAAGAAAAACATTGGGTAAATGCTATGAATGAATAATTAGAACAAATTGATAAGAACAAGACCTGGGAGTTAATGCCAAGATATGTTGGGAAAAATGTCATTAACACAAAGTGGATATTCAAGAATATGATGAATGAGCAAGGTTAGGTAATCAAAAATAAATCTAGACTTGTATGTAAGGGATACTCTCAAATCGAAGGACTTAACTATGATAAAAAAATTTCCCCTGTAGCAAGAATGGAAGAAATTAGAATGTTTTTGGCTTTTGCATGCTATCATGATTTCAAGGTATATCAAATGGATGTGAAGTCTGCCTTCTTGAATGGAGACCTAGAGGAAGAAGTCTACATGGAACAACCTGAAGCATTTTCTTTAGCAAATAAACACAACTATGTGTGAAAATTAAAGAAAGCCCTATATGCTCTCAAACAAGCACCTCGTGTATGGTATTCTAGGCTGAACAAGTACTTTCAAAAACAAGGTTTCAAGAAGGGAGGAGTAGACAAAAATCTGTATATAACGACTGATGAAAATTAACTCTTAATTGTAGTAGTATATGTACATGACATCATGTTTGGTAGCAACAAGGATGATTTAGTAAAAGGATTTGCAGAAGAAAAGAATTTAGAATTTGAGATGTCTATGATTGGAGAGCTTACCTACTACCTAGGACTTCAAATTCTACAAAAGAACAAAGACATATTCATTTAACAATAAATATACTTAAGAGATATGTTAAAAATATTCCAAATGGAAGACTACGAACATGTGCCTACTCCCATGATCACTGGATGCAAGTTATGTGATGATGATGGATCCGCAGATGTAGGTAAAAGACTTTACAGATATATGATAGGAAGTCTATTATACCTAATTTCCTCTAGAATAGACATTATGTTGGAATTAGGACTTGTGGAAAGATATCAAGAAGCACCAAAACAAAATCACCTGCTAGAAATTAGGAGGATATTTAGATACCTGCAAGGAACTGCACATTATGGCCTATGGTATCCAAAAGGAAAAGACTTCACATTAACAACATATATAGATGTAGATTGGGCCAGTGATCTGAAAATGGAACTATTTTTAGTGCTATGAAAAGTATCCATTTCCATTTAATTTAGTGTGCAAAGCATTCTCCATGACTTGCAGGTTAAACAAAGTAGTTTTTGTAATGTTTCTGAGTTTTATGTGTGAGAATTGGTTCTTTAAATTTAGTTTTTAATACATATTAGCAATACACATCAAGATAAATTTACCATAGCACAACACAACAAACTGATGAGGCAGTTCACCCCTCCTGGGCTACATTTGCCGGGTCCAAGCCTCCCAATGGGCATGTACTTGTTCTATTAAGTTGCTCAAAATGGATATACAATGAAATATATGCCTAAAAAAGAAAAAAAACTTGTGAATTTAACTTCAGAAGACAAAAATAAGATAAAAATGGCTTTTGTTTCACCTCAAATAGTGAAGTACAACCAAATACAACTCCATCTCCCTGATGGCCCTCGTGGCACTTTCTTCCTACCTGAAGAAAAAATGGCTGAAGAACACCTCTGTTTTCTCCTAAACCTATCCAAAACACTCAAGAATGTTGAAGAAACCCAAAATTCACTAAATTTTTTTCCAATTTGGTTCAATATTGAGAAAGTTATGACCTCCCAAAGAAAACTGCCCAATGTCACTTGAAAACCCCACCAATTGTGGGTGAACTCCAGTTAAGCGCGATCAATTTGGCATAACTCTGGATTTGTTGGAACACACCCCAAATAGGGCGGAACCACTAGCAGTCATAATAAATGTTTAGCAGTTATGGTCGCATGTGACCAATTGATCCGTCGGCGAAAAAGTTGTAACAACTAACGTGGCATTTAATTTTGAAACATGGCCACATGTGATGGCTTCCAAAACCAAAAATTCAACCATTAAACAAATGAAATGCTACCACATCTCGAATTCTGGTATGCCTGCAAGGGAATATTTCAGGGGAATATTCTGTTTTTTTAATTTTTCCAAATTTCAAAAATCAAACTTGGTCAACTGTTTTTGGAGTTTACTCGAGACTTCAAACCAAGGATAATTTTAGGGGCGAATTTTAGCCCAAGGGCGAAATTTAAGGGGTTTTAGATTTTGGAGGGGCGAATTTTATATATATAATTTTTTTGTATAATTTTGTATAATTAGCCCCAAACTTATTTTAAAAATAATTAATTATTATGTTTTAGCCCAAAAAAATAATGGCGGATAAAACCTGAAATGCTAAATTCGCCTGTCGATTTACTCGTTTGGATGGTTTTGTGTTGTATTCACCCCCGATTTACTAAGTTGCAGGGTTTTGGAAGGGTGTTCGCCCCAGATTCACTACGTTGTAGGGTTTTGGAAGGGCGCTGTGCTGTGATACTAAACTGGTTACCATTGGAAGGGCATTCGCCCCAGATTCACTACGTTGCTGGGTTTTGGAAGGGCGTTGTGCTGTGATACTAAACTGGTTACCAAGCTACCAAGCTTGACCTTATGTTTATTAAGTTGCAGGTTTTTTGGAAGGGTATTCACCCCCAATTTACGTTGTGCTGTGATACTGACTTGGTTGCCAGAACTTCGTCATGACCAACAGCCTTATAAAGAATATGTTCAGGAAGATTTCAGCTTTGGCAACAGGGCTATGTCCAAGGGGAATGAATCAATCCTTCTTGACAAGGAAGGTCCCAACCTTTCTAAATTCAGATCCAGCTCCACTGCAGAGCTACACCCAAAAAGCCATGACGAAAAACATAAACAGATGCTCTTTGCGAGTGTCATGAACAGGGTTATTCCCATCATTGTCTGTAAGAAACTCTTTAGAAATCCCCACACATATTCCAGCGTAATAGGCCTCATATGGGCACTCATTTCTTTCAGGTATGCTACATTTTATTATGCCATGAGCATTAAATCAGTTCTGGTATCAATCAGCTTTCAGACTGCTCATATGGATTTCTTGTATGATCATTGTAGGTGACATGTTGATATGCCGAGAATTGTGGCGAAATCAATAGCAATCCTGTCTGTTGCAGGTCTCGACATGGCCATGTTTAGTCTGGGTATGCCTTTTCCTGGAAATTTATGTTATTTTTTAGTTGTACTCCCATTTTTCCTACGTGGGTAAATATTCTTCATTGGTGTACTGATCCAATTTTTTCAGATATTTGTTAAGAATATTTTTTTAAAGGGGAATTGAATTTTATTGATACCATAGAACTTCAAGGGAAGGGAAGGGGACATGTTTTTTTTTGGGACCAATATTAAATACTCTAAATTATAACATTAATTGCATAAAATAACTCCAACTCTAAATCTCTGGGACAGCCTGAAAAGTTGCTGAATTTCTAGTACTGAAGGTAAATTCTTTGTGTGTTTAGTTGAGAAAAAGGAGAACATATGCACGGGAAAGATATGAAATTGAGGTAGACAGTTAACCGAAACTCCTGAGAGAAATTGTTAGGAAGCAGTAAATTGTGAGAATAGTGTTGTCATAACTGTCTTTACATCATGTTCTGAAGTTTTGTTATGACTGCTTACTGACAGATCTGTTCATGGCTTTGCAACCAAGGATCATAGCATGTGGAAATTCTGTTGCAGCTTTTGTCTCTACTTCCATGATCCTACTTGAGCTTATTTAGGATTGAAGCCTGATATATTGCTTTGCGATTTGACTCAAAGAGGGGAAAATCTCAAATGCATTGGCAGAGAGGGGATTTGGTACATAACATCTCCCTATTCATATTTGAAGATGGGGATTAATATTAATGAAATAAAATTTGGACTTCTCGTTAATTTCTTGTATGGAGCCCTCTTATAATGTGGTGTTGATTTTTAGAAGAAAATTAGCTTCTCTCCCTAGTGTCATATCAACAAATTGAATCTGAGCAATGCCCCTACATTAGAGGAGTCCCTTATTTATTTAATTCTGTAGGAGACCCTTATTAGCCTAATCTCCAGATTACTTGGATCTGTCCAAATTGAAAATCTCCCGGCTTGTTCAATATTGTCTTTGTTAACTCCTTCCTGATGCCATGTTTGTTTTCTAACTCTTTCCATGCTTTTAGCTAATACATTTCTTTGTTGAATAATACGTATTTTGTACTTCTCCATATTGATTTTTCTGTTAAGTGATTTCTTTTTTTGGGAGCCAATGCCCCTATCAAGCCTTCTATGAAGGACATGAAAAGAAGTTAAAACAGAGGAATAGATAAGTTCTTCCATTTGAAGGTAAGGATTCAATGGTTCCAAGATAATTCTTCTGCAATTTTCTTGAGAAATATCATTGTCTCGAGTATGTGTAGGCCTTTAATGACCCCTTGCAAAAATCATTAAGTAGTTTTTGAGAGTCATATTAAATTGGCTTTCCTGCTCATGTTTTTGAGCATTTTAATGACCCCTTGTAAAAATCATTTAGTAGTTTTTGAAAGTCATATTAAATTGGCTTTCCTGCTGATGTTTTTGAGCATTTGATTTTCTTCCTAGAGTGAGAATGTCTCACGTGTGTCTTTCCTGACCTATTCTAGGTTAAGATGGAGCTCAAATCATTTGACATGCTTGTGAAACACAGTGGATAAGATAAACCAAAGTTTCAAGATCAAACAACAGAATACACTGTTCGTTTTATAGATTTAAAATTGGAAGAAAACAACCCCAGTAAAAGGATTCAAATCTCAAATTGGAGTCATACTACCATTTTATGCTTGGAAAACATAATCATATAAGGAAATTAAAACCTGCATTACCTTGACAATCCATGTACATTTCAATATTTGAAAGATCTTATTGATGACATGCCAAATCAGATCATTCAAGAGTCCAAATCCAGTACCTGGAACACAATATCCTTGATGTTCAAACCTCTATCAGTAGGTTCTTTGGAAAATAAAGAGCCTGTACTAAATAAAAACTGACAACCTGACAGTGTTGTCTTTTATTGATCTGGGATTATCGTTTTGAACAGGAAGCCTTCCAACACTATATTTTGGCCTAGGTAACATGAATCTCGCTAGATGAACACTAGCATTTGTCTGGGGTGGGAGCATCTGTTTCAAAACACCAAGGCAAAGTTTTGACTAAAAGTTTAGTAGATTGTCCTTATAATAAAGTAAAAAATTTAGAGAGAAGCTTAAGTTTTTGTGCTTTGTTCTGTCATGGTTTTAATGCTAATAGTGTATTGCTACTTAATATTTGACAAGAAACTCAATGCTTGCTTAGTGAACCAGGTAAGTATTATGTTTCAAGTATTTTTATTAAAATAGTGTTGTTGAAAATGCCATAGAGTCTGTGGTGTCTGCAAAGAGTCAGAGATGAACTATGTGAGTTTTTGTTACTCTGGAGTTCCTTATAACGGCAATATTTTTATGTGTACCACCACCTGGTATAAGTGCTTCTCCATCTGAGGACAATTTATGGTAATGTATTATGTTTCAAGCATTTTTATTAAAATAGTGTTGTTGAAAATGCCATAGGGTCTGTGGTGTCTGCAAAGAGCCAGAGATGAACTATGTGAGTTTCTTTCACTCTGGAGTTCCTTATAACTGTGTGCCAGCACCTGGTATAAGTGCTTCTCCATCTGAGGACAATTTACGGTATTTTAATGTGTTGATTCTTGGTCCATCTTAGTCTCCAAATGAAGATATTTCCCCTTATTCTTCCCAGTACATTTGATTCAACTAGTAAAACTCTGTTACTCTTCAAATGAACATTTCTCCTTGTGCTCTTTGATTTTCTCTTTGAATGTAGCTTTATTGAAACCATTTCATTTAAGAACACTGTAATGAAGAGATTTCTGCTGGTGCACTGAATTTTGACTCTGTTTGGATACCGTGTTAACATCTTAAATTCAGTGTTTATGATGATTTCCAAAGTTTTCATCGTATTAACAGTTTGTTAATTGGATTTAAACTAGCAAGGAATCAGAAATGGGCCACTAGTTACAATAATTTTTTTTGTCATTTCTATGCTGCATATTCTTATGAACCAAATACGATACATATTGACAACCATTGTCAACTTTGTTTCCTGTTGCTGAGCCTGTCCATGAGATGAAACTGCTTTTGGTGTGTACAACACTGTAAAATTAACAGGGTAGGTTGACGGTTACCTGAGGGGGAACCTTGGGCATGGCAGAGATAAACCTGGGGATATCTGTCAGTGAAGTAGCAGGCATTAACCAGGGTTTAGCTACAACTATTTTGTGTGCAAGAGGTGCAACATAAGGGAAAATGCTCCTTACACTGCCTTACCTGTGCTAGCCTAACCAAGCTGGCCGTTCTCCTTTGATAGTTTCAGCAAATTTTTACCTGCTCCAGAAAAAAAACAATCGCATCGATACTAAACAGAATAACCACCTCAAACAGGTACCATGCTTCTCGCTCATGGCTGCACCCAACAAAGAATGTATTAGCTCTGCTCGAGGAAGTAGGCGGTGATCCTTCTGGAATTTCATTTGGGACAAGATATGTTGACGCTATCTGCACCCATGTGTCTCAAACTCTCATTGACATTGCCAGAGCTTCGTCTCCAATGTTCTTCTGGGCAACATATATCAATGATCATCCATAAGATCTGCAAGCTTGGGAAATCTAAGTGGGTCGTGCAGAAATTTCATGAAGGGCTCTTGCCATGCAGTGAATTCAACTTCAATTGTAGAAAAGGTATGTAATTTTTTAATGCGCGATCATTTTGATTGAGGGAGATAACTGAAGGTCTACTAACATAATTATTTTTTGTGCAGGCATGCCTCTTGGGAAGGAGACATGTTCCATCTCTGTTTCCAAAGATTTGTTTGGAATCTCATGTGCTGACAATATCAAGTCTTTGGCAGCTGAGGGAGTATGAAAATATCGATCCAACGCCGCTGCTAGGCAAATTGTTAAATAAATATGTAAAAAAATAGCGCCTCTTTCCATCAAATAGTTTTATTTATGGAAGCCTGCAAAAATAATCAATGACAAAGTTGAAGACATAAAAGTGTATACACAAAGCTTATATTTAGCTGTGTCTATTCAACTAATTAAAAATTGGTCAGGTAATCTAGTCCAATGTTAATTAGCCTTTGAGGGATCATTACTATTTTATCTCTAAAAATGGGACAATGAAATTTATGAAAAGGATGAATATAAACATTATAATGTTTCAGGGTGAATTTTCTGAAATTTTCCTTACTTGCAATTTTGTCCTTCAACAATACTTTTGTTGTTACAAGCTATATTGTTCATAGGGTCTTCTAGAAATGTCCTTACATAGTGACAAGATTCAAGACTACTACTTTGTCACACAAGTTAAGGCATCATCAATAGCTCATACAATACTAAATAACTTCCACATTCAGTGTGCTTAGGGAATTCACACATCTTCCCATACAACAAAGTTTGAATTCTAGAGATCATTGTCCTTAGGGCTTCATAATAGTTGCCTTCTAATAGTGACCTAATTCTTCAAACATCACTCTACTTGGGCCTTTCAACAGTCCACAAGTGTTGTTTAAAAACCATTCATTAACAAAAAAACCAATCTATTAGAGAAAAATACCTTGTTTCTAAACCTCCCCTTATCCTTCTTGTTCTTGGTTTTGTGTTCTTTCTTCAGAAACCAAACCTCTGATTAGGGCATGTTGTAACCACTATTATAGTCCTGCCAACTCGACCTCCACTGCTCAAGAGACTGTGGTTGCCCTTCTTCTATCAAGTCTTTCCATACGTTGGGTTATAAGACACCTTCTAGACTATCGTTGCATCCTTTTTGTCCTCAAAAGGATACCTACAGCAGTTCAGTTTCCCACAAATATTTGCAAAGATATTCCTCCACGGATGCAACACATAATTACTTGTGATGTTTCAGACTTTGGATGATCTTCAAACTCCTGCTTCAGCTCTTTTAGGAACAACATTCCAACCTAGCAGACTTCCTCTACGAACCAATCACCCTTGCAACCTTTTTAACAGTCTCTATCTACCTTCAGCCCTCTCTGAAAGCCTTGCTCTACCCAGGTATTTATGCAGCCTGCTAACCTGCATTCAAACCAAGCACAAGAACCCTACAACAACCCTGTTGCAACTTGGTCCTACAATATATTATCTCTAGACTTTCGGACCTAAATTTATTCAAGGAACATAGATAAGGATGGCCTAACAACTTGGCCTTGTGATACTTTTCATCATTTCATAACAGAGATACAAACTTGACTTATTGGTCCAACTATTAGGCTCTCAATTCAGATGCTTTTCCTCTAACCTGTGCCAAACCAATATCAAAAAAGACAAATACAAAAACCTCATTCTTACTTTTGTTCTTGTTTAGTTCTGCTCATCTGAGGTATGTGAGGTTCTCTTGAGGAGAGATCTAATCTAGTTGGATGTATAATATTATACTCTTCTTAATAGTTTGTCTTTTCAAGCTTAACCCACAGATCGTTGTTATGGCCTAGCTCAGAGAAAGTAATATGAGTAGTCATGCATATGCATTGTCTTAGAGACATTACATGTCAAAGTTTTTCCCTTTGCAGCAAGCAAAAGGCCTCCAACTCTGGATCATTGTATAGATGTAGTGTTTTGCCATCAATTATTGCTTTCTGGATTTTGCACCTTCGAAGAGTCGTCGTACATAAATGGTCTTATTGGATAAGCAAGCTACCTATGGTCTTAAATTGTAGCACCACAATTTTCACCTCAAAACTTGGATTGCACACCTTACATATCTTTTGATTATCCTTAATCCCTTCAAAACATAACTCTTTGGAATGTTTTAATCCCAATTTGTAAATTTGTATTTTGAAAAATATATTTAGATCTTTGATGTCCAATGGTACTTCCCTGGGTAATGGTATGTTGTTGCATTGTAGGGATTCCTTGTAAATACATATCGCCTGCACATCGGTTGGGAAAATACGCTAAAGCTGTATATCGACCTGGATGCTTGGACGTGGCATGTAACGATTCAGCTTTGATACCTGCAGCAGTAAAGGCAGCCAAAGAAGCTGATGCAACTATTCTGGTTGTGGGGTTAGATCTAATTCGAGAGGCAGAATCACATGATAGACATATTCTATTGTTACCTGGATATCAAATGGAACTTGTAACTTCAGTGGCCAGTGCTTCCAAAGGAACAGTTATAATGGTCATCATGTCTGGAGGTGGAGTGTCCATTCAGAGGAGGATTTTGATATACAAATTTCTTGAACATGTCCCATGATCCATTGTCACATCGGTTTCGAACCTCTTCTCATGTTAGTGACCCATTTTTTTCAACCAGCATCACCATATAGAAATTTGGATCAACGGGATTGGGTAAAGCATGTCCTTTTAGGCCAAGGTTTGGTTCAGGTCTAATTCAAAAAACCACATCACTTGTACCCAAATTGATTGCAATGTCTCTAGGATGATTCAAAGCTAAACCTGCCAATCTATTTGGATTGTCTCCAAACCACTGGATAACCAAACAATTTTTGTCAAACATGAATTTGTCTACAAAATATGACCTTAAATTACCAGCAATAGCATGTGATGGAGCCAATGGTCCAAGTTTCTTTTCCAAGTTTGGAGCAGTGGCCTCTAAGGCTTCCTTAGACCAATTTATTTCTCTTAGATCCATCAAATTCATCCCCGCTCCATCGGTTTCATCAATATTGGCATAGCCACCAATAAAAAGGGATGTCATGAAAGAAATTACAAGAGAAATTATTTCAGTGTTATCATAGATATCCTTGTTTTTCTGATATAATTTCCGTATCTGAGGTCCTGTGTATCTTTCATGTGCACAAGACCCAGTAAGAAAATCCAATTCAAGTATTGCGCCAAAAACCTTCTCAATTTCTCTGCACTATGATGTTGTACTATTGTCCATACAAATAAATGATTCATTTGTGGAGAAATCAACCTGAAGCTAGAAAACCAAAGGATCTTTTGGATTCACTCCTTTTAGAATGGATTCCAGGGAACCATTTCTCCAATAAACACTCCCGGGATAAATCTGGAATCTCTAGTGCAGGTTCTGAAAATGCTCAAAACACTCGAGAGTTTCAGATATCAAAGCAGAAAGGTGAGCAAAGGCCACAAACAACAAAAATAATGCACTGATATTTTTATGCAGCTAACGATTGTTGAGATGAATTTACAAACCTTGGCTTCCTTGATGGCCAAACATTATGTACCTGAAAATGGAACTCAAACATACAAAATGATCATCCCATGTGGTGACAAGGGACAAGTAAAGAGGAACATCAACAGCCAAATAGCAAAGCCTTGAAGCATAAAACACACTGCCACAGCATGATCTATCCTGCATGTCACCTCAGGCATGTCATCAATCACTCTGTCTTGGAAATTTTTTTATTTGATGGAGTTAGTTTAGCATCAACCAATCACTCTAGGATCAATTCACTGGAAGGAAATATGACTGGGATCAATCATTCTGTTTAAAAATGGTATTAGAACTAGAAAAATAATTACTGGAACTGTACATATTTTCTGCATGTGCAGATTAGGGAAAACCGGTTTTTGGTAAGGAAGATCAATGGATATCTCAGCTTTCCAGGAGGTACAAAAGTCTCCTTTCTGTATATGAAAGAAGATGGGCAGCTTCTTTTGAAGAATTGTAAATCAGTAGAATCTTGGGGCAAAGGCCTGCTAAAATATAAAAAAAAAAATCTATCCCCAAAACAAGGCTATATTGCAATTGAACCTCATGTTTTTGCAGTAGATTTTTTGTTAGATTTGACTGCTGCTTATCATGGAGTAGGAAAATGAACGGCATAGAGCCACTTCTTCCATTTAAAATCCAGATTAATAAGTTGTTGAGAGAGAAAAACACATCACATACTGGCAATCATGTTGGTTGTGAAATAACTAGGCATAAGATAAGTATAAGCAACCACTTGCGGGAATTAATCTTTTCAAATATCACATAAATAAAAAAAAATCATTTATTTTTCAAAAGGTAGCAACAGTTTTGCTGCCAAAAAAGGCACCCTCTGAGCATGAGACCTTGAACATGTTTCTCATACAAAAAAAACATGCACAACAGCAAAAAACTATAAAAATGCACATGCATGTGCTGCACAATTATGTTACATTGCTGTTACATTCATAAGATTGAGCCAGGTTACACTCGAGGAAGAAATTGTATATGGTTCTCAATCCACCCAAGGGAAAGAGTAGATTTTAATATGCTTGGCTCAATACACCATAGTCTATGTAATGGGAAATATGAACTACTTTGTGGATTCTGTAATCATTACTTTGTGATGAATAATAGGAATCAGCATTCCTGGATACCCAGATTCATGCTAACATTTGAACTGTGTCCAAGCCCTGCCTGTCCACCCAAGAAATAATATATAATACTCACATCCACCTTGTCAAAAGATAATATTCTGCCTACTAACTGAACCTGGTTCAATACACATTATACACTAAAAATAATGACTACCATTAATAGCCTGAGGACCCCATATATGATCACTTTTCAAGGGATTTTCGAAGTTAGCTTTCTTGATTATCTTAAATCCAAACTCTCTGCCAACATTGAGGTGCTACAAAACACACTACATGGCTCTTACAGCTGCATCTACCACCAAAACTTCATAGATGCATGCACAACTGCAAACTGGAGCTAGATTATTCCCATGTCTTGTATTTATCCAGCAACCTACCCATTATTAAGGCTCTCTTCCAGCCATGACTCACAGATGAAGAACACTGTACACACCATCAAAGACCTCCATGGGTACCATCCACAGGCTTTTGAACATAACGTCTCAGACAGTAAAAGCTATCACAGTCCATGTTGCCTTGATGCAGGTGTGCAGAGTCCGAAGGAAATTTCTGATCTTTTCTGCAATAAAATCTTCAATATTACTTTACAAATCCCAAGAGCAGGTACAAGACCGCCACCAAGCAGCAGGGACCCTGAACTGTACGAATGGTGTAACTGGAGGAAACAAGACAGTCTGTTAGATCCAGGCAAGAGAACCACGATCATTTGCAGTTTGAGGATGCCCTCTTGTGGGTGTTGGGTGCCGTTGCACATTTAGCTCCTGTAAACATGCAAAAATAGTAAAAAATGATCAAATTAACTATAGTCAAAATGACAAAAACGCTAAATGTGTAAACAACACCAATATATGGATAGATTATATACATAACCAAAATGACAAAGAAATACCTGCATCCATGTGTCTTCGAGGTGACGTTTAGGTGATGTTTCTGGCGATGTGATCGCAGGAGGAAGAGGATGAATCAGTTTCAGGACTACTACAAGGTCCCTGCCAAGAACTAAGATTGCACCTGCATTATTTGCAGTACCTATAAAAAAAAGAAAATAATTGCCGTCAGAGAGCTAGTTAAATTAATCTCCACACTAAAGTCCATACAGCAAATATATAATTACCGCAATAATTGGTGGCAGAGAAAAGAGTTATCAAATGGCCTTGGGAAAAACGCTCAAAGCCATCCATGACACATTCATGTGCTCGTAGAATGATCTGCAGATCATTATGGTTGCAAAACTCTATCACTCGATCAGGCTGAAAAGTGGAAGACACCATCAGCTCAATCAGTTGGCTAGCTTTCCATCAAAAACTCAAGAACCTAAACTTCACTCATCTGCTAGAAAGGAAGAAAAACAAATGTCCAGAAATCCATGTCCTCATATAAACAGGTTCATGATTATGACACGTGACCCACGGTTATAAAATACAAAAATTGAAGACTCAAGTGATTGAGAATGCTTAGAAGAAACATATTTTGTAAGTCTCAGAAATTAAACTGCATGATTCTTCTGCAACAGAAATTTATAGAGCCATAATGAAGGTTTCTTCGAAAATATCCTTGCTGAGAGCTTTGTAAATATATGGAACAAGCAACGAACTTTTGAAATGGATTTCTCCAAAGTTCTAGGTGCCCAGGTCTCTCAGAATCACTTCTATTGGAATCCAAGGAATGTAAGCTGACGTTTAATTCAAAAGGTTATCATTAAGAAGTGAAAATTATAGTTGATATACCTGAGCTATGTTGCATGAAGTATCTGAGGTCGGTCATCATTTTGAGAACCAAGTGCCAATGTCCATTATTCTTGTTGAGCTTCTGTGGCAGAATCTGTGCTAAAAATGCATATCTTTACTATCTTCTTGATCCTTTCCAAATTTTCTTTCACCTGAGCAGCTATCATATCCTCGACTGGCCACTTTAAATTTATTGCTGCTTTGAAACAGATCTCTAACTTATGGTATTCTTCAGGTTAATGAGAAGATTAAGGGCGTCCAAATATCTCTCTTTCCTCTATCACTCCTATGTCATTTTATTTTCACTCTCGGAGGAGAAGGGTCAATAGCGTCATAAACTGTTTGATGGGCTTTGTTACACACCCAAGTGGGTAACCCCTAGGAGAAAAATTTTGTCCTATGGATGGATCACTGATTGAACAAAATTATACATCATTTTTTGTTGTATTCTTGTTCCCATGCTTCACCTTGGTGGTTTTTACTTACCCCTAGTCTAGTGTGATCTTCCCTGAGGCCTTTCTTCCTGATCTATTTTGTCAAACAAAATAATGTACATCAAAAATTGCTCAAGTTTGCAGATTTTGTGTCAGTTCTCGCATTCAAATTTAGCTCTTTTGCCTCGGTTTTGTTTCCAATATACTTCCAAATTTGATGAGTTTTAGTTTTGGATATAAATTTTATGGGTTTTGGATTTGAGATTGAGTTCATCCTCAAGATATATGCGATTGGGATTTTCTTTGTTTTTGAATTCTCACATTCCAGTTGTCTGTTGTTCAGGCGGGAACAACAATTCTGTGGGACCTCATAGTTGGTGGGTGGGATGTTTCCTATTGGTCAAAGTTTGTGTTGAGTGCACAGGGAAGCTATTCAACTCTAATTGACAAGAACATAAAGTTGTCTTCATTTGATGAGTCAATTTGCAATTCCTTCAAGGCATCAAAGGCAGGGAAGGTAGTTCTGATAATAGACAACTCCTCTTCAAACAAGAAGAAGGCTCAAAACTCGACCTATATGCCAACTACTTCTTATGATCGTTCCTAGGAACATGAATCGTAATTTTTGTAGGTTTAAAATTTATCACAAGTTTTCTCTATTGTGGTCGAATTTGTGGAGGTTATCTCAAAATTTATTTAAGGTACCATGGATCTAAATTTCTTAATAACTTTCAACACTAACAAACTTTGGTGCAAATTGTTGATCAATTCTCACTTGGTTAGGGTTATAGATGTTAATGAAAATTTTGGTGCATGCATGAGAGTTGGGTGCAAATGCACAATGTTGTGTAGCATTAGTGTGATAAATATGGGATAGTGCAAAGCATAGTTTTGAAGATTAGTCTAATTTGACTCATACCTAATCAACTCAGTCAAGTTGATTGTTGGTTGAACGGTTAATTGTTGGTTCAATGGAAATAAGATTTTGCAGGCACAAATACCAAAGGGAAAAATGGAGCCCATCATGGGGTACTCTTTGTAATTCTCCACCACTACTACCTTCCATGCTTCCTCAAACTCCTCTCCAACCTCAATATCAGTGCTAGTAGTAGCATGAGCAACAACACTACGCTTAGCAGAACTAGAAGAATGTGTTTTCCAAACTGCATGAGAACTACTTCCCTCATGAGTCACCATGTGCCATGCTTGGTCTCGGTGGTTCTCTTCCTTCTACTCCTAGTTCAACTACCATATATTTATTGGAACCAACACCCCGAACTCCACTAGACAACGATTCACCATTTTGTAGTAGTGATTCGCCATTTGTACTGGTGATTCACCATGATTTTACAAGATAATATAATCTCGTGAGAAATTCGCCAAAAAATTATATATACATATTATATTATTAATAAAATCGCCTTCCATTTTTCCTATGTATCATGGGGATTCGCCCATTTATTATATATATAAATTTAGGGGGGTTCTTAAAATTATCCCTGCTTCAAACCTTCATAACTTTCACATACGACATCGGATTGGAGTCCCATTCATGGCACCATAATCGCAATGACGAGACCCTTTCAGTTGTTTAGATTGCAACCAATTCTAAGTAGTTCCATTTTTGAGCATTTTTTCAACTTGGACATGATCACCTGATCATACCTCCCAAATGTGAAGCTTTTGGACCCCAAAAGCTCTCTGAATTACAAAAATTGAAGATGAGGAGACAGATTCTCCACTCTTTGAACCTTGAACCATTGAAATCTTCCTAACTTCATCAAATTGAGATTCTCATAAAAATATAAATTCTTCCTTGAATTTGCTGACCGACTGTTTCTAACCTTGACGGTGTCATGTTGCAAATTTCTGAAATTTGCAGACCAAATATAATTTGCAAAAATCATAATGCTACTACAATGGTCTACCTTCCAAGGAAACTAAAAATAAGATTCACCTTGCCAACTTTTATTATGGAAATTTTTTTCCGAATGAGCCATGTACTTGTGTCGATTGCCGACAAATTTTTCTCGCCATACCAACCTGGCATTCTAAAACTAGCATTGATCCATGCTGAACTTTGTGCCCTCTTTGCTTGCATGCTTTTCCCTTTCTTTGATTCTTGCACCACATTACACCGACACTTTTTTCTCTGCACTGATTGACACCAAAGGCACTTTCTGCAACATCTTGTCATCTTCCAAAGACGACCTGCTATTAGACTGAAAAATTTCATCATTTACATCAGCAATAACATGAAAACGATTATGTACAAAATATTTTTCCTTAATCATCAACAAATTCAGATTTTGACTTGCATTGACAAGCCTTTCAAGTTCCCTGCATTCACTAAAGAAGATTCTATCTTCTTCCGATGTGCTCTCACAATAAACTCCTTTCCATCCTTGAACAGATGATACTTGTTCTCATGGCAATGGAAGATCACTCTTCTGTCATATAAATATGGAATAACCAACACCACACCTGTAATGTCAAGTGGTACCACATATAATTCAACCAAGTCAACATAATGAGCTATTATGGCGAAGCGCAACATGCACTTCCTTGAAATTTGTAAATTAGCATCCTTGCAAATCCATCCAAGTGTATATGGCTTTGGATGTGGAATGGTTTCAAGTTTTAGCTTCTTGAATAAATCTTTTGAGATGAGGTTTGCTTGAGACCCACTATCAAATAGTGTGTCTATCTTGGTGTGTTTTGAAATTATCCTCACATGAAACAACTCTATCCTCCTCTATTCATTTGGAGCTTCTATGTGACAGTTTAAAGTGCTAGAACTGGGATTTGTTTCTTTTACAATCTCTTTCCCCTTTAGGTTCTTTAGTGCCAAAGCTATGATTTTAGTTTCATCTCCTGATTCATACCCTAAGTCTTGTTCAGCTATTGCAACCATTTTTCCTTTTTCTTTGGCCTTATTTGGTTTTAAATTTTTTTGGCTTCAACTCCCGATGAAGTTTCCAGCAATAGTCATCATCGTCGCTTGTTTTGGAACAGTTTTTACAAAATAATTTTCCTTTTTCTTTCCTGTAGTTTGAATTTATTTTCTTCCTTTACCTTTCAATTCACAACCCTCATTCCCATCAAAATATTGTTTACCTCTAGCCTCTAAATGCGTGGCTTGAACACAAACCTTTTCTACACTAGTAGGATTCAACATAAGGATAGTATGTATAAGATAGCTGTGTAAACCACCAATATATTTCAGCAAATTCTCTTGGATATGCAAATCAATTCCAAGTAATAAATCCCTTTGTCTAAACTCTTGAGTGTAATCTAGAACACTTTGTCCCTTAAGTTGTCTAAAACTTTTCCAATTCATGATAGCCTTTTGTAAATGAGCTAATAGATAAAATTGATGTTTAATTGTGGAAATAAATTCAGCCCATGATAAAGTGATCTTACTATGTTTTTTAATTTCATCCTTGGTCTTGGCTTCCCACCATACCAATGTTTCTCCTTCCATTCTCAAAGAGGCTAACTGAATCTTGGTGGTGTCTTCATGAAGGTTCTGTATCGTCAAGTAAACGTCCAACTGTCTTATCCAATTGTCAAGTTTCTCTACATTGACTTCACCATTAAACATAGACAACTAAAATTTAACATCAAGCTTTAAAAATCGACTTTTGCCAGTGGTTTTAGACTTGTGAGATTGATTCACTGAAGTAGAGGATGAAGATGGGAATGGTGGATCACCATTTCCTCCATGTCCTTTCTTTGACTTTTCATCACTTTTCTTTCCTTTTTAAGAACCCTCTCCTTATTTTTGATGTTTAGACCCTTCTCCAACAAGCCTATCATTCCTTTCTTGGTAGAGTATCCTCACCATCTATGTCTTGTCTAGGAAATACTTTCAGAATACTTGTTCTTCTTCTTTTGGATCAATGTGTTCAGAAGCTTCTCCTTCTCCTGAAAAAATTCTTGAGGCTTCTTCTATGGCTCTTGAGGGTAGAATAGATGGTGGAGACAATGGCTCTCCAGCCCTCCTTAGTTGAGGATTAACTTGTGCTCTAACTAATTGTCTTTCACCTCTTTTGATTTTAAGCCTAGTAAGCATCAAAACTTGCAAACAATCAACTATATCTTTGCACAAGAACAAATTCAGAGTAAAACTCTAGCTCCTAATGCTAAAATCCTGAGCTCTGATACCAACTAATTTGAAAATGGAACTATTTTTAATTCTATGCAAAGTATCCATTTCCATTTAATTTAGTGTGCAAAGTATTCTCCATGACTTGCAGGTTAAACAAAGCATTTTTGGTAATGTTTTTGAGTTTTATGTGTGAGAATTGGTTCTTTAAATTTAATGTTTAATACATATCAGCAATACACGGCAATATAAGTTCACCATATCATAACACAACAAGCTGATGAGGCATTTCACCCCTCCTACGCTACATCTTTCGGGTCCAAGGCTCCCAATGGGCATGTCCTTGCTCTATTAAGTTGCTCAAAATGGATATACAATGAGATATATGCCTAAAAAGGAAAAAAAATCTGTGAATTTGGCTTCAAAAGACATAAATAAGCTAAAAATGGCTTTTTTTCCACCTCAAACAGTGAAGTAAAACCCAATACATCTCCATCTCCCTGATGGCCCTGGTGGCTCTTTCCTCTTCCCTGAACCAACACTAGATTAAGAACACCTTTTTTCACTCTAAAACCTATCCCAAACACTCCATAATGCTGAAGAAACCCAAAATTCACTAAAATTTCATCCAATTTGGTTCAATATTGAGAAATTTATGACCTCCCAAACAAAACTACCCAATGTCACTTGAAAACCCCACCAAATGTGGGTGAACTCCAGTTAAGCGCGCTAAATTTGGCATAACTCTGGATTTGGTGAAACACGTCCCAAATAGGATGGAACCATTAGCAGTCATAATAAATGTTTAGTAGTTATGGTCACATGTGACCAATCAAACCGTCGGTGGAAAAGTCGTAACAACTAACGTGGCATTTAATTTTGGAACATGGCCACATGTGACGGCTTCCAAAACCAAAAACCCAACCAATAAACAAATGAAATGTTTCCACATGTCATATTTTGGTATGCTCATAGGAAATATTCCAAAGAATATTCTCTTTTTTTAATTTTAAAATTTTAAAAGTCAAACTTGGTCAACTATTTTTGGTGTTTACTAGAGACTTCAAACCTTCATAACTTTCACATACAACGTCGGATTTGAGTCTCGTTCATGGTGCCAGAATCGCAACGATGAGACCTTTCCGGTTGTTTGTATTGCAACCAATTCTGGGCAGCTCCATTTTTTAGCATTTTTTCAGCTTTGACATAATCACTTGATCAGCCATCTATGTGGATGACAGGAAAAGCACAAGTGGAGGACCATTTTATTTGGGAGAAATTCTTGTGCCATGGTTAAGCAAGAAGCAAACATCTATCTTTGTATATATAGCAGAAGCCGAATACATAGCACCAACAGCTTGTTGCACTCAAGTAATGTGGATGAAACAAACTCTCCAAGACATGAAGGTAAGCATCACTGAACCTATTTATATCAAATTTTACAATACAAGTGCAATAATTATATCAAAGAATCCAATTCTTCATTCAAAAACCAAGCACATCCTAATAAAGTACCACTTCCTCAAAGAACAAGTAGCAGAGAAAATAGTAAAGATGGAGTATGTACCAACAAAGGAACAAACAACAGACATATTCACAAAACCTCTTGCTAGGGAACCATTCAAATATCTAAGAGACAAACTAGGGGTTGTGTCTACAGATGATACTCTCTGAAATGATTAAAAAAAAAAATGATGATGGAAATACACCATAAAAGGCTACAATATAAGGAACAAAAACAGTGCAGTAGACAAGTGATAGTTAGTATCAGACAAGAAAGCATCATTCCAGGGGGAGAGCATCCCATAAAATTTTTCACAGAAGAGCTAGAGCTATGAAGCTGGTAAAGATCTACGAAGTATGGTATGGTACAACTCCTCAAGATTGGATTATTGTGACAGAAGTACATCAAAATTGTAGCACATATCACCTCTATCAAGTAGTAAGGAATATAAGTACAGAACAAAGTATAAAGTCAGAAGAAGAAGGCCTATAAAGTGGGAAATTAAAATGCAAGGATAGGAACTACACTGGGAAATGTGCAACCCTTTTCCATTGATGTCAAAAGGGGGGGCAATGGAAAGCAGAAGAAGAAAGACTCTTCTGAAAAACAAGCAGAGGAATAAAGACACCTCTCAGAATGAAAGGGAAAGGAAGTCTTGGAGGAAGTATTGGAGTGTTGGAGGAAGTGTTGCCATCATGCCAAAGGGGGAGACTATTGAAAATATTGTCATTGATGGAAAGGGAGCACAAAGGAGAAACACCTGAAATATGAAAAAGGAAAAGGCAAAAAAGGCAGCTAAGAAGCAAGGAAGACATGGAGCAAAGGAAGCAAAGAAGTAGAGGCAACAGAGGTAGAAAAGTCAGCAAAGGAAGCTAAGGAAGACAACGTATGAGTAAGTAAGGTGTGCAGCAATGTAGTGACTAAGGAATGTAGCAAGAGTAATAATCCCAAGTCAGAGTGAATAACGAATAGAAGAACAAGATCAAGAAAGATAAATGCATTTAGAAACTGAATAAATCTCAGGAGAGATCAACGTGTTTAGAAACTTAATAAAGCTCAGGAAGGATAGCAGAGATGCAAAGTAGCGGTGGTCACAGAAAGAAGAAAAATCAACTAAGGCAGAGAACACTTAGAATTTGAATTCCAAGGGAGGCGAGCGGACGATCAGGATTCGGTTGTAAAATTGAAGGTGAGAGTTGAACAGATGAGATTACAACACAAGATGAGTCGGGAAGGATAATCATATTTGCAACTAGTAGAAAGGACCGTATATCTGGTGCAGATCAATGGTGACAATCACATCGTAATCGTGAACATATCACACATCACAGGGTACAGTTTTTACAGTTAGGACTTTGCAAGTTAAGATATTTAACATGTGATGCGAAGTGGATGGGTATGGAGATAAGAATGGATCATCGAATCCAACAAAGACCAATGGCAGAGATCGAAAGCACAAATCACAAAGATTAGCGCTTAAGTTTTAAGGTCGTCGCAGGGTAAGTTATTTTGTGTGTGAAGCGAATTCAAGAAGGGACACATGTCGGCATGATGGGGCACGTAGTGAGGACCGTTAGATTGTATGGAAGATCAAAAAAGGATGGCGAAACACAAGTTCACACATCGCAAATTATAGTGGATAGCGCTAAGGCTTCTCAAGGTATGTTAATTAGTTTACGATGCGATAAGGTTAGGAAGATGTGATGCGGTGAAAGGGAGGAGCCACCTGTCGGCACTATGCACTAGCACACATCTCAGATTATATGGTTTAGCATTATGGATAAGAGTTACACTTGTGGGTGAATAATTGCGATAAGACAAAGAGGTATAGCAAGACCATTAAATCTGGCGAAGATCTATGGTGGCGATTACAACACAAATTCACATCGGTGGAATGATAAGCTCGTTGTTAAGGTTGTTTGGTAAGTTTGTCAAGATGCGATGTGTTGTGATTGGTTCACGGTATTGTGGGACCCTCCAGCAAGAAATTCTGCGTGTATGAAAGAGATTTGGGTTTATGTGTATTCTGGTTTAAAGTAGCTTTATTTTATCACTAATGTATGCATATTGTATTTAACTCTAAAGTTGTGTCTACTACATGTTAAAAGGGAGTTTATGTGGCCCATACCCCACACGTTATAAAGAAAATACTGAACAGGAGTAGACTTGGGTAAGACCCGACTCTAAGTGCAGAACAGTGTCATGTAGATGCGGATGTGAGTCAAAAAAAGGAAAGGCTGAATGCAAGAGAAAAGACTCTAGGAAAGTGACCCGACACTCGTGCAGAGGTTTTATGCAACTGCATCAGTTTGATAACAAAGACTGAACGTGGGCAGAAGGAGACTCGGGTAATTAACTTGACACAGAGAAAAGGAGGAGAGAAGAGCATAGAACGTTGCAGGTAATATATGCAATAGGCAGAGGCGGTGTAAAACATAAAGGCATGCGTCAAGTCGGGCTAAGACAGTAATGCTGCAACATAGTTGGAATATAAATAAATAAACATAAAATACAAAGGGAAAACAAGTAGAAGAGGACAAACACACAGAAAATCTAAGAATCTGAAAGGGATGAGTGAAATATTTGAATGTAACTGTAAATGTATTATTTGTTTTATATTGTTTGTGATGCAAACGCAAGTCTCCCAGGAAAATAAAAACTCCATTTGATATTGTAATAATTGTATATATTTGTAACATTCTAAATATGATGAGTGAGGAGATGAATGGGTGGAAGGCAAGAGTCATTCATGTTCAATTTATATTCCCATATAAAATGCAAGAAACCATGAAATGATATCTGTAAATGATGTTAATCTAATATGCATAGAGAGGTTAGAGAGTGGAAGAATGAGAGGGAGAAGATAGAGAGGCTGTGCAGATCGAGAGTTGATATGAAGCATATTTGAAGGTTGGAAAGGCAGCATTGATGAAGGATAAAAATAGAGTTAATATCAAGGTAAATCGGTGTATGGTTTCATTGTACTGTGAGGGGTTTGGTGCTTCCATATCAAGTTGTAGCATGATATATGTCTAGTTGTAGCTAGTTGAGGTAGGAGCCTCCTGTGGGTTGTTTTGTGCAGAAATTAGATGGGAGTTGGAGCTTCCTTGCAAGTTGTAGATTTCATAATTTGGGGTAGTAGCCTCCTGTACGTTGGAGCCTACAAAAAATCAGATGTGAGAGGGAGTTGGAGCTTGCTTTTGCATCAAAACAATAATATGATGTGGTTTTCTCCCGTTATGGGTTTCCACTTATATCTTCTATCTATGTGCTTGATGATTGAGTGTTGATGAGATGATTTAATCTGTTTAATTACTTGTTGTCTACCCATTGTGTTTTTTGATCCATTATGTATTAATTTCTTATGAAATGAAAGTGTAAATGAGTTTAATAAAAGTTTTAAATGTCCATGAATGTATTAAAATGATTCACACCCATTTCTCCTCTTAGTTTAGCCAAGGATTTGGTTCATAGTATGAGACTTTATTTCTATGAGAGTGAACCCAAACTCTGGTTCAAAGGCTCTAACAAAAACCACTTTGGTAGCAACCTGTGGAGGTTTAATTTTAGCAAGAAGAAAATTTTATAATTTATTAAACCTCTTTGTAAATTCTGAGACAACTCCATTATGATTCTTCTTCATTGCATTGAATTCCGTAAGAATATACCCATGGTGCCTTTTCTCCCCCCATTTATGCTTGAAATATTTCTCCATTTCCTCCCAGGTATTAATTGAAGAATTTGGTAGAATCTCGAACGATTTCCTCACCTTCCCATCTAGAGACTGGACAAAGAGTGTTAGGAATACATCCATATGTTCCACATTCAAGTTCTTAGCAAATGTATAGAAAGTGTCTATATGCTTTTGAGATGAAATATCATCCTCTCTAGTGAATCTTGGTAGGAATTTTAGGTAATCTTGTGGCATCCCATTCAGAGATCGTTGCAAGTTGAGTGGATCATATTTATTAAGTAGAAAACGATGGATAACCACATTTTGTAATGGAGGCGATAGAAGATTTTTCGGAGGGCCTGGTTGAGGAGGTGTATGTCTCATAGCTATATGGAGCTTAGATGAAGTGCTAGCAGTGATATGATTCAGAGTATTTATGAGGATATATTTGAATTCATTATGTTATAGGAAGGTATGAAATTTAAAAGGATGTTTGATGATAGAAGCTTCTTCATATTTGCAAGCATCAGCGAAGACCGTAGATCTGGTGCAGATCAATAGTGGCAATCACATCGTAATCGTGAACATATCGCACATTGTAGGTACAGTGTTTGCGGTTAGGAATTTGCAAGTTAAGATATTTAACATGCGATGCAAAGTGTATCGGCTAGGAGACAAGCATGGATCATCGAATCCAACGAAGACCAACGACGGTGATGGAAAGAAAAAATCACAAATATTAGCACTTATTTTTAAGGTCGTCGCAGTGTAGGTTATTTTGTGTGCGATTCCAAGTGGAGAAGGGACACATGTTGGCATGATAGGGAATGCAGTGACGATTGTTAGATCGTATGGCAGATCAATAAAGGATGGTGAAACACGAGTTTTACATATTAAGTTCTAGTGGACAACACTAAAGCTTCTCAAGGTATGTTAATTAGTTTACGATGCGATAAGGTTAGGAAGATGCGATGCAGTGAAAGGGAGGAGCCACATGTCGGCACTGGGCACTAGCGCACATCTCAGATTATATGGTTTAGCATTATGGATAAGAGTTACACTTGTAGGCAAGTGATTGTGATAAGACAAAGAGGTGTAACAAGACCGTTAGATCTAGCGAAGATCTATGGTCAAGATTACAATGCAAATTTGCATCGGCGAAATGATAAGCTCATTGTTAAGGTTTTTTGGTAAGTTTTTCGAGATGTGATGTGTTGTGATTATTTCAAGGTATTGTGGGACCCTCCAGCAGGAAATTCCGTGTGTATGCAAAATATTTGGGTTTATGTGTAGACTTGTTTAAAGTAGCATTGTTTTATTGCTAATGTATGTATGTTGTATTTAACTCTAAAGTTGTGTACACTACGTGTTAAAAGGGAGTTTATGTGGGCCATACCCCACAGGTTATAAGGAAAATATTGAAAGGAAGTAGACATGGGTAAGGCCCGACTCTAAGTGCAGAAAAATTTCATGTGGATGCAGATGTGAGTTAAAAAAAGGAAAGGCTAAATGCAAGAGAAAAGAGTCTGGGAAGGTGACTCGACACTCGTGAAGAGGTTTTATGCAGATGCAACAGTTTGATAACAAATACTGAACGTGGGAAGAAGGAGACTCGGGTAAGTAACCTGACAAAGAGAAAAGGAGAAGAGAAGAGCATAGAACGTTGCAGGTAAGATATGGAATAGGCAGAGGCGGTGTACAACATAAGGGCATGGGTCAAGTCAGTCTAAGATAGTAATTCTTCAACACAGTTGGAATATAACTAAAGAAACATAAAATACAAATGGAAAACAAAAAGAAGAGGACAAACAAACAACAAATCTAAGAAGCTGAAAGGGATGAGTGAAATATTTGAATGTAAATGTAAATGTATTATTTGTTTTATATTGTTTGTGATGCAAACACAAGTCTCCCAGGAAAATAAAAACTCCATTTGATACTGTAATAATTATATATATTTGTAACATCCTAAATATGATGAGTGAGGATATGAATGGGTGGAAGGCAAGAGTCATGCATGTTCACTTTATATTCCCATATAGAATGCAAACAACCATGAAATGATCTCTATAAATGATGTTATTCTAATATGCATACAGAGGTTAGAGAGTGGGAGAATGAGAGGGAGAAGATAGAGAGGTTGTGCGGATCCAGAGATGATATGAAGCAAATTTGAAGGTTGGAAGGGCAACATTGATGAAGGAGAAAGAGAGAGTTGATATCCAGGTAAATCGGTATATGATTTCATTATAGTGTGAGGGATTTGGTGCTTCCATATCAAGTTGTAGCTTGATATATGTCCATTTGTAGCTGGTTGAGGTAGAAGCCTCCTATGGGTTGTAGCCTATAGAAAGTAGATGGGATTTGGAGCTTCCTTGCCAGTTGTAGCTTGCATAATTTGGGGTAGTAGCCTCCTGTAGGTTGGAGCCTACAGAAAATATAATGTGAGAGGGATTTGGAGCTTTCCTTTACATCACAAAAATATTAAGATGTGGTTTTCTCCCATTATAGGTTTCCACTTATATATTATATCTATGTGCTTAATGATTGAGTGTTGATGAGATGATTTAATCTGTTTAATTACTTGTTGTCCACACATTATGTTTGTTGATCCATTATGTATTAAGTTTCTTATGAAATGAAAGTGTAAATGAGTTTAATAAAAAGTTTTAAATTTGCATGAATGTATTAAACTGATTCACCCCACCCCCCACCTCCCCCCCTGCCCCCCTCTTTCTTTAACTAAGGATTTGGTCCAGAGTATGAGACTTTATTTCTATGAGAGTGAACCCAAACTCTGGTTCAAAGGCTCCAACAAAAACCACTTTGGTAGCAACCTGTGGAGGTTTAATTTTAGCAGGAAGACAATTTTATAATTTATTAAACCTCTTGATAAATTATGAGACAACTCCATTATGATTCTTCTTCATTGAATTGTATTCTGTAAGAATATACCCATGGTGCCTTTTCTCCCCCCATTTTTTCTTGAAATATTTCTCCATTTCCTCCGAGGTATTAATTGAAGCAATTGGTAGAATCTCGAACCATTTCCTCGCCTCCCCATCTAGATACTAGACAGAGAGTCTTAGGACTACATCCATATGTTAGACATTCAAGTTCTTAGCAAATGTATAGAAAGTGTCTATATGATTTTGAGCTCAAATATCATCCTCTTCAGTGATTCTTGGTAGGCATTTTAGGTAATCTTGTGGCATGCCATTCAAAGATCATTGCAAGTTGAGTGGAGCATATTTATTGAGTAGAAAACTAGGGACAGCCACGTTTGGCAATGGAGGCGGTAGAAGATTTTCCAAAGGGCTTGCTTGAGGAGGTGTATGTATTATAGCTATACAAAGCTTAGATGAAGTGCTAGTAGTGTTATGATTCAGAATATTTATGAGGATATCTTTGAATTCATTAGGTTATAGGAAGGTCTGAAATGTAAAAGGATATGCAATGATAGAAGCTTATTTAGATTTGAATCTTGAGGAAAATGAGCTAAACAATTGGTAGTGCTCTTCTGAATATTCCAAGCCTTTAGGAGTGGACTTAGTGTAACTCATCTCAACCTTCTAAGAGCTAGAAATTGACACTTCAGGAAATGAGACTACGTAATCTGGAGTAATAAGGGCGTTTTCTTTTCAAATCCTCTTGGATATGACTTTTTTAGGGTCAAATACAGGGGGATTTTTTTTTGAGAAGTGTCAAAGCGGATATCAAGCCTTTTGAAATCCATGATAGTTAAATAAATATTTAGACAATGGAGCTGCCAAGGTGAGAAATCTTCAACCCACAGTTCCTTTGCTCACCTAACAGAAGGAATTACAAAAAAATTCATACCAAGGGAAGAATATTATGATTCATTCCCCGACAGTGGTGTGAGAAGATGTTGTAGCTGCTAGAAAAAACCCCATGGTAGAGAAGAGGTCAGTGCCTAGGAAATCTTAGTCTCTCTTGAAAATTAAGCAGGGAAGCTCAAAATATAAATGTAAAATCGTTTATATGTTGGTTCAATTACCTTTCTCAAAGGCATATTTAGTATGCACATAAATAACCTATCATTCTCAAGATAAATGTTCAGGCATGGTGGCCGACACACAGATAATGTAGCTTAACCTTTTCATTGCAATTAAGATGGAAAGGAGAAATATAAGAGATGAACATGGTGTAGAGGGTTGGATAAACACATACTCTTATCCAAGAAATCCCAACAGAATCATGAAAAGATAGAAGGAATGAAGTGTAGAAATTATGGAGTGCATTTTAAGTCATCCAATTCAATATCTCATAGGTACTATCAGTTATCACATAAAATAGATAAATCTACGATCTCACATGCATCATCTTCTATCACATAACATTAGTAAATTTGTGATTTAAGAGTGGATGTAGAAGCTACAATTACGCAATTCTTGAAAAATAAAATACACATATGAAATGATACACATAGGAAAGACAGATACTACATATCTCAGTGCTTCGGATCACCATAATACTTTTTAATTATAAATATTCAAGAATGAAATACATTGTATAGAATTCTTTCGGTAATAATCACATTCAAATGAACTTTTTTGACGTGTTTCGAACCAACCAATGTGGTTCATCATCAGGACTAGGTAAGAGATCAGATCTGGACGTTGAGTTTAAATAGATGCAGAAAAGGCTAAACTAACCATTAGGATAATGACTACTTTAACTTTAAAAATTCAAATAGATTAATAACTACTAGTTTTATTTAATTACTAAATTATTTAATTATTTAATAAAATATATAGATCTTTTTATTTAATTTAATTTAATTAATTAGTTATTATTATTATTATTATTATTATTATTATTATTATATCCTTTATTACCTATTCTATTATATTGTATTTATTTAATTAAATTAATATTAATTTCCTTTCCTTTTAAAAAATAAAAAATAAATAATAAAAATAATAATAATAAATAAATAAAATAAAATAATATATATATATATATATATATATATATATAAATCAATCAATCAATCAATAAATAAAACAATAAAACTATTTTTGTATAAAAAAAATAAAAAATAAAAGGAAACCACCGGACCACTAAGAATATAGAGCAGGGATCCAACACTTGCTTATATTCTATCCATCATCTCTATTAAGATTTATGGGTCTTTTTTCAATTTCTAAGGCCTCTCTTAACCTACAATGATGGAAATGGTCAATCCTAGCTATGACCCTTGCCTCTTCAATGTAGATATAATGGTTAGTATTTTCCGCATGCTGAGCTAGGGCAGGATCTTCCATGTTTAATGTCATCAGCATGTTCACAGATCCTTTGGTTTTTATACTGACCAGTTTCACCAATGTAAGGTGTCCCACAAGAACAAGGAATAATATAGACACCTTTAAAGCACGACCTTGGATTTACTGGATATTTAACCGATTTAAGAGAGCTTCGAATCATGCTAAGGGGCCTGAAGGAGGAAGAAACATTATGTTTCTTAAGGATCCTAGAAATCCTATCAGTGGTTCCCTGAATGAAAGGAAGTTGTACACTGCACAACCATTGATTGGGTTCATTAATATTTTTATTTTTAACTAGAGGACCTCTTTCTGCTTTAATAAAAACCTTAAGGCCTTGTGACTTACTATAACCATTTTTAAAAAATACATTAAGGAGATGGGTATTTTCATCCACAAGTGAGACTCATAAGAGATTCTCAATTCCTTGGTGGCTAAGGTACTGAGGACACCTAATTTTTTAGCAGAGAAATGATGAGAACTGGCATGGAGATATTGCTCAGTATGGGTTAAGACAGGCCTTAGAAATTGAAAAGAGACCCATAAATATCAATAGAGATGACGGTTGTAATATAAGCAGGTGTTGGATCCCTGCTCTATATTCTTAGTGGTATGGTGATTTCCTTCTTCTTCTTCTTATTTTAATACAAAAATAGTTTTATTGGTTTATTTATTGTTCGATTGATTTTTTATTTTATTTTATTATATATATATATTATTTTATTTTATTTATTTAATTAATTTATTATTATTATTTTTTATATTTTATTTTTTAAAAAGAAAGGAAATTAATATTAATAAATAAATAAATATAATATAATATAATATGTAATAATAATAATAATAACTAATTAATGAGGAGAAGTAAATTATTGAGTAACCAAGGTTGAAAGGAGATGAGCTCTGAGGTCTGCAGTGAAAAAGAAATGGCGGCTAGGGTTTATGGGTTTGAACACTAGGGAGATAAGGTGGCATCCTCCCTCACTTGTGATAGGACTAAACTGTGGCTTGGGCTGCTTCCTTTCTACCACCCGATGGCTCAGGATTTGCATTGCCACTCCTTGGCAATGGCCATGGCTGATTACCACTAGCTTATCAAATCTCACGGCCTCTTAAAAGAGATGATTCCCCTAGAAAGTCGAATTCTATAGGCGCAGTGGATAAACGAAAGTAGGGTTTCAAATTGCATTAGGATTGGGGGTGAATATGCCCATTATTGGATCCATATTCCAACACTTTATGAATTGGTGGGCTCTGCTGTGGATGCGGCGAGGTGGACACTGCTCTGTCGCAAAGGGACTCTGCCAATGTCTGCAGGGGCTACACTAGGCGGTGATGCCTTGCCTCCAGAATCGCTCCTCTCTAGCACTCGGATGCCTATGTGAACCCTACAGAAACCCAGGGACGATCTCGCGGCCTTTAATGACAACGAGGTAAGTGATGAATTCTTTCAAATTTTTATCAAGCCGCCTAAGGGAAACAGTATTTGCACAAATCCATGAAGAGGTCGCAGATCTGAAATACAAAATTGGTAAAACTGTCGGGCATCCTTGTCATATACAATATTTGATCTATAGGGGTCAATCTCTACAAGATATCTGCACATTACATTAGTACTCCATAAGCTATGGGTCCACTATCATTCTCAATCTGAGATTTAGAGGAGGGGCCACTGAACAATACAGAACTTCAGATAATGCTAAAGGAACCAACGACTCAAATCATGAAAAATTGAAAGGGACCTCCTACAGGAATATTCTGAAAGGAAAAATCAGAACCGATATTCCAATAGAAATGACAGTAAATGCTCCCAAACCTTACATTGCTGAGAAAATGAAAAACACACCAGAAGTGAACATAGAGCTTACATAAGTAGAAGAAAACTGAATTTTCTATGAAGCACAAGTGATTAAATGTAGATTTAACAATTTCTGGCCAAATCCAATGGAGTTGTTCCATTGGATATTCACAAACAGGACAATGGACTGTGAAATCCATCTCTACTTGAAAGGGGTTTTGTAGAAATTTGTTGAATAATGATTAATTATCCACCGAGACTATCCTGATCACATACAATTCGAATTTATATGCAACACATAATCTCTTCCACTCAGATCATCACACATGCGGAAATAAAACAAGCGATAGCACATCAATTCATCATACACATTAACACAGTATGTATGGGGAAAGCTTATAGCTGAAAACCCCAAAGCTATTGTGTATATTATAATGGAGAAATCATGTAACAAACTCAGTACAATACTCCTCACAAGTACTCAGTACTTTCTCATGAAGTTACACACAAACTAGCTCAGTTTTGAACAGGTTACTGGTTCAAAACTCACCGCCAATTGCCTTACCTCTATTGCGCAATCCAGGCCTGTCTATATAGGGATCCAAGGTTCGAATCTCCTTGGCTTGACAGCGCAATCATCATGGGAAATTCCTCCAAGTGTGGTGCAAATCTCATGCACAACTGATGTCGCCACTGATAGCTAACTCCACCCTTTCATCTACCTCTTTCACTGGTCTCCACTGAACTGATCATGCACTGTAGTGAACTGATGTGTTCTTGAGTTGAATAATGAGTTACTAATTAATGCATTAAATAATATTTAATTCACTCCACTCATTACTAGTTGATTAGCTAGTTAAACTAATCTCAACTAGTTCAACTAAGTTAAACCGAACACAACTCCACCAACTATCTCATCAACTCCACCAAACTTCTGCCACTGAAGTCCTAACTAAAGTCAACCATGCATGAGCTCACCAAACCCTTAGGAATAGCGTAATTCCTCTGTCATATGCATGAGCCACTTCTGTAGCTCGAACTGAAGTGCTCCAAGAGAGTAAACTGAATTTTAGAGTCCAAATATTATTAAGGGTAAATAATATTTGACTTCCCTATTTTTAGGATAGGCAGTCTAAAAATAGACTTCAACCTATAGGTCCAAAAAATAGAGGTCCATCTATTTTTACCAACATGACCAATACTCCAAGAATAAAATACTGCAATCCCCGGACTATGCTCCATATGTCTAAAAATAGACTTTGCGCCAGAATTTGCCTGCGGGCCCACTTAGTGAAGGCGACTTCATTTCACTAAGCTCCATCATCTTGCTGCATTTTCAACACTCCCTCTCAGCAAGATATGGATTATCCGCAACCCCTATCCTGCCTCTGTGGAATTCGAACTTGCTCCTGGTGAGCGCCTTCGTCAGGATGTCGGCATCCTGATCCTCTGTGGGAACATATGAAAGCATCATGATTCTCCGCTGAACACAATCTCTGATATGATGGTACCTGATGTCGATGTGTTTGGACCTATCATGAAATATTGGATTAGCCGAGAGTTTAATGCAACTCTGGTTATCACAGTAAATCATTGTAGGCTCCAAATGCAACCTGAACAATCCTGCGAGGATCTTCCTCATCCAAATAGCCTCGCATGCAGCCAAACTAGCTGCCATGTACTCGGCCTCTGCTGAACTGAGTGCCATGGATCTCTGCTTCCTGCTGTACTAGGAAACTACTGTTGACCCAATGTTGAAAACTCCTCCAGATGTGCTCTTTCGGTCCGTTGGGCTCCCTACCCAATCTGCATCAGTGAAGCCAGAAAGCTTCGCTCCATCCTCCTGTCTGTACCATAGACCATATCCCGATGTGCCTCTGATATAGCGCAATACATGCTTGCCAGCCTTCCAAAAGAGCTTGGTAGGCTTAACCATAGCTTGCGAAAGCTGGTTAACTACATAGCATATATCGGGTCGTGTATTGACCAGATACATAAGCGACCCCACCAACTGTCGATAGATAGTGGCATCCACTACCTCCGCTGAAGTAGCATCCTCCTTCCTCCAAGCACCAGGAAGAGGAGTGTCAACAGGCTTGCAGCCTTGCATGTTGAACCTCTCCAGAATCTCCCAAGCATACTTGCCCTGAGAAACAAACAGTCCTCCGCTGCGCTGCCAAATCTCCAATCCCAGGAAATAATGAAGGATGCCTAAGTCCTTCATCTCAAACTCTCGTGCAAGATCCTCCTTGCATGAAAGTATCAACTGCTCATCGCCAGTGAAAATCATATCATCTACATAAAGTACGATGATCAACAGCTTCCCCTCCACGACAATCTAGTACAGGTTAGGATCCGCCTCACTCTTGGAGAATCCAAGCCCAGTGAAGTAGATGTCTATCCAAGTGTACCAAGCACGAGGTGCTTGCTTCAGCCTGTACAGTGCTCTATTGAGTCGGCACACATGCGACTCACTGCTGAAGATCTAGAAACCTTCAGGCTGCTCTATGTACACCTCCTCCTCAATAACTCCATTGAGGAACGCAGTCTTCACATCCATCTGATGAATGTGCCACCCCATCTGCGCTGAGAGAGCAAGGACCGTCCGTATGAAAGAGTACCTTGCGACAGGTGCAAAGGTCTCCTCATAGTCAATCCCCTCGATCTGTGAAAAGCCACGGGCGAAAAATCTCGCCTTGTACTTCTCCACACTCCTGTCAGCCGCCTGCGTCATTTGTAGATCCATCGCGAACCCACCACTGATTTCCCCATCGGTCTTGGGACAATCTCCCATGCACTGTTCCTGACGATTGAATCATATTCTTCGATCATGGCATCAACCCATGCGGGTTCCTCCACAGCTTCCTCAAAAGAGGATGGCTCTGTCACAACACATTGACTCACAAGAGCCATGTATCCAGTGTACCGATCCGGTGACTGTCTCTGTCTGTGCTGTGCTGTAGGTGGTCCTACAACCTTCTCTGCATCTCGAGCCAGTCGCTCAGCTTCTGTAGTGCGCATGCGCCCTCTGATGGTTGGCGCTGCATGGGTGGTTTCTTCCATCTCCTGAACTTCCTCTTGTGGCTGATCCACATCCGGAAGCTCCTCCTTAGGAACTAACAGCTCCTCATCTGCATGCAAGTGTAGCTCCCTCTCAAGCGAACACCGCATGGCTTTCTCCTCCTGAAATTTTATATCCCGTCGCACAACAGTCTTTCGACTGTCTAAAAAATACACCCGATAGTTGTGAGGTGTATCAGTGTACCCCACAAATATTCCAACCTCAGCAGTTGGATCCAGCTTCCTTCTCGCATCCTTCGTCACATGCATGTAGACAGGAGAACCAAAAATCCGCAAATGGGAAATATCGGGCCTCTTGCCAGAATAAGCCTCCTCCGGTGTACTCATGCCAAGAACCTTGTGAGGACAACGGTTCTGCACATACACTGCTGTATTGCATGCCTCAGCCCACAAGTGAAGGGGTAGGCCCCGATCATGCAACATCGCCCGTGCAGCACCCACGATCGTTCTGTTCTTCCGCTCAGCCACCCCGTTCTGCTGTGGGTTATGGGGTGCGATGAGCTCTCCCCGAATCCCTTCTGCGCTGCAGAACTCCTTGAATTCAGCCGAGATGAATTCACCACCGTTATCACTCCTTAGAGCAATCACCTTCTTCCCCGACTCCTTCTCGACCACTGCTTTAAACTCACAGAACTTCGCGAATGTATCGCTCTTCTTCTGCATGAAGAAGATCCAGCACTTTCGAGAGAAATCATCAACAAAGATCACATAATACTTGTGCTTTGCTGTCGAAGCAACTGAGAAAGGACCACACACGTCTGTGTGAACTCTCTCAAGGATCGCCGTGGCGCGACTATCCTTCTCGTGAAAGGTGGCTTTCACATACTTCCCTAAAGTACACCCCTTGCACTGATCTGACTGCGCAAGGGTGCCCTTAGGAAGCCCAGTAGAAATCTGCTGCAGAATCTTCAAAGCTCCATTGTGAAGGTGGCCCAATTTCCTGTGCCACAGTTCGCCCTCATCATCCTGGCTCACCACTTCTCCCGCCTTGCATGCCATTGCTGCGCAGCCATCTACCTGCAACTGATAAAGGTTCTTGGTCCGAACCCCTATCTTCCGGGTCTCTCCAGTAGTCTTACTGCGCAGGAAGGCTTTTCCTTCGCTGAATACCACATCATACCCCTTATCCTCCAACATCGCCACAGAAATCAGGTTCTTCTTCAATCCAGGTACATGCATGACATCCTTCAAGACAAAGGGTTTACCAGACTCCCTCTGAAAGGATATGGTACCGATACCAGTCGCACCGTATCTACCATCATCGCCCATCTCGATGTGCACACCCAAATCTTTGTCCTCCAGATCTGAGAACAACTCCCGATCTCCCGTCATATGAAATGACGCACCGCTGTCCAAGAACCATACCGATCCCAGCACACTTGAAACCAAGCATGCAATCAGTGAAAAGTCAAGCTCAAACTGTGAAGCCAAAGCTTCTCCATCTGCAGATCTTCCCGCTTGCTTGTTCTTCTTCTTCTTTGGACAATTGGTAGCATAATTTCCGTGATCATGGCAGTGAAAACATTTCACTTTCGCCATATCCTGCTTCTTGCCCTTAGCTCCAGAATGAGAGGTTTTCTTACCCTTCCCTTTCTTAGCTTTGGACACCAAAGCGCTGTTTTCTTCATCAGCTCCCTTTGATGAAGATCCATCTCGAGTAGTCCTCCTTATCTCCTCCTGCATGAGATCCGCCCAAAGGCGCTCCCATCCCGGCAGCTTCTCCCGACCATTGACACTATCTTGATATGAGTGCCAAGCCTTCAAAAGACCAAGGAGAGCCAGGTCGACCATGTCCTCGTCTTCGACAGTCACCCCCACACTTCCCAGCTCATCTCTGCATTGAGTGAACTTCGTGAGGTATTTGGCGATACTGTTGCCTTTCTCCATCTTGATGTTCCTGAACTTATCTTTGAGCGCCATCTTCCTTTGGTCGATGTTACTCTGGAATAGATCCGTCAAAGCTTTCCACATTAAATATGGAGAAGCCTTTCCATGCAGGCTAGATACAATATGATCCTTGACGCCCTCCAACAGGATCCTTCGACATTTCGCCATCTTCTTTTGCCATGCTTCGACTTCAGCAGGATCAGTGGGATTTTGGACATCCGTATCTACTAACTCCTTCAGACCATTATCTTCTAATACTGCCTCCATGCGATCCTTCCATGCAACATAATTCGAACTGCCTTCAAGAGCATATTCGAGTCGCAAACCGTTGAAAGACATTTTCAACACTGGCACCAAGAAAACAAAACTGCTACAAAATTTCGAATTCCACCTCAAAGCTCAACCGCTCTAGATCTGTGAGAAAAAATTATTTCTAGCATAGAGATTGACTGCAAGGGGCATTTACCAGACCTTTCACTTTCCGAAGAAAGATGAATCCGGAGGTTACCTGGCCCGCATGCAGACTCTGTCTATCGAAATAAGTTTGTAATCACTGTGATGATCAATCTCTGCTTCAATAGCTCTGATACCATGTAGAAATTTGCTGAATAATGATTAATTATCCACCGAGACTATCCTGATCACATACAATTCGAATTTATATGCAACACATAATCTCTTCCACTCAGATCATCACACATGTGGAAATAAAAACAAGCGATAGCACATCAATTCATCATACACATTAACACAGTATGTATGGGGAAAGCTTATAGCTGAAAACCCTGCAGCTATTGTGTATATTATAATGGAGAAATCATGTAACAAACTCAGTACAATACTCCTCACAAGTACTCAGTACTTTCTCATGAAGTTACACACAAACTAGCTCAGTTTTGAACAGGTTACTGGTTCAAAACTCACTGCCAATTGCCTTACCTCTATTGCGCAATCCAGGCCTGTCTATATAGATATCCAAGGTTTGAATCTCCTTGGATTGATAGCGCAATCATCATGGGCAATTCCTCCAAGTGTGGTGCAAATCTCATGCACAACTGATGTCGCCACTGATAGCTAACTCCACCCTTTCATCTACCTCTTTCACTGGTCTCCACTGAACTGTCCATGCACTGTAGTGAACTTATGTGTTCTTGAGTTGAATAATGAGTTACTAATTAATGAATTAAATAATATTTAATTCACTCCACTCATAACTAGTTGATTAGCTAGTTAAACTAATCTCAACCAGTTCAACTAAAATAAACATAACACAACTCCACTAGCTGTCTCATTAACTCCACCAAACTTCTGCCACTGAAGTCCTAACTGAAGTCAACCATGCATGATGCCATCAAACCCTTGGGAATAGCGTAATTCCTCTGTCAGATGCATGAGCCACTTCCAAGGCTCGAACTGAAGTGCTCCAAGAGAGTAAACTTCTGTTTAGAGTCCAAATATTATTAAGGGTAAATAATATTTGACTTC
The DNA here is from genome assembly GCA_034641835.2 of Pinus albicaulis. Classification (NCBI taxonomy): domain Eukaryota; kingdom Viridiplantae; phylum Streptophyta; class Pinopsida; order Pinales; family Pinaceae; genus Pinus; species Pinus albicaulis. The sequence continues at coordinate 473,693,342 of CM076580.1, read as the reverse complement.
CCTATTTTTAGGATAGGCAGTCTAAAAATAGACATCGACCTATCGACCTATAGGTCAAAAAATATAGGTCCATCTATTTTTACCAACATGACCAATACTCCAAGAATAACATACTGCAACCCCTGGACCATGCTCCATATGTCTAAAAATAGACATAGTCTAAAAATAGACTTTGCGCCAGAATTTGCCTGCGGGCCCACTTAGTGAAGGCGACTTCATTTCACTAAGCTCCATCATCTTGCTGCATTTTCAACAGGTTTTTCATCGTCAAGTTTTCATCCTTGGAAGCTAGAGACATCATATTGAGGGAGGGACCATGGTTCTGGGTCTCCACTGGGCTCTTTATCACACCATGGTTCCCAGATTTTGACGCAAACACCATGGAAGTGGCCAGAATGCCAGTATGGATCCGAATTTACAATCTTCCCTTACATTTCTGGAATGAAAGTGTCCTTGCTTGCATTAGGAACACTTTGGGGCAATATATCAAAATAGATACTCAACGCTTAGAGGAGCATATCTACACTTTTGCTCGTATTTGCATGGAAGTGGACCTTAGTAAAGGGCTCCCAGAATGCATACACTTGGCACACAAACAACATAAATGGATAGAGCATCTTGACTTCGAAAATACTACATTTAGGTGTAGAATCTATAGAAACACTGGTCATTTGTAAAACACATTTCCAGAAGCAAAAAGAGACAAGTGGAAAAAAAAAGACAGTGAAAACTCCAAAACAGTGGCAATTTCCCACAATCGAGTTAGAAGAGGAGGAGGAAATAGAAGAAGAAGAATATGCTCTCAAACCAAATTTTCAACAACAAACAACCATAGATACAAAGACAAAAGAACAGGAGATGAAATACCCCTTCGACATCACCCCCTCGGCCCAGCTGTGAAAAGAACATGAGGCAACAGACTCCGAGGGTATCAAAACACAACACACTTCAGAAAATTCAGATTTAGATAGGGAGAATGGTATAAAAACTGAAGAAAACCAGCTAGCCCTTATCACTGCCACGCCCTCACAAGGTGCTTGGTGGAAGGTTGCGAAGAAGAAGGGAAGAAAAACCTGATCTTCTCCCCATGTATTTTTTATTTTGCTTGCCTCTCAGAAAAAGGACAAGCGTGACAAGTCTAGCCCTGCAGACTTGTTGTAAATTTATGCACAGGGGCCCATAGGGTGTCTCAAAATGCGTAAATGCATCTGCAAGGTTGTAAATTTCATTAATTTTAATAGAAAGATGTCGATTTTTTCCATGGAAAAAAAATAACTAATTAATTGGATTAAATTAAATAAAAATATCTATATATTTTATTAAATAATTAAATAATTTAGTAATTAAATAATACGAGCCATTATTAATCTCTTTGAATTTTTAAAGTCAAACTAGCCATTATCCTAACGGTTAGTTTAGCCTTTTCTGCATCTATTTAAACTCAACGTCGAGATATGGTCTCTCACCTAGTCCTGATGATGAACCACATTGGTTGGTTCGAAACACATCGACAAAGTTCATTTGAATGTGATTATTACCAAAATAATTCTATACAATTTTATGATGGATCATAGAAGGAAAAATTCAAAAAATAATAAAATACATGTCATGGGTCCAAATATTTTAGTATTTTTAAAAATGTGATCTAAATAAAAATTCAATTCATTAATAATTTTTTTCTATGGTTATAAATTCTAAAATAAAATATTTTAAATGATTCTAATTTTTTTTAATGAATTATTAATATTTTTATAAATTTATAAAAATTAATTATTATAATAAATTCTTTAAAATTCAAAATTTATGAATTTTATATTTAGGAAAATGAAATCAAATACAACAATTCTTTTTTAAATTTATAAGCTAATAAAATTATAGAATATAATTAATTAAATTTACTTCGTAATATAATTATCCAATTACTAACTTGTTAAGAGAGAAGCATTTATGGGAGAAGCATGGAAGAAACTAATAAACTTTTATAATATAATTAATTTTTTTTAATGATATTATTATTTAATTATTAATTTTTTAGGAGAAATGTATTTATGGAAGAAGTATTGAAAAAAAAAGAGCCAAACAAAGTGAAGTGAATGGATAAAATTATCTCAACCTATATCTTTAGCATTTACTTATTTATCTAGGTGAGAAAAAGTTTATGGGAATAAAAAAGATGAAATTTAAAATTGTGATATATGCCAAGATAAAATAAATTAAAAAAAAAAAACAATATTATTTAAAAAAAAATACATATTTGGAATTTGTAAAGTTGGATTTATGCCTTTGTAGTTAAATGAAAATAGATTTGTGTAGCATATTCAAAGACAATGCGAGAATGAATATATGCAAAGTAATAAAAGATATATGCAATTCATGATATATACCAAGAACACTATAAATACATCTTAACTTTGGATCTATCATACTTTGAGAGGGATCAAATCTCTTAAATATAAATATTTTTCTCAATTTTAACATTCTAAAAGGCCCCTCGATCGAGATGCCATCTGGCAAGGGTAGAACCACGCCACGGTGAAGAAGGATGGGTACGTGGCTATCGCATGCGGCGGGAGGAGTACCACACTTGACGAGGACGAGGAGAGGACAACTCTCGCAATGGATCATTATGACAACCTTAAATTCGGATGGAGAATAGCTCGACAAGCAAGGTGGGCTGTCAGAGCAAGGTTGGAAAGTGGGCCACCGGGCTTTATTGACATGGGGTATTAACCCACTCTGGGTTATTCTTTTGACATTCATTCTCTGCAAATTGGTTTTCAATGCCTGGTTCTAATCACTAGTTCCTGGTGCGAGCATCCCTGCAAAACTTACAGACGACGCTGAAGACCTGCAATTGTGAATTGGTATGTACTGAATTCACCTTTCACCACCATAATGAAACAGGTTTCTGCGTATCGCTGCATGCAAAAGAATTTTTTTATTTTTCTCGATTATATTTACTCGGTCTATAATATTATCAGTTACTGCATTTATGTAGTTCGAATTAGTTTTCTTTATAAAAATTATGAAGGTTGTATGTGTAGTCGAGGCCTGGTAGGAATTCTGAAATATGGTTGTATGGAGTTAGGGTAAGGCACTGTACAGCCACCGCTGATTACCCTTAGTCAAGGCTGAATTTTCATGAAGTTCATTCTGTGTATTTCATGAATCCGTCAAGTGGGTAATGCGAAATCACCTGTATGAAAATTAAAGATGTAAATGCTGAAAGGGGAGGGATTCTAAGGTTTTATAGTCACCCGATATGCTATTCGTCTTTCTCTGCTATGTCTCTTTCTGTTGGTCCTTCTCAGAAGGGTGTTGGGGTTAACAGTAATAAGGGTATTAGGATTCTGTTTATGGGTCTATTTCAATCTTTTAGTGTAATAAATTCCTTCGATTCTGGGTTCACACTAGTCTTGGGTGGGTATGATGCATACATTCATTTGTCTCAGGGTCGCGTAAAGCAGAATTATCCTACTGCTAAGGGTAGCAATCTGGCAATGTCTAATTGCTTGATTTTTAATCTGCTAAGATGTTGTAAACATGTTTTTTCTATAGGTCTTGTAGCCAATCACCTCTGCCAGATATTTCTATCGAAAGGATATCCTATAGAACTTATGGTGAAAGGGAACATGTGAAAGAAGGACACCAAAGACAAAGGCAAGGCCAAAGTCTCGAACTCTCTAGCAAAGCTGGGCAGGAGGTCCAGCAGGGAATTTATCATGGAAACATTACTTTAGGCTTATTCAAAGGAGACACCTTGCTTTTTCAAATCTCTCATTCATGGATGGGAGACTGATGTCAGAACCAAGATAGAGGAAGAGGAAGACACTGCAGAGGATGAACTTACTCAAATCATCACTGACCCGAGTCAAACTCGTGGTAGAATTTATTTGTTTCATCATTTTGTCAGAACATACTGGTTGATAAAATGCCTTCTCGTCAAGGCAATTATGTTGGTACAGGAAGTTGGGGGGGATCCCAAGGCTGCAACAACTCTGTCTGCAATCAACAGAAGCATTCAGTAAATGAACCTTTGTCAGCACCATCAGTATGTGCGCCTCAACATAATCGAGAAGGAATTACAATCCATGCACTAGGTAGATATGCTAGGCTCTAGTGTCAAAGACCTGGCTTTTTTGAGTCAGATGTTGATTGAGCAATGATCAACGGATAGCTTTTATGTTTATGTTATGTATATGATTGCAAGTACAGATACTGATATTAGTTATTTGAGGACAATACAAAGTAGACTCAAGATGTATATGTTTTGGATGGCGTATAACTCACTCAGACGACGAACAGAGTTGTTTTCCTACGGGCAAGTTGAGACCTAATTTTGTATTTTCAAACCTGGTTTTTGTTATAAATAGAAAATAGAGAGAACCTACAAAGCTTATAAAAAAAAAACATCCTAAAAGGAGGTTTGCATCTCTGCATATGTTGTTCCAATAAGGTCATGTTAGTTCTTTTCAACTTTGACTTGTCACCTGCACCCCTTATTCATATTTTCCCCAATTATTTTCTTCACCCCGAGTATCATATATTCATGCTTTGGGTGGGGGATTATATGAGGATGGGGATAGAGGGAAATATTGGGAAAAATATGAATAGAAATGAGGGTGGGAAAAGGGGCTAAAATACTTAGAAAAACACACAAAATACAAATAGAGTTATATTCATGTTTTTCCCAATATTTACCTTTACGCTCACCCTAATGTATCCATGCTTTGGGGAGTATGAAACCGAAATCAAATTATATTCATGTTTTCCATGTTTTGAGGAGGATGAAACCAAAATAGAATTCTATTCATGTTTTTCCCAATATTTGAGGCTCACCCCCACACTAATGTATCCATGTTTTAGGATAGGGGTTGGGGGAACATTGGGTCAAACATAAGTGATTTATACTCTAGTTTTTCTCAATATTCATCACACCTCCACCCCAAAACTAGATATATGAGAGTAGTGTGGGGAGGATTATTTGGAAAAACATGAATATGGGAAATATTTGGCAAAACATGAATAGAAAAATGTATTTATGTTTTGCTTAACATTCCCCTTCAACCTATTTGAAAATATAAAGATATGAGAATGGATATGGGTAGATATTAAGTAAAGATGGAATAGAGTAAAAAATGGAGGAAATATTATGAAAAATATGAAAAATTTAAAGTAGAGAAAAATATGTATAAAACATGTGAAAGCTGAGGTAGAGAACTATTGAAAAAAACATAAATATAATCATTTGGGAGTGGAAATAGGGGTAATAGTAAGGGGAAACATTGAGAAAAATATTGAAGGTGTGAGAGTGACAAGAAACTTCAAGGGTGCGGATAGAGAGAACATCATGAACAAGAATGAAATCCCATCACCGCCAAGGAAACACGAGAATTTAAATTTTACGATAAAGGTGGAAATATACGGATACACGGAGGAGATATCCGCGGAATGGTTATGAATGATAGGGGAGATATACATTGTATATCTCTCAAACACAAATGTAATCATTTGAGAGTGGGAATCGGAGTACTAATAAGGGGAACCATTGAGAAAAATATTGAGGATGTGAGAGTGACAAGAAACTTCAAGGGTGTGGATAGAGAGAACATCATGAACAAAATTTTATTATTTTTTATTCTATTCATAGAAATCTTCATCGCCCACGTTTGTTATTAGTCCCTGCCGCCTGCGGCATGGCAGGGACTATTGTAATCGAATTTTTTTTTTCATTAATTCATGCCGCAAACCAAAGTCTATAAACTTAATTTACCCTAATGTTTTTTAATATAGATCATGTTCACCGTTTGCTCAACTTATTAGCTTCGTCCCGCCGTTATTTCAGCTAATAGAAAACTTTCAGGTCTTATTTGGCCTTATATCGAGGCAAATTGAGGCAAATTGTTATGAAACTTAGGTTAAATGGCGAACGATCTTGACAGTTTAAATTTCAACAAAGTAATGCTGACATTAATTCATCAACATTTAATGTCTATAATCTACTACCACCTGCGCTCAATTACTTACCACCTGCATGTAAGCAACGTGGCTTTGCATGTAAACAACGTGGCTTGACGGTACGAATAACCAATCCAATCTGAGTCCCAATCTCTATTACGAGATAGAAATGCCAACAACAAAGAATCCCGGACACAGCCCCGGATTGAACTTATTTCATAGCGTAATAGAAAGGCTAACAGCAAAGAACGCAGCCCCCGATTGAACTTATTTCATGGCTTTGTTGGATCTCTATGATTTCCTCAGTACGCTACGCTTAGAGAGTACAAGACAGACAGGGATTCACAGACAAACACAACTCTTAGCACAGATATATCAGTTACAGTGACTAAAGGAAGATTTGATAGCAAACTTACCTTAATAACCTTAGGAGGGCATTATTTCATTTTCTTGACAGTCGGATGAATGGGCCACGGGAAAACCCTCAGAGACGTCCCCAAATTTGGTAGCTCGCAACGCAGGCAGAGGCACACCAGCCAGCAGCGAGCGTTTGCTAAGTGTGATTCCATTGTGTTTGAACTTAACTGGGTGGACGGTTGACCGGGCCGGGAAATAGAAGCGTTCAGATCCAGGCGCGACTAAACCTTCTTCCCCCTTCTAAAATCCTGTATGAACATTTCATTTTGTATTGTTTCATAGAGATAAATCATGCATGAACATGTTCAGTAAGGATTAGGATATCAATAACATTTCTCAACTGAACAAAAGCCAATCAGAAGCCATTTTCAAGGGCTTATAGGAATGATGGACACGGGCGAATCCAATACCTGTGTGCCCAAAGGTTCATGTTCAGTTAAATCTCATTGGCAATAATTTGACATTACAACGCCAATCACAGATAAAAGTGCATGTAGGCCTGCACAGAATAACTAAGGCTATTCGTTTATTTTCATTAGTAATCGATTCCATTAGTTAACATTAGTACATTTACATTGGTCTTTCACAGGTGTTGTATCTTTTTGTCCGCAGTCATATCTCTCTGTCCATCGAGTTCCTTTCTGTTCAATGCCATCCGATGTTGTGCCGCCGTCTGTGTGCCATCCCATACCATACCAGTGGATGCTGTGCGGTGCATTGCCATCACATATGGAAACCAATTGCCAATATGGAACCAGGGGATCCATCAATGCTTGATCAACCAACAAAGTTGATAACTGCTCGCCCTCGGTTAGCTCAAGGCTCTTCCGGACCCCATTGATAACTGCTCGCCAGCCCGGATGGATGCAGAAATGGCTGAAGGCAGATGGATGCAGAAGTGGCTGAAGGCAGATGGATGTAGAGGATGTAGGGTTTCATATCCATTTTGAGGACTTTGATACAAAAGTCTCAAGAAATAATGAAGACACCCTGGCTGGATGGAAGGAAGTAGGAATCAATCCTCCACGAACACCCCCAGCGAACATCCTTACCCTCAGCATCTTCTTTTGACATGCTCTTTGCCCGGGCTGCGTCTCTGGCCTGGTTCGACAGAGGCACATCGTTTCAGAATGCCTCTCTAGCTTTGAACAGATAATTAGTGAGTTCGATGCAATTCTCATCATTACCTTAAATTTGTCATCTATGGTTAACGCAAAAGAAAGTTTTAACACAGTAGAGTTTTAAATTTTACCTTTTCATTCATCGCATTCCCATGATAGTCTTAGGATATTTTTTATGGTATTACTGTTTGATTGCAGTCAAGTTTCGGGCATACCAGGGTGGGGGAATACCTTGGACGGGTCGCTATGCCTTTGTTTGGTGCTTTGCTACTGGTTCAGGTGAGGTAGCAACATCGAAAGCAACAAGATCCACACTCAGCTCCTTCTGGCCTTCATGACTGAGCTTATGAATTTGAGGTATCCGAGCAGGTCAGTGCTTTAACTTTAAAATATAATTTCAGTCTAGTAGTGGTTAGGTGGTTCTGTCGGTGAACGCTTGTCCATGATATTTCTCTACGCCCTATTCATGCGCCTACATTAACTTCTCTACGCCCTATTCCTGCGCCTACATTAACTCGCATGCTTGACGGTGCATGATGGAGAGTAGACACGACTGATGGTGCTCTCTTAACAAGACTCAGACAAATCCTGTAATGTGGAGAGGGGATACACACGTGGACTACATGCAAGCCCCACATGCAATCTTGGGGTTCCGAACTGCATGTTTTATTTCATATATTTAATTAAATTTATATTTATTTATTTATTTTAAATTTGCATATCCGTTGATATATAAAAAATTGTCACATGCTCGCCATTATACAGTCACAAATGCCAGCAAGTTTGTCAATGAATTTTACCTTGCAGCACGTGCACAACAAATTCAAAGCATATCTCAATGTCTAATGAACGCCCAAGTTACTTGAATTCTTTGTGGTAGCGTATTGATCTCAATAAACCCGTTTAGAAAACCAAGAAGATTGAAATTTGATGCGATATGGCTTCCGGACCAAAAGACTCTTTCACAGAGAAGTATCAACAAGGAAAAATTCTAGAGACCAAAAGAGGTTTAAGAGCACCTAATTTAGTGCTTATGCCCTTTAGGTTTGAGGTGGATTTGGCTAGCTCAGATCAAGTATCAGGGCATTTTACTGTCACTCAATGCTGCTGCCACGTAGGTTACAATAGTGTTTATTGTTAAATCCATTCTCCATCATTTTTTTAGCCTTTGCACATCAGCTAGACATGACACCATGTGGGTACAATGTAATTTTTGATGTAAAAGATTGGAATTATGGGAATTCATGCATTTGATGCCTTTCTAGGTCATGAGGGTATTCAGTTTAATGATAATCTTTCTAGGTCATGAGGGTATTCAGTTTAATGATAATCATTCTGTAATGGTGAAGTGATAGTACGTTGTGCTTACAAACTATTTGCATGACATGAGTACATTGCATTTTGTGATGACATAAGCTTGACGGAAAAAATCTATGTATGTAGCCTCTGTTTGTGGTATGTGCATGCAATCTTTGTGGATACAAGTGTGAAATATATATGTTTGTTCTTATAGTTTGTAGAAGAAAATGAATAGTAATTTTGTTGGAGGGTGAACTTAAAGAAAAAACTATAGAGGTACTATATGCTCATTATATTTCTGGATTAGTTTGTTACATAAGTTTTTCAAGATAGTTTTGGAACTGTAATTTTTTATTTTAATGGCTATTTATGGCTAATTTGCTAAATTGGTTTGATTTCTGGGCACAAATGAACAACCTTTCGATGTTCTTCATGGAGGGGTAGCCCCGGTTTTAGAGGCTCTTGCAAGTATGGGTGCTCACATTTCTTCTGGATTCAAGAGGATTGCGGGAATTGAACTCAATATTAACATTCAAAGGCGGCTTCTTTAGGAATGAATGCCTATGCATCTGCAAAGCTTATTTCTGTTGGTAATAGAATTCATGTATTTCTCTCAAGCTTTGACCTCAAAATTACAGGAATATTTTTTAAGTTATAGTTATAGGAAAGCAAAATGAAGTTATACTATCCTCTGTTTACGATAAAATTGTAGGACTGTTCGAGTATAGGTGCTCTATTTGCTAAAACATGAGAGGATTCTGAAGAGTTACACTTAGGAAAGTTAATACTATGCAATGAAACGATATTCATAGCTAAAAAATTCCTATCCAACAATGCATTTGGTGCTACAGTTGCGTAGCTGCTGACAATTTAATTTCTACATGGGTGCTGCTAGATTCGTCTTGCTTGTTGAGGCAGTCCTAGTTGAGCTGAATGTCGATGTTGTCAATATTATACTGGAATCTTGATCAAGGTTGGTGTCAATGTTGAAGTTGGCCAAAGGATTGAGGAAGACTTCAACTTTAGTTGAAGACTAGAGGAAGTCTGATGTTATCAACTTGTGAGTAGGTCGATGTTGAGGTCTGATCATTCCTTCAGAGTAATGGTCCTCCATTTTTTTTTCAGTTACAAAAATGGTTCTTTAATTTGTTGCAAGTTCCAACCAATACACTTATACTAATGTGGATGTGGGTACTACTACTATTTTCCCTAAACAGTCTAGAACAAATAAAATTGTTATACTAAGTAATATGTTTAACCTAACCTGCAACCACGCTGCAATAAATTATTCAGTCATAGTTTTATTCAGTCATAGTTTTGTGACCTGCAACCAAGCAGAAACTGCAACTCCTACAACGCAGGGACTTGTTGCTCAGCAACACATCTTGTTTCACTCTTGAAATCCCATCACCGCCGAGGAAACGCGAGAATTTAAATCTTACGATAAAAGTGGAAATATACGTTGACAGGATACACGGAGGAGATATCCGCGGAGTGGTTATGAATGATGGGGGAGATATAGGTTGTATATCTCTCTACGGGATACACGGAGGAGATATCCGCGGAATGGTTATGAATGATAGGGGAGATATATGTTGTATATCTCTGTTACGGGATACACGGAGGAGATATCCACGTGATGGTGATGAATGATCGGGCATATATACGTTGTATATCTCTCTAAAGGATACACTGAGGATATATCCACAGAATGGTTGTGAATGATCGGGGACAGTGAGATTGGGCATAGTTTCGCACATTCCTGAAAAAGAAGAATAGAACTAGAGAGGCGTTGTCATCGCTGATATTTAGTTCGTATGATCCGCTTCATTTCCGACGTTTGTTATTATATTCTTCAGATGCACCGCCCTAACTAAAACAGATTCTTCTCTTCTACACTATTTTTCGTCACTTTTTATATATAATCTGCAGGTACCAGAGCTGTATGTTTATTTGCCACAGGAACTGCGTGTAAATTCGAAGAAGAAGAAGCAGATTGCAATGGATGGAGGATTCGAAATTGAAATCCGCTAACTTTAAGAAAAACCAAAAGAAATACGTTTGGTGTTAGCGAGAAGGACTTCGCCAAATTGAAGGTTGTTTTGCCTGTCCACCATTCTGATCTGCGAGTTTGTGAGAAGAAATGCCGATCGATTTTGATATAGAAAATCAATGCAACAGCAAGCAGTGTGTGGTCAGTGGTTCAGAGGTTCGACAAACCGGAAAGGTACAAACCCTTCATTAGGAGCTGCTCCGTGAAGACAAAGGGGGAAATGAAGATTGGGTGTGTGAGGGAGGTGAAAGTGGTGACGGGGTTGCCAACGGAGAACAACATTAAACGCCTGGAGATTCTGGATGAGGAGAATCATGTTGTGAGCTTGAGGATCTTGGGAGGAAGGCATCGTCTTCTTCATTATCGGTCAGTGACATGATTGCATGAATTTGTAAGAGACGGACGCGCTTCGTCTGTTTTTGTGGAATCTTGTGGAATCTTATGTCGCAGATGTACCAGAGGGGAACTGTAAAGAAGAAACCTGTCTGTTCATTAATACCATTCTTAGAAGGAATTTGCAATCCCTTTCCGCATTGTTCTCACGACAACTATGCAACGATCATCACAGAAACTGAGTATTCGAGGTTCGGTTTTCAAATTTTCTGAATTTTGAGGATTCAGTATGTAAAATATAAAATACAGGCCAGGGCAGGGCATCCTTATCGATTGTAAATAAAATACAATACAGGGCAGCATTATGTCGATTGCTGATTCTTCCAATATTTCACAATCAATTATTTGACCGCACTCATGTCCTTCTGATTGCGAAATATTATTTGAATCAGCAATGTCTTTCTGATTGCGAAATATTATGAGAATCAGCAATGACCATAAGTTCATTTATTTATACTATTGAACTAATTTTCCAATTTCCTAAAAAGAATTATTTAATAAATTTTTCTAGAATTTTACATGAATAGAATTGATTTCATGATTTGAACTAATTGCCTATTATTTGAACTAATTCTCCAATTGCCCCAGGAGAACGATTTAATAAATTCTTCTGAATTTTTGCATGAATAGACTTGATTTCATAACTTATGGATTTTTTTCATGTAAATTTACTTTTATTTACTAAATAATTTATTTAATATTATTATTTTTGAATACATGAAATAAGATTTAGAATGTAATTATTTTATTAATCTATTTTTAAATATTATTTTTAGGTTTACAAAGTAAAACTATAAATCAACATGACTTACAAATACTACAAGTTTAAAATCTAAAATCTATAACTTATAACTTATGTTCATATAAAAACACTCTAATAAAGCTACTATTGCATCATATTAATAATAATCAACATAAAACCAAATTGTATTTGTGAATGCTAACTATAACATATATAGGACCAAATAAATTTTTTAAACTTAAACTTAATATTTTCATAATTATTCAAAAATAAGCTTCTCCATTCAATTAAATTAAAATTTTAAATATCTTTATAAAAATAGTTGTTTCTTTTATTAAAACTAATTTAAATTTCTCTTTATAAAAATTATTTAAATAATTTTTCTTTTCTTCTCTTCGTTGAAAAGCTATCCTTTAAACAAATCAAAAGCTATCCTTTAAACAAATCAAAAGACTTTTCAAATATTACCATTGGCTATCACATAACTAAAAACAGATAAATTGATTTAGTATTTCCACAAGAACCTAAACCCCATTTAAAAAGAGTAACTCTTGCACTTAGTTCAGTAGCTATAACATATATAGGATCAAATAAATTTTTTAAACTTAAATTTAATATTTTCATAATTATTGAAAAATAAGCTTCTCCATTCAATTAAATTAAAATTTTAAATATCTTTATAAAAATAGTTGTTTCTGCTATTAAAACTAATTTAAATTTCTCTTTATAAAAATTATTTAAGTAATTTTTATTTTCTTCTCTTCTCTTCGTTGAAAAGCTATCCTTTAAACAAATCGAAAGACTTTTCAAATATTACCACTAGCTATCACATAACTAAAAACAATAAATTGATTTAGTATTTCCACAAGAACCTAAACCCCATTTAAAAAGAGTAACTCTTGCACTTAGTTCAGAATTGGAAGCTCCCACATGTTATGAGAGATTAAAAACTCGAAAGAGTCACGTGGCAACATTAGAAGAGAAATGACATGAGTAAAATAAGCACAAGAAAAACAAATAGAAAGAACTAAAACGCATAAATACAAAATTCTATCCTCTTGTACTACTTGAACCAATTTTCACACAGGATTCGAAATGAACAATGGTTTCACCCACAACTTAATTATTTTACTAGAATGATTTAGGATTTTGTTTGGGTTATTTTAATTTGAAAGATTCAACATACAATTATTAAGGGTTTTGTTAGATTTATTTTAATTTTAATTTTTTTTATTGGTTTTTATTATAATTTGATTAATTCAAATATATTAGTGCATTATATTATATAAAGTTTTATAACATTCTTATTAAATTTGGTGTAGAGTATCTCTCATCATAATTAAATGACTAGTAAATATTAATAAGCATCAAAACATTTATCTGAAACTACATCTCAAATTTCCAAAATTTAAAAAAATTCATAAATAATAATTATTTCTAATTCTATTTTAAATTATTATTATTATCATTAATAATATATATATATATATATATATATATATCTTAAAAGCATGTAAGGTGATGATCCCTACTTTATCAAGAAGATTCTTAAATTTTAAATAGACTTTCTTATAATACCTAGCCCAATACCTAAGACATCTAAGTTGGTTAGTAAAAATTTGGAAAATAAAATTATGAATTAAGTTTTACTTATTACAAAATTGAAAAGTGATATATATATATATATAATAAAATTCAATATTTTCCTTAAACACATTCTAAAAATCACTTGTAATCTAAATAATATGATTTTGATAATAATATTGTAGAATTTTAAGTATAATAATTAATTTATTATTTAAATATTTAAAACAATAATATATATATATATATATATATATATATATATATATATATATATATATATATATAGTGTTTCATGTTAAGTTTTATGGTTGATAAAGAAAGTAAAATTTTCAAGTAAATTTGTTTAGTATAATTATTCTATGGAGATAGTGATTATCAATCTCCAAAAATAATAAACCATATAAAGAAAGGCCGAATGTGGAACCCACATGCCTTGTCTGAGTATAGCACTTTTTGGATGAAGTACTCACTATATGCACAGGTATTCCACTAACCTTCCCATATATAGTAATTGGAGCATTGCTGAAAAGAGATGATTACTGATACACAAGTCTTTGACTAATTTTGATAGAGTGCAAGAGTTATGAAGTATGATACCACCTTGACATGAAATTTGGTGTTGATACCAAATTTCAGGGGGGTCGATGACATCAATGAGTGAGGAGAGTTCCCATTCTGCCATCCAAGGATGCCCCTATGGATGAGGGGACCCATCCAAGGTACTACATCCTTCCTTGAAATTCTTTGTTGAAGTCGAGAAGAAGGAAGCAAAAATTGTCTGAAACAAGTACTGATACACGAGATCAAGGTTTTTGTTGAAGCGTGGCGTAATGTGATGAGTTAACAAGACATGATGATGATAAGTGGCTAAAAATAATGGTGATGCTTAATTGGCCGGAGGTCGGATCTTTCAATGCAATTGGCAACAGTCACAACAACTTCTGATGTGATTATCCGACCCTACGGTCGGTAGGACAACCAGGGTGGGTATATGTTTTCTATAATTGACGTGATTGGGTGTGGTAAAGAATGTGCAACTCTGACCAAGGGTGACTAGAGACTGCTGCCAGGTATAAAATGTAAAAATACGGGTGGAATTCTTTCACCTAAAAAAACTTTATACACTTTCCAAAAAAATGTGAACGTGGTTCTGATGTACAATCAGGGAGGCGGGTACCTCTTTAACATGTACGATCCTATATGATGATGGGAGTATGTTTTTTTGCTGAGGGTGGGGGGCCTATTGGTTGGTCTCAGTTCAAGGGTGATGAGGTGGATGGAATGTCCCAGATGGGCTATGTTTATGATGATGTGGTAGACCAAATTTGAAACACAGTGATGTGTTTTTTGTTGATCCGTTGTAAAAAATGGTAGACCAAGAATTCGATTTTGATATGCAATGAGTAAAACAAAACGATGTTTCTAATCAATGCAAAATAATGATATGGCTCCTAGTTCTAGGGCTAGTGGCCGTGGCTCTATATAGTGACTTATGGTCTAAGAAACTGATGGACGCCATGGGAGGTATGGCGATATAGATAAAAATCACACTGTGCAAACTCTATTCAAATTCTATATTCCCACACAAAGATATTACACACACATATATATACATGAAATAGTCTCAAGATAGGAAATCTATCTTGGATGTATAGTAATGTGGTTGAGAGATTCTCTCAACCACACACTAAACTAGGAAAAAATATAGTTCTAGCTATATCCTATTATGTAGGAACAAACTCCTCAAATAGGGAATTACAACCATAGACATGTAGGAATTAAATATTTCTAACTCCCCCCCTTAATGACTACTTGTCATGATGTTAATTCACAAAGTCTGGTTGTGGTCAAACATAATAAAGAATATGTCGACGTCCATATAAAGGAGCAACCATCCACCGGAATGTATGGGTACCAACCGCTGCAACCCCTAGTCCTATAGGATGTCCTTCGCATACATGATTCTGTCAACCATTATCACTGCATATATGTACCTACAAATTCACCACCATCAGGCGAATTGCATGTGCAAAACCTCTGAAACAAAGAGAGATCAATGCCTTTCTAAGCCAGATATTCATGTCCAAATAACAATTGCTAATAATTGCACTGATTGCACCTTTCAACGCAACTGTCAGATAGAAAAGTGTGCCGACCCTCGTGTGCTCAGACACACCAATATCTGAGACCGTGAGCCAGGCGTTACTACAGTCCACCTGCTTGACCGAGCACAAAGCTCCTGTGAGCACAAAGCTCTCGTGTACACATGGCCACAAAGGCACTTTTAGCCACAAAGGCGATCTAGCCACAAAGGTTCTATATGTGGTTTCTAGCTCACCACCAACCAGCCGCAAAGGTTATATATGTGGTTTCTGGCTCACCATCAACCCGCCACAAAGGAGATATATGTGGTTTCTGGCTCACCACAAACCATCACTTTACAGTGACAAAAGATGGGTTCAGGCTGACCATAAATCATTACAAAGTGGTTTTAAGATCACCACGAACTTTCAAATGCCTTTACAAGGCTTACATTCCATACTTCAACATTTGGAGTTTTTGGGTACATATAATGACCATCACAACAACCAACTAGACTTGCTTATAACATGCTAGGGAGTCTAATCCACAGATCCACACTAAACAAACATCTACTTTATTGTCCACCATAAACGTTGTTGTTGCTTCATTACCTCATCTTCTCCTACATCCTGGGCTTGTCTTTGTCAAATAACTTCTTGGAATTCCATGCTTAACCTGTCATTCGTTAGAGTTGCAAATTGTAACAAAATAACTTTACCTACATTGAGTTAGCTAGGCTCAATAAGGCTCAATAATCTATAAACATGATTCCAAGAAACTAAATAAAAACTCTTTAGATTAATTTCCCTCTCTGCCCAAAGATGATTATTTCCCAAACATACCAGAAATCATTCCAACGATACCTGTGAGGGGTCCACTGATAAAGAAACCGGATTGACGACTTTTCAAATGGACGCAATTGAGTGCATTCAAACACTAATGATCCAGACATAGGCACTCACAGCCACATGAAGAGAACACAATTTTCCCTTCAAGAACAATAATCCAGGACTCCATGGTCCGATCCTTCGTCGCGTTTCAGTATCCAATTCCCTGGCATCGCAACATAATGCCACTTCCCCTGGTCACACCGGGCACACACAAACGCGATCATCATGCAGCTCCAACCACTACCCTTTTGATGCGATTTTCATTGTCATGTCTTCATCGTATCTGGTAGTAGAGCATTCCTGCAAATAAATTTGTCTATTGTTGGAATGGGAAATTCCAACAAAGACTAGCACTCATGACAATAGTTGCCCAAACTAAATGTCACAATAAATAAATTAGTTCTTTCAACCATATTTACATTACTCACATGACCACTCTTAAAAAAAATATTATGACATCACGCCAAATTTTGACAACAAAATTGAACACCAGTGCTTGACGATGCTACTATCCCAACATACAAATATAGCATGCTTCAACATTGCAATTTAAATACCTCTACCACTAGAACCAATTGATTCTAAGCTGTGAGCTCGCATGAAGCATGGAAAGTCTGCCCTCGACAAATTTCTTCCAAATTTTCTCCCGCATAAGAGCAAAGTGGTGAGACCTCCACTCTAGTTTTGTAAAACCACCATTAGCAATAACCCAACGAGTATGAAGATGGAGAACAAGAAGACACAAATCGATTTGTCTTGGACACAAATCGATCCATGGTGAATTCGATATGACCATCGATCCCCAGTCTTTGCTTCTTTCATTCTTCTTCTGATAAAAAATTGCCCAAACTATCGCTCCCAAAATCAGCCACATTTCTTTTTCAATTTCATACACTACCTGCTCCAAAAAATTTCTGCGCCTCAAATTTTCAGGGCCTTCTAAAAAAAAAATCTCTCAGCTTGGCATTGGGATATCCGCGAGCATGTAAATGATGAGATATTTTTCCTATGAAATGTATTTCCATGACTGGTATTTTGCAGAGGGCCACCTATATATGCAGTTGTTTCAGCCCCAACAAGGCTCAGTACCATTCTGGCTAGGAGCAGACCCTCCTTCAAGGAGAAGGAAGACTCAATTGATCCCGTGCGTGGTCAAGTAATGCGCAGAGACAAAAAATAAAAATAAAAATTTATACTCAGCAACTGATCAAATATGGACGCAATATAAACACGTGTTGAATTGTTGCAGGTACAAAAAAAGGTACAAATTCTGGAGACAGATCGATCACAAAAAAAGCGTACTATTTATCTTCGGCAGAAGATACCCTGCCCATTCCCAAATTGAATACTTTTGACAAACGGAAAATGTGAACACTGCCCATCTTTCTTCTTGTATACCAAAAAATTTGGAATATAAATTATGTAAAGAACATCACTCAAAAACGTATCTTTCATGCCATTTGTAAACTCCTCCTTTCGACGACAGATCGACACCACGTCATGCTCCAGGAATGGGTCACCTCCGTCTCTTAACAAAAAAAAAAAAAAAAAACTGATGATACTGCCTTCTCCAGCATGGGTCTACTTACTGGTTCAGGTTCTCACAGTAGGCAGAACAAATTGGGAATGGCAGCATGTTCCGTTGCGTAATAGTGGTGTTCATGTTCGATAATAATCAAGCAGCATTGAGCAGGATCACAGCACTCCGCTGGCTAGAAAAAAAAAATTAATGCAGAGAAAGCAATGTATGCAGGAGACAGTCCAGTCCACCCAGCGTCGAATCTCTTCACTCTGGCTCAGTCCACATAGGCTCATGACTCCTTATCCTGGTTCCATGCTGAACCAGAACATATGGCAGTGTCCTCCGATCGTGGCATCACTGGAGCTGATTGAAGGAGTATCAACATTCTTTCACCAACCTTCCCCATGAAACAGAAGCAACGACGCGATCAGGTAGCGTACACTCAGACTGAGCAACCAACAGACAACCAAAAAATAAAATAAAAACAAAACTCTCTATTTGCTATTTCCCTCAGCCCACAAGGGGCCGAGGCCCAGGCCCTTATGGCTCTGATACCAAGATAAAAATCACCCTATGCAAACTCTATTCAAATTCTATATTCCCACTCAAAGATATTACACACATATATATACATGAAATAGTCTCAAGATAGGAAATCTATCTTGGACGTACATTAATGTCGTTGAGAGATTCTCTCAACCACACACTAAACTAGGAAAAAATATAATTCTAGCTATATCCTATTATGTAGAAACAAACTCCTCAAATAGGGAATTACAACCATAGACAAGTAGGAATTAAATATTTCTAACTGATACTAACCTGCAAGGGTTCTTATTATGTGAAACATGAGGTGATGATAAACATGGTCAGGTGAATGAAGCTTATGTAAAATATAAAATACAGAGCAGGGCAGGGCAACCTTATCGATTGTAAATAAAATACAATACAAGGCAGCATTATGTCAATTGATAATTCTTCCAATATTTCGCAATCACTTATTTGACCATGCTCATGTCCTTCTGATTGCGAAATATTATGAGAATCAACAATGGACATAAGTTCATTTATTTATACTATTGAATTAATTTTCCAATTGCCCAAAGACAACCATTTAATAAATTCTTCTGGAATTTTACATGAACAGAATTGATTTCGTGATTTGAACTATTTTTTCAATTGCCCATGATTTGAACTAATTCTCCAATTTCCCAAGGAGAACGATTTAATAAATTCTTCTGAAATTTTGTATGAATAGACTTGATTCCATAACTTATGGATTTTATTCATGTAAATTCACCTTTATTTACTAAATAATTTATTTAATATTATTATTTTTTAATACATTAAACAAGATTTCAAATATAATTATTTTATTAATCTAATTTTAAAGATGTTTTTAGGTTTACAAAGTAAAACTATAAATCAATATGACTTACAAATATTACATGTTCAAAATCCATAACTTATGTTCATATAAAAACACCCTATAAGGTTAATATTACATCATATTAATAATAATCAGTGGAGATTTATTTTAAGTACAGATTTAATATAAGATGAAATTGTATTTTTGAATGCTAAATATAGCATATATAAGACCAAATAAACTTTTTAACCCTAAACTTAATATTTTCATAATTATTCAAAAATAAGTTTCTCCACTCCATTAAATTAAAATTTTAAATATCTTTATAAAAATTGTTGTTTCCTCTAATTAAAACTAATCTAAATTTCTCTTTATAAAAATTATTTAAATAATTTTCCTTCTCTTCATTGAGAAACTATCATTTCAACAAATCTCGATACTTTTCAAATATTACTAGAGGTTGTCACATAACTAAAAACTGATAAATTGATTTAATATTTCCAAAAAAAACCTAAAATTATAAATAATTTTCCTTCTGGTCGTTGATAAATTATCTTTTTTTTTGTAAGTTTAGGTGGTTCCTTCCATTTTCTATTAATATGAGCCGGGAAAAAAAATATACAAAGCTAGACCTCAACCTGCCCGCAGGAAACCAGGTATTTCGGCCATCGAAGTTCAGAGTATGTCAACCAAAACATAAAAGGTCTTAATAATCTATACCATATCTGATGGTACTTAATATCTAAGTCTAGAGATAACAACATATACTGAAAGAGTACTAGCCACTAAAAATAAAGTAAAAAAAATTAATCATGAAAACCTTAATCTTCCTCAAATTCCACCGGTGCCGGATCTTTGGCACTAGAACCTGGCAATTCAACTTCAACTTGTTGCAGGGACTTTATTTCCTTCTCCAACATTCCTAGCCTGGAATACTGATGCATTTGTCGAATATTGATTTCTTGGACGTTCTTGTTAATATCTTCCAAAGTTGATTCCAACTTAGATTATGCTATCGACATGACCTCCTTAGCTAGAAAGAATTTGATTAACTAGTAGGTTCTAACTGACTGTTGAAATAAGGAAATTCACCTCCGAGTGTGCCCTGGGTCAGTCACCATGTTCTGCATGTCTTCATAAGCCATTTCATCCACCCTATCCAAGTTGTTTATAACCTCATTTTCCCAACCATAAATGCGGGAGCGTGCCGAATTTGGGATTTCTAATGCGAATGTTTGAACAAGCTGTTCCAAATGTTGCTTCATAGATTTTCTTCCTCTTTTCATAGGTTGCTCAGAAGTAGGATGTTTTCCTTTTCCTCCAGTGGGTTTTCTTCCTCTTTTTACCATCTTAAAGTAACCAGACAAGGAATCTGCTAAAGCTACCATCCAAACAACAAATTACGACAAACACTAGTTAGAATCCTAAACAAGATTTGAGACCCAACAAGCAGAGAGGTTCCATCACCCGGGTTAGACAAAGTGAGAAAGATATAAGGTATAAACAAAGACCATACATTATTACAATCCAGCCGAAAATAAAGATTTGAAGACCAAAAGACCGAAGGTTTCCAAAACCCAGGACAGACAAAACTAGAGAATTATAAGGCAAGAACAGGGTGCATACACTATTGCAGAGGAAATAAAGAAAAATTCCTTTCCCACATATCATCCTCAAGACCCCCTTCTGCATAGCTAGAAAGAAGTTTTTATCAAGGACCCCCTTCATTGAGAAATTATCATTTCAACAAATCTCAATACTTTTCAAATATTACCATTGGTTGTGACATAACTAAAAATGGATAAATTGATTTAGTATTTCCGAAAAAACTTGAACCCCATTTAAAAAGAGTAATTATTGCACTTAGTTCAGGATTGAAAGCTCCCACATGTTATGAGAGATTAAAAACTCGAAAGAGTCATGTGAGGTAACTAAAAACGGATAAATTGAATTAATATTTCCAAAAAAACATAAACCCCATTTAAAAAGAGTAATTCTTGCACTTAGTTCAAGATTGGAAGCTCCCACATGTTATGAGAGATTAAAAACTCGAAAGAGTCACGTCGCAACATTAGAAGAGAAATGACATGAGTAAAATGAGCCCAAGAAAAATCAAATAGAAAGAATTAAAACACATAAATACAAAATTCTATCATCTTGTACTACTCAAAACAATTTTGACACGCGATTCAAAATTAACAATGGTTTCACCCACAACTTAATTATTTTACTAGAATGATTTAGGATTTTGTTTGGGTTATTTTATTTTTAATTTTAATTTGAAAGATTCAGGGTTTTGTTAGATTTATTTTAATTTTAATTTGTGTTATTGGTTTTTATTTTAATTTGTTTAAGTCAAATATAACATTGCATTATATTATATAAAGTTTTATAACATTTTTATTAAATTTGGTGTGAAATATTTCTCATCACAATTAAATAACTAGTAAATGTTAGCAAGCATCAAAACATTTATCTCAGGTTACATTCCAAATTTCCAAAATTTAAGAAAATTCATAAATAATAATTAAGTTATAATTTTATTTTAATAACCATCAAAACATTTATCTCAGGTTACATTCCAAATTTCCAAAATTTAAAAAAAATCATAAATAATAATTAAGTTATAATTTTATTTTAAATTATTATTATTATTATTATTTTCTGAGTAAGTTTAATCTATTAATATACAAAAAGATTACATGGAGGCCGAAGCCTCATAATTTCTGGCCTGAGAGATGGGCATTCTAGTGCAGCCATGATAGTTTAACAAAATAACAACACACAGTGCCTGTAGACTGATACAGCTATGATGGACAGAAAGACTACTAAGCACAGAGAAGCCGCCCTTATAGGGAAAACTAGCCTGAGAGTCCAAACAGAGTATTGACCTACAACAATCAGCATCAGAGATGAAAACACAGTTGTGCAAAATGAACTGCTGCCCACTGGGGGAAAACCGGCATTCAATACAACAAAAAGGGAAGAACCAGATGAACCGAATCATCGTACGCAAACCAGAGCCGAGTCTGGCACAAAGAGCAGACCAAAACCGAACAGAGAATGGAGAAGCCATTAATTACCAAGAGAGGAATGAGGCGACTCAACCACTGGGCAGGCAAGAGCGTCAGGATCATCCTCGTCCTGCAAAACAACATTGACATTCGAAGCAGCCGGAAATGGAAGAGTGCACCCGACCATCGTCACCCGGAACAGTGGAGCAACCTCCCTTGAGAGCATCTGCAATCCAATCCACAAAGAGGTCCTGCATGGAACCGCCTGCAACCGACTTCTGCTTCAGACCAGAGTGAGGGGGAGAACCAGCCTTGTTGGAAGTAAAGTTCACTGGAGGAGAGTCAGACAACATGGCAGTCGAAGCAGTCGGTTCTTCATTGAATTCAATGGTAATAGTGGCCCTAACTGTGGGCATGTTGAGCAGACAGGGGAAACGGAAATGGGCTCTGTGTTGCTGACCCGATAGTAAATTGGAGATTTTTCTGGCTAACAAATCATTCCTACGCCCCATCATAGAACTCCTACCGCTACGAGTATTGGGATATCGACCTCTCAAGGAATCAGAGGGCGATGAGGAGGAGCTGGGCGAGGATGGATAAGGATGACGAGAAGGACCCCCTCGACAGAGGCCCCGTCTGCTCCTCATCCTGTGTCTCAGTCGATGCATGGAGATCAGATGCAAGGGTTTAAAAATGAGCGAACAGGAGATACCCAGACTGAGACTAGAGAAATGGCGGGTGTCAATCTCCACGGGGAGAGAGACAGGGCGGAGACCAAAGTACTGAGAGCCAAAGGAACTTTTCTCAGAGGTGTTCGGATCACAGTGAAAGCATAGGGATAACAAACCAATTCGAAAGTGTCCCGGAGAAGCCATGTCTATGTAGATTGAATGTGAATCTGGAGGAGTGTGCCGCTTAAATGCTCCGAACTTGTCAAAGTAAATGCCATTGATGGCACAGAGGGTGCCAAGAAGAGTGGTGGCGATTGAACTCCACGCGCCCGCCAACCATCCTAGCCCCCTATTAAACGCGTTGATCACCCGCATCCGGGTTAAATTATTATTATTATCATTAATAATAAAAAAGAATTATATATAATTTAAACATATATATACCATCTTAAAAGCATATGAGGTGACGATGACTACTTTATCAAGAAGATTCTTAAATTTTAAATAGACTTTCTTATAATACCTAACCCAATACCTAAGTCATCTAAATTCGATAGTAAAAATTTGGGAAATAAAATTATGAATTAAGTTTTACTTATTACAAAATTGAAAAGTGATATATATATATAAAATAAAATTCAATATTTTCCTTAAACACAATCTAAAAATCACTTGCAATCTAAATCATATGATTTTAATAATAATATTGTAGAATTTTAAGTATAATAATTAATTTATTATTTAAATATTTAAAACAATAATATATATATATATATATATATTTCATACTATTATTGTTCCATGTTAAGTTTGATGGTTGATACAGAAAGTAAAATTTTCGAGAAAATTTGTTTAGTATAATTATTATGTGGAGATAGTGATTATCAATCTCCGAAAATAATAAATCACATAAAGAAAGGCCGAATGTGGGACCCACATGGATTGTCTGAGTATAGCACTTTTTGGATGAAGTACTCAATATATGCACAGGTATTCAACTTCTGCGAACCTTCCCATGTATAGTAATTGGAGTATTGTTGAAAATAAATGGTTACTGATACACCGGTCTTCGACTAATTTTGATAGAGTGCAAGAGTTATGAAGTATGATACCACCTTGACATGAAAGTTGGTGTTGATACCGAATTTGACAGGGGTCGATGACATCAATGGGTGATGAAAGTTCCCATTGTGCCATCCGAAGATGGCTCTATGGTTGTGGGGACTGTTGGGCCTTGTATATGCCCATGTTTTCATCATGAAACATCACTATTTATACCCTAAAACCCTAGGTTTTTAGCTCGTGCTATACCCTAATTCTGTCACTTGAGGCCAAATACTCTCCGTGGTTAATAATCATAAATTTCTTCACTTCTCAATGATTAAAGAAGATTTTTTCATGTTTTACTGATGATGGGTTTCGTTTAAGTACATTTATTATAGGGTTCCATCGCTGAAATCCCTCACAAGCCAACTAAGTATGGGAATGCCTAATTTGAGGCTTTCACACTTTCAGCACGCTTCCAGAGAATCCGAGAGAGGTTATTATCAAAAATAACATTATTATACCTCTCCATAATTTGGATTCGACCCAACTCATTCATATGGGTCTCTAGAAGGAAATTACCCAATTTTGCCAAATCTGTAAAAAAATTATAAACTGCCAAATTGCACCTCAATTTCTGTGTAGATGAAGGCGAAGGAAAAAATTTTGGCACATGGATTTTGATCCTGGTATATCCAATTTACTAAACCTATAATAGTTTTGAAAAATACCTTATGTTTTTGGATCTATTCATGGGAGACTAAGGCCAATTTATGTAAAATTCGGAAATTTCCAGCATTGTCAAAATACCCCAAACAACCATGTTATGGCAAAATATCAATTCCTTTATTCCATATTTGTCCTTCATATGTCCTAAATATCATCATCTATCAACCTAAGGACTAATTCAAGATGTTGAGGCTACTTTTTGTCTTTTCGTCCTTACCTTCTTTGCCCCTTTTGGCCTAATTTTGACACCTATAAACCCTCTTTTCCTCTTCTAAGTCCCTAAAATGGCCAAGACCTTCATCAACCATGGTTAAAGGTAAAATCAGTACAAGTAGAAGTTGTTTTCGCTATTCTATAGCTAGTATTAGGCATTTTTAGTGATATGCTATTTGTCAACTTACCACTATGGGAAGAACAATGGATATATTGCAGGATTTGTTGATTAGCTCTATTGGCTTGGAGGAAGTTATGTCTGTTCAGACATACTACAATGGATATGCCAACATAGGAAGCTCCAGCTCAAGCCCTAGCTTAGAAAATTCAACGTCCTTCTAGCACTTTGACATAGCTAAAAGTGGTGAAGGGCCAACGGGCCAAGATCTTGTTTTTTTCATTATAGTTGCAATCAGTTGTAATAGAAAATAATAGTGTAATTTAGAAAAGGTAATGCCAATTTCGTGGATTCCAGATCTCTGGTCTCCAACGCCTTGCTATGTCATGAAACTGTTACTAAATTTGCAATGTAAGCATGCCTATAAAGGTAGAGACTTGCCTTTTTATGGAAGAGGTTAATATACTACATCTTTTAGCTATCCATTCACGCTGTATTGTGCTCTGGTGTTCCAAAGCAGAAATCGATTTGAAATGCTGGTCTATTCTTGATTGCTTGAATATTGTCATGGGTGTGATGAGTTTCTGAAGCAGATTGCTATAGGTGTGAATTAGTTTGTAATCAGCGCTTTTCCGGGTGTGGCAAGGGCCCACCACAGCCGGCTCAGTCCAGTAGAGTAATTATAGGTAATTCATAGGCACTTATTTTTGCAGATCGATTTGTTTTGGTTTGATTTACATTTCCAGAATTTAAAATATTTGAATTGCAGAGTAATTGGTTAAGAAAATCAATTTATTTTTGGCATAGTCCACCTTTGTTGAAGCTTCGAGGATTCGGTGATTCCAATTACAAAGTTAAACAGTTGTGAAAATTGATTTATGTTGCTAGATTTACATTTTCTGAAGTGTCCAGAATTTGGGTGACTTAAATTGCAGAGCTAATTAGTTGTGACAGTCGATGTATGCTTGATTTATATTGCCGAAATTCCCAAGATCCCGTTGATCTAAATGTAGGAATGCAGAGTAAATTGAATTATGATTTGTTTTTGACTTAAATTTACATTTGCTAGAATTCCCAAATATCATTGTTTCAAATTCTTGAATGCATAAGTTAATTATTCCTCGAAATCGACTTGTGTTGTGGCTTTAATTCTTGTTGCTATAATCTAAAATCATTGTTGATTAGATTCTCGAGTGCCCAGTTGTTTGATTTTGGAAATTGATGTCAGCATTGAGTTTACATTTCCATAGCAGAGTAAGTTTATATCCCTAGGATCATAATGGAATGTCCTTTTAAAAACCCTGTGATTATAGCTAAAGGTGTGTTCGATTTCTCCCATAGAAACTGTGTTCCATTTGTTACCACATGTGCATCGTTCTAACTTGAGCATTGCCTAGAAACAGAGTTGAGAAAACAATTTGTCTTCTCCCTAAACAAACAAATTGCTGACTGTATTTCTGCATGGATGAACAAAGCTTGATTGTATACATTTGATTCAATCATTTGATGAGAACAATTCACTAAACCGACTCCAATAGCAGAGCACAACTCAAATTGCAATTAAGATTCAATGGTTCACTATTATGTGTGTTGAATGACCCTATCCATTAAGTAATTTGCGACCCATTTATGTGTGCATAGCTTGAATACCATAGTTCAATTGATGTAATAGATATATGTCATTATTAAGTGAACAATTTTGCTTGAATTAGATGCACTTGGGTTGAAGAGGTAGAATTTTTTTTACCTTAGAGTTTGGCTTATCATAAAATAGGAGCGTGAAGATTCATTGCAGAGTGATAGCTGTAGGTCCCTTTTAGATCTTAGCTAGCAAGTCACGAAGAGATAGTGTGTTGATTAGGTGGAAGGAAATGGATGATGCATAGAGTAGTTTTGAGCAAAGAGTTTTCTCCATTCCTTTGGCATGTTTAAATCAGTGTTTGTAGTTTTCCTTGTTTGCATGAGATTAGGGTTTGCAGTTGAATTAGTGAGATCCCTTAGTGAAAGCGTGTATTCCTTGAAAACAGAGTTTTAACTAGCTTGGACTGATATTTGAATTAGTGTGTTAGTTGGTATAAAGCCTCACGATTACAATCCACAAGAGTGACAGAAGAATTGAACCCTTGCAACCTGATTCAAAAGCAATTATTCATTGAAAATTGAAACCTTTTTGCAAATTCCAGAGAGTGATTATATAATTTCCCATGATAATGTCAACTTTGAAATTCAAGAGTATCTTTGTCTCTGTGCGGCATGTGTTGATTAAATTCATGAAATTTTCCCATTGTCGAATGTTCATTGTAATAGAAGCCTAAGTAACCTTGCCCAAGCATAATTGGAAAATTGTAATTCAAAGATAATTCCCAGAGAACAATTGTGCATTCTGATAGCTTGAGTCTGATTTAGTTCCGTTTGCAAGGTAGAATTGTGAAATTAAAACTTCCAGAAGTAACTGATACATATACAAATAGGTTGGCTAGGTATGAAAGAGTGAAGGCTGTCATGACTGAAGTCTGTGTGTAAGATTGATATTCAAACCAGTGTGATGGTGCATCTTTCCGCTTAACCCTAATATAGTGAAACTGGCATGGAGTGTTGTTATTAGAAATGATTCGAGAGACCACTTGTAATTGCAATTTTACTGTATGAGTGTGGGATCATTTATAGGTTTACTCATATTAGATAAATTCCTTTCAAGTGTGACCTCCGAAGATCAGAATTAGGGTTTTTGAGATTTTCTTCAAGTAGTGAGTTATTGTTGTTGTTGATTGGTAATGGTTTTGATTCTAGATTTAGATAGATAGAATGAAGATTTCCAACTAGGATTTGCTATGAATTGATTTATTTTCAAGTTGTGTGTTTATTGATGTTTTTGTGTGACTCAATTCTCAAATCAAATAGCTTAAAGAATCATTAAAACTATGACGTACAACATGAATCAAGAAGTGCAGTGAAGCTCGTGTTTACGAGCCCGGATTGACAAATTAAATATTAGGAGGTTTAATCTAACAATTATTTCTCCCAGCAGGGACCAATGCAAGGTACTACCTCCTTCCTCGAAATTGTTTGTTGAAGTCGACAAGAAGGAAGCATCAACTATCTGAAACAAGTATTGATACACCAGATCAAGGTTTCTGGTGAAGCGTGGCGTAGTGTGATCAGTTAACAAGACATGATGATGATAAGTGGCTAAAACTTATGGTGATGGTTAATTGGCCCGAGGTCGGATATGTCAATGCGAGTGGCAGTAGTCACAACAAATTCTGATGAGATTATCCGACCCTAGGGTCGGTAGGACAACCAGGGTGGGTGTATGTTTTCTATAATTGACGTGATTGGGTGTGGTAAATAATGTGCAACTTTGACCAAGGGTGACTAGGGACTGCTACCAGGTATGAAACATAAAAATATGGGTGGATTTATTTCTCCTAAAACAACTTTGTACACTTGCCAAAAGAATGTGGATGTGGTTTTGACGTACAATGAGGGAGAGAGGTACCCCTTTAGCATGTATGATTCTACATGATGATGCGAGGAGGGCTTTTTGCTGAGGGTGGGGGCCCCATTGGTTGGTCTCAGTGAAAGGGTGATGAGGCGGATGGAATTTCACAGATGGGCTATGTTTATAACAATGTGGTAGAGAAAATGTGAAATGCAGTGATTCGTTTTTTGTTGATCCGCTGTAAAAATGGTGGACCAGGAATTCGGTTTTGATATGTGACGAGTAAAAAAAAATGATGTTTCTAATCAATTCATAAGAATGAGATGGTTCCTGGTTCCAGTGCTAGTGGCCATGGCTCTATATAGTGACTTATGGTCTAATAAATTCATGGACGCCATGGGAGGTGTGGCTCTACTAACCTGCAAGGGTTCTTATCATGTGCAATGTGAGGTGATGCTAAACATGGTCAGGTGAATGAAGCCTATGTTTTATTCCTTCGAAGAAATGATAGCATATGCAAAGCTTTGGAGGGAATCCTATCATTCTAAGAATAGGATGATACTTGCTCTTATACTTTTACTGCCTTCAAAATATGGTGATTTGGTGTACCTACAACATCTGTGTCCAATACCCCAAGTAAAAGCATATTTTTCATATCAATCTTTAAAAATAATATGAATTGAAACAAAAAGAGAGGGAAAACCTGAGATGTAGTATGGAAGGGACCGTTGGGCCTGATTTTTTTTTATTTTCTTTTATTTATTTATTTATTTATTTTCTGAAAACTAGAAGAAGGAGGTCTAGATGAAACATGATGAAGTGTTGATCACTATGTCGCTCACGGGTTTATGATTGGATACCTTGAGCTCTAGTTATGGGCTCCTAAAAATGCAGAAAATGATGATATATAGGCTAAGATGACCCATTTTTAATTCATTTGTGTTTTCTGAGCTTGAGAGGTCAGAGGCTAAGATCATAGTGTTTCTTGTCATTGCGGTTAGCCAAAGCACCAGGGATACACGCTGAGAGTGTCAGGTAGGAGCTAGAAATTTATTCTTATTTATTTTTTCATTTTCATGTTGGGTGGGTCATACACGGGTTCCTTGTAAGGCCCTTATAACTTTTTCTTATGGGGACCTCCTAGGTGACTTTGGGGGAGTCACCCCATCGTAGCATAAAGACATAGTCTTTGCATGGTGAACCCATGCAAATGGTAATTTAGTGCATGTTTCCCTTCTTGTTTGTGAGAGACAAAGACGCGGAGATATCGTGGTTGGGTTGAAAACAGACATGTCCATAGATGATGGTGAATGACACATTTGTGAGAATCATAGGTGCAGATACCGCTCGTGACTTTGTCTCACAAACTTGTTGTTTGCATGCCTGTGTCTCTATAATGCACACAGTCCTGAAAAAACTTGCAAGTTATGGTTTTTTGAAAAATTTGGGATAAAAAAATTAGTTTTTGGTGCTTCTTGGTGGCAAGAGGTTATGGAGGGAAAGGGATTGGTCCAACCTCCACACCTAGGTGGCCCAAAACCCATGTGCTCACCAGTCTTTGACATGTTGGTGGTTGCTCAAGTTCCTTGAGAACCCTATTTTGAGGCCCGATGACATATTTTTATGCTTCTTGATCCGCTGTTGGGACTAGTAGTGGTGGATCATGGTGGTGCACTAGGCTGAGATTAGGTTGCGACTGTCTTAGATATATTCATATTTCATGACTGCTCTCTTTCATCATAGGGAGGTGTTTCCTTATCCACTTCCATTAGGGGTAGTCAACATTAATCACTAGGTAGAGGAGGCTTGTCTTTGTGGGCCTCATTCATCTCCTGGGGGTGTGTTCTTGTGGCCCATGCTATGGACTTGACAAAGGATGTTGCTCCATCTATGATCATCCACCTGGTGGGGTCGTTTTTGCCTCACAGGGTATCAAGGCCACATATAGTGGTCTTGCGATAGCTGTAGGAATGGTACCTTTTTTATTGGGCTATATGGGTATATTGTGGCATGGTTAGCCAACTAGCCAAGGTGCAGCGAGGCACAGCTTCGATTTTTTTTTATGTCAACATCCTATGATGTATCATGTATGAGCAGGTCGTTATGCTATGACCTTTTCTTATAGTTTCCTTGGGCCCTCCGCGGGATCCTCAGAATAGTATATGGGCTCCTATCATGCCCCGTCATGGCGGGGGTGAAGCAGGAAGGTACTAGAATGATATGATATAGGAGTGGTTTTATTCAAACCCTCTTTTGATCTTAGAGTCCCTTATTCTCTAGTGGATTTCCGGGGTGATCTGCTTATGGCTCTTTCTCCTAACTATGCTTTGGGACCTGCAGGTATGGCCTTTATGTTTTCTGCATTTAAGTATTATTTTCATGTATTTTATGGGCTTATTTTTTATGGTGATACTAATATTATGCTTGTTTACTTTGCAAATTCGAGACGGATGGGCTGACCCCTAGCTGTCTTAGTTGGCGATGATCTGCGGAGGAGGAGTGCACTACGGGCGAACCAGGCTCAGTAGGGGGTGAGAGATGGTAGTCCCCCTTGCTATATTGGACCATCAGTGGTGTAGCAGATTGACATGGGTGGCCCTTCAGGGGACATTACTAGCACTGACACAGCTGGGGGGATGCAACGCTACTTGCGAGTGCCGAGGCCCGTGAAGTGACTATTGAGGCTTGTGACGTAAAGGTTTTGTAGGCTTAGATCTATGATTTTGGTGATTCTTGGTCAAGGCTGGAGAGCGTTACCCAGGGTATTACCACGAGGGGATTTGATGAACTAGATGATATATATTTGGAGAGAACGATGGTCCGTGAGTGGGATCATCACCCGACCTTTTTCCAAGTGGCACTTGTTGCAGTTGTTGTTGCTCCTATAACTTCTCCAGGACAGGATGTGGGCCCACAGGACCCTCTTGGAGGGGCTCAAAAAATACTGCTATGTATGTACTAGGGCAAGCACCCATTATGAGGATGATTCCCTAACTTTTTGACAACATGTATTTATTTTTCCTAATAGTTGGCCAATAGACTCTTTTTGTATACTGAGACACACATATTTTTTTATATATATGC
This sequence comes from Pinus albicaulis, assembly GCA_034641835.2. Taxonomy (NCBI): domain Eukaryota; kingdom Viridiplantae; phylum Streptophyta; class Pinopsida; order Pinales; family Pinaceae; genus Pinus; species Pinus albicaulis. The sequence continues at coordinate 473,661,594 of CM076580.1, read as the reverse complement.
GAGATGTATTTTGATGGCTCTGATGATGTGTCTATGGCTATTTTTATGATGTTTTGTATGTTTATGATGGATTTTATGTTTATGATGGATTCACTATATATCATGGTTTTTTGCTCATGGTTGATGGTATATCTGTGATGCATTCTAGTCTAAGATATGGTTAGTAATGCGATCGGCTACATGATTGTGATTTCTTAGTATATGTGTAATGTGATGTGATAAAAAAATGTGGGCTAATCTCTATGCATGAAGGTACTTACTAAAGAGGCATGAATCCTAAACTTGAAAAGCTTGGTTTAACTACGATACCACTAATTGGGAGTCAAGGAAGACAAGTATATGGTTGATGCCTTAGAGGGAGGAATCGCTTAATAGTCCTATGACAACATCATATTCTTCTTTATTGTTTATGGGTGACCTAATACACACTCTCTTGGCGAGGCATGGTGACCGCTGAGGAGAATATATGGCCTAGGCAGCCGAAACTAAAGTTTGTGACCATCGAGAGGGTTCATCAACGAATTGAGAATAGTATATGGGTAGGCGATCCATCTGTGACACAAGAGTGTGAGTTTCAGAATAATCCTATGATAATGAGATCCTCATATTAAAATAATGGTGCACACATATTTATTCTAGGGTACCGAGGAATTTATTTTTTATGGGTAAATTTTTTTGAGTAAAGCCCATTTATGGGGTTATTTAGGCATTTCCCATCAGGATATGATAAAATGTATGCTCCCTTGAGGAGACAATTTTTTACAATGTAAGTAACCTGCCATAATTTTTCGAATTTCTTAGGTCTTAAGGCTTGTTTTGCAACATCATAGCATACGAATAGTCCCCCCTTGGTAAATGAGTGTGGGGTGATGTTGCAGTTCAATGATGCTTTCTCCCTATTCTTATGGGCTTCATTATGTTGGAGAGACTCCCGTCGGCTTTCGTCGATGATTTCTATATGTACCAACAGTTTCTCTAAGGGTTGAGTATCAATGAGTAGTTTGATGACTGAATGTAGGGTGGGGATTTTTTGTTCAGTGGGAAGCATGACCTCCACCCCGTACACTAACTAGAATGGTCTTAATCTTGTTGAGCATTTTACCATTGTGCAGTATGCCCATAAAGTTGAGAACACTATATGATGTGAGTTAGTTTTGTGGTTTTTCACCATACGTTGTAACATTGTTTTTAGTACTTTATTGACAACTTCTACCTGATTGTTGGACTGGGGGTAGTATGGTGACGCAAATTCATGCATGTAACCAAGGTGCTGGGATAGTTCATGGAATATTTCATTTTCGAAATGTGTTCGATGGTCGAATAATAACTCCTTGAGAACACTGAACCATGTGATGACATGGTTGAAGAAAAATCGTGTTGCGGTTTTTGCGGTGTTTTTCTATGTGGGCATGGCTTCTGCCCATTTGGTGAAATTATTGACAACCACCACAATGTACTTTTGGTTGCCCAATGGTGTTGGGTTGCATGTCATGAATTCAATGCCCCATTTGCAAAAGGGGTCTAATATAATGACGGGGTGTAGGAAAGTTGGAGGGGCTCATGCCTTATGAGCGTAGCATTAACATCTCTGGCATCTTTTGACTGTTCAAATGCAATCATGAAATAGGGTGGGCCAGAAATAACTGACATGTAGGAATTTTTGGGCAGTGGAAATTCTTGATAAGTGGTTACCGCAAGCCCCGTTATGGTAGTCATTGAGGAATTTCTTGGCTTGGTAGTGAGTAAGGAATTTTCGTAAGATCGTTCCGACACCTCATCGATAAAGGAAATCCCCTAATAAAAGGTATCTGGGGGCTTGATGGTCTATTTGCCTTCTATGGTCATGAGTGAGATGGGGTATGAACATCTAAGTTCGTAAGAAGAGGAGGATATCACTATACGAAGGTGTTACACGTCATTTTGTCACCATGAAATGTTATTGTCATCATGGGTCTATGACCATCCATGTCATGTTCCCTTAGAGGTAAAAAATACTCATGCTCCTAAACCAAGTCTTGGAAACTAGAGAAAAGCTCTTTAAAACCTTTAAAAAATTACCTGGGTGCTTTTTGTGACCATTACTTGTGCATGCACTGATACTTCTTCTATTAGTTGCAGCGAGTTCTGCTTTGGTCGCCACTAAAACCTATGCACCCCTGTAAAAGGGAAGTAAATATAAAAAGGTAACTTCTATAAGCCTAGTTGGTCGAATATTCTCCCAAATGGAAGCCTCTAGAGTCATGCTAGTTCAAGATTTATCTCTCTACTCATGGAGCTTATCCCTTAGCCAAAGGAACCCAAGTCCCTTCATGGGAGGAACTCATCCCTCTATTAATAGATCTGAAACTACCTCAATACCTCTATAAATTGGGCTGAAGTTTTAGGTTGAATAGTAGATACTGACTTGTATAGATTCTAAACTGGAGAGATTTCATATAGTTCATAGATTTTGAACTAGTATGTTGTCGTTTGCGCATTGAAGATCACATATTTGTGTACATGAATTCATGCTGGTCATTCTAGATAGGAAGGTTTATCAAATTGAAGGAAATGATTGCATAGACACACAAGAGAAATATGTACAACATCAAGTTCCAGGTTGTGAGATTGCTATTTTTAATTTCTAATAATACACATGGATCTCCTTTTCTCATTGTCTTGTTTCTGAATTCATGGAAATGATGTCAATACTTAGACTCCTTGATCACTAAGTGTTGGATGGATAAGTCATTTTTGCGAACAAGACTTACCTCCCAAGTGTCCTACGAACATCTAGCAACAAACAGAGAAATAAAAACTATTTTCTCTAGATATTGTTTGACACGGAATTAATTATAACAGGGTTTTAGAAACCTACTTGTAGTCCAGCACTGATCTTCTTTCCAGTGGCTTGAATAAAGTCATTGTCAAGGATCTGCAATCACAAACACAAGAAAATATCAAAAGCACCTGTATAATAAATCAATTCATGAATCAAACATCTATCAAGATGATCAAGGAATTCAAGAAATGAGACAATTAATTAAATAACCCATTGAGAAAACAATATTCATTCGTATTAACTTAAATAAAGAAGAGCCTTACAACCGTGTCCGCCTTGATGTCATACAGGCCTTCCTGGGGTCTGGAACAAGTGTTTCCTTTACTTTGACAAGCCTTTCACTCTCTCAACTAAAAGCACATGGGTGTGTAATCATTCCCATATAATGATTCGCTATGAGAGTATGAGTCTCTACAACATTTCTCCTCAAAAATTCTCCAAGTCTAACTAACTAACTCCCAACTCTATCTAACCTTTGAAGCTGCACTATGGCTTCAATTTATAGGAAAATAGAGGAGGTTATGGCTCCCCTTAATAAGGGATAGAATTCTCTTTTGAAGGGATTGGGCTCCATAAATCAAGGGGTAGGCTCTGATAATGGAGGAATGAACATACATGATAGAGCGAACCTTCGACTAGATAACTTCTTCTAGAAGCTTCCAGATTTGACTGTTGGGCTTCTAAATGTTACTTTCCACCTTTGTTCTACCTTTTACAGGGGTCCACACCTTTAATAAATAAAAAGTGCATTTAGCTTCGCATGATTTAGAGCAAAAAATTGTGGCACCGTAGGCAATGTTAAGAGAAAGTGCGGTACAAGTGTTTTTAAGAATTTTATGAGATTTTCTCTTAATTTCAAGGCTTGACTAGAGGAAATTTGATGTTGTAGAATTCTAAGGGAGTACTAAAATGTCATGGTGAAAAATTTCAGGTTAATAAATTCCCCCCTAAAGTGCGAAGTTTGAGAGCATTCGAAGAGTGATGTGCTTTATCATTTCAAGGATTAGCCTGTGGACACCCTAGTCGGAACCCTGTAAAAACATTCAATGAAAAAAAAAAAAATATATATATATATATATATATATATATATATATATATATATATATATATATATATATATATATATATATATATATATATATATATATATATCATCGCTGAGGTAGGCATTCCCATACTCAGATCAAAAATAACTAAACTTGTTTAGATACATAAATGACTTTAATATTACATCAATAGTGTAGACACAGCATGGATGCAGCCATTTGTAATGAATAGTCTAATGCATAATGAATAATAAAACTCCTCGCAGCATGGATGGTGGAAACTAGATCCAGGGTCTTGATTTCTGCTTCCCGAACTAGTACGATTCTATCCATGCGATTAAATGTGTTGAAGTCGAACATGGTATAACCCACTTGATTACCAGTCAATGATCTGAACTGTTAACAAGTGTGAGAGAAACCACCAATAATGAAAATGGCTCTCAAAGTACTCAGTACAATCCCTGAAATGTGAATAAGTGATCTGAAGTCAAACATTTCACGGAATCGTTTGATCGAAGGTCAATGATGCAACCTGTCGTCGAAGGTGAGAAACCTGCCATTAAGGCATGCAGATTCCAAGGTACTGACGGATTCTAGATCAACTTCCTAGATGATGAGCTGTCGTCGATAGAAAGTGATCCATCGTAAGAAAGCTCACGACACGAAACCATAGATCAAGTTTTGAAGAAATTTTTTGCAAGGACTAACTCAGGGATGGCCAACGCAAATGGAGACAAATGTTTGCAGATGAATGGTTTGTTTGACTATTCTCTTGAACACACATTGACACTACAAATGGTTTGGTGACAATTTCCCTATGCTAATACCCAAAAAATGCCTGAAGACCTTCAATATGGTTTGATTAACTGATAGGCAAAGGATTTCTCAACCCAGGTAGAAGTGTAACAAAAAGTGTCATGTTCAAGAGTGGTGTAATGCTTTTACAAATCAAGGTGTAACAAATGAATCTGTTTTCTCTCTTTTCTCCCATCATTTCTGGCAAGTACCTCTTTATTTTTTTTGACAAGCTTGAGGAGGATAACATTTTATTGTTGATAAGCTCATCCTTCGGATGAGTCCAACTTAGTTTAAAATTGAACCCTAAGAAGGAGTGGTCCATTCCTGTTTGTAATCGACAAGTCCTTTACTGTTAAATTTTAACGAGTCCAGTATAGGAGAAACTTGGTGTTTTTCATTTTTAGGGAGTCAGAAGAAAAAAATTAAGAAAACTCCATGGGTGTACTTTTTCGTAATTTTAGTCTCTCAGGCCCGAAAAAGGATAAAATAATGCAAGAGAGAACTCTATTGACCATGATTATTCAACGTATACCTTTTTCGTCAATAATCCATTTCAGTCCGGAAAAGGGGTAAACTTATACTGAAGGGACGACCGTTCATTTCCCATTAACATGTTCGAATAGTCAAGTACTCGACAATATTTTCATTTTTAGAGAGTCTGAAAAGGGCTTAAAAGAGGACTCCATGGTTTCACTTTTTTGTAAATTTTAAAGAGCCCGAAAAAGTGATAAAAGTATACTCTTCGTCAAAAATGATCATTTTTCCTGAAAAATCTGGTATTCTGCACAAAAAACTCAAAAAATTAAACATACCTATTGAAAAACCATCTTTGTAAAGTGAAAAATAAACAAATTTAAATTTCATTTATTCGAAAAAACTTATAAAAGGGAGTTTTTCAAGTTCATTTTTATCGTTTGAGTTTGGAGTGAAAATTTTAGATCTTTTGGCAAAAAACGCTTCAGAGAATATTATGGACAAACCGGCCATTGGAAACGAAAACTGTCTGCTCCAGGTAATCCACAACCTCTTTCTCTTGCTTTTCATCCGTTGAATTTCTTAAATTAGGGTCAAAATTTCATTTTTGGGAGGAAAATTGGTTCAAAAATCTGCCCTCGGGGGTCTGCAGGTAAGACACTAGGTACCTGCGGACCCCGTCATTTTCTCACAAAGGAGAATGTCGGGGCCCCGCACTTTTAACACAGAGCCCATGCGAAGCTACGCACTATCCCTAAGCGTAAAGTGCGGGGGCACCGTAACTAATTCAAAAACCAATTTTCTCCCAAATTACCCAAAAAAATTGTTTTAAAATTATTTTAATTCTTCATTTTACTCATTGTAGGATATTTACAATGCTCATTTGGTGAGAACGGGAATATGAGGTAGATGAAGCAGCATGATCCATCAACCTACTTTGCAAGTTTTAAGAGCATGCAGGCTATTCAAATTTTGGGCAATCAGTGGCATGAGAGCTCAAGTAGATCTTCTCACTTTGTTGGTAAGCAAGTGAGACGTTCAGGACCAGTGTTTCGTGATTGGAGGTCACCGGCTCGAAATTGAGCTAGAGGAGATATATTTTTTGACTGGTTTTTCTAAGAAAGGCGAACCACTTTCTCTATTTGGGGCTACGCCAGGTGGCCAGTCTGTTGCCAACCTGCAATTAGAGTTTTGTAATGATGAAGCCAATCCCAGAGACAAACAGATTGACATTAAAACTATCATCCGTCCTGAGTTAAAAGTGATTTTATTTACCGTTATCAAGTTGTGTGGAAGTGGAGCTTTGCATGTAGCTACTAGATCTCAGATGCAAATTGTAGTAGATTGTTTCTAAGGCACCATATTCAACTGGTGTGAGGTAGTGTTGGAAAATGTCAAAGGCCAACTAACTAGAGCCAAAATTGGGAAGTTAAACAACTTCGGATATGGTTCTATCGTGGTTACCTTTGCTTTAGAGAGGATTCCTATGTTAGCCCTGCAACATATTCCTATTGATGCTGGTAGACCTCGAGAGCCTCAGATGGTTCAATGGGTTGCTTTGATGGCCCGCCACAGCGAGGGTGGGGAGATTGTTCGATTTCCCTTGACTTATTTTCGTTGGTTAGAACACCAAATTTTTGTGATAGAGGATTTTCCTTATGCGGGCATGGATTTCCGTGGCGACCGGGATATGCCCCTTACTCCAGGAGCTTAGTGGGATGAGTCAGGTAAAAAAATCTCTTTGACATGTTCTAATTTCTAATTTTTATTTTGTTTTTAAATCGTCCAAAATTGATAACAAAAATTTCAAATGCAGATGTGGGTCCAAGTCGACCAGCCATTCTCCGCCCCTTTGATCGGAGGCAAAGGGATGCAGCACCACCACCACCACCATAGGATCAGACAGCAGATATCCTGACTGATTTAGAACACCATTTGGAGCGGCTTACTATGGATATTCCTGAGACTACCATAGATGACATCCCACTCCGTCTACAGAGATACGTCATTGGTGTTCGTGGACCATTCAGGAGATTTTTGACTAGGGTGGCATGAGAAGTAGTGTATTATCATGATCATCACCACGAATAGTGGATGATTGACTTGTAGACTCATTTTTTTGTATCACTTTTTTTCCGATCATAAGGTGTTTTGAACCTATGATCGAAGACGATGTACTATTTTTTGAACACTACATCTATACTATGATATACTATTATTTCCAATTGCCTATTCAATCATGTTATCAAATGTTGATTTATTACTTTTATTATTGCAAATGTCTATTTATAACACTAGAAGCTATTGCATCTGCTAATGTGTTTAAATTTCTTGGAATGTGTTGATACTCAATATAATCGAACTCTCGTTCTAAGAGACAAACCCTTAAAAATAATCTTAATAATGTTGGGTTTCTAATGGCATATACTTGGTCTAACTGTAATACAACGCGTTCAGAATCTAACCTAACGATCAAACTCCAAATTCCAAATGAAATGGATTCTGATAATAATTAAATAATTGCACTATATTCAGAAATATTGTTCATTGTTTGACCGAGGCTTACCCATGCATAGATACTAACTCTTCAGTGGTGAATAAATAACCCAAGCTGCAGAAGATAGGTTCCTTGTACTATGACAAGCGCCATCAGCAAAACCAATATATGTTTGAAAGGACGTCGACATCTGCGATATCAAGAGCAATCCAGATAAGCAGGAATAGTAGTAGAAGCACACTTAAGCTAGGCACATGTTTCTAATCTATAGCACACCAGCTAGAAAGTAACTAATATACAGAGAAAATCTCCACACAAAAATCAAGCATAATATCTCTTCAGATTAAGTCCATTTCTGGGTTTACCTAAAGAGACACCATCAAAATCAATCAATTCATAGGCCCCTTTTACAAGCTGTCGCTTGACATTATAAGGACCATGCCACATGGGTGCGAATTTCCCAGCCCCTAGTTTATCGTTGGCTTGATCATAAATCAAAACTAAGTCTCCTTCTAAAAAATTATAAGGGGTAACACTTCTATCATACTGAGCTTTCATTCTTTTCGCATGAGTCTCAGTAGCTAATGCAGCGGTGCGTCGATTATCATCTAATTGAGCCAAGTATAAAAAACATTTCTCCTATTCAGAAGTGGCTGGTAGTAACTCTATGGCTAGTTGGAGTGACGGTATCTCACATTCAATGAGTAATACCACTTCTAAACCATAAACTAGTTGAAAAGGGGTAAAACCTGTCGATGTTTTTGCTGAGGTTCGATATGCCCAAAGTGATGAAAAAAGCATGGTATGCCAATTCGACTTATGAATTCCAATGATTTGTTTGATCATGGTGACTAAAACTTTATTAATTGCTTCAACTAAACCATTAGCCTGCGGATAATATGGTGTAGAACTGTCATGGCGTAGGCCAAGTTGGTCCGTTAACTCGGTCATCGTGATATTCCGAAAATGGCTCCCCTGATCAATAATTATCACTTGGGGTACATCGAAATGAGCAATCACATGATTGAATACAAAAGTGGCTGCAATTTTTCCATCTGCCACAAATGTAGGCATCGCCTCAGCCCATTTGGTAAAATAATATACTACTAGAATAATATACCCATGCCCCTCGGCCGAGTGAAGGTTACAAGTAATGAAGTCAATGCCCCATTTTGCAAAAGGACCGACAACAATTATAGGGTGAAGAGGAGCAGGTGGTGCACGCATTTTTCGATCGAAGATTTGACAATTATGACATTTTCGGACCGCGTAAATACAATCTTTAAACAAGGATGACTAGAAATAACCTGCGTGCAAAATCTTTTGGGTTGTGGCGTACCCAGACATATGACTACCACATGCTCCAGAGTGACAGTCATTTAAAACTTTTTCAGCTTCTTCATGGGTTAGAAAACGTCGAAAAACTGAGTCTGCACCACGATGGTATAGTGTGTCGCCAACAATATGATATTTTTGAGAATGGAAACGTATTTTTTGTCGTTGCGACTGTGAGAGCTCAGGCCGAAAAGATTGGCTTTGAAGATAAATGATAATATCTCCATACCAAGGATCAATGGTACTAATAAGAAACAAGGATTCATCCGCGATTGGTTGTTCCGCCACAGTTTTGTATCAGTACGTGGGAAATCACACATAAGTTCAGCAAATATCAATGATTTCTTGGATTTGGATTTTTCAAACTCCAAATCAAACTCCTGCAGGATAACAATCCATCTAGAGTATTTGCCCCCTAGCAATTGTTCAGTCAAGATGTACATCATAGGGTTACAATCAGAGATCACTGTTGTTTTGCATAAAAGTATGTAGTGACGAAAATGTTGGACAGCTTGAACAGCTGTCAAGGCTAATTTTTCCACATGTGAGTATTTGATCTCAGTCGGATGCAAATTTCGACTAAGATAGTAAATTACATGTTCACTATAGAATTCATCTGCCTGAACTAAAACCATCCCTATCATGGAATCGGAAGCAGCGAGGTACAAAAAGTAATCCTAGTTGTAGTTGGGAGGATGCAGTAACGGTGCATGGGTCAAAAAAAATTTCAAAGCATCAAAAGATCTATTAGCGACCTCGTCCCAAAAGAAAGGAATGTTCTGCTTCAACAACCTAGTGAAACCTTTCGTTAACTCGGTGTAGTTAGGAATGAATCGACGTAAAAAGTTTTCTTTCCCTTGCAAACTTTGGAGTTGGCGAAGAGTAGAAGGAGGAGGTAAATTGATGATTGCCTCAACCTTTGATGGATCGACACGAATGCCTACCTTTGAGACAATAAATCCCAATAATAGTCCGGATTCTATGCAGAAAACACATTTGTGAGGATTCAAACAAATCTTATAGTGCCTACATCACATAAAAATGGCTCGTAAATGAGTAATATGATCTGCTCTGCATGAAGAATGAGAAGGAAAATCATCAAGGTAGGGCTGCACAATATGTTTAATGTCGTGAAATGCATAAGACATGGCCCTTTGAAAAGTGGCGCCAGCGTTCTTAAGGCCAAAAGGTAATTTGCAATAAGAAAAAGTTCCCCATGGACAAATGAAAGTTGTTTTAGGTTGATCTGCAGGGAGTATGTTTATTTGATTATAGCTGGAAAATCCATCCATGAACGAGAACATTTCACTTCCAGCACAATCGTCGATAATTTGATTGATGTAAGGGGTTAGATAATTGTCTTTAGGACAAGCTCGATTTATATCCCTATAATCGATACATACTCTTATTGTTCCCTGTTTTTTTATTTACCGGAACAATATTAGATACCCAGTCTGTTAACGGGATTGGATAAATAAAACCTGCACGAAGTAATTTTTCAACTTCGGCTTTAATAGCGACAGCTTTTTGCGGATGTATCTGACATAATATCTATCTAATGGGTTTAACATCTAGGTATGTATTAATTTCATGAACAATAATCGATGGATCAATTCCTGGCATTTCTTCATATGACGAGGCAAAAATGTCACGGAATTCCTGAAATAGGCTTTATATTCTTGAATTTCTTTTGGCGTACAAGCACCTATGTGAATGTTTTCAACAATTCCAGGTTTTACGGAAATGTCAAGAGGAATTGTTGTAGAAATATTTTCTAAATTCAATTTAGAATCGGAATGTGAGAGAGTATTCTGAGGTTCTTTGACGTAATTAGTGGTAAAAATGGAGGAAAAATCATTCTCAAAATGATTGAGATCAGGTAAAAATGAAGACCTATGATGAAGATCTTCCCATGGTAACTCATTGAACGACAAGAATTCACGAATATGTTCATCAGTATTGAATACTTGTTGAGAAGGATCCAGAATTGGTGTCGAGGCTAAACTTGATATTGAAAAATACTCCTGATTGATCACATTCACTGGATCAGACTCAGTTGAAGGAGTGTTAGAAAATGACTGTACCTGTTGATATGCTAACTCAAAAGGACTCAAAGGCATCGGGCCATCGAAAGAATCCAATTCTGATTCTGAAGGTACTATCCAAGGATCATCAAAGGAAATAGTAGTTGATGTAATCATATTTATATTAGCAATAAGAGGTTGTACGTTAGGAGCAGGCAAGGAAAAAGTTCCCAGTAAAGCCGAATCTTTAAGCAAACCTACTCCGACATCCTTATAAGGGATAGCCGATTTTCCAATATGTTGGATGTTATCAGTAGAGGCTGGGTCGGATGAATAATATGAGAGCTGATCTATTTTAATGATCTTTCCTTTATGAGGAAACATGATGAGACGAAAGATCGATGATACAACAGTATTCATGGCGTAAGACCAACTGTGACCCAGGAGAAGGTTGTAATCCAGAGGGGCATCAACCACCTCCACATCTAGATTAACCATTTTGCCTTCGACTTCTATTGGTAGATCTTGTAAGATACCATACGGCTGAAAACCTCTTCCGTCGAAAGCTTTGAGAATAGTTGGTGATTGGTTAATGGTCGGAGAACCAAGTGATTTCCAACATTTTAACGACATAATACACGTAGAAGCCCCTTCATCAACAACAGTACGAAAGATACCTTTGTTTTTTACGATTACCGGAATCTGAAAAGCCATTTGATGGGGTAGGCGAGGTGTAAAATTCTCTAAATCGAAGATCATGAGGTTCGAATCCTGGAGATCTACGGCTCCCAAGGCTGACAAAAGTAATTTTCCTTAGGTTGGGCATGATTGCAATACTTCCAAAGCTGACATTGCTGAAGGGGAAATTGCCAAATCTTCAACAATATTGTAATTCTGAGCAGCTCTCACATGTGGATTGAAAGTTGATTTACGAAGTACACCTTTTGCAGGCGGTTTAATCACTAAGTCAGGATTTTGTTTCTCGATCTGTAATGGATCGGAAACTGAGGGAGATGTAGTTGATGCAGAATTGGATGTTTCTGCTTCTTTACCAGTACTTTTACTACCATAATCTTGCGATCGCATCGCAACCATCAAAATATTCTCAAGCGTATTGGAGGAAGATCCAACCATGCTACTATCTTAAGCGAGAAAGGGATCCTTCAAGACAGCAGGTATAGGTGAACCCTTAACGAATTTTGATACCTCGACTCTATGCGGGCACTCTTTTGTAAAATGATCCTCATCACAGATGAGACAAGGATATCAAGGTTTGTGTTTTTCGTCAGTTGGTTCAGTTGTATTGTTTTTATCTTTTGAAGATTTTTTCTTTTTATTCTTACCTTTCTTCTTACTACCAGTTTTAGATTTGGTTGTAGATGACTCTACAACATGAATATCGGCGGCTTCTAGGGAAGAATCTCCTTTGGGTGAATCGAGTAAAGTGATAATAGGAGAAGTGGTCTTGGAAGACTTCTTCTTACTTTTACCAGTGCTAATAGAACCAATTACACTATCATTGACATGAGAGCCAGAAGGAGTTGTAGTTAATTGACCAGGTCTTAGTAAATCGGGGATTTTATCATACAGAGTACCTGAAAGAGTATATACAAGGTCAAGGTACTGAGCCTGAGCAATGACTTGCTCTTCTGTAACAACGCCTCCTTTGGCCACATCTTCAGTAATTTTGGGCAATAACGATTTAATAAACCATTCAGCCAAAATTTGATCCGGAATAGCCAAAATTTGATCTGGAATAAAGATTTTCACTAAACGCCTTCTACGTCTCCATTCATGAATGTGATCAGATATGTACGTAGTCGTAGACTATTTTAATGAAGTTAGCAATTCTGTGTCGTTGTCGTATCTGACAGGCAACTGAAAATGGGTTAAGAAAGCAATAGCTAACGCATTAAAATTATTAAAAGAACCGTGTGGTAACTCAATGTACCATTTGGCAGCTAGACCAATGAGAGTTCTCTGAAAAAGACGCAATCGAATCGAATCATCGATTAGTGAATTGGATGCGCACCAGAGGTGATAAGTCATAACGTGATTAGATGGGTCATCCCCTGACTTACCTTCAAACTTCTGAATATCATTGGGTAACTTGTTGGGCATCGGCGGCCAATATGGAAGATAAAAAATGGGATCGTTCGTAAGGCGTGATAGATCCGATAAATCTAAAGTTGCTATGAATGGTAACCGACGGCTAGGGTCTTGATAACCTTGTGTGATCAAACCAGTGCCAGAAGGAGGATATCCAGAATACCCTAGAATTTGATGCGTATTTGGAATCGTGAAACCTCTTGGGTAACCAGGATTAACCAAACCATACTAGGGTTGTTGAGGTTCTTGATAAGTATACCCAAAGTACGGCTAATACTGATATACGGGATTGTGTGTAGCATGTCCAAATTGATACTGTCCCTGGTACGGTTGATAAGTAAACTGTGGTTGACTAGAGACAATCGTACTAGTACCAGCTTGTCCTGTAGGCATCTGGACCGTAGTCTGAATTGTAGGTTCTGACTGTGGCACAGAGGCTTGAGGAATTTGCACTAATGCAGGGAAAGAAGAAACTGGAGCTACAGATACTCCAGAAACAAGTGTTGTAAGTTGAATATAAGTTGTAGTAGCTACAGTAGTCTCAGGCGGAGTCTGAGGTGTACTAGGCCCGGGCTGCTGAACAGAACCAGGTGCAGGGACTTGAACAGGAGGCTGGACAGGTTGCTGGGTTGTACAAGAAGCAATAGGTTGTCTAGGTTGATTAGGTAACTGCACATTAGGTTGCATAGTCTGTTGAATTTGAGATGGATTCCACACCATGTTCATTCCGGGGTATTGACCCATAGAAGGTTGTGCATATGAAGGACCTAACCTGGTTGAACGTAGGGTTGATAATTAACTGGTAAATTTCCAACTCCTTGTAATAATGGTTGACCGGAAGGAGATTGGAAACTTTGAGTTGAGTACTGACCTTGATGTTGATAACCTTGAGGCATGTACTGAATCTGGGGTTGATAAGGACCCTGAGGAATATACTGAGTCTGGGGTTGACCTTGGGGTATGTACTGTCTTTGAGATTGATAACTTTGAGGTATGTATTGTCCTTGAGGTTGTTCTCCAGGTAAATAATATTGTCCTACAGTTTGTCTTAGTAAAAAATTACCTTGAGGTTGCCCTCCAGACAGTAACTAACTACCTTGAGGTTGCCCCCCAGGCGGTAATTGACTACCTTGAGATTGAAGATTTGGAATATTACCAGACATCATAAAAAATTTCTCCGCGTTCAACGTTTTAGTTTTAGTTCCATTTGTACCAGATGATAACACTTGTTCAGTTGGTCGAGGAGTTGCTCCTGAGAAAGTACCAGAGAGTGACTGGTACCCCGAAGGAACAGAAGGACCACCGTATAAAAATGTTTTCGGGGATTGGGAAAACATAGATGACTCACCTGACATAGTTGATGAAGGATAATAACCTCTTGGTGTAGGATGAAAAGAAATTTAGGGTGGTGAATAACTGAGACCTGGGTTCTCTAAAAAATCTGTCAATGATAAATACCAAGCGTCAGTTCTAAAATGACTGTAGAATATTGATTCACACTCCCTAAGATTCAAAGTTTCTTGGGTTTCGAGAAGAGTTGTGTCTTCGTCTGGACCAATAAGTTCTTCAATAGATATGAGGCCAGAAGGAAGATTTTCAGTAATGCGATGTCTTACCCTAGGTGAACCAGGATCACTAGAAGTCAGAGTAACAAATCCTGAATATGATTCCAATACAGCAGGTTCAGTGTCAGGCTCAGAAATTTCAGGTTCTTCAGCTAATTCACTGGAAGGAGAAATACTACCAATAACTTCGGAAATTGAAATTGGCTCTTGAATATGCTATGTTGTTTGTGATTGATAATCAGGGTGAATAACTATAGATGATTCTCCTGTTTCTGTTGATCTAATTCTACTGTCACTAGGCGATACTAGAGCTGGCAGCCCTTCAAGTTGGCTTGGTGTATACTCAGGGGGCTTCCCCTGGAGTCTACGCGATTGTCTTGGTAATTCAGCCACGATTAAAAATTATTAATCACACACAATCAAAGAAAATTTCAATGAAAACTCCTAGATTCGCTAAGAAAACAAACAAATGAATCACGCCTAAAAATCTAGGAGATCAAACCACACAAACAATAACTTCCCACACTAAAAACACTAGTTGGTGATTAAATCCAACACCGTAGTATTTTAATGTAGAAAGGGCAGTTGGAACAGTTGCCCCGACAACCTGCTTAATGAAACAGACTGGTGCAAGTTTCTCCACTTAAACCATCTTGAGTGATGATAACGCTCCGGAGAGTCCAAGTGAGTCTAGTTGACGTCTGCTCCAGGTACAGTGGGATCTTTCCTCCACCGTCACCTTAGGAAAAAACCGTAAAGATTATGGTCACTATGGTTACCAACAGGAACTAATATACCTGGGGGAACAGTCTACAATCCAACATACGCGCAAGGGCAGAGTAACAAAGCTCAATCCCCTTGAAGGCTCCTTGACATAATCCAAGGTATACCGACAAGTGACCCTAGGCTCCTCGACAATGGTCTATCTGAGGTTTACCGTTGTTAATAAGCGCACATCTGCTATCGTTCCCAATGAGATAGAATTGATTATCCCACTGGTTCAAATATGACCTCGTGCTTGACTCCTTTAAGAAGAGCTTCCCAGAGCATACAAGCAACTATTGGATTTTTTCCTACCGCAAGATCAACTACTTGTTTGTTTTAATTGTCTTGGAGAGTTAATTACTCCCTACTCCAAGACACTAGCCTAAGCTATATTGGTGAAAAGAGCCCTAGAAATATAAAAATTACTAGATTGATTTTAGTTTAATTGTTGATTTTAAAAGGTTGTTTCTTAGGAAAATAGGTGCGAAAGTGAAACTGATGATATGTAGTGACCCGACTCAAAACACACTAAAAATGCATCTATTATGAGAAACAATTCTTGTTCTTTCAATGAATTCTATCTAAAGGAAGAGTTGAGAAATGCAATCTTTTAAAAACAAATCTTTCCTTCAAACAAGAATAAATGAAAAGAAATCTAATTTCAATGAGAAATCAAAATGATCTATTGCTCAATAAGAAATCCCTTTTATTCAAGATTGAAACTACAAACCAAGTTTTTCTTCAAAAGAACACTATAATTTCTAGAAATAACACTTAAAGCTAAAAACACTAATTTTGAGATCTAAAAATTCTAAAGACTAAATCTGAATTTAAACTTCAAATATTTAGAGGATGTCTTTCTTAGCTTGTAATCTAACTAATAAATTCTTTGCTTGCATCAACAAGAACTCAAAAAACATCCAATTTTGGTTTTTTAAGCGAAATTCCAAACTTATCAACAATTTTTTTTTTAAGATTTGCAAATGAGAAAAATGGGATCTAAATCTCATAAAATAATTTCTGCTATGATGTGAAACTCAAGAAGAAAGCAAGGAAATACCAGTGATCGGAAGGTATACCAAGGTTTCTAATCTTTGAGCGGGATAAAGACAAAGCAAAAATCATTATAACATGCAGATCTTTTAGAAAATAATTCAAAACTAAAAATGCTGAAATAAACTCTTAACCAAAGCTTCCTGACAGATGATACAAGTCTGGGTATTCACTGAGAATCTAACAAACTAACCCAGAAAAGAGGATTTTAAGATTTTCCAAAAAATTTCACAAGGTCCGCAGGATTCAGTGCAAACCAGTGCGGTCCCGCACTGTGTATACAAGAAACGTGCGGAGCTACCCCCACTATTTATAAAAGAAAAGAGTGGACACCAGAAAAATAAAGAAAAAATAAAAAACTCTAAATCATTTCTTAAGGATTCTACAAGAATAGAATACCCAAGCCAGTATAAATCAATCAAAATCAGAAAAAATAAATTCACCAGTCAAAAGTAAAAGAAAACAAAATTCAAAAACCATTCCCCAGTGGAGTCGCCATTTTGTTGGATGGATAAGTTGTTTTTGCGGAGAAGACAGACCTCCCAAGTGTCCTACAGATAGCTAGCAACAAAGGAACAAATAAAAACTATTTTCTCTAGATATTTTTTGACATGGAATTAATTATAACAGGGTTTTAGAAACATACTTGTAGTCCAGCGCTGATCTTCTTTCCTATGGCTTGAAGAAAGTCATCGTCAAGTATCTGCAATCACAAACACAAGAAAATATCAAAAGCACCTGTACAGTAAATCAATTCATGAATAAAAAATCTATCAAGATGATCAAGGAATTCAAGAAATGAGATAATTAATTAAATAACCCATTGAGAAAACAATATTCATTCGTATTAACTTAAATAAAGAAGAGCCTTACAACCGTGTCCACCTTGATGTCATACAAGCCTTCCTGGGGTCCAGAACAAGCGTTTCCTTTACTCTGACAAGCCTTTCACTCTCTGAGATAAAAGCACATGGGTGTGTAATCATTCCCATATAATGATTGGCTATGAGAGTATGAGTCTCTATAGCATTTCTCCTCAAAAATTCTCCAAGTCTAACTCACTAACTCCCAACTCTATCTAACCTTTTAAGCTGCACTATGGCTTCAATTTATAGGAAAAGAGAGGAGGTTATGGTTCCCCTTAAGAAGGGATAGAATGCTCTTTTGAAGGGATTGGGCTCCATAAATCAAGGGGTAGGCTCCCATAATAGAGGAATGAACATACATGATAGAGCGAACCTTCGATCGAATAATTGCTTCTAGAAGCTTCCAGATTTGACTGTTGGGCTTCTAAATGTTACTTTCCACCTATTTTCTACCTTTTACAGGGGTCCGTACCTTTAATAAATAAAAAGTTCATTTAGCTCCGCATGATTTAGAGCAAAAAGGTGCGACACCGTAGGCAATGTTAAGAGAAAGTGTGGTACAAGTGTTTTTAAGACTTTTATGAGATTTTCTCTTAATTTCAAGGCTTGAATTTAGGAACTTTGATGTTGTAGACTTCTAAGGGAGTACTAAAATTTCATGGTGACAAATTTCAGTGTAACACTAAGTTAAACTAGTATTTATGATTATTATATATTATAGGTTCTTTGATATTTTTCATTGTTTGTGATTGCAGGTTCTTCTCAGAATTGAAGAATTGCTTTGGAGCGAAAGGAAAAATGCTACATCGAACATCTTGGTTGAAAGGTAGGAGCATAACCTCCTTATTTCAAGGTTGTAATAATATAAAATACAAATAGTTTAGAGAAAGAGGCATTCAATGGATCTTTTTTTCTAGTTATTTGTTGGAGTACTACAGAGATCGCTTTTGTCTGCAAGAGGGATTAATCCACAAAACACAAGGGTCCTCTCTTGTCACAAAGAACAGGTCTCCATCAGGTAGTTCACCATTAACGAGGAATCCTTGGGTCTCGGTTGGGATATCAGTGATGAATCTGGAGAGGAAGAGTGCCATTTTTTTCTTAGGGGAACTAAACTATATATAAAATTACTATAGTATAACTATACATTGGGCGTACTTATGGTTCATCATGTGGCGGGTTAGAAAATATCTCGTAGGGTTGATAGTTGTTATGACAGTGGTGGTTTGAAGGATGATGTAATTACAAATATTTTATATTGTGTGTACTAGGGCTAAGGATGTTTTCTATTCTAGCTCATACTTCAATGCAAGCCTAACTAGGTTTTTTCTTACATAATAAATTACATGCTCCTTGTTGACTGGTTTGACCTAGACTAGCACCCCAAAAATTGCTACAGCATATGCAAATAGGTATAGGGTGTAATATTTGTTGTGGTTGGGTGGGATGATCAAAGGAGCAGAAGACAAAGTTTCTTTTAATGCTTCAAATTATTTTTGGGCTTATTCATCCTATTCGAAGGGAATGTCTTGACAAAGAAGATGTAGGAAGCCCTCCGCGCAAGTAGCATAGTTGGGGACAAAGCGCTGTAAGAAGTTGCCCTTACCCTACAGGATTTGTATTTTTTTCAATTTTTTTGGTGGTGCTAGCTCTTTGATTACTTGGATCTTGATGGTAGGTGATATATTTGACATATTTCCCTACTCAAATGCATCAGGTGTTGGGATGGGATTCTTCAACCAATATATTTTTCCTGATGGCATAAAATATTTCGATTCAGTGGCACAAAGATCATGGGTTTCTGTGTTGCTAGACACAAATTATTTTTCTGGTAGAAAAATTGAGCGGTGGTGCATGGCATCCCATAGAAATTCAAGTTATGTCATGGCCCCTAATATATCCTCATAATATTGAAACAAGATGTTTAAGGGGGAATTGTTTTGTGCAAGGCCGTGATGAGTGGATTCGGGCCTAGCAATGATAGTTGACAAGAAAGAGTATGATTCAATGGTTGATGTCATAGAACCAAATGAGGTTGAAAAAGTGTAGATGAGATAGGTTTGTACCGTCGAAGGTACTATTACTGGTGGGGTAGTTGCAATAGTCTCGACATCAAGAAATGATGAGTAGAAAACACACATCATGGTTCCCATGGATGATTAGATGAATCATATATGATGTTGTGTGTCATCAGCATTAGATGGAGGAAGTATTTCAGTGAGTATTGGTTTGTTTTTAGTAAGAGGGGGTTCATGTAACCTTGGTGGTGTATAAGGGGTACAAGAATTTTCCTCCAAAGGGAAATGCTATTGAATGCTAAGATGTTGAAATATTTGTAACATAGGGCATGCTTCTATATGATGGGAGTGGCTAGTGAAAATTTTGCATGGAGTATAGGTACTCACCGAGTAAATGGTATGCAATATAGTACTACTTATGACGTAAGATGGCGATGATTGGTGTTGTTCGTGCAATGGTGTGTTTCTACATTTCTGCCATATTCGGGTCTTAGTTTTAGTGTTGTATGGATGCCTTAGGTGGTTTTGGTTTAATGTTGCTCTGAAAGCTCTTATTCATGGAATGTATTGGTAGTTCTTCCTATGATGAAACTCAGAGAAAATTTGATAAGAGCAGTAGGTGATATTCTCTTGATTAGAGAGATGTATGAAGGGGATAGGGGTTACTAATAAAAAAATGTTGGCAAACCTATCCAACTTGCGACATTGGTTAATCAGGTGGTTACAATTATCACATAGGGCACATGTGAAGTTTGGTTTTCACCGTACCTTGTTGGGGCATATGGTCAGCTTCCCATATCTAGGTTGGTGTTGGTGATGAGAGGAATGTAACCTTTCTGTTGTAAGTCTCTCTTCATATGTACATATGATGGACCTAGATTATTCACTCTCTCGAGTTACAGAACTCTTTGTGGATTCTGAATTCGAATTTTCCGAGTTAGGATTTTCGGAAATGAACAAGCACATGGAATCTAACACCAAGAAAA
The DNA here is from genome assembly GCA_034641835.2 of Pinus albicaulis. Classification (NCBI taxonomy): domain Eukaryota; kingdom Viridiplantae; phylum Streptophyta; class Pinopsida; order Pinales; family Pinaceae; genus Pinus; species Pinus albicaulis. The sequence goes on along the minus strand of CM076580.1, from coordinate 473,641,236 downwards.
ATTGGAGGATGTGGGGATAATGAGGAACATGGTGATTATCTTGAAAAAATTTAGAACTGTGTCGTATGTGTTTGGTGAAATTTATTTTGACCATTAGGGTGATGGGGTACCAGCAAAGAAATGACCTTAAATATGGGCATTGATTGATCAAATGATTAGGTGCATTAAACAATGTGCAGATCAGGATGTGAGGTTGGTGATGGTAATGGGAGGGATGAACTATTCCTGGTGGCTAATATCTCTTCTGATATACACAAAACGGTCCTAGATGCTCTAGTTCCTTGAGTTGTAGTATTGTCTACATATTATGAGTCCAAATTTACTAAGTCATAATTTTGAGTGATAAAGTGAGGCATGAAATATAACATAGATAAGAAACAATTGATATGGGGACAATGACATACATGGTGGTTACTTCGAAAGACCTGACATGTATTTCATTTATGCCTAGAAAAGTTTCTTTGGGTAATGTGAGTAATTGGGTACTAACTATGAAATTTCGTTAATATGAGGCAGTGAGTGATCAAATTATCATATTCATCGAATAATGCGGAGACCAGGACATGAGGAGTGGCCTCAGTTTTCCTTCTTGGTGTTTGTTTTGTTGGGTTGGTTGTGTATGGGCATGATTTAGGCTCTTCTCGTATGAATATATGGTCTTAGATTCATCTTTCCTTATCTGGATGGATGGATCCTGGGAGTTGGATTTCTCTAGGGCATTTAATGCATCCCTATATCAAGGAATATCTTAGAAATGATGGATATAGTGACCATGCTGCTCACATATGGCACCTGCATGCTTTGTGTGCAATTCCTTGGCTATTTGTGACCTTTTCTCATTCTTTTTGAGTTGGGGTCATACTCGTTTTTTCAACATGTAGAAGAGCTTTCAACTCGTCCAACTCAGGGAAAATGTTGGTATGATGGCCTACAATATTTCACAATGTGCAAGGTTGCGATGCCCTAGGAACTATAGGGATGTCGACCTTCTTCCATTTATTTTTATCCTTTGTGGTAGTAACAGCTGGTGAAATTACAGGGGGTTATTTTTCTATGGTGACCTATTGGGAGGTAATAGGAGTTACTCCTGTAGCAGTAATGTTTGGGTTTCCTCACGTGGCTGAGGGGCCAAATACCGGACTGGTATTGTGAGAGCCATATTTGGCAGTGTACAAGTTGCCATGACCTGTTGCGTAACAAAACTAGGCAAGGATACAAAAATGGGGTCTGGGAGATGGAATATGGTAGGAATGTCGAATTAGTGGTGATGACATCCATGATTTTAGGTTCTAATTTCGGGCTATTTCTAGTGTTTGATGAACTCATCATGCACACCGTTGCCTTTTTATTTTCTAGGGTTTCCTCAGGTAGTATAGGGGAATCTCTTAGGTATGTTCTAAGGAGGGTGGATTTTTTGAATTGGCCAAGACCAAATTCCAAGTATGTTGTGATCAGCTCAGTATATGTATCTATGTATGGTAGTACGACATCTAGAATGGTCTCATGTTTCTTTTCATAATACGTGAGTTGGTTGATGGTGATGATTTTATCTTCATAGGGGAACATCGTCACCTTAAAAATAGACGATGTTATAGTGGTCATATAATACATATAACTTATCCCAAGGAGGATGTAACAGTCTAATTATGTGTCCAAGACCTCAATGTCTATGAAATCGTCTTGTCGGCAAGTTGTATTGGTATGTTTAGGAAAATACCTATAGGGGCTGATGGGCGACCATCATATGCTCTGAGAACGATGTCAGATGGTTTGAATTCTAGCAACTGTGACTTCCACAAAACTATTTTTGACATGATACATGTACATTCTCCTTCATCTATGAGGAAATGGTGAATGGTGATGTTCTGAATCGAAACCGGTATTTGGAAAGTGAATAGCGAAGGAAGCCTTGGGCCTTCTTTGTTTATATCAAAGACCATTAAGTGATAATTAGAAGGGTTTATTGTGCCTAATGTGGAAGGTAAGGCTTTTCACCAGGTAGGGAAAGATTGTAAGACTCTAAAGCTGACATATATGAGGGAGACTAAGCTAAGTCATCGACTATAATGTAGTTGTGAGAAACTTTGGAAAGATGCCATGTTCTCCTCACTGACCCATTTAGCATTTTAGGCATGGGCTTGATAGGTACCCTATATATGGTTAACGATGCCATCGGTGCACTTTTTCTTGTACCTGAAGGGTTAGTATCCATGGGTGCTTTGTAATTTTTGTTACGTTTTTGGAAGAACATGTAATCTTCAGCCATGAAAATATCATGACTATTTTGAGTGTTTCCTCCAACATTGTTTTTTTCGGTTGGTTGTTGTTGCTAGGTGTTAACCACTCCTTGATGGGGGAAAGGTTCCTCATGACTGCAACTTGTTGGTTTTGTCCGCCTTGTCCTCAGTTACCTTAAATTTATGTAACCTCAGGGAGCTCAAGACAGTGGTGTGTGCAATTACCATACACCCCACATATGGCACAAGAGTGATTTGTCCTTATACTGGTTTTCTTTTTTTTCATCTAAGAGTTCTTGGTTTTTTATTGGTTTTGATTTTAGTTGGGATTGTCCCCAGCTTGAGATCATAGGGGGCATTGTTTATTGCTGCCCCCTATCTAGGGTCTCTATTTGGTCTAATCTTTGGTTTTTTCTTTACAACATTTGGAAGATTGTTATTATTCTCTTAGTAATATGAAGGTTTCTATTGAGACTGGGAGGGTTGCACTAAATTAACCGGTGCTTTTTCTACAATGGTGGTATATTTTGTACGAGGAAAGGGGAGTATTGGTTTCCTTGCCTTTAGTTGATGTATGTATGTTGGGATGACTCTCTAGTATAAACATTTCTAGCAGAGTATTGAATCCCTTTCAAGGGAGGGTATGGTCCTCCTTGCGGCTATTGGTATGGAATTTCCATGTTACTCATGTTTTACAGAGGTGAAGGCAAACTATGGTAGTACCTTGGATGTGATGCATTATGTGAAGTATCATACGAATGTGAGGATACTGGTAATTTTTGTTTGGTTGAATTTTGGTGATGGACTCTATCAAATCATTAGAAATATTTTACATGCATGGTAATTCTCTATAACTTTGCAGGCATGGGGAATTTGGAAGGATGTGGTAGATATATCCCGATTGGGTGTAGATTAGCTCTAGAAGTTGGGATTTACTAATGGCATCTTCCTCACTACGAGGGTTTTTTTTTAACACATATTTTGAAATTTATGATGTGAGATTTTTCAAATGTAATTCCAAGAGAACTATATCATCAAGGTTGGCATTACACAAGTTTTGATGCCTATACCATTCATGAAGATGATCTGATATGTGAATAGCAGGTGTTTTCATAAAATGGGTGAGGAGTTCCATCCCTGAATCAAGATAAATTGAGAGCTGGAAGAAGGTGAGGACCATCATTGCGAGGGTGTTAAAGGTTCCATGTTATGTAGAAGGGTGGTCCACATACCATTTCACTGCAGGCCCTGATTAGGTGCTCAAAATTATGCTAAAAAATGAAAATTTTCATAATGTTGTGCAATGAAACAGCCGCGTATATCTCTTCGTTCTGAATTCGGTGTACCTCGTTACATGGAAAACCAACATCGTATGGTCCTAAAAATGTGTTCTGTCCACATGTCAGACATGCAATTTAAAAAAAAAATGTTGGACATCCCAATCAGTAGCCCATATAGCTCACTGGGCATGCCTACTTGGCAAGGTGACTGTGCACATGATGGTTTTCCCTCCATCGTATGGTATTGTTCCAAGTGGCATGTTTTTATTGGGTCAAATTGGCAACTTGTGATTGGTTATTGGGTGGCCAACCATAGGCTGACATGTTGCCTAGTCAAGGGTTGCCACGTGGAAACCTAAGGAGCACCAAAAAAGTATCAAGGTATGAGTGGAGTGGGCAAGGGTTGAACCCGCTACCTCCAAGTGATGAGCGCCAAGTCTTCACCATCGCACCACACATGTGTTTCTTATAATACTATGGGTTTCACATAGTTTTGATTTCATATTGTTTGCACCACGGGGGAGGGGACTAGGGTCCATTTCAACTCTAGCCACTGCTTGGGGGGGGATACCATGGGCACGAGGCTAGCCCCATGCCCCCCCCCCCATTAACCATTAAAGCACAACAATAAATGTTGACCGCAACATGTGCCCACCATGCCGATAGTTAGCCAAACCTTGTGACATATTTTCTTATATAAAAAAAGTATTTTTTAACCATATACATTATGGTTAATTAATCATATTTAAAGCATCAATAGGCAATTAATCACTCAAACCATTCCACCTAGATTTTGGGAAATTTGGCACTTGGTTAGTGGAATTTCAAGTGGATTTGTAGGATGGTGCCGGATTTGGTGGAAATTGTTGAGCGGTTAGTGCCAAAACTTGGGGAATTCATAACTTACTCATTTTTTGACAAAATTTGAGGAAGAAAGAGGCTACAAAGGAATTTCATCCTTATAACCATGCTTTGGGACCTACATGTATGGCCTTTACATTTTCTGCATTTAAGTATTATTTTCATGTATTTTATGGGTTTATTATTTATGGTGACACTAATATTATGCTTGTTTACTTTGCATATGTGAGATTGACGGGCCGACCCCTAGCTGTCTTAGATGGCCATGATATGCAGAGGAGGGGTGCACTATGGGTGGACCAGGATCAACGGGGGTTTAGAGATGGTAGTTTCCCTCGCTAGATTGGACCATTAGTGGCGTTTAATATTGACATTGGTGGCCCTTCAGGGGAGGGCACTAGCAATGCCACAACTAGGGGGGACGCAGAGCTTCTTGCATGTGTCGAGGCTGGTGAGGCCCATGCAGTGATTGATAAGGCTTGTGTATAGCTTCTGGATGCTTATATGTACAATTTTGGTCATTCTTGGGGAAGGCTGGAGAGCCTCACCCATGGTCTTCCCATGAGGGGATTTGATGACCTAGTCGATATATAGTTGGAGACAACGATGGCCGGTGAGCGGGATCATTGCCCGGCCTTGTGCCAAGTGGCAATTTTTGCAGCTGTTGTTGCTCCTATCATTTCTCCAGGAGTGGATGTGGGCCCACAGGACCCTCTTGAAGGGGCTCAACTCTAGATTATGCTATGTATGTACCGAGGAAAGTACCCATTATGAGGATGCTTTCCTGTCTTTTTTACATCATGTATTTATTTTCCTTGTCAGTGGGCCAATGGACTATTTTTTTATACTAAGACACACATATTTTTTATAGATATGCGAGATGTATTTTTATGGCTTTGATTATGTTTTTATGGATATTTTTATAGTGTTTTGTATGTTTATGGTGGATTCACTATATATCATGGTTTTCTGCTCATGGTTGATGGTATATCTCTGATGCATTCCAGTCTACCATATGGTTAGAAATGTAATCGACTACATGATTATGATTTATTCATATATGTGTAAATTTAATGTGATAAAAACCATGGGCTAATTTATGTACATACGGTACTTCCTAAAGAGGTGTGAATCCTAAATTTGAAAAGCTTGGTTTAACTGTGGTACCACTAAGTGGAAATCAAGGAATACATGTATATGGTTGACACCTTTGAGTGAGGTGTCGCTTAATAGTCCTATGACAACATCATATTCCACATGATTGTTTGTGGCTGACCCGATACACACTCTGTTGGTGAGGTATGGTGAGGGGTCAAGAGAATATATGGCCCAGGCGACCACAGTTAAATTTTTCCACCATCGAGAGGATCCATTTGTGAATCCAAAATATTAAATGGGTAGACAATCCATATCTAACACAAGAGCGTGAGTTTTAGAATAAGCCAATGGCATGAGATCATCATATTAAAATAACAGTACATACATATTTATTCTAGGAAATTGAGGCCTTTCCATTTTATGCGTAAATTTTTTTGAGGTAGAGCTCATTAATGGCGTTATTTAGGAATTTCCCACCAGGATCCGATAAAAGGTATGCTCCCTTGAGGAGAATTTTTTTGATGATGTAAGTAACCTTCCATAATATTTCGAATTTCTCAAGTCCTAAGTCTTCTTTTTCAAATCATAGCATAGGACTAGTTCCCCCTCAGTAAATGATCATGGGGTGATGTTCCTATCGAACGATGCTTTCACCCTTTTCTTATGGGCTTCTTTATGTTGGAGAGACTCTCATCAGATTTTGTCGACAAGTTCTATATGTACCAACTGTTGGTCTAAGGGTTGAGTATTAGTGAGCAGTTTGATGGCTGAATGTGAGGTGGCAATTTCATGTTCAATGGGAAGCATGACCTCCACCATGTACACTAACTGGGAGGGTGTGAATCCCGTTGAGGATTTGACCACTATGCGGTATGCCAATAAATCTGAGAACACTATATGATCCTTGTTGGTTTTATGTTTGTTCACCATACATTGTAATATTGTTTTTAGGACTTTATTGACAACTTCTACATGAACATTGGAATGGGGGTAGTATGGTGACACAAATTCATGCGTGAAACCAAGGTCATGGGATAGCTCCTAGAATATTTCATTTTAGAAATGTGTTTGATGGTCAGACACTAACTCCATGGGAAACAAAACCGTGTGATGAAATGGTTGAATAAAAACCATATTGTGGTTTCTACGGTGTTGTTTTATCTGGGCATGGATACTACCCATTTGGTGAAATAATCGACAACCACCACGATGTACTTGTGGTTGCTTGATGGTGTGGGGTTGCATGTCATGAATTCAATGACCCATTTGCAAAAGAGGCCTACCACAATGAAGGGGTGCAGGGGAGATGGAGGGGATCGTGCCTTATGAGTGTAGTGTTGACATCACTCATATCTTTCGTCTGCTTGAATTCAATCGTGAAACAAGGTGGGCCAGAAATAAACGACATGCAGGATTTTTTGGGCAGTGGAAATTCCTGATAATTGGTCACTACAAACCCCACTATGGCAGCCATTGAGGAGTTTCTTGACTTGGGAGTGAGTAAGGAATCAATGTAAGATGGTGTCGATGACTTGTCGATATAGGAAATCCCCTAATAAAATGTATCGGGGGACTTGATGGTGTATGCATCTTCTATCATCATGAGTGAGATGGGGTTTGAGATTCTAAGCTCATAAGAAGAGGAGGATATGTCATACCAGTCCCATGTTGTCACTAAGAAAAAGTTTTCATTAGGTAGTGCATCATTAACGAGGGATCCTTGGGTCTCGGTTGAGAGATCGGTGTTGAATTCGGTGAGGATGAGTGTCTTTTTTCTCTTAGAGGAACTAAACTATAGATAAAATTCCTATAGTATAACTAAAAATTAGGCGTACTTATGGTTCATCATGCGGCAGGTTAGAAAATATCTCATAGGGTTGATATTTGTTATGATATTGGTGGTTTGAAGGATGATGTAATGCCGGAGAATTTATACTGTGTGTACTAGGGCTAAGGTTGTTTTCTCTTCTGGCTCCAACTTCAATAAATACCTAACTATGTTTTTTCTTAAATAATAAATTATGTGCTCTTTTTTGTTTTTTTTGTGCTTGACTACCACCCCGAAAATGGCTACATCAAATGCAGATAGGTATAGGGTGTAATATTTGTTGTGGTTATGTGGGATGATGAAAGGAGCAGAATAAAAAGTGTCTTTTAATGCTTCAAATTATTTATGGGCATATTCATCCCGCTTGAAGGGAATGTCTTCATGAAGGAGGCGGAGGAAGCCATGCATGCAAGTGGCATAGTTGAGGACAAAGCATCGTAAGAAGTTGGCCTTACCCTATATGATTTCTAGTTGTTTCAATGTTTTTTGTGGTGGTACCTCTTTGATTTCCTAAGGGTTGACTCTGATCCCTTGCTGAGACATGATGAATCCTAGCAGTCTTCCAGTGCTAACACAGAAAACATACTTGAGAGGGTTCAAGTGCATGTTGTATTCTCGGCATCACTAAAATACTAAGGGAAAATCTTCTAAATGGTTAGCACGCCTCTTGGATCATATATTTGGATTTTCCAAGTAGGCGGGAATGAGATGAGCTAGGTCATGGAAGATATAGTTCATGGCCTACTGAAAGGTGGTGCCAACATTTTTAAGAATGAATGGCATAACTTCATATGTGAATGTGCCCCAAGGGCTAGGGAATGCTTTTTTGTACCGATCTGTATGCTGGATATGAATTTTATTATACCCCGAGAACCCATCCATGAAGGAAGAGGACTTGTGACCAAAACAAGCGTCAATGTCTTGGTTGATCAAAGGAGTGGGGTAGTTTTCCTTGGGATAGGCTTTATTTAGATCCAAAAATTCGGTAAAAACCTGTATAATGCCCTATTTTCTCATGAAGGGTACAGGGTTAGAAACCCACGATGTTTAATAAATTGAGTATATGAATCTAGATTTGTGCATTTTATCTATCTCATATTTGAGTGTTTCGAATTTAGATGGGTGAAATTTACATTATTGTTAGCGGATGAGGGATACGTCATGCCATGTAACAATATGATGTTACATAGTGGTGGTAATAATACCTAGAATTTATGAATAGTCCCATGCAAAGATATCCCTATACTCCCACAATATGGCAGTGTATGTGGCTATTTATTGTTGAGAGCATGCTTCCCTCAGAGAGATTTATTTTATTTTTCTAGGCTTTTTCAAAATATTCACCTTGATGGTAGGTGAGATATTTGACGTATTTCCCTCCTCAAATACATCGGTAATTCGAATGAGATTCTTCAACAAATATAATTTTCCTGATGGCATGAAATATTTCAATTCAATGGCACAAATAGCAAGGGTTTATGTGCTGCTAGGCACGAATTCTTTTTCTGGTAGAAAAAATGAGCGGTGGTGTATGGCATCCCATGGATATTCAAGTTCTGTCATGGCCTCCAATATATCCTCATAAGAGTGAAATATGATATCTAAGGGGGAATTATTTTGTGTGAGGTCGCGAGGAGTGGATTTAGGCCTATCAGTTATGGTTGAAAAGAAAGAATCTAATTCAATGGTTGATTTCATAGAACTAGATGAGGTTGACAAAGTTTAGATGGGATGGATCTATACCATCGAAGGTACTACTACCGGTGCGGTAGTTGCAGCAGTCTCAACACCAAGAAATGATGAGTAGATAACATAAATCATGGTTCCCATGGATGATTAGATGGATCATATATGATATTGTGTGTTGTCAACATTATATGGAAGAAGGATTTTTGTGAGTATTGGTTTTTTTTAGTTAAGAGGGGGTTCATGTAACCTTGGTGGTGTACAAGTTGTACACAACTTTTCCTCCTATAGGAAATGGTGTTGAATGCAAATATGTTGAAATGTTTGTAACATAGGGAATGTTTCTGTACCATGGGAGTGAATGGTGAAAATGTTGCATGGATGATAGGTACTCATTGAGTAAATGGTATGCAAGAAAGTACTACTTATGACGTAATATGGTGATGATTGGTGTTGGTAGTGCAATGGTGTATTTCTCCATTTATGCCATCTTCGGGTCTTACTTTTAGTGTGGTATGGATCCGTTGGGTGTTTTGAGCTTAACACTACTCTATAAGATCTCAATCATGGAAGATATTGGTAGTTATTCATATGATGAAACTAGGAGAAAATTTGATAATATCAGCAAGTGATATTCTCTTGATTAGAGAGATGTATGTGGGGAATAGGGTTAATAGGTGAAAAATTTCAGTGAACCTATATAGCTCCCGACATTGGTTAACCAAGTGGTTACGTTTATCCCATAGGGCACATGTGAAGTTTGGTTTGCACCTTACCTTGTTGGGGAGTGTGGTCGCCTTCCCATCTAGGTTTGTGGTCGTGATGAGAGGAATGTAACATTTCTGCTAGAAGTATCTCTTTAGATGTGCATAGGATTGACTTATATTCTTCACTCTCCTAAGTTACAAAACTGTCGGTGGATTTTGAATCTAAACTTTCCAAGTCAAGATTTTGAGCAATAAGCAAGCTTGTGGAATCTAACACCAACCAGAACTAGAGGATGTGGGGATAATTCCAAACATGGTGATTATCTTAATATATTAAACAAGTGTGTTGTATGTGTCTTACCAAATTTATTTTGACCATTGGGGTGATGTGGTACCAGCAAAGAAATGACCTCAAATCTAGGCATTGAGTGATCAAACTATCATGTGCATCACACAATGTGCAGATCGGGACGTGAGGTTGGTGATGGTAATGGGAGGGAGGAACTATTTGTCATGGATAACTCTCTTACGATATACACAAAATGGTCCTAGATTCTTCAGTCCCTTGAGTTGTAGTACTGTCTCGAGATTATGAGTCCAAAATTTTCTTTGTCAGAATTTTCAGGGATAAAGTGACGCATGAAATCTAACATAGATCATAAACGATGGATATGGGGATAATGACGTACATGGTGGTTACTTTGAAAGACCCAAAATGTATTTCATCTATGCCTAGACAAGTTTCTTTGGGTAACATGAGTAATTGGGTAGTAAATTTTAAATTCCCTTAATTCGGGGTAGTGAGCGATCAAATGATCAGATTCATCGCATAATGCATAGGTTGGGACATGATGTGTGGCCTCAATTTTCCTTCTTGGTTTTTTTGTCGTTGGTTTGGCTGGGTAAGAGCATGATGCAGAATCTTCTTGTATGTATAAGATGGTCATAGACTCATCTTCCCCTATATGGGTGGATGGATCCTAGGAGTTGGATTTCTCTAGGGTGAGTAATGTATCCCTATATCAAGGAATCTCTTAGAAATGATGGATATAATGCCCTTACTTCTCACATATGGCGCATGCATGGTTTGTGTGTAATTACTTTCCTTAGATATTTGTGACCTTTTCCAATTTTTTTGGAGTTTGGGTTGTAGTAATTTTTTCAGCATGTAGAAGAGATTTCAACTCATCCAACTTAGGGAAAATGTTAGTAGGGTGGCCTATGATATTTCACAATTATGTGCAAGGTTACGATTCCCTAGGAACTCTAGGGATGTCATCCTTCTTCCCTTTCATGTTATCCTTTTCCGTAGTACTAGCTGGTGTTGCTATAGGGGGTTCTTTTGCTATGGTGACCTCTTGGGACGTAATAGGAGTTATTCCTATAGTGATAATTCCTGGGTTTCCCTACGTGATCAGAGGGGCCAAATACCAGAGGGGTATTGTGAGAGCCATATTTGGCTATGTAAGAGTTTCCATGACTTGTTGTGTAACAAAACCAGGTGGCGGATAGAAAAATGGAGTCTCGGAGATGGCATATGGTAGGAATTTCAAATCAGTGGTGACAACATCCATGATGTTGGGTTCTATTCTGGGCTGCTTTCAGTGTTTGATGAACTCATTATGCAGACTGTTGTCTCTGGATTTTTTCGGGGTTTCCTTGAGTAGTACAGGGTACTCTCTTAGGTATGTTCTGAGGAGGGTGGATGGCTTGAATTGCCTAGGGAAAATTCTGAGTATGTTGTGATCAACTTAGTATATGTATCTATGTATGGTAGTACGATATCTAGAGTGGCCATAGGTTTATTTTCATAATACGTGAGGTGGTCGATGGTGATGATTTTTTCTTCATGGGGAAACATCATCATCCTAAAAACAGATGATGTTATAGCGGTGATAACATACATATAACTTCTCCCAAGGAGCATGTTATAGTCTAATTGTGCATCCAAGACCTCAATGTCTATGGTTTTCAAGCTCCTATGGTTATAGATTATTGAAGCGCTCTCTCGATTATCCACAATGTTATAGAACATATTTCGATGTTTCGAATCCCAATAGGGATCCATCTTCATGATAGGTTGTTGAATAAAGGAATGAAGGAAGGAATTAGGTCGGGATTAATAGTGAAAAGAGAAATTAAAAAAGAGGCGATAAGAACAGATTAATAATATTCAATGTTCTGTTTAATGTTGATATTTTAATTTTAATGTTTTGATTTAAATTTTAATAAATTTATTTCTAAGAATTTAATAATTAATTTTTAATTCTAAGTAATAAATTTATTAATTATTTAATTTAATTTTGGTTAGATTTTGATACAAATAACAATTTTCTAAGAAATAATACTATTGGATTATTAATAATTATAATTAGAATAATAAACTAATTGATTAATTTCTATACTGTGTTGATTAGGCATAATTAATTAATAATTAATAATATCTAATAATATCTAATAATAACTATTATTAATAATTTTTTAATAATTAATCTCTAAATTTAATTTAGATTTTAGAACTATTATTTAAGAATATTTAATATAATATCACCATATTTGTAATAACCCTAATTTATTATTAATCAAAATATTATTACTAATTAATTATTAATAAAATTAATAAAAATAAAAATAAAAATAAAATAATTATTTACTAATTCATATTAACATTTATTTATCCAAAATAAATAAATATTAATAATATTTAAAATAGTTATTTTATTTTTATTTTATTAGGTTAAGAGAATAAGTTTTTATCTTTTTTTTTTTTTTTTAAGAAATAAAAAATATATACATCCTGTCGACAAGGTGTATTGGTACATTTTGGAAAAGACCTATGGGGGCTGATGGGTGCCCATCATATTATCTGAGCATGATGTCAGATGGTTTCAATTCTGGCGATCCTAACTTCTGCAAAACTATTTTGGACATGATACGTGTAGATTGTCATTCATATATGATGCAATTGTGAATGGTGATGTTTTGGACCGAAACCGGTATTTAGAAAGCGACTAGTGAAGCTTGGCATACCTTCTCTAGATCAAATACCATTAAGTGAGAATCAGAAGGGTTGATTGCACCTAATGTGGAAAGTAAAGCTTTCCGCTGGGTTGGGCAAGATTATAGGACTTTTAAAGTTGGCATATTTGAGGGACACTGAGCTAAGTCTTCCACTATATTGTAGCGATGCGAAACTTCAGAAAGATGCCATGTGATCCTCACTGAATCCTTTATAATTATAGGCATGGGCTCGATAGGTACCCTTGATATGGTTAGTGGGGCTATTGGTGTGCTCGTGCTTCTACCTGAAGGGTTGGTATCCAGGGGTGCTTCATAATTTATGTTCCGTGTTTGGAAGAACATGTCTTCTTCAGCCATGAAAATATCATGACTATTTTGAGCATTTCCTCCAACATTGTATTTTTGGGTTGGTTGTTGTTGTTGGGTGTTAACTAATCCTTGATGGGGGAAAGGTTCTTGCATGACTGCAGGTTGCTGGTTTTGTCCCCCTTGTCCTCGGTTACCCTGAATTCGTGTTAACTCAGGAAGTTCAGGCCAGTGGTGGGTGTAATGACCGTTAGTCCCACATATGGCACAAGAGTGATTTGTCCATAGATTGGTCATCTTGTTTTTCCTCTGACAGTTATTGGTTGGTTACTAGTTTTTATTTAGGTTGGGATTGCCCCCAAAATGAGATCCCAGCAGGCGTTGTTGATTACTGCCCCCTATCTAGGGTCTCCCTTTCATATTCCCTTTGGTTTTTTCTTTGCAACGTTCAGAGGATTATTATTATTCTCCTAGTCATATGAAGGCTTTTGCCGAGCCTAGGAGGGTTGTACTAGATTAACCAGTGCGTTTTTCTACACTAGTGGTGTAGAAATTAGCTGAATAAATCACTTATTCAATGGATATTAACCTGATCACACATCAATTTCGAATTGCATGCATAACACATAATCTCTTCTACAATTAATTGTCACATGCGGAAATAATAGAAGCAATCGCACATCAAATCATCACACACATTTAACACAGTATGTATGGGAAAGCTTATAGCTGCAAACCCCCAGCTATAGTATATTATAAATGGAGAGAACATGCAACAAATACATAATACAAACTCCTCACAAGTACTCAGTACTATCTCCCAAAGCTGCACAAAAACTAGCTTGGTTTTGAACAAGTCACAGGTTCAAAACACACCCACTACTTCTCTGCCTCTATTGCGCAATCAAGGCTGGTCTAAATAGAGATCCCAAGTTCGAATCTCACCGGCTCCGACCGCGCAATTGTCATTGGTAATTTCCTCCAAGTGTGGTGCAAATCTCATGCACAACTGATGTCGCAACTGATAGCTAACTCAACCCTTTCATCTACCTCTTTCACTTGTCGCCACTGAACTGTCCATGCACTGAGTTAAACTGATGTGTTCTTTAGTTGAATAACGAGTTAATAATTAGTGAATTAAATAATATTTAATTCACACAACTCATCTCTAGTGTATTAGCCAGTTAAACTAAATACAACTAGTTCAACTAGTTAACCAGAACACCACCTCCATTAACTCCTCAATCAACTCCACCAAAAATCTGCCACATGAGTCTAACTGAAGTCAACCATGCAAGATGCCATCAAACCCTAGGAACCACGTGATTCCTCTGTCAGTTGCATGAGCCACCTCCATGACTCGAACTGAAGTGCTCCAAGAGAGTAAACTGCTGTTTATAGTCAAAATATTATTAAGGGTAAATAATATTTGACTTCCATATTTTTAGGAGAGGCAGTCTAAAAATAGCCCGTGACCTAAAAATATGAGTCTCATCTATTTTTACCAACATGTCGCATACTTCAAGAATCTCCAACTGGAATCCCCGAATCATGCTCCGTATGTCTAAAAATAGACATAGTCTAAAAATAGATTTTTCAACAAAAAATCACATGTGTGGTCCCCACCTAGTTTAGGTGATCACTTTCCAACTAGGATCAGGAAAGATGTTTCAGGAGGCCTCCTTCACTGTTTCTTGTTGCCATTTTCAACACTCCCTCTCAACAAGAAAGGACTGTTATTGCATGCGACATGCAACTCCATGCATTCGCCCCGCAACCTCCACAAGCGCCATGCAACTCCATGCATCTGCTCTGCAACTCCTCTGAAACTGAATAGGCTCCAAACAACTCAATCAGTCTTGATGCATCTAGCATCTATCATCAAAGTCTTCGACTTCTGCTGGTACCAACTGCACATGTCATCAGGAACCACTGCGCTATTGAACTCTTGCACCCATGCACTCTTGCACTTGCTGTCAACTCTGATCCGCGCTCCAGTATCCGACACTATCACTTTGATCTGCCTGCATCACTCCAACTGATCTTGCTACTGCTGCGCTGTGGGCACCTCGTAGCCAGGTTCAATCCATGAGATCCACACCATCTCATGAATCTGCCCAGAAATCTCCTCTTGGGATCAATCATGCATGTCGCCCCACCTCATACCTAGTGGTATAGCTGCATGCACTCCCTCTGCCCGTTTGGCACGAAATTTCTCTGCATGAGTGGTCTCTTCCACTCCATGATCCTCTTGTGGCTGCTCCACACTCCGAGGTTCACTATCACCTGCATGCAAAACCCGCTCCCTCTCAAGCTTCAATTGCATGTCTTTCTCGCCTGCATGCAACACTTGCTCCCTCTCAAGCTTCAGTTGCATGTCTTTCTCCTGCTTCCCAACAATAGGAAGCTCCGTAGACATCCCTTCTACTTCAAGTCTGTAGAGATTCTTTGCTCGAATCCCAACCTTCTTGACTTGTCCCGTTGCCTTGTGCCGAAGGAAAACTTTCCCTTCTCTAAAGACAAATTCATACCCTTTATCCTCTAACATTGCAACTGAGATCAAATTCTTTGTTAGACCTGGTACATGCAATACATCTTGTAAAATAATGAGTTTACCTGACTCCCTCTGAAAGGTTATGGTACCAATGCCGGTCGCATTGTATCGTCCACCATCGCCCAACTCAACATGCATCTGGAGACCTTTCTCCACCAAGTCACTGAAAATATTTGCATCTCCTGTCATTTGAAAGGAAGCGCCACTATCAATATACCACCCCGATCCCAATGCACTAAACAACATGCATGCGATCAATGAGAAGTTCAGCTCAAATTGTGAGGCAAGAGCCTCACCAGCTGCAGATCCTGCAGCCTGCTTGTTCTTCTTCTTCTTGGGGCAATTTGTAGCGTAATGTCCATGATCGTGACAGTGAAAGAACTTCACTTTGGACATGTCACACTCTTTACCATCCGCACCGGATTGAGAAGCCTTCTCCTTGCCTTTCCCCTTCCTTGCTTTGGCAGCCAAAGCGCAGTCTTCTTCATCAACTCCCTTTGACGAAGAACCATCTCTGGTATTTCGACGGATCTCCTCTTGCACGAGATCAGACCACAGTCTTTCCCATCCCAGCAAATTTTCCCGACCATTGACACTATCTTGATATGCATGCCAACTCTTCAGCAAACCAAGAAGCAGCAAACTCACTAGATCCTCATCCACCACCGGCACACCAACACTTCCCAGCTCATCCCGACATTGGGTGAACCTCGTGAGGTACTTCGGCATACTTTCCCCCTTCTCACACTTGATGTTCCTGAGTCTATCTTTGAGCGCCAACTTCCTCTGATCGCTCTTGCTTTGGTACAGATCCGTCAAGGCTTTCCACATCAAATATGGAGAGGCCTTCCCATGTAAACTGGATACAATGTGATCCTTTACACCCTCCAATAGGATCCTTCGACATTTTGCTTGTTTCTTTTGCCTTGCTTCCACAACAGCAGCATCAGTAGAAGTAGGCTTTGGAATCTCTTTCTCCACGAATTCCAACAGCCCATGATCATCTAATACAGCCTCCATGCGGTCCTTCCATGCAACATAATTCGAACTGCCTTCCAAGGCATATTCTAGTCGCAACCCGATGAAAGACATTTTCACCGCGGCACCAAGAACACAAATCTGCAAACTCGAATTTCACCACCAGCTGATAACTCAATAGTTTCCGATCTACACTTGAGAACAAATTATTTCCAAATCATAGATTGACTGCATGGGCTTTTACCAGACCTTTCACTTTCCAAAGAAAGATGAATCCGGAGGCTATCTGGCCCGTATGCAGGCTCTGTCCGAGGAAATAAGTTTGTAATCACCGTAATAGATCTCGACAATTAATATTGCTCCGATACCATGTAGAAATTAGCTGAATAAATAACTTATTCAATGGAGATTAACCTGATCACACATCAATTTCGAATTGCATGCATAACACATAATCTCTTCTACAATTAATTGTCACATGCGGAAATAATAGAAGCGATCGCACATCAAATCATCACACACATTTAACACAGTATGTATGGGAAAGCTTATAGCTGAAAACCCCCAGCTATAGTATATTATAAATGAAGAGAACATGCAGCAAATACATAGTACAAACTCCTCACAAGTACTCAGTACTATCTCCCAAAGCTGCACAAAAACTAGCTTGGTTTTGAACAAGTCACAGGTTCAAAACACACCCACTACTTCTCTGCCTCTATTGCGCAATCAAGGCTGGTATAAATAGAGATCCAGGTTCGAATCTCACTGGCTTCAACTGCGCAATTGTCATTGGTAATTTCCTCCAAGTGTGGTGCAAATCTCATGCACAACTGATCCTCCAACTGATATCTATACTCACCCTTTCATCTACCTCTTTCACTGGTCTCCACTGAACTGTCCATGCACTGAGTTAAACTGATGTGTTCTTTAGTTGAATAATGAGTTAATAATTAGTGAATTAAATAATATTTAATTCACACAACTCATCTCTAGTGTATTAGCCAGTTAAACTAAATACAACTAGTTCAACTAGTTAACCGGAACACAATCTCCATTAACTCCTCAATCAACTCCACCAAAACTCTGCCACATGAGTCTAACTGAAGTCAACCATGCAATAGCTCAACTAACCCATAGGAAATTCGAATTTCCTTCTGCCAGCTACATGTGCCACATCTGTAGCTCGAATTGAAGTGCTCCAAGAGGATAAGATAATGTTTATAGTCTAAATATTATTAAGGGTTAATAATATTTGACTGTTCTATTTTTAGACAGGCAGTCTAAAAATAGCCTGTGACCTAAAAATATGAGTCTCATCTATTTTTTACCAACATGTCGCATACTTCAAGAATCTCCAACTGGAATCCCCGAATCATGCTCCGTATGTCTAAAAATAGACATAGTCTAAAAATAGATTTTTCGACAAAAAATCACATGTGTGGTCCCCACCTAGTTTAGGTGATCACTTTCCAACTAGGATCAGGAAAGATGTTTCAGGAGGCCTCCTTCACTATTTCTTGTTGCCATTTTCAACAAGTGGTATATTATTTGTGGGGAAAGGGGAGTATTGGTTTCGTTGCACATGGTTGATGTGTGTATGTTGGGATAGCTCTCTAGTATCAAAATTTCTAGCTGAGTATTTAATCCCTTGCAAGTGAGGGTATTGACCTCCTTATGGATGGTGGTATGGAATTTCCATGTTAGTCATGTTTTGCAGAGGTGAAAGCTGACTATTGGAGTACCCTGTTTGTGATACATTTTTTGTAGTATCATACGAATGTGTAGGATAATAGTAATTTTTGTTTGGTTGACTTTTTTCTATGGATCGTGTCAAAGCGTTAGCATTGTTTGACGTGCCTGGTAATTCTTTATAAGTTTTTAGGCATGGGGATTTTGGAAGGATATGGTAGATATATTTGGATTGGGTGTAGATGAGCTCTAGATGCTAGGATTTACTAATGATGCCTTCCTCACTATGAGGGTTTTGTGTTTCCATGTCTTTTGAAATTTATTCGATGAGAGTTTTCAAAAGTAAGTCCAAGAGAAATCTATCATCGAGATTGGAATTGAATAAGTTGTGATGCCTCTACCATTCATGGAAATGATCTGATATGTGAATAGAAAGTGTTTTCTTAAAATGGGTGAGGAGTTCCATCCCCAAATCATGATGAATCAAGAGCTGGAAGAAGGTGAGGAATGTTATTGCAAAGGTTTTAAATGTTCCATGTGATGTAGAAGGCAATTCCACATACTATTTCACTGCAACCCCTGATCAGGTGCTCAAAATTATGTTCAAAAATGAAAATTTTCAAAATGGTGTGGAACTAGAACAAATGCGTAGATATCTTTGTTTTGAATCTGGCGCAACTCATTTCACAGAAAATCGACACTGTATTCTCCCATAAACATGTTTTTTCCACTTTGTCAAACATGTAGTTAAAGGAAATGTGTAGAACAACCTAGTCAAGAGTCTATATAAGTGACTGGGCATGCCTAAGTGGCAGGGCGGTTGTGCACATGATGGGTTTTCCACCAACATATGGTATTGTTCCAAGTGACACATTTTTATTGGGTCGAATTTGCGAATTGTGATTGGTTATTGGGTGGCCAACTACAGGCTGCCACATGGCCCACCCAAGGGGACGTCGCATGGCAACCTTAGGACCATCAAAAGAGGGTCAAGGTTCAAGTAGAGTGGGTAGGGGTTGAACCCTCTACCTCCATGCAAGGAGCACCATGTCTTCACCATAGCACCATGCACATGTTTCTTATAATACTAGGGGTTTCACAAAGTTTACATTTCATATTTGTTTCACCGTGGGGGAGGGGGCTGAGGTTTGGACCCATCCCTAGTCATCATTTGGGGGAGAGACCATGGGTATGAGGCTAGCCCCGTACCCCCTCCCCCCTAACTATTAAATCATAACCATCAATATTGACTGCAACATGTGTCCACCATGTCGACAGTTAGCCAAACCGTGCGACATATTTTCTTATATAAAAATATTATTGTTTAACCATATACATTATTCTTAATTAATCAGATTTAAAGGATCATTAGGAATTTAAGTTCTCTGAAAATTTCACCCAGTTTTTGGGAAATTTGGCACTTGGTTAGTATAATTCTGGGCAGATTTGTAGGATGGTTCTGGATTTGGTGGAAACTCTGGAGCGGTTAGTGCCAAAACTTGGGGGAGTCATAAATTACTCATTTTTTGACCAAATTTGAGGAATAGAGAGGCTACACAGGAATTTTTGGGCATTCTGGAGTTGATGGAATAGTTTTCAGAGTTGTTTTATCATTTTAAACATCTGTAATCACACTTTTGATCATAATAAAAGAGGGCCAAGACATTGGAAGTTGGACGAAGGAGACGTAGCCCAGGCGAGGTGAAATCCTTCATGATGTGCTATTATGTTACTGTTTATGGTCATTTTCATTTTTGTTAGATGTTTTTTTCAGCGTTTTTTTGATGTTAATTTTTTCAAGAAATTCACATAAAAACACATAAAAAATCATGTTTAACTTGCATTTTACCTCATAATCCTCAAGTACTTTGTTTTTATTTTTGAATTGGATCTTAGGACAACAAACACTAATTTTCCCATTCAGATCAAGTTCGTATAAGAGGACTAGGTTTTCTTATGAATGGGGGACTTAATTGTTTTCCAAGTGTTTAGATTCTTATAAGGTTGAATCTCAAGAGAGGAGAAGGAAAGCAGCTTGTGGGTGCATGCTCTCTAGTTCCAACAAGGACAAGGAGGGCATAGTTCCCAAAATATCCAGCACAAGATTCACCTCCTGTTGCAGTTTTATGTATCATGAGGGAGGAAATGATAACATGAAATAGGATTAGAAGGCCTTCTTTGACATGAGAGAGATGGTGAAAGTCCTCTATGAAGAGAGGAAGACAAAGTTACAGGGTGAAAGCTCCAGGCCTCCAAGAGGAAAGGATTCTCTAGCAAGAGGAGGTAATGATAATGGTGATAAGGTACCATCTACTCCACTGATATGAATGAAGTATGTTAGTTATGTTTTCCTAATTCTCCTTTCAAAATTTTAATACAATTTCTTATATTTGTTTAAGGGTTCAAGTTCTCTTGAAAGGGTTTGAGTCTCATGAGTGTTTTTCATGTTAATTTTATGGACAATTTAACATAAAATAAAGGATGAACAATAGAAAATAAAAGTACAATACATCACCATACAACACATCAACACAGGAATTTGATGAAGGAGTTCACCACTATTGGGATACATCTCCTTGGTCCAGCTTCCATGGCTTCAGCCTTAATATTATGCTCAAATTTGCAAAATGATGTGTTTTCATTGCTTTTATGCTCCTGAAAACTGCACCAATGAGTCCATAATGCCCAAAAATTATCTTCTAGCCTCTTCCTGCACATGATTTGGTCGAAACTTCAAAATTTATGACCATCTCCAGTTTCTCCATAATTTATGGCCTAAATTTAGCTAACTGGAGCTAAATCCACTTAGTTGGTGCTAAAACTGGCAGTTCCGCTGGATTTGGTGGACCACCAAACTAATCTAGTTTAGGTTAATTAAATCTGGTTAGCACTAATTAAGAAAGTTTAATGATTAACCCATGGTTATTGGATAAATCTAGATTATTCATTAATTAAACCAATTTAATGTTTTAATCCCATACTTAAGGTTAATCTGGATTAGCGTAATTAAATGTGTTTTTGGTGTTAATTAAACTAGGTTAACTGTTTTAAATTTTTACTTAAGGTTTTAGCACCCTCCCGCTTCGACATGGTCACAATCCTTGGTTCCATGGCTCGGGGTTGAACCCCTCTCCCCTTATCGGCAAACCTTTAAAAATTCAAATATATGTGCAAACATAATATGGTTAAGGCCTTTGGTGTGGCGCAACAGTGGCATGTGGCGCTAGCGGGGCGGAGGTCTTGTGTTAGACCCCTGTTGTACCTTCCGGTCCTAAACAAAATTTTACTCCACCATTTGGGGGGGGCACGTGGTGGCCCTAGGATGCACCATGTGTCCTTTCCCCACTATCCCGATTTACAACCACTAAGAAGCTACCAAATAACCACAAATTTGACCAATAAGATACTACCACTTGGCAGTCCCTCATTTGATGGAGAAAATTTGACCAACATTGACCTTGCCTAGTCAATATGCCATGTCAGCAAGACAGAATACTAACTGGGCCCCCTATCATCATTATTTTTCGTATTTGTGCAAACATACATAACTCGTTTCTAGGATCATACAGAGTCCATTCCATGTGAAATGAAGTGTGCCAGATTCAGAACAACGAGCGCTACACGGTTGTTTAGGTTTCACGCCATTCTGAGAAGTTTGATTTTTGAGTACAAAACTGAGCACCTAATCATTCCTCCTCATTGGAATCCTTTTGGACCCCAAAATATATTTCATTACTAAACATGTGGATGAGGGTACAATTCCCTCACCCTTCCAGTCTCATTCCACTGGAATTTGCCCAATTTCAACAATCTGAGACTTTCATAAAAGCTAATATTTTTCGTTGATTATGGAGACCCTGCCTTGCTATTGTAGACATTTTCATGACTCAATTTTTCATAATTTGCAGAACATCAAGTTTTCCTTGAAGAAACAAATTTTTTCCCACCTAAGTCGTTAATCAAAGGAAACTTGCAAATTGTCTCACCTCGAACAATGTTGACATGCCGATTTTTAGCTTATCTTACCTTGTACTTGTGTCGACTTTTGACCAAGTGTTTTTTCCATTTCC
Source organism: Pinus albicaulis (assembly GCA_034641835.2). Classification (NCBI taxonomy): domain Eukaryota; kingdom Viridiplantae; phylum Streptophyta; class Pinopsida; order Pinales; family Pinaceae; genus Pinus; species Pinus albicaulis. The sequence goes on along the minus strand of CM076580.1, from coordinate 473,618,918 downwards.
ATGTACCATTTTGAAACCAAAAACAAGTACTTGTGGAACCTATGTCTTCTTTGTCACATTTTTTTGGCACTTCCTCTTTTACCTTTGCACTCTCTTGCACTGACATCTTGTTCCCATCACTGCTCAACACTAATGTGGATTGTTGCAAATATTTCTCATCTTGTTTACCTATTTTCAAAGGCAACATGTTAGAGCCCTGAAACATCTTATTACGAACATTAGAAACTTCAATGAAATAATATTGTTCATTTGGTGCATCTTTTTGAAAGGTTTCATTAAAAACACCACTATGCTTGAACATTAACAAAGCCAAATTTTGACTTGAATTCACTATTCTCTTCACTGCTCATGCATGTATAAAAGCCAAAATTCTCTTGTTCTTATGCGATCTAAATATGTACTCAATTCCATCATTGAAAAAGTGGCACTTATTCTCATGGTGATGAAATACTTCCCTCCTATCATAAAGATAAGGGCTTCCAAAAAAAATACCTGAAATCTCAAGTGACACTACATCAAGTTCAACTTCATCAAGAAAGTTTGAATTGATTGCAAACCTTAGGATGCACTTCCCTGTTACCTGAAAATTTGCATTCTTACATATCTAGATTAAAGCATAATTTCTTGGATGTGTAATAGCTTCAATATTTAACCTCTAAACTAAGTCTTCAGAAATCAAATTATATTGAGAACCACTATCAAATAATGTGTCTATTTTGGTATTCTTTGAAACAACTCTTATATGAAAGAGTTCAATTATTTTATCTTCATATTGAGTTACATTAGAAAAAACTGAAGAACTAGTGCTTGCTATGTTCTTACCTTTCAAATCCATTACTATAGTCTTGGTTTCATCTCCTGAATATGAAGCTAAGTCATGTTCAATGATTGTAACAATTTTATCCTTCTGTTTGTTTTTAAGTTTTCTTGGCTTCAACTCTAGATGGAGTTGCCAACAATGGTCTTCATCGTGGCCATTTTTTGAACAAAGTTTACATATGAGTTGCTATTTATTTATTTTAATAGAACCATTTTTATTTCCTCTTCCATTAAAATTACCTTTTCCTTTACCTTCATACTTCAGGAAACTATCACTTTTCTCATATGAACTATATTTCCCTTTGGCTTCTAGATGTGCGGCTTGAACACAAACGTCATTTAAGTTTGTGGGATTGAACATGAGAATAGTATGTATAAGATAGTTGTGAAAACCCCAAATATACTTTAATAAAGTTTCTTGAGAAGATAAATTGACACCCAAAATAAGAGCTCTTCTCCTAAATTCATGAGTATAATGTTGCAGACTTTTCCCTTTCAATTGTCTAAAATTTTGTCAGTTCACAATGGATTTTTGCGTATAAGCTAGGGGATAGAATCTAATTTTAATGGCATTAATAAAATTTGACCAATACATTGAGATATTACCATGTTTTTTAATCTCATATTGATTCCTTGCTTCCCACCATACAAGTGTTGCACCCTCCATTCTCAAGGAAGCCAGCTGAATCTTTATGTCATCCTCTTGAAGGTTTTGAATTTTGCAATAAACCTCCAACTGATGAATCCAATTATCCAGCATCTCTGCAGTCACTTCACCATTATACATCGGTAGCTAAAATTTGACATAAATTCTAAGTAAGGGTTATTTACCAATTCCTTTTGAAGTATGGGGATGAATATATTGAAAACTTGTGGTAGGGGAAGATGATGAAGAATAAGGTGCAGATGGTGGTGAGGATTATGGTGGAGTGGATGGTGGTTTCATACCATCTCCATGGCCTCCTCATCCTGTAGAGCCCTCTCCTCATATAGGACCTTAACCATCTCATTCATATCAAAAAATGAATTTATGAATGCTCTCTCATCTTATGTCATAGTAGGTTATCCTTCATGAGACATGCTCACTAAAGACTCAACATTAACTTGAGGATGTGATGGTGTTGAAGACTTTGAAAACCTTTCCCTTTTTCCTCTTGACCCAACTTCAGAGCTTTCAACCAACTTTCGTTTCCCTCTTTTGAGTTTTAACCTTGTAAGCATGACAAAAAATTTCAAACAATTAGATCCATTCTTGCAAAAAAAAAAACTAAATACCGAAAGCTTTGGTACCAAAAATGATCTGACTGAATTATGTTAGTTATGTTGTGCTAATTCTCCTTTCAAATTTATAAGACAATGTCTTATATGTGCTTAAGGGTTCAAGTTCTCTTGCAAGGGTTTGAGTCTCATGAGTGTTTTTCATGTTAATTTTATTAACAATTTAACATAAAAGAAAGGTTGAATAGTAACAAATAAAAGTACAGTACATCACCATACAACACATCAACATAGGACTTTGATGAAGGATTTCACCCCTCCTGGGCTACATCTCCTTGGTCCAACTTCCATGGCTTGGGCCTCTATATTATGATCAAATTTGCAAATTGATGTGTTTACATTTATTTTCTACTCCTAAAACTTGCACAAATGAGTCTAGAATACCAAAAAATGGACTCTAGCCTCTTTCTACACCTAATTTAGTTGAAAAATACAAACATTATGACCATCTCCAGTTTCTCCACAATTTCTAGCCTAAATTTAGCTAATTGGAGCTAAATCCAGTTAGTTGGCGCTAAAACTGGCAGTTCCATCCGATTTGGTAGACCATAAAACTAATCCAGTTTAGGTTAATTAAATGCAGTTAGAGCTAACTAAGCAATTTTAGCGCTTCACCCATGCTGAGTGGATAACTTCAGATTACACATTAATTGAACATGTTTAACATTTCCCAGTTAGCATGCCACATCGGTAGTACGAATTGTTGACTGGGATGAGGGCTCCCTACAACCATTTTTTTGGTTGTTTGTGAAAATGGAAAAAACTCATTTATGGGAGCATATGAAGTGCATTTCACATGAAACGAAGTGTTATATTCATAATGATGAGCACTACACGGTCATTCAGGCTTCACGCCATTCTGAGAACTTTGATTTTTGAGCATAAAACTAAGCACCTGATCATCCACCATCATCCTCACCACCATATGCACCTTCATCCTCTTCCACTACTCCAATCCTCGCTCATACTGATCAAGATACCTCAAAAGGAATTGGTAAACAACCCTTTTTAAAACTTGATATTAAATTTGAGTTGCCTATTTATAATGGTGAAGTGAATGCAATGAAGCTTGAAAATTGGGTTCGTTAGTTGGAGGTCCACTACATGATTCAAAACCTTCAATATGATGATACAAAGAGTCAACTAGCTTCCTTGAGACTTGAGGGTGTAGCACTAGTATGGTGGGAAGCCAAGAGAGAATATGAGATAAAAAAACATGGTAAGATCTCAATTTGTTGGTCTAATTTCATTGCTACAATTAAAAGATAATTTTACCATCTAGCGTATATGCAGAATGCCATCATGAATTGGCTGAGCTTTAGATAACTTAAAGGTCAAAGTGTGCAATATTACACCGAAGAATTTAGAAGAAGAGCTCTTATGTTAGGTGTTGATTTTCATTCACAAGACATGGTTTTCAAGTATATAGGGGGTTTACATAGCTACCTAAGATATAATATCCTTATTTTCAATACCACTAGTATAGATGAGGTTTTTGTGCAAGCCACTCACCTTGAGGCAAGAGGGAAAAATATTCCAGAAGAGGGTAAAAATAAGTCATTTAAGGGTGGAGAGAAAGGAAAGGGTTTCAAAGGAAAGGGAAAGAAAAATGTATTTTTTAAAAAGTAAGGAGAGAAAATGACATGCAAACATTATTCCAAAGAGGGTCACGATAAAGACCATTTTTGGAATATTCATCTAGAGATGAGGTCCAAGAAATTCAACAAAAAAGGGAAACAAAAAAAACTGCAACCACTCAATGTGATTTGGTATCCGATTTGGGTGATGAAAATAAAATTACAGCCATGGGTATGAAAGGAATAGAATCCATTCCTAGCACTAGTTTATAAAATTTTCACAGTAGTGGACCAAATGAAGAAATAAGGATTGAATTATTTCATGTGAGGGTTATTTCAAAAAACACAAAAATTGACACGGTATTTCATAGTGGCTCTCAAGCCAAATCATATATTTGAAGACTTAGTCAAGAAAATTAATCTTGAAACCATTCCACATCACAAACCATATCCATTGGGTTGGATATGTAAGAACACAAATTTATAGGTTACAAGAAAGTGTATTCTTCAATTTTCAATCACAACAAACTTCATTGACGAAGTTGAATTAGATGTTGTACTACTTGATATTTCACAAATTGTTTTGGGTAGTCCTTACCTCTATGATAGAAAAGCCATTTTTTATTGCCATGAAAACAAGTAACTCTTGTTCAAATATGGCATGGAGTATATTGTGAGAGCTCATCGCAAGAAACTAAACCTTTCATTAGTTAATGCAGGGAAAATGAAAAGACTAGTGAATTCAAGAAATAATTTTATGCTTATTATGATTAAACCAAAGAATTATGTTGATTACGAAGCATTTCAAGGTTGTGATCCAAAGTTGAAATATTATTTGATTGAAGTGGTTAATCAAAATAGTGATATTTTTTAGGAGCCAAATGGGTTACATCCTAAGAGGAGAATTTAACATGAAATACAGTTGCAACAAGATTGTCCTCTTCCTAACATTGGCATGTACAAGATGTCGGTGATGGAAAGTGATGAAATCAAAAAGGAAATTCAACGGTTGTCAGAAAAAGGGATCATTCAACTAAGTACTTCACCATGCAGGTCACATATTCTGTTGGTACCAAAGAAGGATGGAACGTGGCACATGTGTGTTGATTTCCATGCATTGAACACAATTACGGTAAAGAACTGTTATCCACTTCTTATAATATATGATTTACTTGATCAATTGAAAGATGAAAATTATTTTACTAAGTTGGACTTAATTAGTGCCTACCATCAAATTAGAATTTTTGAAGGTAACATTTCGACAAAAATCATAGATATTTCATATATATAACTAAATATTGTTCAGATCTCCTTCCAAAATATTTACAGAAGTGCATGGAAGGGTAGATATATGAGGTGTCCCCTCATAGGTTTTTTACTAACTACTTAACTCCTTTCTTGCTCTCCGACTCTCCTTGTATGAAGGAAAATCCACTCATGTATCTCTTCACCTTTTAATGTTATGCCATGATCCCTAATAAATCATAGATGTGAACCCTTTATGTGTAGCACAAGGACTGATCTATTTTTTCTAAATAGGAAGGTTTCGCAGTGCATGAATAAAAAAAAAACAGTGCTTAGACAGAAGGCATAGAAAGGAAATTTTCACAAATTAAAAAGTATATCAATAGTAGAAAATGATGAAATTAGTGACTAGGTGACTAAAAATTTTAGTCAGCACAACTATTTCAAGTGAATTAATACTAAATTTGAACAATTTTCAGTGACCCAACTAAAAATGACTAACTTAAACGACTAATTTAGTCTAGGGATAAAATAAACGATTGCATAATAAGTGACCCAACTAAATATGACTAAGTTAAACAACTAATTTAGTCTAGGGATAAACTAGATAATAAGTGACCAAACTAGAAATGACTAACCTAAATGATTAATTTAGTCCATGACCAAAATATATGACTAGATGATAAGTGAAAAAATAAAAAATGATTAACGTAAATGAATACTATAGTCCAAGAATAAAAATATGACCTACTGGCAAGTACAAGAAGTATATGAGTTAGTCATTTATGCTAGTCATTTTTAATTGTGTCACTCTGGAAATAGAACATTGTAATTTTGATATTAAACTATTACATTTCACTAAATTTTGACACTGCAGATGGACTCATAGATAAAGGGGGTCTTTGAATCCATCTGCAGTGTTAAATTTTAGAGACAAAAGGGTTTCTTCCCCACATTCATGGATGGCATGCAAAATAAAATTGTTAGTGTGGACTGGCACACCTTGTTGAGATTGCAACAAGATGATGATTTTAGTGGGAAGAAGTCGCCTTCACTAAGTGGGCCCGCAAGCTATTTTTGGCGCAAGTCTATTTTTAGACTATGTCTATTTTTAGACATGTTGATCATATTCTATGAGTTGCAGGATGCTATTTGTGGATGGTTGGTCAAGTTGGAAAAATAGATGGACTTCTATTTTTAGACATATTGGGCAGAATCTATTTTTATATTGCCAATCTAAAAATAGATATGTCGAATATTATTAGCTCTTAATAATATTTGGACTATAAACATTATCTTATTCTCTTGGAGTACTTCAGTTAAGTGCACAGATGTACACAGAGTCCAGAAATAAAATAAACCACGCTTTAATTGGAAAGTTGGAGTGAGTTATCATGGATATTTCAAATAGAACTGTGTATTTAGCTCGGTGAGTTATTGAGGTAGTTGATGGAGTTGGGGTTCAATTTAACCGAGTTAAACATAACAGCTAGTTGTATCTAGTCTAACCTAATAATACACTAGTGAGTGGTGTGAATTAATTATTAATTATCCACTAATTATTAACCCAGCACACAAACAAAGTAAGTTTACCTTCAAGTGACTACAAAGTAATGGAAATTTTCAGTGGAGACCAGTGAAGAGGTAGGTGAAAGAGCAGTGTGACTATCAGTTGTGACTATATTGTTGCATGATTTGCAACAACCAGTGATTGGAGATGCCAATGAGGATTTTGTGAGAAAGGCTGGACCAATTCAAGTTCATTCAGAGCCATTATTAGCAGTGATTGCGCAGTAGAGGCAGGTTATCAGGTGCCAGAGATTGGAGCATGTGATTTGCTAGATCGGGCTTGATTAGTGTGTAGCAACTGGGGATTGTACTGAGAGCTTTGTGAGGAGCTTTGTATAATTATTGCTACATGATATCTATGAAATATAATATACATATATTTGGGGGTTTTCATTTTTAAGCTTTCCCATAAAATACTGTGTTCATATATGTGATTGTTTATGGTTTTAATGTCCGCATGCAATTGTTTTTATTTCCGCAATTGATGATCAATGGAAGAAGAGATTCCGTATTGTGCATGTAGGTAAAATAGTGTGTGATTAGGAGAATCTCGGTGTATAAAATATCAGTTATCAAATTTCTACATGGTATCGAAGCGATATTGATCATTGGATCAATTGGAAAACATTGAAGCGGTTGAGTTTTGTGCTGGTGGAATTTGAATTTGCAGCAGTGTTTTCTTAGTGTCGGAGTTGAGATGTCTTTCAACGGAATGTGATTGGAGTATGCCCTCGAGGGAAGATCTAATTATATTGCATGGAAGGATAGGATCGAGGCAGTGCTGGATGAAAATGGGTTGAAGGAGTTCATAGATGCAGAAATTCCAAAACCTGCTTCTAGCGATGCTGCCGCACTTGACGCATGGCAAAAGAAGATAGCAAAGTGTCGAAGAATTCTGTTGGAAGGTGTAAAGGATCACATAGTGTCCAGCATTCATGGTAAGGCTTCTCCATTCTTTATGTGAAAATCATGATATACTTATTCCAAAGCAAGAGAGACCAGAGGAAGTGCACTCAAGGATAAACTTAGGAACATAAACATGGAGAAAGGTGATAGTATGCCCAAGTACCTCACGAAGTTCATCCAATGAAGGGATGAGCTGGGAAGTGTGGGGGTGACTATATATGATGATGACTTGGTGAGCTTGGCTCTCCTTAGGCTTCATAAGAGTTGGCATTCCTATTAGGACTCTATCAATGGTCGGGAGAAATTACCAGGATGGGAGCGACTTTGGTCGGATCTTGTGCAAGAGGAGATAAGGCAAAGTACCAAGGACGAATCTTCATCAAAGAACTTAGATGAAAAAAATTTCACTTTGGCTACCAAAGAAAGGAAGGGGAAGAGCAAGAAGAATGCTTCTTAATCCGGCGCGAAAGGCAAGAAGGAGGACATGTCCAAGGTGAAGTGCTTTCACTGTCACCAACACAGACATTACGCCACTAATTGTCCACAGAAGAAGAAAAATAAGCAGGCTACTAGATCTGTAGCTGGAGAGGTGTTAGCCTTGCAGTTTGAGCTGGATTTTTTGCTGATCGCATTCTTGGTCTCAAGTATGATGGGTTCAGTGTGGTTTCTTGACAGTGGTGCATCTTTTCATATGACTGGAGACAAATATTTTTTTACTGATCTGGATGAGAAAGATCTTGGAGTGCACATCAAGATGGGCGATGATGGTAGATACAGTGCGACCAGTATCGGTACCATTTCCTTTGAGAGGGATTCTGGTAAACCCTTCGTATTGAAGGCAGTGATGCATGCTCTAGGATTAAAGAAGAATCTTATCTCTGTGGCAATGTTAGAAGACAAGGGATATGATGTTGTCTTTAGCGAGGGAAAGGCTTTCCTGCGCAGTAAGGCAACTGGTAAAACCCAGAGGATAGGGGTTCGAGTTAAGAACCTTTATCAATTGTAGGTAGATGGCTGTGCAACAATGGCAGGCAAGGCAGAAGGAGTGCTGAGCCAGGATGAGCGCAAGCTGTGGCACAGGAGATTGGGCCACCTTCACCATGGAGCTTTGAAATTTTTCCAGTAGATTTCTACTGGGATTCCTAAAGGTACACTTGCATAGTCAGATCAATGCAAGGGATGTACTTTGGGAAAATTTGTGAAAGCCACCTTTCATGAGAAGGATAGTCATGCCATGACGATCCTTGAGAGAATTCACACAGACGTGTGTGGACCTTTCTCAGTAGCTTCGACAGCAAAGCACAGGTACTATGTGATATGTGTTGATGATTTTTCTTGGAAGTGTTGGATCTTCTTCATGTAGAAGAAGAGTGAGACATACTAAAAGTTCTGTGAGTTCAAGGCACTGGTTGAGAAAGAATCAGGGAAGCAGGTGAAGGCTCTTAGGAGTGACAATGGTGGTGAATTCATCTCTCGTGAATTCAAGGACTTCTACAGCGCAAAAGGAATTCGAAGAGAGCTCATAACACCTCATAACCCACAAAAGAATGGGGTTTCTAAGCGAAAGAACAGAACGATTGTGGGTGTTGTACAGGAAATGTTGCATGATGAGGGATTTCCCATACACTTGTGGGCTGAGGCATGCAATACTGTGTTTTATGTGCAAAACTGTTGTTTTCACAGGATACTTGGCATGAGTACACCCGAGGAGGCATTTTCTGGTAAGAAGCCTGATATTTCCCATTTGAGGATTTTTGGTTCACCTGTCTACATTCACATGATGAAGGATGCAAGGAAGAAGCTGGAGCCGACTAGAGAGGTTGGGATATTTGTGGGGTACACTAATACACCCCACAACTATCGTGTGTATTTTCCAGACAGTTGCAAGACTATTATGCGATGGGATATCAAATTTCATGAGGAGAAAGCCATGAATTTTTCTCTTGAGAGGGAGCCACACTTGCATGTAGATGAGGAGCTATTAGCTCCTAAGGATGAGCCTCAGGATGTGGATTAGCCACAAGATGAGGTTCATGGAGTGGAAGAGACCACTCATGTAGTGCCAACCATTAGAGGGTAGAAGCGCACTACAAAAGCTGAGCGACTGATTCTAGATGGAGAGAAGGTTGTAGGAGCACCTACATCACAGTGTAGATAGAGATAGTCACCTGACTAGTATACTGGATACATGGCTCTTATGAGCAAGTGTATCATGATAGAGCCATCCTCTTTCAAGGAAGCTGTGGAGGACCCCACATGGGTAGATGCCATGGTGGAAGAATATGATTCGATTGTCAGAAACAGTGCATGGGAGATTTTCCCAAGGCTGTACGGGAAATCAGTGGTAGGTTTGAGATGGATCTACAAAGTGAGGTAAGCAGCTGACGGGAGTGTGGAGAAGTACAAGGCAAGATTTGTTGCCTGAGGCTTCTCACAGATTTAGGGGATCGACTATGAGGAAACCTTTTCACCTGTTGCAAGGTATTCTTCCATACGGACGATTCTTGCTCTCTCAGTGCAGATGGGGTGGTACATTCATTATATGGATGTGAATACTGCATTCCTCAATGCAGTGATTGAGGAGGAAGCATACATAGAGCAGCCCGAAGGTTTCGAGATCTTTAGCAGCGAGTCACATGTGTGCAGGCTCAAGAGAGCACTATATGGTTTGAAACAAGCACCTTGTGCTTGGTACACACAAATAGACATTTATTTCACTAGACTTGGATTCTCCAAGAGTGAGGCGGATCCAAACCTATTCCAAATTGTGGTGGAGGGTAAGTTGTTGATCATTGTACTTTATGTATATAATTTTATTTTGACGGGTGATGAACTGTTGATACACTCATGCAAGGCTGATCTTGCAAAGGAGTTTGAGATGAAGGTCTTGGGCCTCCTTCATTATTTCCTGGGATTGGAAATTTGGCAGCGCAGTGATGGAATGTTTGTGTCTCAAGGCAAGTATGCCCAGGATATACTGGAGAAGTTCAACATGCATGGCTGCAAGCCTATCGACACTCCTCTTCCTGGTGGATGGAGGAAAGAGGATGCTACATCGGCAAAGGTAGTGGATGCCACTATTTATCGATAGTTGGTGGGGTCGCTTATGTATCTGGTCAATACATGAACCGACATATGCTATGTTGTTAACCATCTTTCACAAGCTATAGTTAAGCCTACCAAGCTCTTTTGGAAGGAAGGCAAGCGTGTATTGAGATATCTCAGAGGCACATCGGGATATGGATTATGGTATAGACAGTCGGATGAGGTGAAGCTGTGTGGCTTCATGGATGCAGATTGGGCAAGGAGCCCAACGGACAGAAAAAGCACATCTGGAGGGATTTTCAGTATCGGGTCGACAAAATTTTATTGGTACAACAGGAAGAAGAGATCCATGGCACTCAGTTCAATAGAGGTAGAGTATATGGCAGCGAGTTTGGCTGCATGCGAGGCTATATGGATGAGGAAGATCCTAGTCGGGTTGTTCAGTTCACACTTAGATCCTACTGTGATATATTTTGATAATCAGAGTTGCATCAAACTCTCGGTTAATTGAGTATTTCATGATAGATATAAACACATTGAAATCCGGTATCATCATATCAGAGATTGTGTGCAGTGGAAGATCATGTTACTTTCATACATTCCCACGGAGGATCAAGATGTTGATATCTTGACGAAACTGCTCACCAGGAGAAAATTCGAATACCACAGGGGAAGGATAGGGGTGGCAGATAATCCCTATCTTGTTGAGAAGGAGTGTTTAGATTGCAACAAGATTATGAGCTTAGTGGAAATAAGTCGCCTTCACTAGGTGGGCCCGCTGGCTATTTTTGGCACAAGTCTATTTTTAGACTATGTCTATTTTTAGACATGTCGATCATATTCTATGAGTTGCAGGATGCTATTTGTGGATGGTTGGTCAAGTTGGAAAAATATATGGACTTCTATTTTTAGACATACTGGGCAGAATCTATTTTTAGATTGCCAGTCTAAAAATAGATATGTCGAATATTATTAGCTCTTAATAATATTTGGACTCTAAACATTATCTTATTCTCTTGGAGCACTTCAGTTAAGTGCACAGATGTGGCACAGGAGCTGACAGAAGGAATTACGCTATTCCGGAGGGTTAAGTGGAGCTATTGCATGGATACTTCAGTTAGAACTCATGTGACATAGTTTGGTGGAGTTATTGAGGTAGTTGATGGAATTGTGTTCAGTTTTTAACTAATCTAAACATAGTTGAGCTAGTTGTATCTAGTCTAACTGATTGATACACTAGTGAGAGTGGTGTGAATTAATTATTAATTAATTCACTAATTATTAACTCATTAATAAACTAAAGAATACATCAGTTAACTACAGTGCATGGACAGTTTCAGTGGAGACCAGTGAAGAGGTAGGTGAAAGAGCAGTGTGACTATCAGTTGTGACTATACTGTTGCATGATTTCCAACAACCAGTGATTGGAGATTCCAATGAGGATTGCGTGAGCAAGGCTGGACCAATCCGAATTCATTCAGATTCATTCTTCAGCAGTGATTGCGCAGTAGAAGCAGGCTATCGGGTGGCAGAGATTGGAGCATGTGATTTGCTAGATTGAGCTTGATTAGTGTGTAGAAATTGGAGATTTTACTGAGAGTTTTGTGAGGAGATTTGTGTAATGATTGCTACATGATCTCTATGACATATAATATACATATATTTTGGGGTTTTCAGTTTTAATCTTTCCCATAAAATATTGTGTTCATATGTGTGATTGTTTATGGTTTCAATGTGCGCATGCGATTGTTTTTATTTCCGCAATTAATGATCAATGGTAGAAGAGATTTTGTATTGTGCATGAAGTTAAAATAGTGTGTGATCAGGAGAATCTTGGTGTATAACATATCATTTATCAAATTTCTACACACCTTACTCAAGAGATTTGATCTAGGCATTTGATAGTGTAAAACTAGCCAAATACCCATCAACACTAATAGAAAAATGTTTAGCTAACCATTATTTTCCATTCGAAAATACTCAAGAGATATTTTTACACTTTAGTGAATACATGTTAAAAATAATTATAACCAACTTAATCACAAATTAATTATAAATATATGGCTATATGTTATGATGCTTTGACATAAAATTGCATGTTTAAAAATATCTTCAATGAAAAGAATGTTTAAAAATGTAATTATAATATTATACACTTAAAATAAAGGTCAAAAACTTCTAGAAAACTTATTTAAACATTATAAATTTTAAAAATATCTTAAAATATGAATTATTCTATCTTTTCATTTTCTTATTTTACAAAAACATAATTGTTTTCTTATTTTTCAAGAAAAATAAAAAAATTCTCTTCAAATTGACAATTTCATAAATTTTTAAAAATATAAATAGTAAGGACTATTCAATATCTAAACCCATATCAAAGTGATCGAGGGAAAAATAAAAATGATGGAGGGAAAAAGAAAAGAAAATCTTAAAAAATGAAAGATAAATGGTATATTTCCATACACCATTTCCAAATTCCTTTTTCTCTCACCCCCACATAATTTGATTATTGGAACCCAACATCAAGTCCTAAAGAAAGAAAACAGAGAGAGGGGAGCACATTTTACATGTCAATGTAAATATGTGGCATCAAAATTCCACACTTTCCAGGGGCTTTGGAGCCATTTCATCTTTGTCTTTGGTTTTTGAACTCAAATGAGATTGAATTTGCTGAGGTTTTGAGGGTTTTTATCCACAGTTATACAATAGAATGATGGATTGGTGAATCTGTTCTTGTGGCTTCATGAAGCTTTGGTACAACAGGGTTTGAAATGTTTGGCCCGACTTCTGGAAGAGGTTTTGAATCAAATTACGCAATGAAAAACCACCTACATAATTAATTTCTGCAATGGAAGAGTATGTTATATATGCCCCAAGAGCATCATCAATCCGTAGGGAGTTGGTATGAACATATAACTTAAGAGACTATATATTTTATTGAAGACATCAAAGTTTCTTGTTATTTCCAAAGATCTAGTGAACTTTTCTAATAATTATTCCTTTTTAAAGAAATATTCATTAATGTTTTTTTGTTTCTCGAATATAAGACATATTATGCTCCAAAGGTTTTATCTATGGAGTACAAGAAAAAATCATAACCCCAGGATGATGCACCGCTGGTTTCTTCCTTAGTCCCATTTGACCTCTCATTTTCTCCTTAACAACTACTATCAAGGATCCTTCTACACATATTAGTTTCGTGGAAACCTTGAGACCCACAATACAATGAATATTATTATTATCTAAATCCCTAGTACATAGAAAATATAGTTGCAATGAAGCCAACAAATTTCATGTCTACTACCCCACATAGATAATGTGCAATATCCCAAAATAGGGTAAATCTACAACAATAAGAATATCTGAAGATATTCTTAAGTTGGAGCTTCAGAAAATCATGAGCATGGAAATGTAAATCAGCTCATAAGATGTAAAAGAACATCTCACCAGAATATGAATGAACATCAGCAAGAATATGGCCTATACACTCCTTCCAAAGTGGGGAAATGCAGCAATATAGGGAATAAAATGACCGTATTCAGAAAATAACGTTATATATGTTAGAAATGGGAATTGGATCCCTTATAACATACCATATAAAACTCACATGCATAATTGGAGCAGAAACAAATACCTCTAGCGAATATAAACAGATCTCCTAAAACCAATATGACTCAATTAAGCCCAAACCCCATAGCTTAATTCATGCAAGAAGGACTGAAGCATGTACAACATTATTTTATTAAGGGTTTATGCAGAAAATAATGAAAAATAATAGATCTGGAGTCTACAAGCATCCAATGGCTGATAAAATGGAGATTTCTCCCTCTTTATACACAATAATAATAACCTGGCAAGGGTTTCAAGAAAGTACAAGGTGTAAAAGAGCAGATATATAGATATAGATCTGGAAAACATAGTTAGACTAAAAATCTGTATAAATATCACTGAAATATACAAATAAAAAAAGAAGAATGTTATACAAGCCTTCCGGGAGAAGGGTTGGCCATTCCTCCAAGAAACTAGCTCAGGATCAAGGGTCTCGACCCTGCTACTGCAACATTGGGAAAAATAACGCAGTTCCTACAAATTACTGTGTAGTAGATGACGCAGAAAGCTCTGGTCACATGCCAAGGTGTACAATATGCTCTGAAATCTCCTATACAGATCATGCAAAGCAAGGGGAGCTCCCTCCTCTGAAAGATAAGCTCAGGAGTTGGTGTTGTAAGTCTCCCACTACAACACCCTACAACACAATGTTCCCTACTAAAAAAATAAAGTTGTAGCTAAAGGAGGATTCTTGACCTCAAGCCTGGATGTGGGAAAATGAAGAAAAATTCTCCTCCAAGAGGCCTCTCAAGGAAGGAGAAGAAATCACTAAGCAGGAATGCCTGGTGCTAAACAACACTATATACTCAACTCAACAGCTGAAGAATGCTAAATAGTCTAAGCAGACCAAAATCAATAATCCATAAGCTAACCCCAAATGTCTGCTATCTTCCTTATTATAAATTTTGTGAGCCTCCTCAACTTGGGTCCCACCCATTAGGGTTTCCAACACCACATGGTCACTTTCACTCCAAAATTGCATTGTAGCTCCATCAAGGCTACTCCTCCATACTGCGTTGTTGACTTAGTCAAATTGACTAAATCAACATGATTATCTTCCTGTTCATACATGGAAAGTGAAAAATGTAGCCACTAAAATGTCCCCTTCTCGTATCAAGAGGGTTTTTATGCTAATACAAGATAATTATGGGTCTTTTTCCCCATTTATTCATCTAATAGGTGCAAAGGTCAAAATTTAATATTCTTATTAGCTGCATGCTAATTTTAGGAATATTACAGTCCTCCCCTCCCAAATGTTGCTTATCCTCAAGCAACTGCAAGAATAGAATTGGAAAGTCTCCTTCCTTCCTCCTATAACATCCTCACATGATGTGCTCTCCCAGAGAATAACATGTTGTCTCAACAATGAAACTCCATAGTGCCTCTCCCATGCATACAAATTAGCATTTTGTGTACATCCCAAATGGCTATCATCATTCAAAATTAAAATAATCAAGGAGACAACTATGTGCTGTCTAGAGGTCCTCTCAAGGCATGGAGTTTGAAATGCATGGGAAACCTTCATTCCCAAGTGAAACCTCCACCCCCAAGCTATCATCCATATAAAATGAGTCACCCTCCAACATGGCAACTCATGCACAATCCCCTCGACCTTTGGCTCCTAAAGTGTAGGTGGGCTGAATATATGAACATGGTAGGCAAGAGGGCCTATACCATGGTGTCCACCTCTCCACTTATCATAAGTGTAGAGGGCATGCTGATCTTGGGTTGCAACATGGTTTCCCTCAAGTGGCATGTAGAAGATTGAATCTCCAAGGATCCTCTCTCCAATGTCATGAGCCATGCTAACCCAAACCATCCCATACATGCTGAATGGCACCCCGTCACCATATGGAATCCAAATCAGAAAATTTTTGAAGGTTATGTGCAAGTTTGGATTGTACAAATGGTTCTCCAAGTGAATACCATGTAGTCCCCCCAACTACTATTTGAGAATATCATGTGGCAAGTAGTTCTTCAATAAGTTACAAGTTGTGCATGTTTTCCCCTCCACCATGGGGTAGTAAGCAGCAATTTATATCAGTTTTAAATAATCAAAATAATAATACACTTTCCCAAAGTCGTGTATATATGGGATACTAGCATTACAAATATTGGCCCTAAAGTGACCATGAAACCCAAAAATACTCTTGCTCTCTTGTGGAGCAATGCACTGTTCATATATGGTGAGAGGATACAAATACTCAATGGAGTAATCAACAAGTACATAAATGTATTTCTTACCATGCATGGTGAGTAAGCTGAGAGTGAGGTCCATAAATGAGCCCTCCCATGAGAACCTCCTCATAAAAATATGTAGAATGAGAGGATGCATACTCCCAAGTGACAACACTGTAGGCCTTAGTGACAAGGCTCTTGTCACTCCATAACTCCTCACTTTGACATTCCATATTCCAATGCCATCCATCCACCACATACCTCCTGACAAAGGGTATGACCCAAGATAGCCAAACTCTCTCAAGAGCAGCCAATGCAGCCTTGCTTCTTACTGCCATGTGTCATAGATTTGCAAGTGGCTCACCAACCTCTTGCTCTCCATCCAGCTCCATTCATCCAAATGTGGATGTATACATTCATTCTCCCCCTTGGTATCTTCCCAATGAAGAATACCAATCTCCCAAAGTAGATATTCCTCCTTACACCTCATGGGAAGTTGAGATGTAACCCCTTGGAGATCTCCTAGAGAAGACCTCTCATCAATAATACTCTTGAATCCAAAATAATCCAAGTGTGCTGAAGGTAAAACAACATCTAAAGTGGCACAACACTCATTATGCCCTCCAAAATCTTGCACCCTAACTCCTCATGCTACATGCAACTCAATAATGGTTTAATGGAATGAATGTTCATCCCTCCTTTGATCAAAACAAAGTTGCACAGTGTTGTGCAAGCTTGTTTCTCCATATCAGCAATGTGTTTTGATCCTTGACCATGTGGAGAAAAATTTCCAAGATTTCCCATAAGGTTTCTTGAAAGGATAAAAAATGTAAATCCATGCATACCTTGGTGAGTCCTGGGAACATCTTGTATGGCTACAAGAGTTCCTCCCTCCAGTGTGTTGGCTGATCCAACTACTGATGCATATGGCTGCCCCTTAATGATTTTGACAGCGCTGGTGCAAGGCCCCTCAAGTGGTGAAGAGGACTCCTCCTTCTCTGATCTTCTACTGTCAAATTTTTTGATTACCCAGTGAGTGAAATCTACAAAATTGGACACCCTTGTATGACTCATATGGCTGAACCACCAGGTGCTTGCCTTTCCCTCCAAGTGCAACACTCAGATCTCCACAACCTCCATTTCTACTACTGGGTGTAGTAGAAAAATTCCTCTAGCTTCATCACCCAAGACTCTGTTGAACACAAGGGTTATCCATCGAAGGTAGAAAATAGGAACCTATTGCCCCTTATCATCCTATTGCTGTATGGCCTCCTTCCTTCTCTTAGTTGGATAAACTGAGGAAGATCTAGGGTCTCTTTCAAAGCCCTAGGTTGGCACTTGTACTCTACCAAATATCCACTCATGATCTCATATTCTAAGTGGTCTTCTTGCCCTTCACTCCCTCTATGAGAATAGGAAGTGCATGGATCTTATTCTTTCTCTTGAAACCTTCTAGAGGTCTTGCTGCAACTTTCTCCTCCTTGAAACCGTTTCAGAGTGCATCTCTCTTCTTTCTTCTTAGATCTAAAAATTGATGAAATTAATATCATCCTCTCCATCATTCTGATATCCTATTCTTCTTATATTCTGTATTGGATTTTAAATCCATAGGCTGAGCTAAGACGACAACTTTGATACCACTGTAATATCCCAAAATAGGGAAAATTTACAACAATAAGAATATCTGAAGATATTCTTAAGTTGGAGCTTTAGAAAATCATGAGCATGGAAATGTAAATCAGCTCATAATATCTAAAAGAAAATCTCACCAGCAGATGAATGAACAGTAGTAAGAATATGGCCTATACACTCCTTCCAAAGTGGTGAAATGAAGCAATATAGGGCATAAAACGACTGTCTTCAGAAAATAACGCTATATATGTGAGAAATGGGACTTGGATCCCTTAGAAAATACCATATACAACTCACACACAAAATTGGAGTAGAAACAAATCCCTCTAGCCAATATAAACAAATCTCCTAAAGCAATATGACTCAAATAAACCCAAACCCCATAGCTTAACTCATGCAAGAAGGAATGAAGCATGTAAAAAATTATTTTATTAATGGTTTATTTACAAAATAATGATAAATAACAGATATGGATTCTAGAAGCATCCAATGGCTTAGAAAATGGATATTTCTCCCTATTTATACACAATACAAATAACCCGACAAGGGTTTCAAGAAAGTACAAGGTGTAAGAGAGCAGATCTGCAGATCTAGATCTAGAAAATGTAGTTAGACTACATCTCTAAATAAATATGGCTGAAATATACAAATAATAGAAGAATAATTCTATACAAGCCTTCCGAGAGAAGGGTCGGCCCTTCCTCCAAGAAACTAGCTCAGGATCAAGGGTCTCGACCCTACTACTACAACACTGGGAAAAATAATGCAGTTCCTACAAATGAATGCGCAGTATATGATGAAGAAAGCTCTGGCCACATGCCAAGATGTAAAATATGCTGTGAAATATCCTGCACAGATCTTGCAAAGCAAGGGGAGCTACCTCCTCTGAAAGATAAGCTCAGGAGTTGGTGTTGTAAGTCTCCCACTCCAACACCTTGCAACACAACGTTCCTCGCTACAGGAATATTGTTGTAGCTAAAGGAGGATGCTTGGCCTCAAGCCTGGATGTGTGAAAATGAAGAACAATGCTCCTCTAAGAGGCCTCTCAAGGAAGGAGAAGGAATCCCTAAGTAGGAATGTCTGGTGCTAAACAACTCTGCATACTCAACTCAATAGCTGAAGAATGATCAATAGTCTAAGCAGACCAAAATCAATAATCCATAAGATAACCCCAAATGTTTGCTATCTTCATCCTTATAAATTTTGTGAGCCTCCTCACCTTGGGTCCCACCCATTAGGGTTTCCAACACCACATGGTCACTTTCCCTCCAAAACTGCGTTGTAGCTCCATCAAGGCTATTCCTCCATACCGCGTTGTTAATTTAGTCAACTTGACTGAGTCAACATGATTTTCTTCCTGTTCATACATGGAAAGTGTAAAATCTAGCCACTAAAATGACCCCTTTTCATAACGAAGAGGGTTTTTATGCTAATACAAGATAAGTATGGATATTTTTCCCCATTTATTCATCTATTAGGTGCAAAGGTAAAAAATTTAATATTCCTATTAGCTGCATGCTAATTTTAGGAATATTACATAATGGTAAGAAAAAATATCTTAGTATTTACACTTATTTCGTAGAGTATAACAACAAGTACACATACATTAAAAATATAAAACAATAAAAATACAAAACCAATAAATCCAATACAGAGATTGTGATTTGCAGAAACTAAGGTACAAACCTATATTAACAATTGCACTATCCTTGTGGCTTTTCTCATGGCCAAGTGGTGTCAAAGATTCCTTCTCTAGAATTACCATGCCTATAATCCCACCCTTCATCATAGTCTTACAAGTATGCACTCAACCACCATCTGTAATTGTAGCACAGATACCAGCCCCAATATATACCTCGCTCAACTCATCACCATGTGGAACGCAAGGACCATGTCCATACAATGGGATAGCTGTAAAATAATATACTCCAAGCATAGGATTTGGTACAACATGAGTCCACTGACAAACATCTCCATCACTAGTTAAAGCAAAGAAGTCTTCTGGTGGGAGTGAAAATATTAAAATATTATAAGAATCATAGATTAGAGGTTTCTTTGTTGTATATTTTGAGATGCAACACTCGGAATATCCACAATATTCATTTTTAGTCGACATTTCAAGTCTAAATCAAGACTTATCATCAGGAAAAACCTGCTGAGAAAAGAAGAGATTAGGGAAATAAATAAAGGAAAGGAGGAGATAAGAGAGCCGACTGGTTCTCACATTTTTTATTTTTATTAGTTTATTATTTATTTTAGCTTATCAATTTTTTATTTCTAATTTTAATTAGGACAAATTATATATTATTTTTTTTCTTGAAATTTTTAAAAAATCTCCCTCAACATAAATGAGTATCCATCCTTTCTCTAGAAACAGTCTGCAAAAATCCACAATTGTATTTCTAAAATGTATTTTTTTTCTTCACACATGTATGTGGACATGAACACACAATAGAATGAGAAAGAGTGGATTTATTAATTCATTAGATGATGTGATGTCTCATTAAGTCATTACATAGTAGGAGAAAATGACTAAATTGGATATCTTCCACATATCAAACTAATAGAAACCACATTTAATACTATATTAAATGCCTCATAATTGCAACTTCTATTTCATAGCTTAGGGAGGTCAATTTCACAAATTTTCTAGGTGGTGACTAGTTAAAAATTTTATGGTAGCTGTCAATGCTCTTCGTTATCCTCTGATATAGGTTGGATTCTGTTTTGGCGACTTAATCACTTTGATTCAGAGGCTCTACCATGAACATAAGCTATACCTTTTGAAATCTCTATTGGAAGCTACCCAATCACTCACATCATCTCTGACTTGATTATTTGGTTATTCAGCAGATAATATCTACCCATGTGATGAAAGGCTTCATAAAATGAAAACCTACAATGTTCTTACAATTAGTCTCACTCCATGAGTCAAGAAACTACTTTGATATTATCAATTCTATGATTCTTTGGCCTTCTTTCTGCAATATTTTTGTGTGTTTTTCCTTATGCTATGAATTCCCATGGTTCACACAGTTTTATTGCATACATATACGCAGTCCCTTTGACTCACTCTAGTATGGCTTGCCTTTGCTATCTTTTGTGCATTTTGAGCTGTTATATTTGCCCCTCAGTGCCTTCACTAGGCATAGCATTCCCTTGGCTCCACCTACTTCATTGCTTCTGCCCAAAAATTATTTGATACCATGTTATTTTTACACACACATTTGTGGAAAGGAATACACATTTTAAATGAGAAAATGTGGGTTCATTCCTTCATTATATGCAATGTGTCACTATATAGTAGAAGAGGAGTAAATTGTAATTCACAAATACCCAGGTAATAACCACTACATTAATTACTATATTAAATGCCTCATTATTACATTCCTTCATTACTGATACTTTATTATATGTCTAAGTTCTAATTCACTGAAGTTCTAAATATGACCATTATTTCTAACAAAAGGATCCATTTGTTTTGAAGACAATTGAAAATTTTAAAAGTTTGGTACGGTTTTTGTGGATAGAGGACTTACTGGGCCAAAATTTCATATTAAGTGCAGCAACCTATTTCCTTCTAATTTTTCTTGGAGTGCACTAAAAATGTTTCCTAATATCTTAGAAAAATGGTGCAAAAGCTTTAAATTGATGTTTTATTACTAGTATTACATGAGAAATTCATTTTGATTCTAGTGTACCTTTGTTTTGTATGTGTAAATCTGGGCGAGTTGTTTTCTTATATTCTCTGGTACATACATTGTTTTCATTTTCTTTTTGTGCACCCGATAGCTTTAGTTATTTCATTTTCTTATATTAAACCTTATGCTCAACATTTTATGGATGGGAAATGGAAAATTCAAATCGATAGGCATATTTGTGTTGCAGAGAACCATGGAATTTGACACTCCTAAATTGCTAGAACAATTTCCATCTTTGCATTAATATTTTTATTGTCTAATGGGGTGTTAGGTATTACATAGGAGCCACCATTTCTAAATGAACAATAACTCTTATTTTGTAGTTTGGCTACTTATTATATGTTCTTTATATTTTTTGAATTATATGTCATTTCAGTGTGATTTTGGATTGAAAGCACTACATAATGTAGTGCATGGGTGAGCTCATGTAATTATCTAATTATGTGTATTCGGAAAGGGAAACTGTATCCAATCATGTGATACAATATGCAATCACAACGGTTTGTAGAATCTTCACCCTTTGGTGGTTCAAATTTCTTTATTGTCTCGCATGAAGAAAGAGGTTTCACTTGCTAGAGTTGATGTTGTACTTTATGATGGGGATACTTATTTGTATTTTGTACAATGTTGCGGGTTTCAAGGGAGAGAATTAGAATTTATACTTGAATTAATGATGCCACCATCAACCTTGTTGACAAGGTAGAGAATGTTATGGTTTGGTATGTTCAATTAACATCTTAATCATCTCTAATCTGTAGCTACTGATGATTGCAACTATTTACATGTAGTTCTTTGAAATGAAATTCCATGATGCTATTAAGGCTCTTGATATCTATAGGGGAGTTGGTAAATAGGAATATTTGGAAATATAATGTTCCAAAATTGTTTTAATTGATGTCTTCATTTTCAAACCCTCTCAAAATAGTGGATATACCTGTAGTTTTTTGTTTTTTAAGAATGATTGTGATCCAACATTACTTTTTTCCCAAAAAAAAATACTTCAGTGGCATTCCCTCTGAATATGTTTGAAGTTTTTATCATTATTTAATTCCTCTCATTTTTCATATATATACTTTCTTATTCATTTCCAAATTTTTTGTTTACGAAAACAAATTTTCTGGCAGCATTTCTCTGAGTAGCATTTGTGTCAATTTTGAAATGATTTGTTCCACTTATATGCTAGGCTGAAAAATTATCAGATTTTTATGAATTTTGCAAAGGTCTTGACCTTGGACGTGGTTTTAAATTTCCTACAATTGAACAAGTAAAGATGATTTGTGAACTTTGTCATCATATTCGGGCCATTTTTTTGTGTAATGTTATTTTGTTGGGCATTAAATACATATGTTGTTATACTTTGTTTGTTGTGAATCAAATTAGTAAATGAAAAATCACCCACATCATTCATTTCTGCAATGGAAGAGTATGTTATAGATGCCCCAAGAGCATCATCAATACTTAGGGAGTCTATACAAACATCTACCTTAAGAGAACATATAGTTTATTGAAGACATTGAAGTTGCATTTTGTTTTTTATTTCCAAAGCTTTAGGGAATTTTTCTAATAATTATTCCTTTTTAAAGAAATATTCCTTAATATATGTTGGCTCTTGCATAGAAGACTGATTCTGCTCCAAATTTTTTATCTCTCGAGTACAAAAAAAATAAGAACCCCAGGATGATGCACCAACAGTTTCTTCCTTCATCCCATTCAGCCTCTATTTTTCTTCTTGACAACTACCATCAAGGATCCTCATGCACATATTACTTTTGTGGCCACCCTAAAACCTGCAATAGAGTGAATATTCTTGCTATCTAAACCCCTAGTACATAGAAAACACAACTGCAGTGAAGCCAACATCTTTAATGTCTACTACCCCACAAAGATAATGGTAAGAAAAAAACCTCTTAGTATTTACACTTCTTTTAGAGGTTATAACAACAAGTATACAAACTTTAGAAA
The DNA here is from genome assembly GCA_034641835.2 of Pinus albicaulis. NCBI lineage: Eukaryota > Viridiplantae > Streptophyta > Pinopsida > Pinales > Pinaceae > Pinus > Pinus albicaulis. The sequence goes on along the minus strand of CM076580.1, from coordinate 473,595,394 downwards.
TATAAACCAATAAAAATAAAAAACTAATAAATCTAATATAGAGATTGTGCTTTGTAGAAACCAAGGTACAAACATAGATTAACAATCTTCGTATCCATGTGGCTTTCCTAATGGCCAAGTTGTGTCATATCTTCCTTCTCTGGAACTACCATGCCTATAATCCCACCCTTCATCGTAGTCCTACAAGTATGCACTCAACCACCATCTATAATTCCAGCACACATACCAGCCCCAATATATACCTGCCTCAACTTATCACCATGTAGAACGCAAGGACCATGTCCATACAATGGGGTAGCTGGAATATTATATACTCAGGATTTGGTACAACATAAGTCCACTGATTAACATCTCCATCACTAGTTAAAGTAATAGAGTCTTTCGGTGTGAGTGAAAATATTAAAATATTATAAGAATAAATTTACTCAACATAACTGGGTATCCATCCTTTTTGTAGAAAAAGTATGCAAATATCCACATTTGCATACCTAAATTTTTTTTTTTTGCAAACATGTATGTGGACACGAATAAACAGTAGAATGAGAAAGAGTGGATTCATTAATTCATTACATTATGCGATGTATCATTGAGTCATTACATAGTAGGAGAAGAGGTGTCCATTACATATCTCCAAAATACCTAACTAATAGAAACCACATTTAATACTATATTAAATGCCTCATAAGTACATTTGACAGCTTTTGAAGCTTAATTTCACAAATTTTCTAAGTGGTGACTAGTTAAAATTTGTATGACAGATATCAATACTCTTCGTTATCCTCTACTAAATGTTGGCTTAATTAATTTGATTTAGCGGCTCTACCATGAACATAAGACGTACCTTTTGACAACTATGTTGGTAGCTACCCACTCACTCATGACATATCTGACTTGATTCTTTGGTTATTCAACAGATAATATCTACCCATTTGATGACATATCATACACTTAGTGTCACTCCATGAGTCAAGAAATAGATTTGATATCATCAATTATATGATTCTTTTTCCTGCCTTCTGTCATATTTTTATGGGTTTTTCCTTATGCTATGAATTCCCACAGTTCTCATAGTTTTATTTCATACATATACACAGTCCCTTTGATTCACTCCAGGATGGCTTTCCTTTGTTATATTTTGTCCAATTTGAGCTTTTATATATGCCCCTCGATGCCTTTACTAGGCATAGCATTCCCTTGGCTCCTTCACCAACATCATTTCTTCTCCCCAACAATTCTGTGATACCATGTTATTTTTACACACACATGTGTGGACAGGAATGAGAATTTTGAATGACAAAATGTGGGTTCATTTTTTCATTAGATACAATGTGTCACTACGTAGTAGGAGAGGAGTACACTACAATTCCCAAATAACCAAGTAATAATCACTACATTAATTACTATATTAAATCCCTCATTATTACATTCCTTTATTAGTTAGACTTTATTATATTTCTAAGTTCTAATGTACCTAAGTTCTAAATATGAACTTTATTCCAAAAAAAGGATCCATTTATTTTGAAGACAATTGAAAACTTTATAGGTTTGATATGGTTTTTGTGGACAGAGGACTTAGTGGGTCAAACTTTCCTATTAAGTCAAGTGATCTATTTCCTTCTCATTTATCTTGGTGTGCACTAAAAATGTTTCTTAATATCTTAGAAAAATGGTACAAATGCTTCAAATTGATCCTTTCTTACTATTATTACACAGAAAAGTCATTTTGATTCTAGTGTACCTTTGTTTTGTATGTGTAAATCTAGGTGAATTGTTTTCTTAGATTAGCTAGGTTATATTATATAGTACATACATTGTTTGCATTTTCTTTTTGGGCACCTGGTAGCTATATTTATTTCCTTTTATTATATTAAGTCCTATGCTTAACATGTTATGGACGAAAATGGAAAATTCCAATCGATAGACTTATTTGTGTTACAGAGAACCAGGGAACTGGACACTCCTGAATTGCTAGAAAAATTGCCAGATTTGCAACAATATCTTTATTGTCTAATGGGGTGTCAGGTATTACTTAGGAGCCACCACTGTTAAATGAAAAGTAACTCTAATTTTGTAGGTTGGCTACTTATTACATGTTCTTTATACTTTTTGAGTTATATGTCATTTTAGTGTGATTTTGGGTTGAAAGAACTACATATTGTTGTGTATGGGTGAGCTCATGTAATTATCTAGATATGTGCAGTTGGAAGCATAATCTATATCCAATAATGTCATACATTATTCACTCACTATGGTTTATATATTCTTCACTATTTCGTGGTTAAAATTCCTTTGTTGTCTTGCACGAAGAAAGAAGTTTCACTTGCTAAAATTGATGTTGTACTTTATGATGGTGATACTTATTTATCTTCTGTGAAATGTTGCAGGTTTCAAGGGAGAGAATTAAAATTTATACTACAATTAATGATTCCACCATCAACCTTGTCGAAAAGGTAAAGAATTTTATGGTTTAGTATGTTTAGTTGGCATCTTAATCACCCCTGATCTATGGGTATTGATGATTGCAACTGTTTACCTACAACTCTTTGAAATGCAACTCCATGATGCTATTAAGGCTCTTAATATATATAGGTGAGATGGTGAATAGGATAGCTGAAAATATATTATTCCAAAAGTGTTGTAATTGATGTGTTCAGTTTCAAACCTTGTCAAAACATTTCATATACCTATACTTTTTTGTTTTTCTAAGGATGATTGTTATCCAACATTACTTTTTTCCAAAACAAATTTCTTCAGTGGCATTCCCTCTAAACATGTTTGAAGTTTTTATCATTATTTACTTCCTCTCATGATGCATATACATAATTTCCTATTCATTTCTAAATGTTTAGTTTACAGAAACAAATTTTCTGGCAGCATTTCTTTGAGTAGCATTTTGTGTCACTTTTGAAATTATTTGTTCCACTTGTATGGTAGGCTGAAATATTATCAGATTTTTATGAAGTTTTCAAAGGTATTGTCCTTGGACGTGGTTTTAAATTTCCTACACTTGAACAGGAAAGATAATTTGTGAACTTTATCATCATATTTAGTGCCATTTTCTAGTGTAAGTTGTGTTGTTGCGCATCACATACATGCATTGTTATACTTACTAAGTTTGTTGTGAATAAAATTACTGAATGAAAAACCACCCACATCATTCATTTCTGAAATTGAAGAGTATGTTAGAGATTCCACAATACCATCATCAGTCCATAGGGAGTCAGTATGAGCATCTGCCTTAACAGACTATAGAGTTTATTGAAGACATCAAAGTTGCATTTTATTCGTTATTTCCAAAGCTTTAGTGAAATTTTCTAATAATTATTCCTTTTTAAAGAAATATTCATTAATATGTTTTTGTTTCTCGAATAGAAGACTGAGTCTACTCCAAAGTTTTTATCTCTGGAGTACAAGAAAAAAAACCCTGGTATGATGCACCACTAGTTTCTTCCTTTGTCCCATTCGACCTCTGGTTTTCTTCTTGAAAACTACTATCAAGGATCCTACTACACATATTACTTTCTTGGCAGTCCTAAAACCTACAACAGAATAAATATTATTGTTATCTAAACCCATAGTACATATAAAACACAGTTCTAGTGAAGCCAACATATTTGTTTTCTACTACACCACAAAGATAATGGTAAGCAAAAAAATCTTAGTATTTACACTTCCTTCAGAGATTATAACAAAAAGTATACAGGCATAAAAAATATAAACCAATAAAAATACAAAACAAATAAATCTAATACAGAGATTATCCTTTGCGAAAACCAAGGTACAATCCTAGATTAACAATCGTAGTATCCTTGTGGCTTTCCTCATGGCCAACTACCATGCCTATACCACACCCTTCATCGTATTCCTCCAAGTATGCACTTGGCCACCATCTGTAATTCCAACACACATACCAACCGCAATGGATACCTGCCTCAAATTATCAGCATGTGGAATGCAAGGACCATGTCCATATAATGGGGTAGTTGGCACATTATATACTCTAGGTGCAGGATTTGGTACATCATGAGTCCACTGATGAACATCTCCATCACTAGTTAAAGCAATTAAGTCTTCTCGTGGGAGTGAAAATATTAAAATATTATATGAATCATTGCACTCAACATAAATGAGTATCCATCCTTTCTTTAGAAACAGTCTGCACAAATCCATACTTGCATTTCTAAAATATATATTTTTTGCAGACATGTATGTGGACATGAATACACAATAAAATGAGAAAGAGTTGATTCATTATTTCATTAGATGATGCGATGTCTAATTGAGTCATTACATAGTAGGAGAAGCGGAGTACATTGCAACATCTTGACTTGCAATTTATCTAGTGGGAACAATGAAAAGAACAAGAATAGGTTGTCTTTATGATCTTGGAGGACTGGTGACCATCACAATAGCAGGAAACATAAATTCTACTATCACTATCTTCCTTTGTGATTTTCAACTGAACCATCCTCTGTTCACTTTTCCTTGAAGACCCATTTAACCATTTTCACTTTTTCCTTTAGGAGAATCCTCAAGTTCCAGTGTTTCATTTCTCTATATGGAATCACATTCCACCTCTGTTACTTTGTCCCATTCTTCTTTCCATGTGAATTGAACCACATTCCACCAGAATTGTGGTGAATTGGTGATCAAAGCCATATATAAGTATTGTAAAGCTGACTCATTAGGAGAATTTTGAAGTCTATAATAGGCCTCTTAAGGAAATAATAAAATAATAGCTAAACGAATAAAATAATATTTATGAATTTACAATTCACTTTTTGCACCAAAATCCATATAACCATCGTTAAATTCAATTGAAAAGTTGTACCAAAACAAAATTAATAATTTTTTTTTTGATCTGACTATAAATAAAAATGAGATTTTCAACAAAAATTCATTATCATTGAACTAATTCATTTGTCCTTTGTACTTAAATAACTTCAAATAAGTTATAAATATAAATTCAAAATTATTAGTTGTATAACATATTATTAATTAAAATTTATATTATTTAAGTTAAAAAATTAAATTATATAACAACATGTAATTTATATACTATATAAAATCAAATAATATAATAAAATAAATGTAATATATCATTTTATGTCTTAATTTTATATTACATATTGAATTGATTTGATTTATAAAAGAAGAAGAAATAATATATAATATAAAAAGGAATATGATATATATTCTATTACATTTAGATTATGTTTCATAATATTATATATAATAATATATAATATAAATATAATCATAATGAAATGAATTGAATTGTATTTAAAAAAAAATTGAAATTGATTTAATTTATATTTATGAGTAGGTAATTATTTATATATGCACAGATGTTAACTTATAATTAATCTGCAATTGTAATATTAAATCAAATGAAATTAATATATAAATTTAAAATTAATATATGAAAATATACAAGGGTAAAAATGAGAAGTTGGGTTACACTTTTGTGAGAAATGCGCTCCAAAATTTCAATCTCCCACAAGTTTGGCCGAACTTTCCAAAAGTTCGGCCGAACTTTTGAAATTAAATCGGCCAAAATTTTTCTACTGTTAATCGAAATTATTCCATCATTTACGTTGGTGACAATGATAAGATGATTTTTGGCTAGAGGTAGAAAATTTGACATTAAAATTTCGGCCGACCATTTAATTCGGCTACTTTTAGAAAAGTTTAGCCGAACTTCATTTTTATAAATATAGCGGCTCGTAGGCCACAATAAGCTTTCGACCGATTTTTTCGTCTATTCGTTTGATTGGCAGTGACCATTGTAGAGCGTTAGGAGGATTTTTTTTCACTTGTTGATTGCTAGGAGGTGTATTTTTTGCTTTGTTGGGAGGTGCATTTTTCAGTTTGTCTGGCAGCATGTTTATGTTTTTTTATGATTTTTTTCTGCATAATTTCTAACCTGTGTTTTTTTGTAGTGTTTTTAGGTTTTAGCATCTGATCTGCTCTATGTTTGCTTGTAGCATCAGAGTGCTCATTCATCTTATTCATATGCAACTTATTCTTATGCATCTTGTTGCAAGTATGCATAAATTCTCTTCCTAGAAATCAATATGGCATTATATTTAAAATTTTCCAAATTTACTTACAATCTGAAACAAAATGTTGGTTTCTTTGGCTTTCCTACTAAAATATCCCTCAATGTGAACTATGATAAATGGATATATAACCAATGGGACTCATTATTTACCTATTTCAGTTTAAGAATTTATTGGATAATTTATTGGTTTGTTGTGTTTGTTTTTATTTAAGTGGATAAAAATCCATCCCAACATCGTTATTCAGCTTCAAAGATTTTATCTGAAGGTCCCAACCGATCAATGCTGATAGCCCCTCATAACTAATACCCAGGGGTTCACTAGAAGGGAGGTCAGTACTAATTGATAGCCAATTGTTGCTTGGAGTACATGGCCCTAAGTTCATTCACACTCATTGACAAACTTTAAGAGCCTTACACAAAATGATGCAGCATGGCTGCAATATTTAGAATATACACGTAGAACTATGGCTTGTATGGCCCATAAAAACGATGACCAATCACACCAGTTTGCACTTCGCATCTTTTATAACTTACCTCCTTGCATATTCACAACTTAACAACTTTCATAATATTGTGATTTTGCGATTTCACAATTCGTAACGAACTCAACATCGCTCGTCGCAAATTTTTGAGTTTAGCAATAACTGTGCCCTTTTATGCTATGCGATATGTGATATGAATTGCATCGCATTGCAAACTCCTTATATTACCACAACTTAAAACTTTACCGCACCCTAAATAAAATAGCTTACCATGCGATGTTTTAAACTTAAATACTAAAATCACCGATATGTGAAATCTCGCTAGGTGTGATTTTAAACTCCACCATTGATATCACCCATATCTAATGGTCCTCGCTTCTCCGTTACTCTTCCATTTTGCATCGCAATTCAAATAACTTAGTGTGTAAAGCCTTAACATTTAGCTCTAAAATCTGTGATGCGTGATTGTCGATGTACGAACCTTTAGAGTTTGCACAAATCAATGATTTCACCCGAACCTTTACACCGAAACCCTGTTGTGTCTTTGTTGTTCGCACTGTCAATCGACTTTCTTTGAAATATTTTCATGATAATGTCATATCTAACTCAACAGAGAAATAAAAATAGACAATTTAAACCAGACAACCAATTTAAACACAAAACACAAAACACTTGGAACTTATCAGAGATGCAAATACACAGAGCTGAGCCCTTTGATGGTTGGATTTTTACAATGACTTCTCTTCTCTATCCACTTCTCTGTCACACTTCTCACACACTTCTTTCACACTTATCCTATCTATTCTATCTATCACACCTCACACCTATTTACATTTATCTCTAACTGAAAGCAATTATTCTTGTCTTTTATTAGATTTTTGTTTGAACCACTCTAACAAAAAATTCTATCCTATCCTCATGACCTAATATATTTGGCTAAATCTCCTCACAGGGAGAACCAAGTTGCTATTTTTACTCCTATTTAATCTAGGAAATCCAACAAACTAACTTCTCACAATTAAAGCTAAATAAAATATTAATTATTGATCTTTTCACCTCCTGTTAGCCACAACGTGTGAACACACAATCACATTGCTAGCTAAATTCTAGATGCTCCTGCATCAGACTCCTGGGGAAGAAAATTTTGATCCTTCAATGTTTCAGGATCTACATTAAAATTATGTAACTCTGTTGTTGTCATCCAACTGGAATCTTCCACTGGTTATCCTTTCCATTTGACTAGATATTGATAATAGGTCAGTCCCCTAGTCTTCTTTACTGCTCTTTTATCCATAATGGCTTCTACTTCTTTATTTGTTGTCTTTGGCACCTGTTCCTTCCAATTCAAATTTTGGTCGCCGTCTTCTATAGTTTCTTCTTGTAGTTCTTCCTTCTTTCCTTTGTATGGGTACAAATATGCACATTAAAGACGCGTGATATCCCAACTCCTTGTAGAAAATTTGAATAACTGATATATTATTCACTGAGATTCTCCTGATCACACAATATTTTATCTTCATGCACAATACATAATCTCTTCTACCATTGATCATTACATGCGGAAATAAAATCAATTGCATGCACACATTAAAACCATAAACAACCACACATATGAACACAGTATTTCATGGGAAAGCTTAAAGCTGAAAACCACAACTATCTGTATATTATATGTCATACAAATCATGTAACAATCATTGTACAAAGCTCCTCACAAGATCTCAACACAACCTCCAATTGCTACACACTAATCAAGCTAGATCTAGCAAAACACATGCTCCAATCTCTGCCACCTAATAGCTAGCTTCTATTGCGTAATCAATGCTATAGGATGGCTCATTAAATAACATAAACCACCTGGCTTGTACTGTGCAATCCTCATGGGCTCCTCCAATCACTGGTTGTTGCAAATATGCAAAAGTATGGTCACAACTGATAGTCAACCTATTCTTTCACCTATTTCTGCACTGGTCTCCATTGAAACTGTCCATGCACTGAAGTTAACTGATGTATTCTTTAGTTTATTAATGAGTTTATAATTAGTGAATTAATTAATAATTAAATCACACCACTCTCACTAATTGTATCAATTCGTTAAACTAGATACAAATAGCTCAACTATGTTTAGATTAGTTAAACTGAACACAACTCCATTAAATTCCTCAATCAACTCCACCAAACTCTGTCACATGAGTTCTAACTAAAGTATCCATGCAATAGCTACACATAACCCTTAGGAATAGCATGATTTGGTCTTTCAGCTCCTGTACCACATCTGTGCACTTAACTGAAGTGCTCCAAGAGAATAAAATAATGTTTTTAGTCCAAATATTATTAAGAGCTAATAATATTTGACATATCTATTTTTAGACTGGAAATCTAAAAATAGATTCCACCAAGTATGTCTAAAAATATAAGTCCATCTATTTTTCCCAACTTTACCAACCATCCACAAATAACATCCTGCAACTCATAGAACATGATCCATATGTCTAAAAATAGACTTTGCGCCAAAAATAGCCTGCGGGCCCACTTAGTGAAGGCGACTCTTTTCACTAAGCTCATCATCTTGTTGCAATCTCAACACTCCCTCTCAACAAGATAAGGATTGTCTTCCACCCATATCCTGCCTCTGTGGTATTTGAATTTTCTCCTAGTGAGCGCCTTCGTTAAGATATCAGCATCCTGATCCTCCGTGGGAATGTATGAAAGTAACATGATCTTCCGCTGCACACAATCTCTGATATGATGATACTGGATGTCAATGTGTTTAGATCTATCATGAAATACTGGATTAACCGAGATTTTGATGCAACTCTGATTATCACAATAAATCACAGTTGGCTCTAAGTGTGAACTGAACAACCCGACCAGGATCTTCCTCATCCATATAGCCTCGCATGCAGCCAAAATCGCTGCCATATACTCAGCCTCTGCTGAACTGAGTGCCACGGATCTCTACTTCCTGCTGTACCAAGAAACTGCTATCAACCCAATACTAAAAATCCCTCCAGATGTGCTCTTTCTGTCCGTTGGGCTCCCTGCCCAATCTGTATCTATGAAGCCACATAGCTTCACCTCATCTGACTGTCTGTACCATAATCCATATCCTGATGTGCCTCTGAAATATCTCAATACATGCTTCCCTGCCTTCCAAAAGAGCTTGGTAGGCTTAACCATGTCTTGTGAAAGCTGGTTAACTGGATAGCATATGTCGAGTCGTGTATTAACTAGATACATAAGCGACCCCACCAACTGTCGATAAACAGTGGCATCCACTACCTCCGCTGAAGTAGCATCCTCCTTCCTCCAACCACCATGAAGAGGAGTATCAATAGGCTTGCAACCATGCATGTTGAACTTCTCCAGTATCTCCTGGGCATACTTAACATGAGAAAAAAACAGTCCACCACTACGCTACCAAATTTCCAATCCCAGGAAATAATGAAGGAGGCCAATGTCCTTCATCTCAAAATCCTTTGCAAGATCAGCCTTGCATGAGTGCATCAACAGTTCATCACCCGTTAAAATCAAATCATCTAAATAAAGTACAATGATCAGCAACTTACCCTCCACCACAATCTGGTATAGGTTCGGATCTGCCTCACTCTTGGAGAATCCAAGTCTGCTGAAATAACTGTTTATCTGTGTGTACCAAGCATGAGGTGCTTGTTACAACCCATACAATGCTGTCTTGAGCCTGCACACATGCGACTCGCTGCTGAAGATCTCGAAACCTTCGGGCTGCTCTATGTACACCTCCTCCTCAATGACTCCATTGAGGAACGCAATCTTCACATCCATCTGATGAACGTACCACCCCATCTGCGCCGAGAGAGCAAGAATCATCCGTATGGAAGAATAACTTGTGACAGGTGCAAAGGTTTCCTCATAATCAATCCCCTCAATCTGTGAAAAGCCTTGGGAAAAAAATCATTCCTTGTACTTATCCACACTCCCGTCAGCTGCCCGCTTCACTTTGTAGATCCATCTCGAACCCACCACTGATTTCCCTTCCGGCCTTGGGAATATCTCCCATGCACTGTTTCTGACAATCGAATCATACTCTTCCACCATGGCATCTACCCATGCGGGATCCTCCATAGCTTCCTCGAAATAGGATGGCTCTGTCACAATACACTTGCTCATAAGAGCCATGTACCCAGTATACCAATCAGGTGATTATCTCTATCTGTGCTGTGATGTAGGTGCTCCTACAACCCTCTCTGCATTTTGAGCCAGTCGCTCATCTTCTGTAGTGCGCTTTCTCCCTCTGATGGTTAGCGCTGCATGAGTGGTCTCTTCCACTCCATGAACCTCCTCTTGTGGCTGATCCACATCCTCAGGCTCATCCTTAGGAACTAGTAGCTCCTAATTTGCATGCAAGTGTGGCTCCCTCTCAAGCAAACACTTCATGGCTTTCTCCTCATGAAATTTGATATCCCGTTGCACAAGAGTCTTGCGACTGTCTCGAAAATACACATGATAGTTGTGGGGTGTATTAGTGTACCCCACAAATATCCCAACCTCTGCAGTCGGCTCCATCTTCTTCCTAGCATGCTTCGTCACATGTGTTGAGCCCCAAAGGTGTCCTTCCCCTTCACTAAATTTCACTCCATTTCCTTTGTCCCTTATCAATTATAGGCTTAAATGATCAATAAGATTAATTAAGTTGCTTTAAGAATATATATAATGACTAACTTGCTACACTTTCATGGTTTGGTTGTTGTAGTAATTTTTGATTAGATTTAGCTACAGAATGCAGCCATTCTATAGCTAGTTGTCGATTCCGTAGCTGTATTCATGTTTTCACAGGCTCCAGGTGTCACCTCAAAGAAAAACACATATGGTTGAATTCCAGACTTCATCCACATCATTCCTTGCTCCCTACGAAGTCTGAGAAGAATTCTACAGGTGGTTATGCACGTGGGAAACCAAAACTAGGAGATAGACTTCTAATAGGACAAGGACTGTACAGATGTCTTTAATCATAGTACGAGACCACCACCAGATTTCTAATTTGATTTTAGTTGGGAAAGAAATTTATTCCTATTTTATCTCAAGGGCGGTTATGTAATTTTCTTACAATAATGACTCGGGAGACCGAGAAACAACAGCTAGATTTATGTTTCGTTGCTAGATCTCAGGAAACCATGATACTCTGTTTTTGAAATACTTTTCCTTTAATGAAAGAAGAACCTCTTTATTGCAAGATATGAGGCAATATTGAGGATATTTTTATGTTGATCTGGTGGTAGAGGGCCCATACTGCCCGAGAAGCTTTGTGCACATTGCTTAGATAAGTAACTTTAGCCTTGTTGCATTCCTAGTTTAAGCAATTTTCTGAACTTTGTGTTTTATATTCACTTGCATTGGATGCTACAGTCTAGTCTTGTTCTTATGAATTATTCCAAAATATCACTAATATTGAATGATTTAGTTGCATTTCTCTGAACTTTATGTTTTTTTTGTGCACAATTACATCAATTGTTACAGCTAGTCTTGTTCTTATGAACTCTTCCAAAATATTACTAATACTGGATGAGACATAGTTGTGGTGTTTTAGAGCTTTGTTGCGTTTTGTTGAACTTTATGTTTTTATGCTCATTTACATCAATTTTTATAGCTAGACTTGTTCTTACGAATTGTTCCAAAACATCACTAATACTGAACGAGACAGGGTTGTAATATCTTAGAGATTAGTTGCATTATAAGTGTAGTTGTAATACTCCGGATATTAATGGTGCACTAGTTTAGTTTCTTTTCACTGTATTTCAAGTTAGATTAATGGCTCTCTAGCTCAGATTCTATTCACTATATTTCAAGTTAGGATAATGGCATTCTAGTACAGTTGTGGTCACTATATTTCAAGTTTGAATGATTGCATTTTAGTTCAGCTTTATCCATTGTATTGTTAGTTTTATTAGTCAGTTGTATGCTAGTTTTGTTCCATTAGATTTCAAGGCCTTCATTATTTACAAACTACTCTTGTTATTAATCTCTTCCAATACATCATCATATGGACAGGAATTAGTGATATCAGTTCAAGGCCTTGACTGTTCTGCAATCTCTTATAATTGTACAAATAACCTTTTCCCAAAACTACTCCAAAATACTTCTAACTTCCAAATGAGGCTTAGTAGTGACAATTTAAGTTACAGAAAGGATTAATTTCAGTGTCATAGGTTAATTTAGAGTAAATTTCCTCACTCTGTTGTAGACTATCTTTTCCAAATATGTTCCAACAAAATTCTAGCCATGGATAAGATTTTCTCTGTGATCTTGTAGGTGGTTGTTTACTTAGAAGAACCTCATGGCACTAACTTATCCTTTTTCTCAAGCTATTCTAACATATTTCTAATGAATGAATGGGATTGAGTTCTTGTTGTGAGTTATTGAGTTCTTGCTATGAGTTATTTTTCTTGTTAAATTGCATTTTCTAATTCTCAAGAGCCATACATAATTTAGAATATGTTTTGCTCTATTTTAGTGTGACCAACAACTTCTCTTTACCAAAAATTAGTTCTTTTCCTCTTAGAATAAAAACAAAAAACCAAAAACATTGGAAAAACACTAAACACAACGTAGTGAGAAACAAATACCTAGGCACATGTAGTGAACTTCACTTGAACAGTTTACTAGCCCTGGTTGACAATTTATGACCTTAATTTAGGAACACTAAGTTGAGCAGAAATTTTGGCATCGTTTCCGGGGAAGTGTAACTAGGTAGCCTTGTTTCTTACCTCCCAAAAAAATTGATATGCGTAGAGAAAGAGACTCAAGGGGTAGATTCATAAGACGCAGAAGCTTGATTCCTAGAACACCACTTGTTTCTCCAAGACCAAGAGTTAGTACACCTCCAAATCAAACCCACATTCCATCCTTTACTGATATTAGACTTCCAGAGGACTTAATATCATATATTCCATTAGAAAGACCTTCCACTTCATCCACTGAACCTGTCTTAGAAGAAGATTCAGGAACCCCTGCTAGGGACATAAACTTTTCAACTTCCACAAAAGAATCAACTATGGCAGAAGAAGGGGGAGGAGGAGTTTTTAATGGAGAACACACACTATTTAGAGGGGGTAGAGGTAGAGGTAGAGGAGAAGGAGGTAGAGGTGCAGAAGGAGAAGGAGGTAGAAGAGAAATGGGAAGATCTTTTGGGTTTCCTATAGTAGATGAAGAAACTAATGCAACTATGAAAAACATTTCACCCTCTGTCCTTCCAAAATTTTATGGACTTAAAACTAAAGATCCTGAAACCTTCCTATTTGAATTTTAAGTCCTATGTAGAACCTATGACTACTTACAAGATGCCCAAAAACTTAAATTGTTCCCTTCAACATTGAAAGGAGAAACATTAAAATGGTTTATGAGTTTGATCAATAGTTCTATTAGGACATGGGAAGACATGAAACAAGCATTTCTAGAGAGGTATTTGGATTACTGTATGCCAGTCAACCATAAGGAGGAAGTGTTTAAAATGTTACAAAAAGAAGAAGCAAATCTGGAATATTTGTTGGAAAGGTTCAACTATAACATCAAGAGGGAAAAAATGGAAAACTTAGACCAAGACACCTTGAAAGCTCTCTTGTTGAAGACAATTAGGGATGAATGGTTAGATATCCTTAACATGATGGGAAAAGGGGATATATCTCAACTCACATTACTTGAAATAGCTGAACTATGTATCAACCTTTCAAGAGGGAAATCTAAAACTGTAAAAGGACCAAGAGACCCTGCTCTTGTAATGGAAAGTAAGTTTTCTTCTGGGACAGTAAGTAGGGTAGAAATAGGACATATGCTTGATGAATTCAAATCTGATATCTTGGGGAGTCTTAGTGAACAAATATACACCCTTAAGTTACAAAACAAGTAGAAAACTGAATCTGATGCCTTAGCAATCTTTTGTCCCAAATGTAGAAAGAAACATGCCTTGAGAGAGTGCCCTTTGGATACAAAATTTGTGGATACTTGTGTAATTTGTTCAGAAAAACACGAGACCAAGAGTTTCCCTTCACTTCCTGGTCTTAAAGCTGTCTTTCAAGAAGAAACTCCTACAAGTTCCACAGAACCTCTCAATTTTGTCTCTAGGAGACCTTGGCAAGGACCTCAAACATAAGGATTTCATGATCAGTTGTATAATCAACCCCCACTAAATTGGAATTCTTGGCAGCAACCTTGGCCCCAATTTCAAAATAAATCACAAACTTGGGTGCAAGGAGCACAAAATCCCTATGGAAGATACTCTCAGTATTACCAATATCCACCATCCTATCCACCATATCCACATTTCCCTCCTTAAAAAAATTTTCAACAAAATCCTCAAAATCCACAACATCAAAATCAACCACTTCCATTACCATTTCCTCAGAAAACAAATTAGTTTCCTGCCCAACCCATACCAAACCCCAACAATAAAAATCCTCAAAATACATACATGATAGAAGGTCAACAGTTTCCAAATTATTTGATCACTCCTTTAGACCTTAGTGATGTTCAACTTAGGTCTGGAAGAATAATTGAAAAGAGGAAACCATCTGTAATCATACAAAAGAAATAAAATTCTGAGGAAGATTCTCTATGGGTAAATAAAAGTCTTGAAGAGAACACAACTTTCCAAAACCCAAACATTGAAAAGTAAAAACAAAAAGAACCAATAATTTCAACTCCTATATTAGAGCAGCCATCAACATCCACTTCTACACCTCCCTTTCCAGAAAGATTACAAATTGATAGGGGTGTAGAAAAACAGATTATGGTGCCTAATTATGATTTCCTGGATGAGTTGAGAAATGTTTGTATTAAGATCCCATTATTGCAAGCTATCAAGGAAATTCCAATCTTAGCAAAGACAATAAAGGAGTTGAGCATGAGGAAAACAGGAAAAAGAATAAGAGAGATAAAGAAAATTCAACTGGCAGGAAAAATAGCAGATATCATGATGGGTAAGATTGTTATTCCAAAGTATCTAGACCCAGGAAATCCAGTTGTTAAAATTCACATCAATGGAATTGAAATCCAAAACACACTCATTGATTTAGGAGCAGCAATCAATATCATGAGTAGACAAATCATGGATAAGCTGAAACTTCCTAATCTTCTCTTTACACCCACATTATTACAATTAGCAGACAGATCTGTGATCAAACCTGATGGGGTAATAGAAGACATTCCGGTGTCCCTAGATTCTTGGGAGTACCCTGTGGATTTCATGATCCTAACTCCTAAGAATAATCTAGGAGGGCATCCAATTATATTAGGAAGACTTTGGTTAGCTACAACTGATGCTTTCATTAGTTGTAGATCCGGTGATATGTACATCTCTGATGGTAGTTCAACTAAGAAATTCACTTTGTATCCTCCAGCAAGGAAAATTACAGATTTAGATGATACTCAATGGATAGAGGATGAAGAAGACTTACAACCTCTCTTCACAATTTTAGAAATTAGTGAAGATAGTCAAATTCTGAATACTTTAGAAAAATTTGAATCCTCTTCGGAATACAAACATGAAAAATTTCAAGAAGAATCCAACATTGAGTTTTTATCATCAAGACAGATGTCTCTCTATTCCATGGATAAATTTGGCAGCTCTACAATTGAGATATTTCCAGGAAAAACTTTAAACATAAACAAGAACCTAGAGAAATCTCAACAAGTAGAGCTAGTCAAGATATTACAGAGACATTCTTTTGCATATGCATGGGAGTACACTGATATGAAAGGGATAAGCCCCAATACTTGCACTCATCACATCTACATAGAGGAAAATTGTAAACCAATTAGACAACCTCAAAGATGGATGAATCCAAATCTTAGGGAAATTGTTAAAGAAGAATTACAGAAATTGTTAAATGTCAACTTTATCTATCCCATTTCAGATAGTCAGTGGGTTTCTCCTTTGGTAATTGTGCCAAATAAAAATGGTAAATGGAGGGTATGTATTGACTACTGAGAATTAAACAAAGCTACTCTTAAATATCATTTTCCCCTACCTTTCATAGATCAGGTGTTAGATACCTTAGCTGGCAAAAAGTACTTCTCATTTCTAGATGGGTTTAGTGGTTATAATCAAATTCAAGTAGCACTTGAGGATCAAGACAAAACCACATTTACTTGTCCTTGGGGTACCTATGCTTACCGAGTATTTCCATTTGGATTATGCAATGCACCTGCAACATTTCAAAGGGCAGTACTAGGAATTTTTTCAGATCTAATACATGATTGTGTAGAGGTATATATGGATGATTTCATAGTTTACGGAAACACATTTGAAGAAGCCTTAAAAAACTTGGAAAAAGTTTTAAAAATATGTAAAGAAGCAAATCTTTCACTTAGTCATGAGAAGTGTTTTATGATGTTTACTGAAGGAATTGTTTTAGGACATCATATTTCAGGGGATGGGATTAGAGTTGATGAGTCAAAAGTTGAAGTCATCTCTAACTTATCTATTACAAGTTGTCAAAAAGATGTTAGGAGTTTTCTATGATTTTAAGGATATTATCGAAGGTTTATATAAACTTCACCAAGATAGCATCTCCACTTTTCAAATTACTTACCAAGGACTGTGAATTCAAGTGGAATCATAATTTCCAGTTAGCCTTTGAGACCCTGAAAACAAAAATTTTTGAAGCACCTATTTTAAGGGGACCTAACTAGAAGTTACCTTTTCATATTTCAACAGATGCCTTAGATACAACTTTAGGAGCAGTATTGGGACAAAAAGACTTGATTCCTTATGCCATCTATTATACAAGTAAAAATTTGACTCCTTCAGAGTTAAATTATACTGTAGCTGAAAAAGAGTTTTTAGCTATTGTTCATGCCATAAAAAAACTCAGACACTATATAATAGGCTATGAAACTTTTGTTCATACATATCACTCTGCAATTAGATATCTAATGAACAAATAAATTACTAATGGCAGAGTCATAAGATGGTTATTTATTTTACAAGAATTCAACATTACCATTCTAGATAGGCCTGGAAAACAAAACACAGTAGCTAATTTCCTATCTAGACTCCAAAACATCAAAGAAAATACCCCAGTTGAAGATCAATTCCCTGATGAATATCTGTTTGCAATTTCTACTCAAACTCCTTGGTTTGCTGAAATTGCTAATTATTTAGTTTCAGGGAAATTTCCTTCAATAATGAATGCAAGAGAAAAAGAAAGACCATTTATGACAGTGCAAAATATTCATGGGTTGCTAATGAGTTATACAAAACAGGTCCAGATTGTATCATTAGGAGATGTGATCGGGAAGATGAGATGCCTGAGATCCTCAAGGAATGTCATGATGAACCTTGTGGCAGACACTTTGCTGATAAAAGAACAGCTTATAAGATCCTTCATTTAGGATATTATTGGCCATCCCCTTTTAAAGATGATAAAGAGTACGTCAAAAGGTGTGACAGTTGCCAAAGGGTAGGGAAACCTTCTCCTTCAGGTGAGATGCCATTGTAGCCTCAGGTACATATTGAACCTTTTGAAAAATGGGCTTTAGATTTTGTAGGACCTATTATTCCTCCATCAAAGCAAAAGAAATATATATTAGTTTGCACTGATTATGTTACCAAATGGGTAGAAGCCAAGCCATTACTTTCTGCTACTTAAGAATCTGTAATTAATTTTCTTTTTGAGGATATTTTTACTTGTTTTGGTGTCCCAACGGAAATTTTTACAGATCAATGAGCTCAATTTACATCAAATCTAGTGGAAAAAATGATGGAGAGGTACAAAATCAAAAACAGAAAATCTACTCCTTATCATCCACAAGCAAATGGTCAAGTGGAATCTACCAATAAAGTCATTGAAGGGATCCTAACAAATACTGTCCATTTACATAGAAGAGATTGGGTAGACAGGCTTCCTAAAGCTTTGTGGGCCTATAGAACTACATGGAGAAGTACAACAGGTCATACTCCCTATGAACTTGTTTATGGAAAACAAGTTTTGTTTCCCATAGAGTTTCAGATTCAAACTTTTAAATTGGCATTTCAGCTAGGACCTGATCTAACAGAGGCACAAAAGCACAGATTGGAGCAGATTAATGAATTGGATGGGATCAGACAAGATGCAGTTCAGAAAACAAATATAGTCCAACAACAAAGGACTAGTGGCATGATAAGTACATCAAGGAAAAGAAGTTCAAAGAAGGTGACTGGGCTCTCTTGTTTGATTCAAAGTTCAAGGATTTTCAAGGTAAATTCCAAACACATTGGCTTGGGCCATATGAAATTATAATAATTTTTGACAATGGAGCAATCAAAATCAGGACAATAGATGAAGAAAAGGTCACTTTTCTTGTAAATGGTCATAGATTGAAGCTGTATCATAAGCCACTTTCAAGAGAATAATTTGTCAAGAGATTCCAGGAAAACAATGATGTGAAGTTAATGAAGAATAATTTTTCTTCTTCATCAACTTAGTTGAATTTTCTGAATTCAAAAAGCATAATAATAATAATAATAATAATAATAATAAATTATAAAAATGAGAACTAATCACTGATTAGCATGTTTATACAGAAAAGATAAAGTGAAAATCATAATCCTTCTGACACTTTAGCTTTTTAGATTTGTTTTTTTTTCTCTGCAAAACAGTCATTACAAAATCATAAGTTTCATTCCATCATGTCTCAATTAATTCATATTTAATTTTCTCCATTGATTCATATTTCATTCATTCTATTCATCCATACTTCATTCACTCCATTCCATGATCCATTTCATTTCCATCTCAGATTTCTAAATTTGATCTCTTTCTGCAGATTGAGTGTTACAAGTTATGAATTGCAGACCACTTTTTATGTTTCATTCCACTTCGCAGTGGTGATTCATTTCATTCCATTACATTTCACCTCACTCCTGATAAATTTCACTATATTTAATGATCCATTTCATACAACACTCCATTCCATGTTTCAAATTTCCTACAGGTACATTCTGCAGCCAACTAGACATTCTGTAGCCAGACATCCTGAAGGCAATTATCCAGCAACACTTGTTCAGCAGCAAATCGACCCTGCACACCTATGTCAACAAGAAAAATCAAAGGAATTATGAAGACTGAAGAATCAATGATTTACAAAGGAGGACAAAGCATATCAAAACCACAAAAATTAAAGGAAAGGCAAAGGTAAAGTTGTAAAATTATTATGATGACAGAATATGAAAGTTATAGTATAGTTAGGTCATGTATGATTCAAAAAGTTGTTTTAATTATTCTTGTTGATCATGCCTATTAAAACTATCATAAAAATTTTGGACAAAGTCCCTTCCACTCTGCCATTTCAAATCATCATTTAAAACTTAACGGTTAAGTACTGAAGTGACCTAATCAGTCACGTCACCAGCCGAATTATTCAGTGATGACGTTGAATTGCTCATGAAATGTTTCCGTGGTATTTTATTCCATGATGGTTCTCAAATTCATTAACTCATGTAAATCACCCTCACCACATTTCACTCTTTCTATGATCTCTTCGTATCATCCTTCTGCAGCTAATTCCTACTACATAAACAGAGAACAACACCTTTGGGGGAAAAAAAAAATCTTTCATAGCCATTTCCACAGTGGATAGAAGGGCAGTAAATTGAAGGTTGAAAAGAGAAGCTATGGGTCTCATAGTAAGATCCGAACCAGTTGGAACTAAGTACTTGGAGGGTTATCCACAAATCAGAGAAATGCTACAGTAGGCTGGGTGGTTACAATTCTTGGAAAAATTTAATGGTTTTCATAAGGAGGTAACTAAAACATTTGCACGGTCCTTCAATGGAGCAGAGGTCGAAATAGGAGATATTAAATTCACTATTACAGAGGCTTTCATTGCAGAATCAATGGAATTACCCAAGCAAGGAGAACGGTGGTTCAAAAATAGGGAATTTCATAATGAGGCATGGAGGCAAATGCTTAAAACACCAGGTATGGATGTTTCCATTTTTAAGAAGGGTATTCCTAGCTCAGCACTGAAGAATAAATGGCGAAATATGTTGCTCATTTTTCAAAAATTTATAACTTGTGAGGGAAGGTTTGGTACCCTCTATGTTTATCATATTCGGTTAATGATGCATTTCTTAGATGAAGAAATTCATTTACCATTTTTCCTACTTCATATTCTGAAGAGAAGGGCCTCTAATGTACAAAAGAGGGTTCAATTCCTGGAAACCACTTTGTACCATCACAACCTAGTTAAAATCCTAATTGAACATCATTTGAGAAAATTGGGAGACAATTGGGATGAGTTTCTAGTAAGGAATCACTTTGAAGAGCCCAAGGAACTCCCATCTGAAGGCAAGCCTACAAGAAGAAGCAGGAGAAGGAAAATTTCTGAAGCTGTTGAAACTAAAACTGGTAAGTCTATACAAGAGGACAGTGAAGAGATAATTTCTAAGAAATTGACTGAAATTAGGAAACAACTTAAAAAGGAGAAGATGATAAGAAGGTATGCCAAGGAGAGAGGTGAAGGAACATCTCAACCAAGACGAAGCCACAAACTTAGAGGTATATTGAAGAAAACAGGGATTAGACAAACGGGAATCATAAACATTGAGGATGAAGAGACACCAACTACTAGATCACTTGAGCACCAATATGAATAGAATCTTGATGAAGAAACTGCAGAGATAGACCCAGCTCAACAAAAAATTTATAATTATATTGAGACATTAGAGAAGAGAGCCTTAGAAAGTAGAGACAGAACTCCTAGCCCACCAAAATCTACAATTGATGTACTAAGAAGAGACAAATATGAGTTAGAAGTACTCAATAGGCATATCAAGAATGAGAATGACATTTTAAGGGAGTAGGTTAAGCTGAAAAGTGATATGAATACAACTCTCTCTCTGCAAATGGAAAATTTGTACAAGGCTAGTGAGAAATTGAAGAAGAAAAACAAAAAAGTTGAGCAGGGCACTTATAAATTTGAGATTCAAGTTGGTCATTAAGAGGCCTAGGAGACCATTAACTATCAAGCAAAGCAGAAGAAGTAGCCTAGATTTCCTATTAGAAGTCTCAGAATATATGAGTTGATTGCATGAGGACATGCAAAAACTTTGCAGTGGGGTTATGTTGAGCCCCAAAGGTGTCCTTCCCCTTCACTAAATTTCACTTCATTTCCTTTGTCCCTTATCAATTATAGGCTTAAATGATCAATATGATTAATTAAAGTTGCTTTAAGAATGTATATAATGACTAACTTGCTACACTTTCATGGTTTTGTTGTTGTAGTAATTTTTTATTAGATTTAGCTACAGAATGCAGCCATTCTGTAGCTAGTTGTTGATTCTGCAGTTGTCTTCATGTTTTCATAGGTTCCAGGTGTCACCTCAAAGAAAAACACATATGGGTGAATTCCAGACTTTATCCACATCATTCCTTGATCCCTACAAAGTCTGAGCAGAATTCTATAGGTGGTTATGCACGTGGGAAACCAAAATTAGGAGATAGACTTCTAATAGGACAAGGACTCTACAGATGTCTTTAATCATAGAACGAGACCACCCCCAGCGTTCTAATTTGATTTTATTTTGGAAACAAATTTATTCCTATTTTATCTCAAGGGAAGTTATGTAATTTTATTATAAGAATGACTCGAGAGACTGAGAAACAACAGCTAGATTTATATTTTGTTGCTATCTCTCAGAAAATTGTGATACTCTGTTTTTGAAATACTTTTCCTTTAATGAAAGAAGCACCGCTTTATTGCAAGATCTAAGGAAATCTTGAGGATATTTGTATGCTGATCCGGGGGTAGAGAGCCCCTACTGCCCGAGAAGCTTTGTGCACATTGCTTAGATAAGTAACTTTAGCCTTGTTGCATTCCTAGTTTAAGTAATTTTCTGAACTTTGTGTTTTATATTCACTTGCATTGGATGCTACAGTCTAGTCTTGTTCTTAAGAATTATTCCAAAATATCACTAATATTGAATGAGATATAACTGTAGTATTTTAAGATTTAGTTGCATTTCTTTGAACTTTATGTTTTTTTTGTGCTCAATTACATCAATTGTTACAACTAGTCTTGTCCTTACGAACTCTTCCAAAATAGTACTAATACTGGATGAGACATAGCTGTGGTGTTTTAGAGCTTTGTTGCATTTTGTTTAACTTTATGTTTTTATACTCATTTACATCAATTGTTACAGCTAGACTTGTTCTTCCGAATTGTTCCAAAACATCACTAATACTGAATGAGACAGGGCTATAATATCTTAGAGATTAGTTGCATTATAAGTGTAGTTGTAATACTCCGAAGATTAATGGTGCACTAGTTCAGTTTCTGTTCACTGTATTTCAAGTTAGATTAATGGCACTCTAACTCAGATTCTGTTCACTGTATTTCAAGTTAGGATAACAGAATTCTAGTATAGTTGTGGTCACTGTATTTCAAGTTTGAATGATTGCATTTTAGTTCAGCTTTATCCATTGTATTGTTAGTTTTATTAGTCAGTTGTATGCTAGCTTTGTTCCATTAGATTTCAAGGCCTTCATTATTTACAAACTACTCTTGTTATTAATCTCTTCCAATACATCATCATATGGACATGAATTAGTGATATCAGTTCAAGGCCTTGACTGTTCTGCAATCTCTTATAATTGTACAAATAGCCTTTTCCCAAAACTACTCCAAAAGACTTATAAATTCCGAATGAGGCTTAGTAGTGACAATTTAAGTTACAGAATGGATTAATTTCAGTGTCATAGGATAATTTAGAGTAGATTTCCTCACTGTGTTGCAGACTATCTTTTCCAAATATGTTCCAACAAAATTATAGCCATAGATAAGATTTTCTCTGTGATCTTGTAGGTGGTTGTTTACTTAGAAGAACCTCATGGCACTGAATTATCCTTTTTCTCAAGCTATTCCAACATATTTCTAATGAATGAATGGGATTGAGTTCATGTTGTGAGTTATTGAGTTCTTGCTATGAGTTATTTTTCTTGTTAAATTGCATTTTCTAATTCTCAAGAGCCATACATAATTTAGAATAGGTTTTGCTCTGTTTTAG
Organism: Pinus albicaulis; assembly: GCA_034641835.2. Classification (NCBI taxonomy): domain Eukaryota; kingdom Viridiplantae; phylum Streptophyta; class Pinopsida; order Pinales; family Pinaceae; genus Pinus; species Pinus albicaulis. The sequence continues at coordinate 473,571,828 of CM076580.1, read as the reverse complement.
TGTGACCAACAACTTCTCTTTGCCAAAAATTAGTTCTTTTCCTCTTAGAATAAAAACAAAAAACCAAAAACATTGGAAAAACACTAAACACAATGTAGTGAGAAAAAAATACCTAGGCACATATAGTGCACTTCACTTCAACAGTTTACTAGCCCTGGTTGACAATTTATGACCTCAATTTAGGAACACTAAGTTGAGAAGACAACATGAATGTAAATAGGTGAACCAAAAGTCCTCAAATAGGAAATATCAGCTTTCTTACCAGAAAATGCCTCCACGGGTGTACTCATGCCAAGTATCCTGTGAAGACAACGGCTCTACACATATACTATAGTATTGCATGCCTCAACCCACAAGTGTATGGGAAGGCCCTGATCATGCAACATCGCCCGTGCAGCACCCACAATCGTTCTATTCTTTCGCTCCGCAACCCCATTTTGTTGTGGGTTATGAGGTGCTATGATCCCTCCTCGAATTCCTTCTGCGCTGCAAAATTCCTTGAATTCGCCAGAGATGAATTCACCACCATTGTCGCTCCTACGAGCCTTCACCTGCTTCCCCTATTATTTCTCAACTAGTGCCTTGAACTCACAGAACTTTGAGTATGTCTAGCTCTTCTTCTGCATGAAGAAGATCCAACACTTGTGAGAAAAATCATCAACAAATATCACATAGTACCTGTGATTTGCTGTCGATGCTACTGAGAAAGGTCCACACACGTCTGTGTGAATTCTCTCAAGGATCGTTGTGGCGCGACTATCCTTCTCATGAAAGGTGGCTTTCACAAATTTTCCCAAGATACATCCCTTGCACTAATCTGACTGTGCAAGAGTACCCTTAGGAAGCCTAGTAGAAATATGCTGCAGTATCTTCAAATCTCCATGGAGAAGGTGGCCGAATCTCCGGTGCCACAACTCGCCATCATCCCGGCTCACCACTCCTTCTGCCTTGCCTGCCATTTCTGCGCAGCCATATACCTGCAATTGATAAAGGTTCTTAACTTGAACCCCTATCCTCTGGGTTTCACTAGTTTCCTTACTGCGCAGGAAAGGCTTTCCCTCGCTAAAGACAACATCATATCCCTTATCTTCTAACATCGCCACAGAGATAAGATTCTTCTTCAATCCTGGAACATGCATCACTTCCTTCAATACAAAGGGTTTAATAGACTCCCTCTCAAAGGAAATGGTACCGATACCGTTCGCACTATATCTACCATCATTGCCCATCTCGATGTGCACTCCAAGATCTTTCTCATCCAGATTAGTAAAAAAATCTCGATCTCCTGTCATGTGAAAAGATGCATCACTGTCAAGAAACCACACTGAACCCATCACACATGAGACAAAGCATGCGATCAGAAAAAAATGCAGCTCAAACTGCGAGGCTAAGGCCTCTACAGCTATAGTTCCAGCAGCCTTCTTATTTTTCTTCTTTTGTGGACAACTAGTGGCGTAATGTCCGTGTTGGTGACAGTGAAAGCACTGAACCTTGGACATGTCCTTCTTCTTACCTTTCGCACTGGATTGAGAAGCTTTCTTTCTCTTCCCCTTCTTTGCTTTGGCAGCCAAAGTGCAATTCTCTTCATCAGATTTCTTTGATGAAGATCCGTCTCTGGTACTTCTCCTTATCTCCTCTTGCACAAGATCCGACCAAAGTCGCTCCCATCCTGGAAATTTCTCCCGACCATTGACAGAGTCCTGATAGGAATTCCAACTCTTCAGAAGCCCAAGGAGAGCTAAGCTCACCAAGTCCTCATCATCAACAGTAACCTCCACACCTCCCAGCTCATCCCTACATTGGATGAACTTTGTGAGTTACTTGGGCATACTATTGCCTTTCTCCATTTTTATGTTTCTGAGTCTATCCTTGAGTGCCAACTTCCTCTGATCACTCTTGCTTTGGAATAAATCTGTCGAAGCTTTCCACATCAAGAATGGAGAAGCCTTACCATGAAGGCTGGATACTATGTGATCCTTCACACCTTCCAACAGAATCCTTCGACACTTTGCTGTCTTCTTTTGCCATGCGTCAAGTACAGCAGCATCACTAGAAGTAGGTTTTGGAATTTTTGCATCTATGAACTCCTTCAACCCATTTTCATCCAGAACCGCCTCCATCATGTCCTTCCATGCAATATAATTTGAGCTACCCTCAAGGGCATACTCCAATCACAATCCGTTGAAAGACATCTCAACTTCGACACCAAGAAAACATTACTGCAAATTCGAATTCCACCAGCACAAAACTCAACTGCTTCAATGTTTTGCAATTGCTCCAATGATCAATATCTCTCTGATACCATGTAGAAAATTTGAATAACTGATATATTATTCACTGATATTCTCCTAATCACACACTATTTTATCTTCATGCACAATACAGAATCTCTTCTACCATTTATCATTACATGCGGAAATAAAATCAATTGCATGTGCACATTAAAACCATAAACAATCACACATATGAACACAATATTTCATGGGAAAGCTTAAAGTTGAAAACCCCAAATATCTGTATATTATATGTCATAGAGATCATATAACAATCATTGTACAAAGCTCCTCACAAGCTCTCAACAAAACCTTCAATTGCTACACACTAATCAAGCTAGATCTAGCAAAACACATGCTCCAATATCTGCCACCTGATAGCCAGCCTTTATTGCATAATCAATGCTATAGGATGGCTCATTAAATAACATAAACCACCTGGCTTGTACTGCACAATCCTCATGGGCTCCTCCAATCACCGTTCTTTGCAAATATGCAACAGTATAGTCACAACTGATAGTCAACCTGCTCTTTCACCTATTTCTGCACTAGTCTCCACTGAAACTGTCCATGCACTGAAGTTAACTGATGTATTATTTAGTTGATTAATGATTTTATAATTAGTGAATTAATTAATAATTAATTCACACCACTCTCACTAATTGTATCAATTAGTTAAACTAGATACAAATAGCTCAACTATGTTTAGATTTGTTAAACTGAACACAACCCCATTAACTTCCTCAATCAACTCCACCAAACTCTGTCACATGATTTCTAACTGAAGTATCCATGCAATAGCTCCACATAACCATTAGGAATAGCGTAATTCCTTCTGTCATCTCATGTGCCACATCTGTGCACTTAACTGAAGTGCTCCAAGAGAATAAGATAATGTTTATAGTCCAAATATTATTAAGAGCTAATAATATTTGACCTATCTATTTTTAGACTGGCAATATAAAAATAGATTTCGCCCAGTATGTCTAAAAATAGAAGTCCATCTATTTTTCTCGACTTGACCAACCATCCACAAATAGCATCCTGCAACTCATAGAATATGATCCATATTTCTAAAAATAGACATAGTCTAATAATAGACTTTGCACCAAAAATAGCCTGCAGGCCCACTTAGTGAAGGAGAATATTTTCACTAAGCTCATCATCTTGTTGCAATCTCAACAATCCTTCTGGTAACTCAATCTCATATGCATTTGATGAAAACTTCCTCAAATTTATACATGGCCCTATCTTTTTAATTTTCATTTTGTTATAGGTCCCAAATGGAAACCTTTCCTTCCTTAGATAAACCATGACTAAATAATCTACTTTAAACTCCCTTTCAGTGCTCCTCATATTAGCTCTTTTATTATACTTTTGGGTGTTTTTCTGTAAGCTCTTCTTGACATCTTCCTAGAACTTCTGTATCTGTTTTGCAAATTCTTCAGCTTTTGCACTCCTTGTCTCTCTTTTACTCAAATATCTAAGTTCATACACACCTCTTGGATGCATTCCAAAAACAATCTGAAAGAGAACCATCCAAGTACTCCAGTTAGGAGTATCATTATAGGAAAATTTAGATTGAGCAACTACTAAATCCCATTGCTTTGGGTTTTTTTAAACCAAACTCCTTAATATGTTTCCCAAGATCCTATTCACCACTTTAGTTTTTCCATCCATCTGAGGATGATATGCTGACCTAAAACTGAGGTTTTTACCTAGCTTATTTCATATATTCCTCCAAAAGTGTCCAATGAACTTTGTATCTCTGTCTGAAAAAATACTCATAGGCATTCCATGTAATCTTATAACTTCATAGAAAAACAAATTAGCAATGTGAGTTGCATCAATATTTTTCTTACAAGAAATAAAATGAGCCATTTTAGAAAACCTAACTACAACAACATAGATAGAATCATGTCCTCTTTGAGTCTTTGGAAAACCTTAAAGAAAATCCATGCTGACAGCATCCCAAGGTTTATTAGGTATTGGAAATGGCTGATATAACCTAGTGTTTTGGCTTCTTCCTTTGGTATGCTGACAAATCCTTCACTTCTCAACAAAAAATTTGATATCACTTTGCATTTTTGGCCAATAATAAAAATCACTTACTTGAGAAATTTTTTTGTCTTGTCTAATGTGTCGAGAGAGTCCTCCATTGTGTTTCTCCTTAATCAGATTTTCCCTCATGGAGCACTTAGGTATACAAAATTTATTATTCTTGAACAAAAATCCTCCTTGAATCAGGTAGTCCAACCACTTGATTCTATTCTGAATCATAGGATTTCTAACAACTTCATATATTTCTTTGAAATCTGTGTCTTCCTCATACATATCAATCATTTCTTCAAACCCAAAAATGCCAATCTTTAATTCCTGCATAATCAAATTTACTCTGCTCAAAGCATCAACAACTTTGTTTGTCTTACCACTTGTGTGTTTGGTTACAAAGGTAAAAATCTGTAAAAATTCCACCCACTTAGCACGCTTTTGGTTCAACTTCAGCTAATTATTTATGAACTGCAATGCATGGTTATCAGAATACAACACAAATTATTTGGGCAACAAGTAATGCCTCCATTTCTTCAAAGCCTGCACAATATCATAGAAATCCTTATCATAGGATGAATAATTCTTCTTTGCCCCATTCAAATTTTCACTGAAATAAGCTATTGGTCTCTACTCTTGACTCAAGATAGCTCCAATTCCTATCCCACTAGCATCAGTCTCAACTTGGAATATTTTATCAAAATTTGGTAGGGCTAAAATAGGTCTTTCGGTGATCTTCTTTTTCAACAACTTGAAATTATGATTTGATGATTTTGTCCACTTAAATGGATGGTTGATCTCCTTTACTGTTTCAATTATTGGTGCACAGAACTGGCTAAAACCTCTTTTAAATTTTCTGTAAAAGCTTGCAAGACCATGAAAACTCCTTAACTCAAATACACTTCTCAGAGTTGGCCAATCCAATATTACCTGGATATTTGCTGGCTCCATCTTCAAGCCTTCTTCTAAGACCATAAATCCCAATTAAATGATCTTATTCTTCATAAAAATACACTTATTCAAATTTATAAGAATTTTATCCTTTTGAAAAGTATTTAACACTAGCTTGACATGCTCCAAATTCTCTTCCTTACTCTAACCAAAAATCAGAATGTCATGAAGAAATACTATCACAATTTTTCCTACATAATCTTTCAAGACCTCGTTCGTTAGTCTCATAAATGTGCTTGGTGAATTAGTGAGCCCAAAAGGCATCACCAACCACTCATACAACCCATTGTTGGTCTTAAATGTAGGATTCCATTCATCTCCTTCTCTAATCCTTATTTGATGGTATCCACTCCTCAAATCTATTTTAGTAAAATACTTTCACCCACTTAAACAATCCATCAAGTCATCTATGCATGACAATGGAAATCTATACCGAATAGTGATCTTGTTTATGGCTCTAGAATTAGTTCACATGCGCCACTCGCCTCCTTTCTTTGGAATACGTATGAATGGTACGTCAAATGGGCTAAGGATTTCTTTGATCAATCCTTTATCTAAAAACTCCTATACCTGTCTTCCCACTTCTTCATTCGCCCGAGGAATCATTCTATATGATGCTTTATTTGGCAAACTTGCACCGGGTATTAAATCTATGTGATGACTAATACTTCTAACTAGTGGAAATTTACTTGGTAATTCATCAACAACTATATCAACATAATATCTAATAGATTTTCTATTTCCACTGGAAAATTGTCTAAATTTGTAGAAGTCAGAATTAACTTGGGTTTGCCGACAATAGAAAAATGCATTTCTTTCTCCTTCTTGACTTCTTGTAGCAACTCCTTTCCACTAATCAACATAACATTATTCCCAACTGCTCCTTTGTCTATTTCATCCTTCAAAGGTAGAAAGGTGTGCTTCTTTCCATCCTCCTATATAGTATAAGTATTCCTTTTTCCATCATGAATGGATTTTTTATCGAATTGCCAAGGCCTTCCCAGCAATACATGACACACATCCATTGGCATCACATCACACAATATGACATATTTATATGTACCAATCTGTATCTTTAATTTTCACTGTTCTGTCACCAAAATATTACTTCCCTTCTATAGCCAGGACACTCTGTAGGGAGTAGGGTTTACCATCTTAATAAACCCCAATTTCTCAACCATCTCTATTGAAACTAGATTATTAGTGCTTCCACTATCAATCACAACTTTGCAACACTTTTCTTTAGACTTGCATACAATCCTGAAAAATATCTTCCTTTCAGCTAGCTCATTTGCTTCCTTCTCTACTTTAATCAATACTCTTTTGAGCAATAAATAATTTCTTTCCTCAGGTGGTTCTTCTTTTTCTATGACCTAAGGATTTTATTCCTTTGCCTCAGCTACATTCACATTCCACTGATTTTTTTGTTGTTGTTGTGATGGTTGTCCCATGATCTGTGTCCCCATTCTCCACATGTATAAAACTGAATTTCTCTTCCTCGACCTCTACCTCTAGTTGCAAATCTTCCTCTACCAAAGTATCCTCTTTGTTGCGGTCTGCTACTCGAACCTCCTGCTTCATTATGAGAGTGCTAAAATATTGATCTGAAAGTTCTTTTTCCTCTTGCTGGACTTTTACCTCTATTCTTCTAACTTTATTTCCTCAACAGTTTCTCCTCTTCCTTCAAAGATGCTTGGTAGGAATACTCAATTGTCTTCAAACTCAATAAATTAATTTCATCCTGTATATGATACCTTAAACCATTGATGTATATGGATACTTTCTCCATATGATCTTCAACATGTCCTACTCTAATGTTCAGCTTGTAAAACTCCTGTGCATACTCTTTGACAATCATTCATTTCTGTCTCAAATTTTACAACTGTTTGAAAAGATTCAATTGATAGTCTTTTGGCATAAATTTTTTCTTCAATTTACTTACCATTTTATCCCATTGCTTGATATTAGGCTTTCGTTTTCTAATCCTGGATGTCTATAGTTCATCCCACCAAATAGATGCATGGCCCTTCAACTTGGTAGCTACAAAGTTTACCTTCTTCTTATCTTCGACCTCTTCTAAGTCTAAATACTTATCCACTAAAATGATCCAATATATTAGCTCATCCACATTAAGGTTCCCCTCATATGAAGGAATCTCCATTCTTGGTTTTCCACTAAGCTTTTCTAATATCTTGAAAACTTCAGCTTCCTCACTTTCTTCTTCTTCTTCTTCTTTAGAAGATTATTATGTTGCAATGAGATATACTTCATCAGGTGCTCTCTTATGAGTAGTCTCCATTGTTTCTATACTTTTACGAAGGTGTCGAATATCTTCTAGCAAAGCTGCATTTGCTGAAGGTCTTCCCCGACCCATGGCAGCTCTTCTCCTGGGTGGCATATTTGCTACAATCCTTGAGATAGAGTGCAGTTTCAACTCTAATACCAAATGATGCAGCGTGGCTGAAATATTCATAATATATGAATAGAAAAAGGGTTTTTATGGCCCACACAAATAGTGACAGGTCACGATAGTTTGCACTTCGCAACTTTTATAACTTACCTCCCTGTAGATTCACAACTTAACAACTTTCACAATATTTCAATTTTGTGATTTCACAATTCGCAGTGAACTCCACATCGCTCGTCAAAACTCTTTGAGTTTAGAAATAATCATGGCCCTTTATCTTATTCCATATATGATATGCGTCGCATCGCATCACAAACACCTTATCTTACTGCAAATTAACACTTTATCGCACTGCAAAGAAAATAGATTACCATGCGATGTTTTAAACTTAAATACTAAAATCGTCGATATGTGAAATATTCCTGGGTGTGATTTTAAACTCCACCATTGATCTTACCTACATCTAATGGTCCTCATTGATCCCTTACTCTTCCACTTTGCATCGTAATTCAAATAACTTATTGTGAAAGCCTTAACATGTAACTCTAAAAACTGTGATGTATGATGGCTGCTGTATGAACCTTTTGAGTGTGCATGAACCAATGATTTCACCCAAAAATTATACACAGAAACCCCATTGTGTCTTTGTTGTTCGCATTTTGAATCAAATTTTCTTAAAATATCTATGTGATAATGTGATATATAAATCAACAGAGAAATAAAAACAAACAGTTTAAACCAGAAAACCAATTTAAACACAAAACACAAAACACTTCAAACTTATCAGAGATGAAAATACACAGAGCCAAGCCGTTTGATGGATGGATTTTTAAAATTAATTTTCCTCTCTGTCCACTCCTCTATAACACTTCTCGCACACTTCTTTAACACTTATCCTATCTATTCTGTCTATCACACCTCACACCTATTTATGCTTATCTCTAACTGAAAGCGGTTATTATTGTATTTTATCAGATTTCTGTTTGGACCACTCTAACACAGAATTATATCATATCCTCATGAATTAATCTATTTGGATAAATCTCCTCGCAGGGAGAACAAATTTTCTATTTTTAATCCTATTTAATCTAGGAAATCCAACCAACTAACTTCTCACAATTAAAGCTAAATAAAATATTAATTATCAATTTTTTCCACCTCTTGTTAGCCACAACATGTGAACACATAATCACATTGCTGGCTAAATTTTGACTGCCCCTACATCACAAAACCTATCACCTTATTCTGCTTTTTCATAACGAAGTATCAAAAATTCCTAAACAGGTCCAACAAGTACCAGCAACGTTTCTTCCTCTTTCCGCCTTTCAGAAAGGGGGCCTTACTTAGCCTTGGGAAATTTTACACACCTTACCTTTTTTTAGAAGAAATTTTATTTTTCTCAGGCTTCTAGATGCTAAAATTCTACTAATTCATCTATGATGGGGTAGGGCAGGTTCTATGTGGAGAGTTTTCTACTCTTATATAACAACCAAGCCTAGATATTTTCAGGCGAGTATAACCCTCCTATCGTAAATGACTACCACCACCTTCCAGAAATTGGAAATTGAGAACAACATGTCAAACAACTCCTTTTGGGTGCAAGGGATTGAGAACAGGTGACACTGGGATTTGTGCTCACCATTTAGCTGAGATTGTTGTCACTCATGTAGATATGATCTTCCATCAATTATGAGGGGGGAAGAAAAAGGTTATCTCTTACGGGTAGATACACAACCTATAGCTTCATTAGAGGAGCTTCTGAGGAATATTTAATGGAGAAATTTACCAGGAACTAGAGAAACTATAGTTCTAAATTAGTGCAGGAAACTAGAGGGAAGAGGGTTTACTAATAAGAAGCTAAGAGTATTTATGGGAATGGTTATAAAAATAACTACAACAGACAGTCTGCCATACACTAAAATACCACGTGGCATTACAATGACTGATATTAGGTTTTGTTAGTGTCAGTCTAGATATACTTCCATCAGTGATCAAAGTCACTCTTTACATTTGCATATTAGGAGTCCCATAATAATCAATTTCACCATTCCGTTAGGTCATGGATTCATTGATGGTAGTAATTTTTATCAGCTGTCCCTCATGAGGTACTTTCTGATTTTCCTTTCTATGGTATTTAGTCATTAGTCACTTTCATTCTCAAAATCATGTCAGTAGGTCATAGAACGGGTCTCGTTAGTCTCTAGGGTCTCACCATGGTCAAATTAATGAGTCAAATGTCAATAATATCAGCAAGGTCATGAGGAAGTCAATAAAATAAGGAGTCACAACATATAGAAGATCAAAAAAGACATTTTATCCAGCTTGATGTAATTTTCACCTCAAAACTATGTTTTAAGGTGAAAACATGATATTTTTCCTTTATTATAATTCATCATGTAAGTCTATATCATTGTATGTAATAAGTCACAATTCAGAAGCTGTTATCTCCACAAAGTGATGTCCCTGCCTTTAGAAGAATTTTTTGTGACATGTTCAGTGCCAAATCATCCTCCAAGAAGATCCATCAGAAAGCACCCGGAAAGAGCTTTCCAATAGTATACTACACTCTCAAAACTGACTTCTGGATTGAAATTTATGCTTAAGTGAAGTAAAAGTCCCTATATCCTCATATACCCTCTATTTTCCATTTTTCCCTTTAAACTTTGTATTATTAAAGTTTTACATCCCTTTAAAAACCCCTTTTCCCCCTTTCTGATTTACAACATCGCATTATAAATCATTTAACACATATGCGATTGAATTATAAACCACTTCCCCATTCCATTACCACTAAACTTTAATATAAAGTTTATACATATATATTCCTCACCGTTTCCAACCACTTCCCCACCATACGTTGAAACTTCATAATAAAACTTTATTATAAACTTTTATATTATATATAACACACATTACAATCACAATCGCAAACCTTTCCCAATCGCAACATTTATTTGAATGCTCCAATCAATCCAATTGCAAACATGTCCGATGCGATTGATCGCATCGCAAGTTTTGCGCCCCTCCTCTGATCGGAAGATCCTCCGATCGCGTCCTCCCTCCGATTGCTCTGATCCTCCGATCATGTTTCCCCTCCGATTGATTGCAACATTCCCATCACACTCCCGATCGCGCCCACTCCCCCGATTGCATCGCAAATTTTGTTCTCCCGATGCGATTACCCCTGTCTCCCCTCCGATATTACAATTGTGATTGACCTGTCGGTCCCACCACTTAAACCTTCCGCCCATTTATAATATAAAGGGTTTTCCCCTTTTTAAACTCGGAATTTGTATTATTTTTGTTTTTACAAAGGTTATCCCCATTCCCCCTTTCTTAATCGCATCGGAGATTTTATATGTATCACTCCACCCATCTCCCGATTATGATCCCCGATTGCGATTGTAACCCCTGGTCCCACCATTTAATTCCTTCGTCGTTCATTACCAAAATGCCTCGCTCCTTTGTAAAATTAAAATTTTTCCATTTTGTTATATTACAAAGAGCCAGTTCCCAATCGCATCGGGACTTTCATTCTTCGTTCAAATAATCTCCTACCGGACTCCGATTGTGATTGTGATGATGCCATACTATAGTCTGTTTATCTCTCTGCCCGTCCATTGCAATTGCGATTATAACATGGGTCCCACCTCCTCTCCCTTCCTTCCTATTCATTATTCTCCCTTCACTAAAGGCAAAATTCATTCCAAAGGTATGTTTATTAAAAGGTTAGTTTTATTTGAACGGAGAGCAGACAGTCAAAGGGTCGAGAGCTTATTTAAAAAAAATATTGTTACAGCAAGCAGCAAAATAGGAAATATATTCATCAGATTACCTATTTTCTTTCATACAGCCTAACAGAAAAATCTCCAAGTGGTCAAATGCAATGATGTCCCTTATTTTCTGGGGCAGATTGTTGTATTTCTTTATTATGATTGTATTTCAGTTCTTTAGCTGTTAAAAAAACTCCCTTTTCTTGTGGATCTATGTTCCCACATTTCAACCTATTTATTGTAATTGTAAAATCATTTGGAAATGGTCTCGAGTAGGAGTCTGAGTCTGAAAGTAGGGGAATAGTGTGGAAGAAAATCTTTGTGCTACATTGTACAGTTTGACAGGAATTAATAAGAGATGCGGCTCTGATTTGTGGGATCCATGTGGTATGAGATTTAGCATTTTTTTTTCTCCTTTGTTTCATATGTGAATTGTTAGGTTTTTCCATCCATTCATAAACATTTCCTTTTGAATTCTTTCAAGATAGAAAGGTAGAATCCATTTTATATGCTCTGCCTTGGGGAATCATTCATACTCTGTGTGTTTTCTTCTATTTGAAAAGGATCAATTTATTGTGCCCTTTTCAGCTCTGCACTAGTCTTTCCATCCCATCCTCATTAAATTTTAATTGCTAAGTTTCCTGCCTATCTTTCCGCATGAAACACCCTATGTCCTGATTTAATTCCCGGTTACAACTGTCCCTTTATATCCCACACGTCCCCAAAATTAATTAATTCATTCATTTTTATTAAAACCTTTTTCCCCTCATTTTATATAGCTTAATATTAGTCCATTTATTATGTTCCATTGAATATTCTTTCATGGAGAGAGCCCTCTCCTGTCCTTGTAGGGCTAGCTACAAGGCTGAGCGTGGTTTAGTTGTTACCCTGTTTTGCCTTTTGCAACCTAGGGTCCAATTCAGGTGCTAACATCTCTGGCGACCATACTAGGGAAGTAATTTATTTGAAACAGTAAAGAATATCTAAATCCCCGGTAAATAATGATAACGTATCATATCTGATTGATGATGGTGAACAACAATCAGATGCATATAAAGGCTGAAAACATTCACCTAGCGACTCCATTCACTGAAAGATCCAGAAAATGAAATCCTTCATGGTCACTCCACTGCAGGAATATCAATAGCTTTAAAATCTTTGTTTTAAGATGGAACGTATTGCAAGAAGGTATGCTCCCATGAGCTGAGATCATATCCCAGGTTTCTCTAATAAAATGCCCAAGGTGGATTGGCTTCAGAATTTTCCTATGTTCAGAAATGTGGAAGGTAATGATGCTGCTCTTCATCTGGTAAAATTTCACATTCATGTGCATAAATTAAAGATCGATGTTCCTGAAGACTGTTTGATGAAAATGTTTGTTGCTACTCTGGAAGATGAAGCTTGATCTTGGTATGAAAGTTTGCCACCTGGTTGTATTTATTGTTTAAAATATTTTCATACCATATTCTTTGAAAGGTAAAGAGAATCTTGTCCGTATTTAATGTTAGTTCAAAACTGTTGCGAACATGTTAACAGTTTCATTGAAAATCTTGAGAATTTTTATGGATATGATGAATTCATGGATGAAGAAATCATGGAAGCATTGTATGAAAATCCATTTCAGCAGCACACAAAAATATTAAAGGATTATTATCAAGATCAGCAGGTTGAAGATCTTTGTACAGCTGAAAATGATGAAAGAAGAGGCTTTATTTCGAAACTGATTGAAATAAAGGATGTTCCAATCTTACATAGAGATAAAGTTAAGTTAGATCTAGAGTTAAAATGTGACGAGGAAGAATACGATGTTCCAGGTCCCATAAAAGAGAGTTATATTGTTAAGGCCGCCTCAAATGAAGAAAACAGAGTTATAGACCTGAGTTTTCTCATTCCATCAGAACTAGATCTTCACAAGGAGGTAATCCATTCCCTTAATGAAAAACAAGACGAGATCTTTGTTCAAGTAAGTGCAAGAGTTTCTTTGGATGAATTTATGGTAGATGATAGAAATGATAGTGTTCGATCTCAAGAACCATCTGAAGTTTCTTCTCTTATGACTGATGAATATGATGAGAAACATGACAATCTGGTTGTCATATCATATGAAGATGACCAACAATATATTCATATTACAGAAGATTAGAGCGTTCAGGACTGCCATTCAGATTCTTCTTCCTATGTCTCATGTTTTGAAATGTTTTCTCAAGAGGAAATTTGGTCATCTACTTGTTCAGAATTTTTTGAAGACCAGGAACACACTCTTACTAAGGTACGTTGTGAAGGAAGATCAGAATCAAGAGAAAAAGACACCTTGGTTCTTCAGCAGGAGGTAAATCTTCATGTTTTTCAGGATCTAGTGGAAAATTTATTGCAGTATTCAGTGATGAAGGAGATCATGGCCAACCATGCTTTTGGATGCCTAGTTGCAAGTATCTATTGTTGATCAGAGGATCTAATCAGGAGAATCAATCAAGGAGGCATCTGCTTGATTGGTTACATTGGAATTTTGATATAGCATGATGGTACATTGGCCTTCCAAAAAACAGGTGGTTATCATCAATATTTGAAACCTCAAGTCTTGGTCATATACTACCACCAAAGCTTCAAATGTCAAGTTTTTTCTCTAGGTTAGCTTTGAGTCATTTTTGAGTCAGTTTTTTGGGTCAAGTTTCTTTCAGTATTCAGTTTTGTTTTTAGCTATTGACTCCATGCCCAATGGATAAGGCTACTTGGTCTATGGTGTTCTTGGCACCTCCAAGGAGCTACCATCCCCATTGGAGCCAATGTTAGTGTTAGTCTAGTTATACTGCCATCAGTGATCAAAGTTACTCTCTACATTTCCATATTAGGAGTCCCATAATAATCAATTTCACCATTCTGTTAGGTCATGGATTCATTGATGTTATTAATTTTTATCAGTTGTCCCTCATGAGGTACTTGCTAATTTTACTTTCTATGGTCTTTAGTCATTAGTCACTTTCATTCTAAAAATCATGTCAATAGGTCATAGGACGGGTATCGTTAGTCTCTAGGGTCTCATCATGGTCAAATTAATGAGTCAAATGTCAATAATATCAGCAAGGTCATGAGGAAGTCAATAAAATAAGGAGTCACAACATTTGGAAGATCAAAAAAGAAATTTTATCCAGGTTGATGTAATTTTCACCTCAAAACTATGTTTTAAGGTGAAAACATGATATTTTTCCTTTATTATCATTCATCATGTAAGTATATATCATCATATGTAATAAGTCACAATTCAAAAGCTGTTATTTCCATAAAGTGATTTCCCTTCCTTCAGAAGAATTTTACGCAACATTTTCAATGCCAAATCATCCTCTAAGTAGATCCATTAGAAAGATCCCGGAAATAGCTTTCCAACGGTATACTACACTCTCAAAACCGACTTCTGGATTGAAATTTATGCTTAAGTGAAGTAAAAGTCCCTATATCCTCATATACCCCCTATTTTCCATTTTTCCCTTTAAACTTTGTATTATTAAAGTTTTATATCCCTTTAAAAACCCCTTTACCCCTTTCAAATTTACAACATCACATTATAAATCATTTAACACATATGCGATTGAATAATAAACCACTTCCCCTTTCCATTACCCCTAAACTTTAATATAAAGTTTATACATATATATTCCCCGCCGTTTCCAACCACTTCCCCACCATACGTTGGAACTTTATATGAAAATTTATTATAAAATTTTATATTATATATAATCCGCATTAAAATCTCAATCACAAACCTTTTCCAATCACAACATTTATTTGAATGCTCTGATCAATCCAATCGCAAACATCTCCGATGCGATTGATCGCATCGCAAGTTTTTCGCCCCTCCTCTGATCGCAAGATCCTCCGATTGCTCCGATCCTCTGATCGCGTTTCCCCTCCGATTGATCGCAACATTCCCATCACACTCCCGATCGTGCCTGCTCCCCCAATCGCATCACAACTTATGTTCTCCCGATGCGATTACCCCCGTATCCCCTCCAATATTGCGATTGCGATTGACCTATCGGTCCCACCACTTAAACCTTCCACCCATTTATAATATAAAGGGTTTTCCCCTGTGTAAACTCAAAATTTGTATTATTTTCATTTTTACAAAGTTTATCCCCATTCCTCCTTTCTCAATCGCATCGAAGATTTTATATGTATCACTCCACCCATCTCCCGATTCTGATCCCTGATTGCGATTGTAACCCCGGATCCCACCATTTAATTCCTCTGCCATTCATTACCAAAATGCCCCGCTCCTTTGTAAAATTTAAATTTATCCATTTTGTTATATCACAAAGAGCCAGTTCCCAATCTCATTGGAACTTTCATTCTCCGTTCAAATAATCTCCTGCCCGACTTCGATTCCGATTGCGATGACGCCACACTACAGTCTATTTATCTCTCCACCTGTCCATTGCGACTGCGATTATAACATGGGTCCCTCCTCCTCTGCCTTCCTTCCTATTCATTATTCTCCCTTCACTAAAGGAAAAATTCATTCCAAAGGTATGTTTATTAAAAATTTAGTTTTGTTTGAATGCAAAGCAGATATTCAAAGGGCCGAGAACTTATTTAAAACAAAGATTGTTACAGCAAGCAGAAAAATAGGAAATCTATTCATGAGATTACATATTTTCTTTCATACAACCTAACAACAAAATCTCCAAGTGGTCAAATGCAATGATGTCCCTTATTTTCAGGGGTAGATTGTTGTATTTCTTTACTATGATTGTATTTCAGTTCTTCAGCTGTTAAAACAGCTCCCTTTTCTTGTGGATCTATGTTCCCACATTTTAGCCTATTTATTGTAATTTTAAAATCATTTGGAAATGGTCTCAAGTAGGAGTCTGAGTCTGAAAGTAGGGGAATAGTGTGGAAGAACATCTTTGCGCTACATTGTACATTTTGATAGGAATTAATAAGAGATGCGGCTCTGATTTGTGGGATCCATGTGGTATGAGATTTAGCATTTGTTTTTCTTCTTTGTTTCATATGTGAATTGTTATGTGTTTCCATCCATTCATAAACATTTCCTTTTGAATGCTTTCAAGATAGAAAGGTAGAATCCATTTTATATGCTCTGCCTTGGGGAATCATTCATGCTCTGTGTGTTTTCTTCTATTTGAAAAGGATCCATTTATTGTGCCCCTTTTAGCTCCGCACCAGTCTTTCCATCCCATCCTCACTAAATTTTAATTGCTAAGTTTCCTACCTATCTTGCCCCATGAAACACCCTGTGTCCTGATTTAATTCCCAGTTACAACTGTCCCTTTATATCCCACACATCCCCGAAATTAATTCATTCATTCATTTTTATTAAAACCTCTTTCCCATCATTTTATCTAGCCTAATATCAATCCATTTATTGTGTTCCATTGAATATTCTTTCATGGAGATAGCCCTCTCCTGTCCTTGTAGGGCTAGCTACAAGGCTAAGCATGGTTTAGTTGTTACCCTGTTTTGCCTTTTGTAGCCCGGGGTCCAATTCAGGTGCTAACAGGGTTAATTGGATGGTGTTATGTATTATTGTCGTATAAACCCAATTAATAATTTGAAGGTCCAAAATGGTTACCAATTTGGAATAGAATATCCAAAAAATGTAAAACCATGTTTGACCTTGCTTTTATGGAGGTGAAATGAGGAATCAATATTTGCATATTGCTTCATATTGATACAAGTTATAAGAAACTTAGCTTAGAGCTTAGGTGTAAGTAGTTTACCCAAAGACATTTCACTTATATCACCTTTTTTATGTGTTACAACTTAGTAATGGTAATCATAGACATATCTGACCTTTATGAACACAAAATTGAACTATAGATACTTATGGGCTTAATAATCAGATCAATCAGTAGTAATGCCATTAATCAGACTAATTGATAAATGGTGTTGTTCATTACAACATCTGTATTACTAGTAATCATAGTTTCCATATCTCGTACATTACCATGTATGTCGAGTGGTATCTTACAAGAAATGGAAATCAAGAAGCTTATGATACATGGATACTATAATGAAAGTGGTAGTAATAATTCATATTAAACTTACTGTATTCACTAATATCTATCATTCCAGTCATTCTCGTAGTATTGATTACTAGTTATAGCATGAAGAGTGTAATCATCAGTATTTTCATATTACTTCATATTGATACAGGTTGTAAGTAGCTCAACTAAGAGCTTAGGTGTAAGTAGTTTACCCTATACATATCACTTATGTCACCTTTTTTACATGTTACAACTTAGTAATGGTAATCATAGACATATATAACCTTTATGAACACAAAGCTAATCTATAGATACTTATGGGCTTAATACTCAGATCAATCAGTAATAATTCCATTAATTAGAGTAAGTGATAAATGATGTTGCTCATTACCGCACCTGTATTACTAGTAATCATAATTTCCATATATCTTATGTTACCATGTTTGTCGAGTGGTATCAAAGATCTCGGGGTCCTTTTAGTTTCTAGATGCAACCATGAAAAAAATGAAAAATGCCTCGTTCACTACCTTTCGGTTGAAAATATTATGTCAGCAGCTCAAAACACTCTTTAGGCTCTCTACTGCTTGTAATTAATCTCGATAATAATATAAAATCCTACCACAAAGATGAAAAAAATGGTTTAAAATGCAAATGGAAAATCAACTATTTTTAAAGAAACACAATCTGTTTTTTGGGATAATTTCCATTCTGTAGGGAGCACCATCAATGGAAAAGTATAGGTCTAGAACCAGTATAAATAAAAACATAAAAATTCACATAACAAATAATTAAAATTAATTTAAATGATGTATCGTGTGCAAACTTGTTAATTAAGTGGAAAAAATGCATGGTTGGAACCCTTCATGCGCTATAATGACCAGTGAATGGTATACCAAATAGAATACATTAATATGCTCCATGCCTTTCTGCAACTTTATAACACATTGCTACAATTACCCTAAGAACGTATTAGTGTGGAAAAAAGGACACTTCCCTACTATTGAACAATATAAGCTCATACATGTGCATCATTTTTGGAGTTTTCTTGAAATGATTTCTACTATCTTTGGTACATATTTGTCATGACACAACTTCAAATGGCATTTGATTTTTTGTGTAGCCACCATAATTCACTCCCAATGCAGTGTTCAACTCAAGCCAAATATTTCTTTTCAAAGGTCTTATGATCAAGTTTCTTCTTAATCTCTTTGAGCTTAATTTATGATTAGCCGTTGCTATGATTTTATCTTTCAAAAGAAAGCTTGAATGGGAATTTTCTAGTAGTGAATTTATTTTTTGAGTTTGTGCTTCTAGCTTTACCATCTATGAGATCTTACATTTGAGATTTATTTCAACAAATTTAAATTATTTTTGATTTATTGCTAAATATGCTCTAACTTCTGAATATGCTATACATATAATCCTTCTTTGGTTATTTCTAAATCAATTATTAATGATTTAGAGGCTAAGCTTGCTAACAAAGAAAATTTTATCTCTTCATTCAATTTATGAATGAATTGTTCGAATTAAAATTTTTATCTGATAGGAAACTTGATTTTTTATCTAAGCATTTTGATTTATTTATCCTTTTCTTTAAGCAGTGATGAAATTATAGTTTTATCCTTTGAATATTGAGACATTTAACAATTAAGTTATACTTTGAATCACTAATTAATATTTTATGAGTACTCTATGTAGTTCTTTCAATTTTTAATTGATTTTCTAGTTTTTTAAACTGTATATTCAATTTATTTATATTTATTGTTTCTTGCACCTGTTAGCACTGCTATTTGCATCCCACCCATGCCACCTTATTTTACTCTTCTTTCACCTCATCTCTATTATTGTCATCAAACTTGCTTCATTTTTTAAACATTTTTCCTAAGAGTCCCATAGTCATCATTCAGCTCATTCTTCCATGTTGTGCCATCATTAGGTCATAGGGTCAAAATCATGAAAATTGATCATTTCACCATCAAATTCATCTTTTGAAAGTGTAGTAATAGTAAAAGGTATTCAACAATTCCAGGTTCTAAAACTATCATTTTCAAATAAGTGGCTTTATGTTTACCATATTTATCTTTCATTTGTGCTTGGAAAGCTCATTTCCCTCTCCTAGGGTTTTGAGGGAATTTTTCTTGGTTTCATGACGTCCATAGTTAAATCATCAACAAGACTTGTATCTTGATACTCTTACACCTCCCCCTATCCTTAATATACCTTTCTAATCACTTCCCATCACTCCTATCCCTCAAAATCATCAATTTTCCACAAGCCCTAGCCTATTGCTACAATTTGAGACTTTTCGAGACTAGGCCTGTGTTTTTCCCTTTTGGACCACTTGCCCTCACTCAATCCTTGAAATTAAACTTTCCCATACTCTATAAAATCTATCCCTATCCCCCAAAATTTCCCCATGAATTTAGACATCCCCTAACCCCTTCATTCCCCTCCCTCTACAAGGTAGTGCTAAATCCCCTGTTTTTCCTACACGAAACCCTAATTTCCTCTCCCACTAAGCTAGGGTTTTCTATGGAATTAGAGACATTCGAGCAGAGGAGGTATAAGTGAGGTCATTTCAGAAATTATGAAGCCATTCAAAACTCATAAACACCATGCCTTATTCATCAACACATAGGTAGATAAAGGTAAGGAACATATGGTGGAGCTAGTCTTTGATGATGAGGAGGACAACCACAAGACAGAGCAAGAATTTCAGTTGATTGACCTAGGTGAGGAGGATGAAGGAAAAATTACGAATGAAATAATTAAAGGTAAAGAGGCTGATATTAATGAGCTCCAAAATAATATTGAGAGGGCCAACTATGTGATTGACTTCCTTGAGTAAGAAAATTAGCAGTTGAAGACCAAGCAGGCCATCAATGAGGTGAAATGCATCAAAGCACAAAGAGAGGTAGAGAACGCTAAAGCCTTTCTTGAGGAAACATTGGAAAAATTTGGTGAACTTGATGATGATTAGTATTAACCTCAAATATAGAGACCTAGGACTAGAGGTCTGAAAATAGCTCTATCCCTAGAGAGACAAATGGAAGCTGACCTAGCAGACCATCTTACACTAAATGAACAACTTGCACTAGAAATCAGCAAGAACATGGAAACCATGGCTTGATAGAGCCAATATAAATTTGGAAAAGTTGCTAGAGAAGGCCAACAAGGAAAATGACTTGTTGAGGACAAGAATCAAACTTCATTCCCAGAAAGAGAGAATTGCATTGGCCAAGCTCAAAAGAGCCAATGCCAAGATTGAAGTTTTTGACCAAGCAAAAAGAGAAAGAGAAGTTAGACATACTTTTTTAGGTCTCACTCCATGCCTCAAACACTTGATGAGAAATTACCCTCACAATTTTGAAATTTTTTTGGCACACATAGCATTTTGTTCATTTTTGTGTTTTTGAGAATATTTTACACACAAAAAATTTGCTAAACGCGTAGCGCCTTGGACGCTATGCTCTTATTTGGAGCATCAAAATGAAAAATCGCCACCATGAGAAGTTTTGTATTTGTTAGGAAATCAACATTATGAGGTTTCAAAGTTTTTTGAGATGATCTACTCCGTCAACAAGTAAAAAAACCATCAAAATTTCATGTTTTTGCCTCAAAATCGGCTTGGTCGTTGTGCATTTACTAGTTTTGGGAGAGGAGGATTTTGATAGGGAAAATGAGCACCATTTTGAAAATAGGAGGTAGATATGGAAATAAGACTCAATGGGATTTCCAACGAGCCATCATGGAGCATATTTGGATATCGGGAAGGGACTCAAATTCAACCTTGAACAGAGGTCATTTTTTCTGCCTAGATGCTGCGTGTTTTACAAGGAAATTGTTTTTTTTGCAGTCTTCAGAAATTTTATGAGTTTCACTCTAGTTTTGACTTTTACCTTGGGAAATTTTGAATTTACCTATGTAAATGATGAATATCAATGTAATTATCATGTTATTACTATTTACTAGGGTAAATACATTAGGTAAAGCAAGCATATGAGGTGTAATGAATGAATTCAGTCATTTGTTTTATCCTATACTCTAGCTATCAGTTCAAATTTTTGTGTAATATCTCCCTCACCTCATGGATTCGACCCCTGAGGATTAGTGGAGGTGGTTTTCATGTCTAGCTCAGTTCTTCATAGTAGTCAGGGTTTGGAATCAATTTTATTTTGTTTAGTTGATCAAGGAGACTTATACTCAGTTATGGGCATTAATACAAGAGGAGTTGTAGCTATATTTATGGGATAGTTGTGGTATTAAATGTCTTTCATTTTTTCTTATTCATTGATAGATGTTTCAATGTATTGTTCATTTCCTTTTCATATCTATGATTATGATATTTTATAAGTGCGAAATTCAGAATACATGCTAGCCATGCTCTGTTTTGGATAACTGATCATATTTTGTTTCATATATTCTATATAAGAGAAATACATCTCTTATGCTTCCCTCAACCTCCTTACATTTTCTAAACCATTCCATATCAATTTTCCTCAAGTGATGGACATTATACCTACCTTGCCACATTTATCCCTGCAACCCAAAATCTATTTCCCTGATTTAGTTCTCCTTGACCTAATTTCAATATCCACTGATCTACCCAAACAAAACCAAATAAAAAAAAACCCTTGCATTCATTATCTAGCTTAAAATCATAATTTCTCCAGCCCTCCTGGCTGTGACCCTTTTGGAGATAACCCTCTCTGACTTGATAGGGCTAGATATCAAGTCAAAATCTTGGTTTGTGGTTACCTATGTTGGGATTCCTTCCTCATCCTTGGGAATCTCATGGAGTGATAACATACTGGCACCCTTGCTGGGGATCGAAAAGACATATCTTCCCTGGGAAAGAATGACAAAATTTAGATCTGATTCTTGATTGTGAACAACGATCATGCACAAGAAAGTTGTGAATCATCCACCTGAGGACTCTGCACAATTCAGATTGATCCAAAGAATCCACTGGTAGAAGAATATAGAATCAAGAAATTCATGGTGACTACAACTATCAAAAGAAATCATAGCTTAATAGTAGATTCAGTGGCCTAATTGATCCAAGATGATAGGGTATGTGGTAGAACCTATCTTGATTGCAAGTTTTAAAGAGTATTGGGATATTTTTTAAGATGATCAAATTGATGAGGCTTTCCCAAATTTTCTATCTATTTAATCCAAATTCATGAAAATATATATCTGGAGATAAAATTCACTTTTTATAGGAGTTTGCTGACAAAATTGAGAAAGACATTGAGGTGTTAGATGTTCAAATTCAGTCTTACAATTTTCAAGTTCAAAATCAGTTTTTTGAGGACTTTTTCTAGTTTCCTTTAGTTTCTAAGATTGAAGGATGCTATGTTCTTGAAAATGAAGTTGATATCACATAGTTCCAACCAAGGTATGATTTAAACAGCCCATATGACCATCCTCCTCATGACAACCAAATTATTGAATTGTTTGATAGTCAAAAAATGAAATTTGTTTTCTATGATCTTGTAGCTGAGTATATGGAAGGATTTTTTAGCTTGATATTATAGCATTGTTTCTAATATGAAGTCAAAATGTATGAAGAGTTTCCATTACATTGCACAGCTTGGGTTTTATGGATAAAAGTTCAAGTTGTAACTGTAATTTTTTTAATAAATCGTGTAGAAATCGATGTATATAAGAAGTTTCTTGACTGGCTTCAATGGAAATATTGTATCATTTAGAATAGAAAATTTATCAGTAGATTCGTGTAGGACAACTATGCAATAAGCTTCCTAGACAAGCATCTCCTTCAGCATCTACTTTACGATTTGCAGTATGTGTGTTTTTAGTTTGTATAAGTGGTTTGGTTTCGGAAATAAAGATCAGTTTGCAACTGATTGTGATTCCATGCCAAAAATAAGAAGGCACTGATCAACGAGTTCCCATATGTTTGTGGTTCTCGACACCTCCTTCAGATCTGTCTTTCCCAGTTGGAGATGATGTTAGCACTGGTATTTGCATCCCACCCATCCCACCCTATTTTACTCTTCTTTTACCTCATCTCTGTCATTATCATTGAACTCACTTCATTTTTTTTTTAAATTTCCCAAGATTCCCATAGTCATCATTCAATTAATTCTTCTATGTTGTTGCATCATTAGGTCATAGTGTCAAAATCATGAAAACTGGTTATTTCACCATCAAATTCATCTTTTGAAAGAGTTGTAAGAGCCAAGGTTTTAAAAAATTTCAGGTTCTAAAACTATCATTTCCAAATAATTGGCTTTGTGTTTACCATCTTTATCTCTCAGTTGTGCTTGTAAAGCTCATTTCCCTCTCCTAGGTTTTTGAGGGAATTTTTCTTGGTTTCATGACTTCCATGGTTAAATAATAAATAAGTCTTGTATCTTGATGCTCTTACACCTTCCCCTCTCCTTAATATACCTTCCTAAACACTTCTCATCACTCCTATCCCGCAAAATCATCATTTTTCCACAAGCCCTAGCCTATTGCTACAATTTGACACTTTTCAAGACTAGGCCTGTGTTTTTCCCTTTTGGATCCCTTCCCCTCACTCATTCCCTGAAATTATACTTTCCCCAACTCTCTAAAATCTATCCCTATACGCCAAAATTTCCCCAATAATTTATACATCCCCTAACCCCTTCATTCCCCTCCCTCTACAAGGTATTCCTAAATCCCCTGTTTTTCCTACACCAAAACATAATTTCCTCTACCACTGAGCTAAGGTTTGATATGGAATCAGATACATATGAGCAGAGGAAGTATAAGGGAGGTCATTTTAAAAAGTATGAAGCCATTCCAAACTCATAAAAACCATTCCTTACACATCAACACAACAGGTAGATAAAGGTAACGAAAAAATGGTGGAGTTAGTCTTTCATGATGAGGAGGACAACCATGAGACAGAGCAAGAATTTTAGTTGATTGACCTAGGTGAGGAGGATGAAGGAAAAATTACCAATTAAATAATTAAATTTAAAGAGGCTGAGATTAATGAGCTCCAAAATAATATTGAGAGGGCCATGTTGAGGAGGTAAATCCCCTCTGCGGACAAAGGCGATCCCTACTAGCCCAGCAGGGGTCTAGCAACAAACAAACAATGCTATGACGCAAGCTCCTAGTTACGAATGGAAAGGCTAGGAATAGAAGCCTACCTGGATTCCAACGCTATGATATGAAGAAGAAGCGTCCCCGTCCTTCAGCCCTGGCAGACCACAATCCTTCCACGATCTCCGCGGATGAACACCTGCACATAGAAGAAATGAACAGATACAAGCATAGAAACCGGCATACGTAACTAAACATCGGTCAGAAAAGATATTACTCGCATTAACATGATCGAAAACGGAGTGGAACCATAATCATAGTCATCTATTAAATAATAAACGAATAAAGGTTACAACCAAGTTCTGACGTCGCAGCCTCCTTCGAACGGGTCCCCGGTCGTCCACGTCTCGCGAAGCTCTCCAAGGAAAGGGAAAACCTCTCCAGAGTCTCGTGACAATGGTCTCCTTACTTGAGTTGGCCTTAAGGGAAAGAGAGGATTCTTTACAGCACAAAGGCACTTGGGAATATGTAGATGCAAAGCTTCAGCACTTCAAGGCTAGCTTGCCATGGATTTGGCCGAGGCTTTTATAGATGGGGAAGGAGGGAGTTGGGATCCCTATTATTATGGGGTTGGCCCTATCAACAAGGAAGGTTCCATGGGAGGTGGCAGAAACCACTTCCCTTCCATAGAACTCATGACCGACCTCCTAACCAAGATAGGCAATGGTTTGTGAGTTTGTTTGAACTCAACTTTTGCCATCCATATTTAAAAAGCCGAGTCCCTAAAATGGGTGGCGCGACTCTTTGCTCTATGACGGAGCGCCAAGTGGCGCGACCTCTTTGCAGGATTTTCCTCATTGGCGCGAGTACTGAACTGCCTGCCCGCGCCAATGCAAAAAGGGATGTTTTTTATGATTTTTGCAAGGAGATGTCTCAAGGGAAAATAAAGCTCATGCTTAGAGGGATGCATTGATGATGTTTTCAAGGCATGACAATGTTCACAGGTCACGAAATGGGTCCTCCATTGTGCGGGACGGGGAATGGTAGGGACGGTGACAAATTACTGTGTAACAGATGCCCCCTAAAGTATGAGGCCCAAGAGAGAGAGGGGTGAAATGCTTTACGAGAACATGTTCAACTGAAGGCCCGCCGTCGGAAAACCTGCGCAGAAAGATACAACTGATATCTCAAGTACATGATGTATAAGTGGTATGGACGCAGCCATCCGAAACAGAGCATGCTATAATCCGGATCCAGGGTATGGGCGCAGCCATCCAACTAAGATCAAACAAATAGACTCAGGTATGGTCGCAGCCATCCAATCAGTGAGTCATGTACATAATGATAATAATCCACAATCGCAGCCTGGATTACAACAGACACAATCCAGGGTCTCGCGCTCCATCTCGACCCAACAGAGTACAAGTTCAAGCATGTGAATATGTGAGCTGAAGTCGAACATGCAAGAACATCGTCTGATTACCAGCCAATGATGAAAGTTGTTAACAGACGCGAGAGAAACCACCAATAATGACAATGGTCCTCAAGGTACTACAGGTACAATCTACGGCGTGTGAATAAATGAGTTGACGTCGAACACCCGCAGAATCATTCGATCGGAGGCCAATGATGAAAACCTCACGTCGAATGCGACGAACCTGCCATTGAGGCATGCAGGCTCCAAGGTACCATCAGGAGTCTCTAGACCAACTTCCTGGATAATGAGTTGAAGTCGACAGGAAGTGACCTCGATCGAAGGTGGGCCATAATGATTCCCACATCATCGACACGAGACAGAGGAACATAATGTTTTGTTGTGAATCAGGACCATATGAGAAACAGAGGAAGGTTGATATTTGCAGAGGCCAACTTCTCTTGAACACATGAACGACACGACAATGGATTTGGCAGTATTTGACATCAACGGATCAAAGGTCATGGTGACGAGGCAGTGAACAGATGAGAGGTCAAAAGAGATTACCCAAACCCATGGAAGCAAAGTGAAGCAGCGAGATGAGATGTCCCCAACCCGACACGAATGCAGATAAGTGCCATGTTCAAGAGCGACATACTGCCGACGACAACGACGATGGTTCCATTTTTCCCCCACCATTTCTGGCGAGTACCCCAATTATTTTTGATAACAAGCTTCAAGGGGATAGCATATGCTTGTGATATAAGTCCGCCCTTCGGGCGAATCCATCCTAGTGCATTTAACGAGTCCTAGGAAGGAGAAACTCGGAGAACGTCATTTCGACGAAATCCAATGTCATCAGGGTTTAACGAGTCTAACAAAGGAAGAACTCGGCGTCTTTTCATGTTTAGAGAGTTTGAAAAGACAGCGGAAAAGAAAACTCCACAGGTCCCTTTTCGTAAATAGTTCCCCAGATCCGAAAAGGTAGAAACAATATCCGGGAAAACCTCCTAGTCGCGATAGGCTAGGGTATTCCTTTTTCGTAATCGATCCAGCCCAGCCCGAAAAAGGGTTAAACTTATACTGGGTGAATGTCGATTCGTGTCCATTTTAACGAGATCGAAACGACAAGGGCCTCGGCGATCTTTTCATATTTAGAGAGTCAGAAAAGAGCTGAAAGATGACTCTAGAGTGACTTTTTCGTGTATTTACCGAGTCTGAAAAAGTATAAAATACAACTCGTTTCCATCTTTTAAGTCGCAAAAACCTGCTGCTGCACATACCAAGCAAGCGTAAAATCCATTTTCGACATAACACATGCAAATATTTGACAATAACTTTTAAAGCTCATTTAACGTCGAAAAAGTTATAAATATGTCTAATTGGTAAAAAATGAAATTACTTTTTACTATTTACCTTGTGGAAAGCAACAGTGGTCCTTTTGGAGCAGAATCTTCTGACGGTGATTGCGACCAATCCAGGCAACCATTCAGCTTCTCGTCTGTCACAGGTAAGAGGCGCTCCTTTGCTCTTCATTTCCATACACTTTTTAATGATTTTCCCTTAGAAATCAACTTTGTGTGGCCACTTTTAAAATTTTAGGGCCGGGCCCATTGGCGCGGGTATCGGGCACGGACCCGCGCCACTGGGCTCTTTTTACTAAAGGGCTCGCGCCACCTGGCGCGACTGTTAGCAAAACAGCCGCGCCAGCGGCCGAACCTAAATTTTCGCCTAAAATTCCGGTATTTACACCAAATTTCTTGAAATTTGAAGCTCACCAAAGATCTAATCAGGGGTTTTTGACCATATGAATGCAGATAATCACCCAAAATGGCAATCGAATGGAAGGAACGATAGCACGGAGACAAGGATGAAGAGGCCATGCAAAGCCAAGCTTGCATGAACGCTCTTAGAGACTGTGGATTGAAAAAGTTCTTCCTCACGCCATGTTTACGAGCTCAGCCCGAGCTCCTCCAATATCTAATCAGCATCTGGGATGAAAATGAACAAGTGTTCAAGCTACGAGACCAGGTGTTAGAATTGGAGGTCACTGACATTTATTTCATCACTGGATTGTCCCGCAGCGGTCCAATCCCGGTATTGACTGGAAGCAGACCATCTGGGGAAAAGATGGAACAGGTAATGGCACGGGTGTGCCGAGGGGCACAAACAGGATCAGGAAGCAAGAAGGTATACATCTCCACCATCCCTGATCTAGCACTGAGAGTAGTTCTCCACACCATTACGCGGGCTGCTGGATCGCAGGCTCCGCACGAGGCCACGAAGACCCAACTCCTGTTGGCCTCAGAATGCATGGGTCCCCTACTGTTCAACTGGGCAGAAGCAGTAACCATCAATATGAAAAGACAACTCACAAAGTGCAAACAAGGGAAACTGAAACAGTTCGGGTATGGTTCCATCTTGGTATCGTTCATTCTGGAACGCATACCAATCTTCCAGGGCCAAGGGGCCGCAGTGGCGAGTCCGATACCACGAGAGCCACGAATGGCTCGCTGGGCAGCAATGATGCCCAGATCTGGAGGTGTCCAACAGATGTCCTAGAGGCCAGAATTCTTTAGGTGGCTACGGCGCCAACTGATCGTCGTGGAAGATTGGCCCTATTCGGGAACTGACTTTACCAGGGACCCAGATCTCCCACTACCAGAAGGAGATGACTGGGACGAGGAGATGGGTAAGACCTCATATTTTGATTTTATGTTTATATGTTTTTTTTTTGTAAATACACATTCGTCTTAACACAATTATCTATGCATGCAGATGTAGGACCTGAGAGACCAGCCGGGATGTCTCCAATCTCCCGGAGGACACAACTCGCCCCTGAGATCCAGGGGGAAGGCACCGGAGGAGAAGAGCTGATCCAGAACCTCGAGGGGATTGCCCATGGGATCCCAGACTATGCCCGGCTATCAGACGTACCGATGGCATACCAGCGCCACACGGTGGGATTCCCGAATCGGATCCACCGAATCCTGAGGCGCCTAGTGCGTGCAGTGACGTGCTACCATGAGCACCATGTGGATTAGTCTTTAGGATTTATACCATACCTATTTTTTGAGAGACACAGTGTCTCAAGATGTATTAAGACAATTATGTATATTTTTGGAGTTTTATGTGACACACTCTATGTAAACATTTCGATATCTATATATATACATATCTATTTCTGGATGAGTCTTTCTTTACATGTGATGATGATTTATAAATTGCGCAAATGCCTGTCTAACACCAAATTTGCTACTGCATCTGTTAATGTATTCAAATGCCTGGGTATATGATGATAAGTAATGTAGTCAAAATTCCTTTCCAGTAATCGAATACGCAAATACAGACGTAAGATGGACGGGTTCCTTACCGAATAGTGTACGCTCAGCTGTAACACCACAAGTTGTGAATCTAGGTACACGAGCAATTCACGGATACCAAGGTTTACTGCCTCGGTTAACAATTCCAACACGGCACTATACTCCGCGATATTGTTCGTGGTACGTCCTAAACACACACCTTGCAGGTTAATCAACTCACCAGCAGGATCGTAGATTACCCAGGCTGCGGAAGACAGATTCCTGGTACTGCGGGAGGCACCATCCGCGAAACCAACAAATGGATGAATAGACATCTGCACAACCAGGAAGACCCGATCAGCAAAAAGATGTTTACAAAGCACACCACA
Source organism: Pinus albicaulis (assembly GCA_034641835.2). Taxonomy (NCBI): domain Eukaryota; kingdom Viridiplantae; phylum Streptophyta; class Pinopsida; order Pinales; family Pinaceae; genus Pinus; species Pinus albicaulis. The sequence goes on along the minus strand of CM076580.1, from coordinate 473,542,224 downwards.
CTATGCACACAAATGACAATCACACACCTATGTACACACACCACACCAAGAAATCACTTCAGGCGTAGTACTTCTTAAGGTACAGCCCATTTCTGGGCTGCGCCAATGGAACTCCTTCGTAATCTATAAGCTCGTAGGCCCCATTTTTCAAAACACGTTTTACTATATAAGGCCCGTGCCACATCGGCTGGAGTTTACCGGCTCCAAGCTTATCATGTGCCTGATCGTACAAGAGGACGAGGTCTCCTTCAATGAAAGAACGGGGAGAAACAGATTGATCAAAATGGGATTTGACCCTCTTCTTTTGTGCTTCGATGATCAAAGCAGCTAGATGACGGGTTTCATCCAACCGTTCGAGATACAGGAGACATTCTTTCTCAGGAGAAGTATCCGGTAAGAGCTCCACAGCTAATTTAAGCGAAGGAATTTCACATTCAACCGGCAGAGTAGCTTGCAGACCGTACACCAGTTGAAATGGTGTGAACCCGGTTGCACTCTTAGCAGATGTTCGGTATGCCCAGAGAGCTGAGAACAGTTGAAGATGCCAAGTGGATTTATGAATCCCAACTGTTCGCTGAAGCATAGTGACCAAAACCTTGTTCACCGCTTCAACCTGACCATTCGCTGAGGGGGAAATTGAGTCGTCGTGACGCAAGCCCAACGCCGAAGTCGCCCTCCGCCACTGCGACCATGAATGAGTACCGTGATCGCGGACGATGGCTTCGAGGAACCCCGAATCGCAACAACATGGTTTGTTAAAAATGAAGCGCCGTTTTCCCCGTCGCCAGCTAGTGCAGGCACGCTCGCCCCGCTTAGTGAAGTAGTCGCACGCGACAATGATATACGCATGCCCCCCCGGCCGAGTGAGGGTTAAGCACGTCACAAAATCCACGCCCATTTCGCAAAAGGGCCGACGGGGTAATAACGGGATGCAATGAAACGGCGGCGCGCGTACCTTGCGCTGAAAAATCGGCATGGATGACATTTTCGACTGGCAGAGTGACAATAATCCTTGGAATATGGAAGGCCGTAAATATCCCGCCCGTAGAATCTTCCGGCGTAGCACACCCTATGCGAGGCGATCCCTACTAGCCCAGCAGGGGTCTAGCAACAAACAAACAATGCTATGACGCAAGCTCCTAGTTACGAATGGAAATACTAGGAATAGAAGCCTACCTGGATTCCAACGTTATAATCTGAAGAAGAAGTGTCCCCGTCCTTCAGCCCTGGCAGATCACAATCCTTCCACGATCTCCGCGGATGAACACCTGCACATAGAAGAAACGAACAGATACAAACATAGAAACCAGCATATGTAACTAAACATCGGTCAGAAAAGACATTACTCGCATTAACATGATGGAAAACGGAGTGGAACCATAATCATAGTCATCTATTAAATAATAAACGAATAGAGGTTACAACCAAGTTCTGACGTCGCAGCCTCCTTCGAACGGGTCCCCGGTCGTCCACGTCTCGCAAAGCTCGCCAAGGAAAGGGAAAACCTCTCCAGAGTCTCGTGACAATGGTATCCTTACTTGAATTGGCCTTAAGGGAAAGAGAGGATTCTTTACAGCACAAAGGCACTTGGGAATATGGAGATGCAAAGCTTCAGCACTTCAAGACTAGCTTGCCATGGATTTGAGCAGGCTTTTATAGATGGGGAAGGAGGGAGTTGGGATCCCTATTATTATGGGATTGGCCCTATCAACAAGGAAGGTTCCATGGAAGGTGGAAAAACCACTTCCCTTCCATAGAACTCCCGTAGCCAAACCTCCCAACTCAAGATAGGCAATGGTTTGTGAGTTTTTTTGAACTCAACTTCCGCCATCCATATTTAAAAAACAGTCCCTAAAATGGGTGGCGCGACTACTGCTCTATGACAGAGCGCCAAGTGGCGCGACCTCTTTGCAGGATTTTCCTCATTGGCGCGAGTACTGAACTGCATGCCCGCGCCAATGCAAAAGGGATGTTTTTTCATGATTTTTGCAAGGAGATGTCTCAAGGGAAAATAAAGCTCATGCTTAGAGGGATGCATTGATGGTGTTTTCAAGGCATGACAATGTTCACAGGTCACATAATGGGTCCTCCATTGTGCGGGACGGGGAATGGTAGGGACGGTGACAAATTACTGTGTAACAGATGCCCCCTAAAGCATGAGGCCCGAGAGAGAGAGAGAGGGGTGAAATGCTTTACGAGAACATGTTCAACTGAAGGCCCGCCGTCGGAAAACCTGCGCAGAAAGATACAACTGATATCTCAAGTACATGGTATATATATGGTATGGACGCAGCCATCCGAAACAGAGTATGCTATAATCCGGATCCAGGGTATGGGCGCAGCCATCCAACTAAGATCAAACAAATAGACTTAGGTATGGTCGGAGCCATCCAATCAGTGAGTCATGTACATAATGATAATAATCCAAAATCGCAGCCTGGATTACAACAGACACAATCCAGGGTCTTGCGCTCCATCTCGACCCAAACAAAGTACAAGTTCGAGCATGCGAATATGTGAGTCAAAGTCTCAAGTCGAACATGAAAGAACATCGTCTGATTACCAGCCAATGATGAAAGCTATTAACAGACGCGAGAGGAACCACCAATAATGACAATGGCCCTCAAGGTACTACAGGTACAATCTACGGCGTGCGAATAAATGAGTTGACGTCGAACACCCGCAGAATCATTCGATCGGAAGTCAATGATGTAAACTTCACGTCGAATGCGACGAACCCGCCATTGAGGCATGCAGGCTCCAAGGTACCATCAGGAGTCTCTAGACCAACTTCCTGGATAATGAGTTGATGTCGACAGGAAGTGACCTTGATCGAAGGTGGGCCATAACGATTCCCACATCATCGACACGAGACAGAGGAACATGATGTTTTTGTTGTGAATCAGGATCGTATGAGAAACAGAGGAAGGTTGATATTTGCAGAGGCCAACTTCTCTTGAACACATGAACGGCATGACAGTGGACTTGGCAGTATTTGACATCAACGGATTAGAGGTCATGGTGACGAGGCAGTGAACATATGAGAGGTCAAAAGAGATTACCCAAACCCATGGAGGCAAGGTGAAGCAACGAGATGAGATGTCCCCAACCCGACACTGATGCAGACAAGTGCCATGTTCAAGAGCGACATACTGCCGACGACGACGACGATGGTTCCATTTTTCCCCCACCATTCCTGGCGAGTACCCCAATTATTTTTGATAACAAGCTTGAAGGGGATAGCATATGCTTGCGATATAAGTCCGCCCTTCGGGCGAATCCATCCTAGTGCATTTAACGAGTCCTAGGAAGGAGAAACTCGGAGAACATCATTTCGACTATATCCGATGTCATCAGGGTTTAACGAGTCTGACAAAGGAAGAACTCGGCGTCTTTTCATGTTTAGAGAGTTTGAAAAGACAGCTGAAAAGAAAACTCCACAAGTCCCTTTTCGTAAATAGTTCCCCAGATCCGAAAAGGTAGAAAACAATATCCGAGAAAACCTCCTAGTCGCGATAGGCTAGGGTATTCCTTTTTCGTAATCAATCCATCCCGGCCCGAAAAAGGGTTAAACTTATACCGGGTGAATGTCGATTCGTGTCCATTTTAACGAGATCGAAACGACAAGGGCCTCGGTGATCTTTTCATATTTAGAGAGTCAGAAAAGAGCTGAAAGATGACTCCAGAGTGACTTTTTCGTGTATTTACCGAGTCCGAAAAAGTATAAAATACAACTCGTTTCCATCGTTTAAGTCGCAAAAACCTGCTGCTGCACATATCCATTTTCGACATAACATATGCAAATATTTGATAAAAATAACTTTTAAAACTCATTTAACGTCGAAAAAGTTATAAATATGTCTAATTGGTAAAAATGAAATTACTTTTTACTATTTACCTTGTGGAGAGCAACAGTGGTCCTTTTGGAGCAGAATCTTCTGACGGTGATTGCGACCAATCCAGGCAACCATTCAGCTTCTCGTCTGTCACAGGTAAGAGGCGCTCCTTTGCTCTTCATTTCCATACACTTTTTAATGATTTTTCCTTAGAAATCAACTTTGTGTGGCCACTTTTAAAATTTTAGGGCCGGGCCCATTGGCGCGGGTATCTGGCACGGACCCGCGCTAATGAGCTCATTTTACTAAAGGGCTCGCGCCACATGGCGCGACTGTTAGAAAAATAGCCGCGCCAGCGGCCGAACTTAAATTTTCGCCTAAAATTCCGGTATTTAAACCAAATTTCTTGAATTTTGAAGCTCACCAAAGATCTAATCAGGGGTTTTTGACCATATGAATGCAGATAACCACTCAAAATGGTAATCGAATGGAAGGAACGAGAGCACGGAGATGAGGATGAATAGGCCATGCAAAGCCAGGCTTGCATGAACGCTCTTAGAGACTGTGGATTGAAAAAGTTCTTCCTCACGCCATGTTTACGAGCTCAGCCCGAGCTCCTCCAATATCTAATCAGCATCTGGGATGAAAATGAACAAGTGTTCAGGCTACGAGACCAGGTGCTAGAACTGGAGGTCACTGACATTTATTTCATTACTGGATTGTCCCGTAGAGGTCCAATTCCTCTACTGACAGGGAGCAGACCATCAGGGGAAAAGATGGAACAAGTAATGGCACGGGTGTGCCGAGGGGCACAAACAGGATCAGGAAGCAAGAAGGTATACATCTCCACCATCCCTGATCTAGCACTGAGAGTAGTTCTCCACACCATTACGCGGGCCGCTGGGTCGCAAGCTCCGCACGAGGCCACGAAGACTCAACTCCTGTTAGCCTCAGAATGCATGGGTCCCCTACTGTTCAACTGGGTAGAAGCAGTAACCATCAACATGAAAAGGCAGCTCACGAAGTGCAAACAGGGGAAACTGAAGCAGTTCGGGTATGGTTCCATCTTGGTATCGTTCATTCTGGAACGCATACCAATCTTCCAGGGCCAAGGGGCCGCAGTGGCGAGTCCGATACCACGAGAGCCACGAATGGCTCGCTGGGCAGCAATGATGCCCAGATCTGGAGGTGGCCAACAGATGTCCTGGAGGCCAGAATTCTTTAGGTGGCTACGGCGCCAACTGATCATCGTGGAAGATTGGCCCTATTCGGGAACTGACTTTACCGGGGACCCAGATCTCCCACTACCAGAAGGAGATGACTGGGACGAGGAGATGGGTAAGACCTCATATTTTGATTTTATGTTTATATGTTTTTTTTTGTAAATACACATTCGTCTTAACACAATTATCTATGCATGTAGATGTAGGACCTGAGAGACCAGCCGGGATGTCTCCAATCTCCCGGAGGACACAACTTGCCCCTGAGATCCAGGGGGAAGGCACCGGAGGAGAAGAGCTGATCCAGAACCTCGAGGGGATTGCCCATGGGATCCCAGACTATGCCCGGCTATCAGACGTACCGATGGCATACCAGCGCCACACGGTGGGAGTTCCGAATCGGATCCACCGAATCCTGAGGCGCCTAGTGCGTGCAGTGACGTGCTATCATGAGCACCATGCGGATTAGTCTCTAGGATTTATGCCACACCTATTTTTTGAGAGACACAGTGTCTCAAGATGTATTAAGACAATTATGTATATTTTTTGAGTTTTATGTGACACACTCTATGTAAACATTTCGATATCTATATATATACATATCTATTTCTGGATGAGTCTTCTTTACATGTGATGATGATTTATAAATTGCGCAAATGCCTGTCTAACACCAAATTTGCTACTGCATCTGTTAATGTATTCAAATGCCTGGGTATATGATGATAAGTAATGTAGTCAAAATTCCTTTCCAGTAATCGAATACGCAAATACAGACGTAAGATGGATGGGTTCCTTACCAAATAGTGTCCGTTCAGCTGTAACACCACAAGTTGTGAATCTAGGTACACGAGCAATTCACGGATACCAAGGTTTACTGCCTCGGTTAACAATTCCAACACGACACTATACTCCGTGATATTGTTCGTGGTACGTCCTAAACACACACCTTGCAGGTTAATCAACTCACCAGCAGGATCGTAGATTACCCAGGCTGCGGAAGACAGATTCCTGGTACTGCGGGAGGCACCATCCGCGAAACCAACAAATGGATGAATAGACATCTGCACAATCAGGAAGACCCGATCAGCAGAAAGATGTTTAAAAATCACACCACACTATGCACACAAATTAGAATCACACACCTATGTACACACACCACACCAAGAAATTACTTCAGGAAGAGTACTTTTTAAGGTACAGCCCATTCCTGGGTTGTGCCAGCGGAACTCCTTCGTAATCTATAAGCTCGTAGGCCCCATTTTTCAAAACACGCTTTACTATATAAGGCCCGTGCCACATAGGCTGGAGTTTACCGGCTCCAAGCTTATCATGTGCCTGATCGTACAAGAGGACGAGGTCTCCTTCAATGAAAGAACGGCGAGAAACAGATTGATCAAAATGGGATTTGACCCTCTTCTTTTGTGCTTCGATGATCAAAGCAGCTAGACGACGGGTTTCATCCAACCGTTCGAGATACAGAAGACGTTCCTCCTCAGGAGAAGTATCCGGTAAGAGCTCCACAGCTAATTTAAGCGAAGGAATTTCACATTCAACCGGTAGAGTAGCTTCCAGACCGTACACCAATTGGAATGGTGTGAATCCGGTTGCGCTCTTAGCAGATGTTCGGTATGCCCAGAGAGCTGAGAACAGTTGAAGATGCCAAGTGGATTTATGAATCCCAACTGTTCGCTGAAGCATAGTGACCAAAACCTTGTTCACCGCTTCAACCTGACCATTCGCTTGAGGGTAGTATGGTGTTGAGCTGTTGTGACGCAAGCCCAACGCTGAAGTCAGCTCCGCCATCATGTAATCGCGGAAATGAGTACCGTGATCAGTGACGATGGCTTGAGGAACCCCGAATCGTGCAATAACATGGTTGAATAAAAATGAAGCAGCCGTTTTCCCGTCAGCAGCTAGTGTAGGCATCGCCTCGGCCCACTTAGTGAAGTAGTCGACGACGACAATGATATACGCATGCCCCCCGACCGAGTGAGGGTTAAACGTCATAAAATCCACGCCCCATTTCGCAAAAGGGCCGACGGTAATAACGGGATGCAATGGCAACGGCGGCGCGCGCATCTTGCGCTGAAAAATCTGGCATGGATGACATTTTCGGACTGCAGTGATACAATCCTTGAATATGGAAGGCCAGAAATATCCTGCCCGTAGAATCTTCTGGGCAGTAGCATACCCGGACAGAGGCGATCCCTCCTAGCCCGGCAGGGGTCTAGCAACAAACAAACAATGCTATGATGCAAGCTCCTAGTTACGAATGGAAAGACTAGGAATAGAAGCCTACCTGGATTCCAACGCTATAATCTGAAGAAGAAGCGTCCCTGTTCTTCAGCCCCGGCAGATCACAATCCTTCCACGATCTCCGCGGATGAACACCTGCACATGGAAGAAACGAACAGATACAAGCATAGAAACCAGCATACGTAACTAAACATCGGTCAGAAAAGACATTACTCACATTAACATGATGGAAAACGGAGTGGAACCATAATCATAGTCATCTATTAAATAATAAACGAATAGAGGTTACAACCAAGTTCTGACGTCGCAGCCTCCTTCGAACGGGTCCTCGGTCGTCCACGTCTCGTAAAGCTCGCCAAGGAAAGGGAAAACCTCTCCAGAGTCTCGTGACAATGGTCTCCTTACTTGAATTGGCCTTAAGGGAAAGAGAGGATTCTTTACAGCACAAAGGCACTTGGGAATATGGAGATGCAAAGCTTCAGCACTTCAAGACTAGCTTGCCATGGATTTGAGCAGGCTTTTATAGATGGGGAAGGAGGGAGTTGGGATCCCTATTATTATGGGATTGACCCTATCAACAAGGAAGGTTCCATGGGAGGTGGCAAAACCACTTCCCTTCCATAGAACTCCCGCAGCCAAACCTCCTAACTCAAGATAGGAAATGGTTTGTGAGTTTGTTTGAACTCAACTTCCGCCATCCATATTTAAAAAACAGTCCCTAAAATGGGTGGCGCAACTACTGCTCTATGACAGAGCGCCAAGTGGCGCGACCTCTTTGCATGATTTTCCTCATTGGCGCGAGTACTGAACTGCATGCCCGCGCCAATGCCAAAAGGGATGTTTTTCATGATTTTTGCAAGGAGATGTCTTAAGGGAAAATAAAGCTCATGCTTAGAGGGATGCATTGATGATGTTTTCAAGGCATGAAAATGTTCACAGGTCACGAAATGGGTCCTCCATTGTGCGGGATGGGGAATGGTAGGGACGGTGACAATTTACTGTGTAACAGGCCAAGTATGTGATTGACTTCCTTGAGCAAGAAAATTAGCAGATGAAGATTAAGCATGCCATCAATGAGGTGAAATGCATCAAAGCACAAAGAGAGGAAGAGAAGGCTAAAGCCTTGCTTGAGGAAACATTGGAAAAATTTGGTGAACTTGATGATGATGAGGATTAGCCTCAAAGACAAATACCTAGGACTAAAGGGTGAAAAGAGCTCTAGCCCTAGCACTAGTACAAAATAGTTAATTAGTTACTAAAAAAATGACTAAAATTTGCATATAAATGACTATTCTTTGGTCGGTGACCAATAGTAGCTAATTTACAGTATCTTATAACGCGACCAACTTTTAGTCGTTTTTAGCTTAATCATTAATTGGTTATCTCAATTTTGTTTTCTAGTAGTATATTTGGTCATTAATTTAATCGCTTATTTGGTCATTAATTTATTCATTGATTTGTTCATTGATTTAATCATTGACTTGGTCATTAATTGTCACAATTAATGACCAAATATACCAAAAAATATATTACTATATAATCACCCTAGAAAACCAATTAATGACCAAAATGTTAGTCATGTTATAAGATACTATAAATTAGCTACTAATAGTCATATATATGAAAATTTTAGTCATCATTTGAAACTAATTAATGACCAAATAAATATGACTAAATTTTTAGTCGTGTTATAAGATACTGTAAATTAGCTACTAATAGTCGTATATATGCAAAATTTAGTCATTATTTGTAATCACAAATTTATCATTTGCAGTGGTCATTTATCTTTTTTGGTAGTTTCATATTCATTATACAAACAACTAATTTAGTAATTTATATTCATTTCATTTACTTTCATTAATAATCATTATAAATTACTAATTTAGTCGTATATTTATTTTATTTGTGTTCATCATTTATCAATATAAACTACTAATTTAGTAGTTTTAAATTGATTTTATGTGTTCATTATTAATCAACATAAATTAATTTGTATATCTTAAAAAATATTATACAATGTGCATGTTCATCTAATATGAAAACATAAAGTTGCATATGTTAATTACAATACTAAACAATATCAAGTGCAATTATAAATAATTTCAACCACATAAATTATATTATATGAAATGTTAAAGTATTACAATGAATTTCCAACTAAATATTGGTTGGATTACAATCTACACATGAAATGATGTTTCATCACTTCAAAACATTATCATTGTGTTTTCAAGGCATTGTAGGTGAATTCACCAACTCTGAAGACCTGACCATCAGTATCTATATGTGTGTCTTATGCAGGATATTGGCTCTAAAGATATCACCAAACCAGTTCTCTTCTCTCTTCTTTTGCATTTGTCACTACAATGTTATTTCCCTCCTCTTTCTTCAGTTTTTGCTTCTTACCATCAATACTCAGTTCATTTTTCTAAAAACAAAAGAAGATACAATGTAGAGTGTAAGACATGAACAACAATAAACACTAGAATATAAAGTGAATTTGACTATAAATATTTTATATGACATATACCTTAACATCAGCAATGTCAAAGCCATTTTTCCCCATACAAGTAAGAAACTGGAACAAATTTTCTTCAGTTGGGCGATAGTGGCAACTATAAAATGGCCAGAGGACCTGTATAAACAAAGAAAATAAAATGTCACCATATATAGAAAATAACACCTTAGTAACTTAGTATTAAACCTTCAGGGAAAGCTTAGGAACAATCATGTCAACTAAGTTATATGCTAAAAAGCCCAAGTTGTAGATAACTTGTGAAAACAAATAATATGAGGTGTGACGTTTAATCCTTGTTTTATTCGCAAAAACGTTTCATTTTCTAGCGCATGAACTTGGTCAAGTATATAAACAACATGTGTTCAAATAACAACATGAAAGTAAAATTTTCTAATATACATGAAAATATTTTAACACAAAATAGCTATAAGGATTCCAATAAATATCGTGTAATACTAATTTCATCTTCAAGTTTTGGTTGTTGTTTAAATGGACATGATACCAAGTATTTTCAATTTCACATTTAAACGAAAAAACACAATCAAAAGAAGCATCAAAAATACAATCAAACAATAAAGAGAGGATATCATGGAATGGAAATTGCAATTATAAAAAAAATTGTTTATCTATCCACCGATGTCATCTCTAGCATTCCTAAAACATTTTCTTTCCTAAAATAATCCTGAGGTGAAATAATTAGAACATTAAAAGACATAAATTCCTACTAGAAACATTTACAACATTGATGGCGCATGTGCCTAAAGGATCTCTAACAACAAATTAATCATATCCAAGACGTGTTATGCATTGTCTCGCCATCCTGTTTCCAATCACAGTTCATGTAACCTGCCCACAACAGAGTCAAGTAACAATCAAACGAAGACATTGATATTTGTTTTTATCTTTTATATCTATAAAAATTGAATCTAATTTGTTTCATGAACATATTAATTCATATTTAAATCCTTCCTAAAATATGAGAAGGTATCAATCATGTAGGATATCAAAAAAATCTACCTCAATGAGGTCCTCAAACAATTTTTACAATATCAATATTTTTCTTTTTGTGACACCTTGGGTAAAAAAAAGAACATATATGCAAAAGAAAAATGCATATATTACTTATGTTCAAACTTTGTATATGGTGTATTCTTAGGCATATTTTTAAGATGTTCCTCCGTCTTTACCAAAGCGAATTGTAGCTTGGTGTTGAAGCCTAGAAAATCTCTGCTTCAAACATTGGGAAAACCACCCGGTCGGGACCTTAAGACAACTCCTTTTCCGTTTGGTATGGTGGCTCTGACTGGATTGAAAGGACCAATTTCCTTATAACTAATGGGTTGGTGATGGGTTGATTTGGATGAGTGAGAGTGAGACTAAATTGACTGAAATAAAACTATTTAATTTAAACTAAATACTGATAAAGAAATTTTAACACTAACCCGGGCAATCATATGTGAATACAACTTCAAATCATTCCTTTTAAACAATAACCATAAAAATGTATTATCATTTAAATCGAAATGTGCAGAAACAAATAAATATAACTCTGTTTAAGAAATTAAATAGAGTTGTATTAACATATTGCATTCATCATAATATATCATCTACATATACTTATGAAAGATAACATTTCAATTATACTAAAAAATGATATATATAAAGAAACGTTATGAAAACAAATATCTGTAAATGATAGCAAATTTAAAAAAAACAAATATCATAAGACAAAAGAAATCAACAGTGAACAGATAGAAATACCTTATTCATATTGAAGGCTTTCAAATGAAATCTGATACTCTAATCTAGTAATTCTGATGCAAAATCAAATCCAAGGTACAGAAATGCAACACTTCAAAAATAATTTCGTATAAAATCACCAGATGTGATCCTTTTAAAAAATATATAAGACAATGGAGTACAGAAATGTAATCTCCAAGTCAAAAATATTAAAATCTAGGACCCTTCTCTAAATGCATGAGAAGGGTTTAAATACTACTTAGCTAAATCTAAAAATAGTCTATTTACAAAAATTAAGGATTTGGTTTAAATGAATGTCCTTTTCCTAGGCAAAAATACAGTAAAACTAAAACTAAATCTAAAAATAAAGACTATTAACTAACTATTTATGAACTTGATCTTTAAACTTTCAGGCATCTAGCATTGTTTTGAGAAGATGTGGTTGACCGACTTCAGATTTCAACTGTCCTGAAAAGACAGAATCGGCAAGTGTAGGGGAAATATTCTCAGTAGAATTGATGATACAATGAAGTGCACTGTGCTGACTGTGTGGTTTCAATAAGTATGTCCAGTAAGAGTCCTAGTTTAATATTGTCAGCCCTTGGATTGATTTTTCTCTTTCTTCTGCCTTTTGCCTCCATTCTGTTTGCAGTTGATGTGTCTGTGGGAGATATCCCAGAACAGTTTCTAAAATCAAATTAGCTTTGTGGAAATTATCATTTATACAATCAGTAAGACTGTTTGCTGCTGTAGCCGTCTCCTCTGCTGCCTTCTTTGTCCTTCTGATTTGTGCATCCCAGTTATTGAAAAGTATTTCTTTATGGTTTTCATTAATAATTGGTGCACCAAATTTTCTTCCTTCTTCTGTTTTTTTCCATACCAAATAATCATTGATCTTTTCATTAATTAAATCATAATCATTTCATAAATCTATGACATGATTTGTGATTTTATCACTCTCTTGGCAAAAAGAATTCCATTGCAATATTTTTTGGCATAATACTTCTTCTTGTTGAACTAGTTGATTGTTTAAAGAGATAGTTTCTGAAATAAACTCTGGAAGCTTAGGATCATCTTTGTGCTGATCTTGGATAATCTGTATTTGTTTTTCTTTATCAGCCAAACTTTTTTGATGTCCAATTTGCATTTCTTGAAGTTGTTGCTGTAACTCTTCAAGTTTCAACTGCGCTTCATTATTGGCTTGTACCTGTTGCAATTGCTGTTGTAGAACTTTTATCTGTTCTTCTTTTTCATTTAATAAGAGTTGTATCTCAAATACTTTGTCAATCATTGCAGAAGCATAAGCTCCTGTAATTTGAGATAACTTAGCAAGATTATCAGTAGGCTCTGTGGTAGGATCCTTCCACAAGACATCTAGTTGTTCCGCTTCAGTAGCAATTGCACCTTCTAACTTTCTCTTTTTTCTCTGTTTCTGCACTACTGCTTTGTATTTTGGGCTGTATAATACATCTAGAGGAGTAATGTCCTCTACATTAAGTACAATTTTAGAGGAGGGTGTGATAGGTATGTGCTCAGTTACTATGACTGTGCTACTTATTCCTGTGCTCAAAACTTTGGTTGTTTGTACAGGGGTCTATACATTCTGTCCTTCTACATTAATCAATTGATTAAAGCTTTCCCATTCTTTGTCTAATTCAATGGTGACTGACTGTTTCTGTACATTGGTAGGAGGAGGATTTTTCTGTTGAGAAGTCAAAATTTTTTGTTTAGGAAGTTCTTTCGATTGAGCAGAATCTTTCACTGATTCTTCAATTTTATCTTCCTTTTCATTAGACTTATTGGAACGTTCAGAAGTCTCTCTTTCAGATTTTGACTTAGATTTATCCATACTCAAACTGTCGTTAAGAATAACACTAGGGGTTTGTTCCCTTGTGGGTTCAAAGCGTAGATTTTCTAAAGGAATAGTAGCTAGTCTTCTCTCTGTGTAAAGTTTAAATTCCTGGAATTCCTCTGGAGATAACTGCATTTGAGATGAATTAAAAACTTCTTTAAATGAACCTTTTGTTTGGAACATATCATAAAAAAGATCATGTTCCCTGGAAAATTCCCTTACTCTGATTGCATTGGTAAAATTCTTAACAATATTATTTGGGTCAAATAACCTTCTCGAAAATTTGAACAGCTGTAAGCATGTAATGTTGCTTACCTCTTTGAATGCGTGACCAACATCAAACAGTGAAAATGTTCCATAGTTTATGGGAAATTGTGGCCAAATGCCTTTCTTCTTCTCTTTTAATTCCTTTGTTAAACCTCCTTGGCCACAGGTCTGATAAGCAATCTTCCGAGCTACAAGTTTATCGGGAATATATAGGGGTAAAACATGGGGGGAAGCAGAACTTCCAAAAACCCTAACATAAGTGAAAAACTCTTCTCCAAACCATCTCGCGACGGGGAGAATGTCGACCTCTGTTTCTGGGGATAACCTTGGGGCATCCTTATTATGCAATGTTCTGTATAATGGCAACATTATACCATAGCTGATTTTGTAAAAATGGGGAATAAACTTAGATTCCCACAATTCCTTGTGATACACATGAATAGGCAAAGGATCGTGGATTGTCCATTGCCAACCCATCAAAGGGAATTTAGAGACAAAACAGATAGCGTCCATGACATAAGCAGATAAATAAAAAGGTGGATAAATCCGCTGAGAAACAATCCGTTTGGACCGGTAGTGAAAAATAGCAGTGGTCAAATTATCATATAAGATTTTGGCCCAGTCTACAATTGTAGAATTAACGGCAACATTCAACCAAGGGAGCCATTTAGGCAAGATCATATTTATGTCAGGATTTCCAAAAAGCCTGCATAACATGGCAGCAGCAAAACAATAAGGAGAGGTAAGTGAACCAGTACTGTACATACCGTGTTTTTTTTTCTTCAACGGTTCATCTCTTTTGGTCCACTCCTGTGTGCATTATGAAAAATTTGCATGTTCTCTGGAAAAATCTTCCATAAATTGCTTATTATAAGTCGCCTGAGGTTCCGGCAACTGATACATCAGCCTAAAATCTTCCGTGGTGAATGACCCAATTAGCTCTTGAGTTGGAGTTCTAAATTTCCTGTCTGAAATATCGGTGCTGTCCAACACCCATTTCACCATGTCTGTATATGAAAGAATCCTTGGCCTTGCCGCTATCCTATGCAGAAATGAACAATCCAGTTCTTTAAGGGTTGCCTCGGATGAATTACTGGGACCTGCTGTAGCCGCAACTTTCATCACCACAGGACTTTCTTCTTCAAGCAAATTATACATTCCTTCCCAGGTGGTTATACCGGCATCCTTATTGCAAGCAGTGTCTGTATACAGTGAAGCCATTTCTCTGTTTTCATAATTTGAACTCTTCTCTTTCTTACCCATAATGTTCTATGAATGCTTTGTATAGACATTTGCTCCTTTGTGCCTGCTTTTTACGAGTTAAATGAGAGTAATGGCATAAGAAAGGTGCTGAGATAGTTTTAAATGCAAAGGTGGATAAATATATTATTTTAAGGTGAAATGACCTTTCGATCAAAAAAAAATCTTATTTACCATTAATTGACAATCCATTCATTTAATCCAATCATTAAAGCGCAAAACAGATTTTGATTTATGGGAGGATTTTCTTTGAACAACGCGCTTTTATGAATCTACGACATTGCGATCTGCGATTTGCTGCGCAATATCGCAATATCGCAATATCGCATTTTATCAAAACGTAACCATCACAAATATCGTATATCACAAATATCGCATATCGCAAATATCGCATATCGCAAATATCGCAAATCAAAAAGTATTCATTTAACACATTTCTGCGATCTGCGATTTGCGACCGGTATAGGTTTTTTGGGATCGCGTTATCGCAATATCGCAAAATCGCAATTTCAGTTTTACAAAAGATATATATTATTTGCGATGGATGCGCTATTTAATTTAAAGAACAATTTTATTGTAATCTATCATAAACTTAAGTGTTTCTTAAGGTTTTTTCTAAGGGATTTCCCTAAGTTTATGATAGAAAGTTTTATTTGAAAAGGAAAAAAAATCCTAATTGATTTTTTTGGATTTTTAACTAAGGGTCCCCATTTATTTAGTATTATTACTAATATTAAATAAAAGGGGGGTTGTTGCTGGTCACAACACTTGGTTAAACTATGTATCCTTTGATTCAACATCAATTTTTGCAAGATAATGTCACATTATTCTTTCCTATTTCTTAACATGTTACATATGATAAATTGGAAGACACATAAAACCAAGAGCAACCCCTTTTCTAACCAAAACAAAAAAAAAAACAGTCCCTCTAATAAAAGTTCATTATAATATTAGAAAATTAAAAGAGAGTGGATATTTTGTTGTTTAACTTTTCTAATTTTTTTTATGAAAGTGCTCGAGCTTCACGAACAAACAAATGTGAGGGAAGTTGTAAATGTGAAAAGAAATTATGTTGACCTGATTTGTAGACTTCTTCAAAATTATGTGAATGAAGACATTTTCAGATGTGGTAAATCTCATAATAAGAAATGGCCACATTGGATGCAGATATTAAATATAAAAACTTGTGGACATGGCATGTATTCTAATAAATTACATTGCAATGACGACCATGGGCCTCCACGGGTTATAGGTCCTTAGTACGTTAGTATTGATGATAAAATAGATATGGCAACGATAATTATGGGTGGTCCTAGTTTGTATGGTGGATGTCTTGAAATTAAGGTCACCATCTCAATGAAGTTTTGACATGGTAAACTTGGATTTGGTTCTCACCCAGTTTCATTCCATCATACTTTGTCAAGACTCAAGAGGACATAATGGTCCTTCAACTTATAATAGGGTTTCTTTTGAGGTTAGAGATAAAGCATATCCAAAGAAAATGGATTTTTGGGCTCCAAGAGATATGGATATTTTAAATGATAAGACTTATATGTTTATTTCCCAAGATTCAAATGTAGGGATACATTTTGTGGATTTTACTAATATATAGAATGAGAGAAATAATCCATGAGGAGAATCTATTGGTCATTGTGATTAGGGAAATACTTGGATATAATAAGACTGTTTAGGTTCAAATCAAAGATGGTGTTGATTCTTGTAGCTCCTCAGTTGCTGGTAGTTTTTAAGGTAGGAATTTATGTTCTTCAAGGGTAGGGTCCTTCAGCTTAATTGCATCTACCTTGGTCCTACCACCCTTGGTATATACTGCATCTATGCATCCCAGGCTGGCACAACACATTATCACCTAGATAAGGACTCATCAAAGACCAGAGCACCTATATCTTACAGGAATTCAACGAGTTTCTCAGTTCGTCCTACCGAACCAAACGTCATCATGAAATCTTCGGCCATTGTACCCCAGTGACGAGTGCACTGGTGTAGATCTGCATCCAAATACCAGGTGGTGGGGATTGGTCCTAAGGCATGAATAAACATGTGGACCCATTCATTCCAAGTTTTTTCATTCCATACTTCCTTCCATATAGGCAAGTGCTTGCATGAATCCCCTCGACCTGAGAAGAGTTCCATGGGTGGGTTGACTAGAGGATCGAATCGTAGGATCATCATTTTTCAGCATTCCTCCCAGTCCTGAAAAAGCTTCCTTATGAGTTTCCCACCACTGCGCTAGGGTCACACGCATAGCCAAGTCAAGGGCCCAAAACCTCCATTCTTCAGGGATATCCACTCAAAATTCTTTAAGAAAGTCCTTAATACTACCAGAACTATCAAAGTAGGGCAGTTCTCTTACCTTTGAGGAGATACATCAGAAGCTCTTTGTGATCTTAAGGCACCGTAGCGCAGATACATCATGCAACCGGTTCTGCCAATTTTCTATCTCTCCATCTGAGTCTAAGAGGCATTCGCTGTATTTTTCCCAACATAGCATGCCATCAGTCATGGGGTTGATCCAATCATCGTCCCGGGCAGTTAGTTTGTAAATGTGGTCAACATCCTCCTGTTCATGCACTGGTTCGGTATATCGTTCACCTTCTGCTAGATCCAAGGGGACTATTACCTGCGTACCCTCATTTTCAAAGATCATACTTCTCCTTTTCAAATTGATGATACCTCCCATGTCAATAGCCCAGTCCAGGCCTAAGAGCGCAGGGTAAGGGTTTGCATCATCCACAATCTAGATTACTTCAAAATCCGCATAGACTTTAACTGTTGCAATGTCCACCACAACCTTTAGCAATCATCCTAGTGGAATGATCTTTTGTTGATTAGTCATCCACAACTGAATAGTGGACCATTCCAGCTTAGGTTCTCCAATCCTTTGTCGATCGGCTACAATGCCCCCTATGCACCATTTTTCTTCAATATTGCTGACCGTCTGGACCCTCGCCAAAGTCGAAGAAGTTATGAATTTCTTCTCCTGGCGCCCGCGAACCAAAAAGAAAAGTGATTGTTCTTTCACCGCAGTAATTTTCCGTTAAAAAGCTCAAAATAAGAAGGTCGGGTGGCTCCAAGCCAGCACAGAAACAGGAAGGTCCAAGGTTCGATTCTTCAGACGTCCATGGTATTCTGCTGAAAGAGGGAGGGGTATCTCGAAATCCAGAAAATTTTTGAAAGTGTTGAGTTGTAAATTTATGTAGATGTTATATGCTTGATGCAACTTTACTTTCTCTTTAATACTAGAAAGCAATCACGTAAGTAATATGTTGACAGAACATACCAGAGGATTAAGAGAAGACAAGCCAAAAAAAAAATATATTTGTTGGTGCATTACGGCGACTAGCAGGATGCTTCAACCAGCAAAGTCTCCTTGGCCAGCCAGCCCAGAATGTGTCACAACAACCCTCAAAACAGCCAAACGGTCAACTCAAAGTGAATCCCAGAAAAGTCAACATTGCCCAGAAAATCAGAACAGCAGCAAGTAAAATTCAACACAGCATAGTCTACGGTCAACCTTTCACCTCGGTTCTTGTGCCAAAAAGTATCGACTACATCAATCGAAGTCTATGCCAAAATTCAGCTCCTTTAGACCATGCGTTGACCAAAGTCAACGTTGGTCAAACCTACGGTAGAAACCCTAGCTGCAGTAGAAAATATTTTCGTCCTTCTCCCACGTGTGAATCGCAGATTTTCCTTCAAGTAGCTCGAACTAATCAGAAGTGGAGAGAGAAATATGTGTGATGAGGAGATGAGTGAAATGTCCTCCAACATTGACTTTATCTATGAGTGAAAACCTTAAGGCCGACCTGCACATATTTTGAAAGTATTAAAAATAAATTCAAAATAAATGTTCTGCTCATCAGATCAAGATGATCTTTAGATCAATCTTTCACCTCTCTGAAATAGGAACCCAATAAAAATATTTGTGTCTTCATCTCAGCATCATAACATGGAGTTTGGACCTAGTTGTCCAATTTAACATGAGTTCGATTCCCGGAGCCATAAATAAGTGTTTTGAATGTGTGGCTCTGTTGTTTATGAGGTTGTTGTCAACATCACTCTTTCGGACTACTGGCGCGAATTTCCTCCCAACCATCAAGGGAGGCTATGAAGTCCTCCTCTTGTCCCCTAGCTCCAGAATTCTGGACAGTGCCACGGGTTAACAATGGAATTTCTCTTCTGTGACCTCTGGAAGTACAATCCAGTCACAATAAGATATTCTAGTTTTCCAAGGGTTGTAGAAAGCTATTTTCAACTGGTCCTCAACCAGCTCTAGAAAATACTTCATCCTCCTTACCAAAATTCACAGAACCCCTACTCCTCTCCCGGGATTCAACTTTATCCTCAGAGGAGTAGGTAACTGTTTCTTCAACTGTCCCCAACCACCTCTTATTCTTAGAAACTTTTACCAACAGCTTAAATTTTTTTCTTTCCATTCATTAGTTCCTCCTATTAACTCAATAACCAAAAATAAAATAATAATTTTGTTTCATAAACAATAACAATTAAGTCTTTCTTGTCAGAAAATAAAAATAAACAAATCGTCTTTAACTAGTTAATACTAGTTAACTCTTAATGAGACTATCATAAAAATGTTATTCTCTCGTACTATTTCAAGCAATATTGGCACTAGCATAGAAAAAAAATTAAAAAATATAAATGCAAAATACTATTTTCTCGTATTATTTCAAGCAATATTGGCACACGATTCAAAATGAAAAATTGCTTCGCTACAACTTAATTGTTTTACTCCAATTTTATGTATAATGATTTAGGATTTTGTGAGATTTATTTTAATTTTAATTTTTCTTCTAATTTTAACCTGAAAGAGTCAACTTAATATTATTTAAGGTTTTGTTAAGTTTATTTTAATTTTAAATTTTGTTTTTACTTTTAGTTTTAATTTTAATTTGACTAAATTAAATATAATATTGTATTGTATTACAAAAAGTTTTACATCGTTATTATATTTGGTGTAAAATTTCTCTCATCATAATTAAATTAAATGACTAATAAATATTGATATGCATCAAAACATTTATATTATGGTACATCTTAAATTGTGATTGAAATGTTTTAGGCCATTAGATCCACAAGTAAATAGTTAGATTGAATCAGTTAGTTTTTTTTTTTGTTTTTTTTTTAATAAGTTAGATTGAATTTAAGTTATCGTGACTTTTAACTTAAAATGTTGTTATTAAAATTTTTTTAGACTTTTAACTTCAATTTAACATTTCGACTATATCAAATTACACAAAAATAAAAATAAAAATAAATTAGATAAAAATATTGAGATAATGTAATGAATATTTTAACTACGTCAAAATACAATAAAAAAATAAATGTACTAAAATAAAATAATAATAAACTATAAAAATAGCCCATGGTATTGACCCATGGTATTCATGTGGAATGTAGTTTATTTAAAGAGGGAAATTAAGATGGCCTAGATGAATCTTGACTTTGGATCTACCAAGAGCCAAGAGAGATCATATGTCTTGATATGAAAACCTCATTTAGAGTAAAACGAGAAGTGATCCCTCTCATAAGTAATATAGATCTAAAATATTTATTTAAAAAATTTACTTTTAAATGTTTATAACCTCTATTCTTTTAAAATTTACTTAATAAAATGTATCTAAATTTTCATACATCTAAATATACTTAGTTTTTTTTTGTTTTATATTATTTTTGTTACAACTATTTTATCATTCCAAAAATACATGTTTTTTTGTTATATATTATTTATGTTACAACTATTTTACTATTTATGAGTAGTATTTCTTAATATATAGAAGATTAAATTAATGTTGTTATTAAAAATTTGTTACATTTTAACCTCAATTTAACATTTAGATTATGTGAAATTACACGAAAATAAAAATAAAAGTAAATTCAATAAAAATATTGACATAATGTAAAGAACATTTTAACTACGTCAAAATACAATTAAAAAATAAAAATAATAAAATAAAATAATAATCAACTATAAAAACAGCCCATGGTATTGACCCGTGGTATTCATGTGGAATGTAGTTTATTTAAAGAGGGAAATTAAGATGGCCTAGATCAATCTTGAATTTAGATCTACCCAGACCCAAGAGAAATCATATGTTTTGATATGCAAACCTCTTTTAGAGTAAAAATATAATTGATCCCTCTCATAAATAATATAGATTTAAAGTAATTATTTAATAAAACTATTTTTAAATGTTTATAACCATTATTCTCTTAAAATTTTACTTAATAAAATGTATCTAAATTTTCATACATCCAAATATACATAGTTTTCTTGTTCTATATTATTTCTGTTACAACTATTTTATTATTCCAAAAATACATGCTTTTTTTTGTTATATATTATTTATGTGACAATTGTTTTATTATTCATGAGTAGTATTTCTTAATATATAGAAAATTAAATTAATGTTGTTATTAAAAATTTGTTAGATTTTAACTTCAATTTAACATTTTGACTATGTCAAATTACATAAAAATAAAAATAAAAATACTAACATAATGTAATTAACATTTCAACTAGCTCAAAATATAATAAAAAATAATAATAATAAACTATAAAAATAGCTCGTGTTATTCATGTGGAATGTAGTTTATTTAAAGGGGGAAATTAATATGACCTAGATCAATTTTGACTTTGGATCTATGAGGATCCAAGAGGGATCATATGTCTTGATATGCAAACCTTTTTTTAGAGTAAAAACAGAATTGATCCCTCTCATAAATAATATAGATTTAAAAAAATTATTTAAAAAAATTATTTTTATATCTTTATAGCCATTATTCTTTTAAAATTTTACTTAATAAAATGTATCTAAATTTTCAAACATCCAAATATACATAGTTTTTTTTGTTCTATATTATTTTTGTTACAACTATTTTATTGTTTCAAAAATACATGGTTCTTTTTGTTATATATTATTTATGTTAAAAGTGATTTCTTATTTATTAGTATTTATTAATATATAGAAAATTAAATGAATGCTGTTATTAAAAATTTGTTACATTTTATCCTTAATTTAACATTTTGACTATGTCAAATTAAACAAAAATAAAAGTAAAAAAAAAAAATTCAATAAAAAGATTGACATAATGTAATGAACATTTTAACTAGGTAAAAATACAATAAAAATTAAAAATAACGAAATAAAATAATAACAAACTATAAAAACAACCCATAGTATTCATGTGGAATGTAGTTTATTTAAAGAGGGAAATTAAGATGGGCTAGATCAATCTTGACTTTGGATCTACCCAGAGCCAAGAGGGATCATATGTCTTGATATGCAAACCTCTTTTAGAGTAAAAAGAGAATTGATCCCTCTCATAAATAATATATATCTAAGGTAATTATTTATTAAAACTATTTTTAAATTTTTATAACCATTATTCTTTTAAAATTATACTTAATAAAATGTATCAACTAGGTGAAAATAAAAATATTGAGATAATGTAACGAATATTTCAACTAGGTCAAAATACAATAAAATAGCAATTGCACCTGATGTTGCAAAGGAAACGCAGTAAGAATTAAATTGAAAAAGAATCATGACATATTAAAATCTATTATAAAGGTGCATACTCTGCCATTAACTTTTCCTCCTGGATGTGATAGATACTCTAGCATTGACTTTTCCTTGACTTTTCCTCTTGGATATGATAGAGCACAAATCAATGCAGATTTTGACATGAATATGTCTTCTAAAAAATTAAATCTCTTTCGATTCCTTAAAAAATTAAAATATGGACAAATTTAATCTCTAAATACATGATAAATCTTGAATAATATATCACTGATAAAGTGATGCCGTCTAATTGCTACTATCCACCTAATAATTATTAATAATAAAATTTAAATTCTGAAAACTCTATTCTAAAATAAACATGCCTATAAAAATAATTACATCAAATACACTTAAAAACTACCCATCTCAATACTATTTATATATTAAAATTGTATATATTAATTAGTATAAAATATTTGACTAATTAGTCAATGTGGGGATGAAAAAAATCTAATCAATGGTCTTGAGATGACACTATTTGCATACCTTTCTAGTAGTCATATAAATATGGGATGATATTGTCAAACGTGTACTACAAACTTCGAATGCTAACTCTTCCACCATAATCATCTTCATTTCAACCAAATATTCTATCTCTTAAAAATATTCACATGTTGTGCTTCAACTATATTAGTTTCCCTACATCTCCCACACATTTCAATGTGACAGCCTCATTTAGAGCTAATTAGCATGAGTTTAGTTAAAAGACAATTTATTTATTTTAAATATATGTTTACTTTTATTTTTGTAAAGAAACTCAACAAGAAATACATTTTGTTACTGATTTGGAAAAAGGAAATGAATCTCTTAAACTGCTGGTAAAGTGTCTAAGAATAGAAGTTGGTTAATTGGGAATAGTTAGAGGACAGTTACCTAACCTCCAGGGATAAAAAGAAATCCCAGGGGAGGGTTAGGGGTTCTCTGTTTTTTCCTCTGGAAAGAGTAAGGTGAAGAATTCTCTAGAGCTGTGGAAGAGGACAGTTGAGAATAGCTTCTACAACCTTGTATCCAGATTGTCTGTCTGTGGCTGGATTGGCCGTCCAGAGGCCACAACAGGTTACTGCTGTTCCCGTGGTGTGGACTGAAGTTCTGGAGCTAGGGGGCAAGCGGAGGACGTGATTGCCTCCCTTGAATGGTTGGGAGGACCACAGTTTATAGAGCAACAGTTTCCCATAGATAAGCATTCTAGAAAGATTTAATTTGAATGTTAGTAGATAAATAAGACAGTTAGACTGTTATAATTTACTGCATGTTACAGGAAACAGTCTGTGACAATAGAGTATGCTTATGAATGCGATATGAGTTAGGAAATTAATCTATAATAGAATAGACTGTGAGATTTAATTCATCATGCTACAGTAATTAGTTTGTGCCAAGCTTCATATTACAATGATGTTATAAATTCCTAAACTAGGGATACTGAGACAGAATAGATTACTGTAAAATGAAGTTATGCAGCAATAGTTACTGTGTAATCAAAGTAGGAAATATATATATATGTCAGACATCAAAAACTTGCAAGTGGAATAAACTTCTGTATTAAAAGACTTCTGAATGATTTATGTACAGGAAACCAGAAACCTAGAGTTAAATAAAAGACTCATCAAGGTACAATAATCATTTCTGGAATAGTTAACGGTAAATGCATACTGTGGATTCCAGGCTAAAATTTCGGGAATGGTAGTATTAAACTTATAAGAAGACCTGCACCGAACTTGTGGAACAGGGTTTGGGATAAACCCTACCCATCCCTGTTCGTTTTTCTGGAGAAGCTATACGCGGCCAGTATGGCGGCCGGTGCCAAGAATAGTAGAAAGAATGATTTAACAATAGGTCGAAGAATGAGAAGAATGAGTTTATAACCAGAACGCAGGAAACCGGAACATGCAACATTAAACAAGGTTCGGATAGCCGACCCAAGATGAAAAATAAAACGAATATGTACTTACAGGTGTTACGAATACCAAATACAACCTTAGCAGAGAAACAAACATCCGACTTGTATAATCTTGTAAAGTATCCAGTTGACAGTGGTGAAATAAAACAATGAAATGTAACTGTACCAGAATGATAAATCCCAGAGTGAAGGGGCGATAGTAGCAAGAAAATACCACAATAATGATAATATCATATATGTTAACACAAAGTAACGTTTCCAGAAAGTCAAACCCGAAGGCATGTCGCCCTTGAAGCGGAAATGTTTAAACAAAGGTTACAGAAAGCAATAATTTGTTCGTAGGCAAGGAAAATTACACAATGCATCATTCCTGTAACAAAAACCTTCACTCTGCGTTTTCAAATTACGCCTGGGGTTATTCTAAACTATGCCCAGACAAAACTTAGATTTAAAACCCTGAAACCCCAGTAAATCTTTAGCCGGAATGCACGCCACAACCTCATGCAAATGTTGTGTTGCGGAGTACCTGTACATTGTGCGAATAGACAGGTCAGTCGCCAAAGATTTGGGTAGGGATTGTTCTGTTCAAAGAAGTGTAAATGGTGCAACTCACCTGCAAGAAACCAAGCAAAAGATTATTAAACGATAACTTGTGAATCAGACAAATTACTTGCAAAGGGTTGTTCAACGGAACGCACCTGTTATAAAAGATTAAACCCACGTCACCTTCCATCTACAGGTAAGGAAAAACGATGGTTTAGAGAGTTATCAGTCGAACTCATCGTTCTACTCTTCAAGCGAAAGCTTTAGAAAAATCTTAAACTAAAACTAGAAAATCTTAAACTCAAACTCAGGGCAATCATACCTGCAAGAGGAAAGATTAGTCTTTCCCCCAGAGCCGTGAGGCAGGTGGTAGCGTTGGCTCACGCGGGGATGATCCAGGACAACCCTGTAAAACGAGAAACTTTCCGGAAGCTCTGTTAAACATGTAGAGGAGCGATAGGAAAAACTTATAGCATTGCAAATGGAAGAGCAAACAAGGGTTAACTGGAGATTTTCTCACCACCTAGACGAAAATCGGCCATGCAAACTGTAGCACGCCAAGAAACCAGCAGAGCGTCAAGAGAAAATGACAGTCTGGAGAGATGAGATCGATAGATAGGTTACCCTCGGTGTTTTTCCCTCGAAAATCTGCGAATATCAAGGTGGGATACGCGGCAATGTTATCCGCACCGATACATTGTACTGACCAAGGACTGGAGGGCAACAACTGTGCACAGATCAGTGGGTTGTTGTGCCCAAAATGCGGAGCATTGAATTCCCATTGGATTATGGAGATAGGTGTAGCAGATGCGCATGCATGTAAATTCCTTTCCAGAAGATTAAACCAAGATATAGGTTGATCAAAATCCAAACCGACGTTGCAAGGACAATACGAGTAATGTCGATATTTATAAT
Organism: Pinus albicaulis; assembly: GCA_034641835.2. NCBI lineage: Eukaryota > Viridiplantae > Streptophyta > Pinopsida > Pinales > Pinaceae > Pinus > Pinus albicaulis. The sequence goes on along the minus strand of CM076580.1, from coordinate 473,516,319 downwards.
GAAACAATATCTCTCGAGCTTAACACAAGAACCACCTTAACCAATGTGCACATTAAAACATATCGCATAGTTACATTGAATACATCCGTAGGATTTATTATTGTTAAGTTTAATGCGATGTTATTTGTTTACAAGTTAACCATATTAAAGAGAAGTACGATCTCTTATGTAAGGAAAGGTTACGCATGAGTAAAGCGCCACATTATGCAGAAGTTAAATGTAATAATGCTATGATGATTTGACTACACATATAATTATGCTATCTATATGTTAATGTTATCGTTAGATTGTTAAAATGACTATTGAATTTGTTATATGTGCTATTATTAAGAAAAGAAAAGGTATATATATTATGACAATGGTAAAAAAAAAATTAATCTGTAGTAATAGTCATGTATAACTGTGACAAGTGGTATCAAAGCCCGGTTACTACACTGGTAACCTAAGGGTCTACTAACAAAGCTGTGTATGTAATAGTGCACTGGGCAGAAACAGAAGATATGACAGAAGAACAAACCAGAAACAACACCAATGGAAAGATGGACAAGAGCTCCTCACACAGAAGCAAAAACCATAATAATAATGAAACTGAATCGGAAAATATGTCTGATCAGAAGGATCATAAGAGGCAGAAAACTAAACTGCAGGGGGAGTTTCATAAGATTAAGCCACCAATGTTTGATGGTGAGGCAGAAGAAGCAGCTGAAGCATGGTTGATTAACATTAATAAATATTTTCAGGTATATGAGTACAGCAGCAATCTGAAGGCTAGATTGGCTATATACCAGTTACGAGAGAAGGCCACCCTGTGGTGGGAAGAGGTGAAAAATTTCCGCAGCATTAATGAACAGGACATCACGTGGGAGTTATTACAACAGTATTTCAAGGATAAATATTTAACGGAAAGATTTTATGACGACAAAGCCAAGGAATTCCATGATCTTCGGCTGGGCCAAATGACCATGGATGAATATGTCACGAAATTTACTTCCCTGCTTCGCTATGTACCTTACCTCAGAGAGGAAAAAGCCAAGGTACAGAGATTTCTGAGTAGTTTACCTGCTCCCATGAGGGAGAGAATAGAGTTCGTTAACCCCCAAATGATGGATGAAGCTGTCAGGAAAGCACGCATGTGTTACCAATAGAAGAAGATGAAAGCTGATGGTGGGAAAAGTTGGCAGCCCAAGAAAAATCAAAAGAATACCTCTACTTTTAGAAGCAGCAAAAGCAACCACTTTAAAGGAGTAGTACGGAATGCAGGCAGCAAACAGTTTAACAGGAACCATCAAAGGATCAAGTGGCCAGCTGAGGAAAAACTCACTGAAGCATCAAGCAAACCTGAGCAAGGACAGAATTCTAAACCTCCCCTACAGTGTTGGGGCTGCGGGGAAGCACACTACTAAAAGAACTGTCCACAACGGAAAAAGAATGAAACGGTGGCCAACTTACAGGAGGCATCTACAGTGGGGGACGTAGCGCGAAATATACCACGTATAAACGTAGCCTTGGAGGATCGACAGGCTGACTTCCAACCCACAATGATTGAACTGGAAGGTACTATGCTATCTAAACCTGTCTCGATTTTAGTAGATCCAGGAGCTATTTTAAGTTATGTGAGTCCTAAACTAGTGGAGATGTGTAAGCTAAAAGGACAAAAATTTAAGAACTCCTGGTTAGTTCAGTTAGCCACCGGAGCAAAATGCAAAGTGACAGCAAAGATTGTTGATTGCATACTGGAAGTAGCAGAACAGCAGTTGCAGGTAGAATTAAATGTTCTGCCATTAGGATCATATGATGTGCTATTAGGAATGGATTGGCTAGAAAAGCATTGGACCTTAGTGGACTGCAAGGAAAAGACAATTTATTATAGAGCGTTAGATGGTACGCATAAGGAAATTAAAGGAATTAAGAAGCCTGTGCAATTACGCCCCATAACAGCGTCTCAGATGAGCAAGTGTATTCGAAAAGGATGTCAGCTGTACGCAATTCAAGTAGGTTATGTTGACTCTAAGGGAGAGATGGCAGAAATAAAAGACATTCCTGTGGTACAGGAATTTCTGGATGTATTTCCAGAAAACATTCCAGGGTTGCCACCTAAAAGAGATATTGATTTCACTATTGAATTACAACCTGGGGCCTCTCCGGTGTCAAGGGCACCTTACAGAATGAGCATACCAGAGTTGACAGAGCTAAAAATACAGTTGCAGGAATTGTTAGATAAAGGCTATATCCACCCAAGCGTGTCACCTTGGGGCGCACCAGTTCTCTTTGTTAAGAAGAAGGACGGAACTTTGCGCATGTGTATGGACTGCCGACAACTCAATAAGCTGACAGTTAAGAATAGATACCCTCTACCCAGAATCGACGATTTATTTGATCAGGTGAGAGGTGCCAAAGTGTTCTCTAAAATAGATTTGAGGTCAGGATACCATCAAATTCGAATCAAGGATGAAGATATTTGCAAAATAGCATTCCGCACCAGATATGGACATTATGAATTTGTGGTATTACCCTTCGGACTGACAAATGCACCAACAACCTTTATGAGGTTGATGAATGGCATTTTCCATCAGTTCTTAGATCACTTTGTAATGGTCTTCATAGACGACATATTGATCTACTCAAAGAGTGAGGAGGAGCATAAGGAACATCTGAGAATAGTATTGGAAATACTGCGGAAGCATCAGCTGTACGCTAAATTCAGTAAGTGCGATTTCTTTAAGTCAGAAATCCAGTATTTGGGCCATGTTGTGACAGCTGAAGGGATAGTGGTGGATCCTGAGAAGATTAAAACCATCATGGAATGGAGAGTACCGCAGAATGTGGCAGATATCAGATCCTTTATGGGTCTGGCAGGTTATTATAGGCGGTTCATTGAGGGGCTTTCTAAGATTTCCTACCCTATTACATCCTTACAGAAGAAGGGCAAACCTTTCAAATGGACGAATGAATGCCAGAACAATTTTGAGAGGTTGAAACAGCTCTTAACTACAGCACCAGTACTGAAGGTTTCCGACCCCAGCAAAGACTATGAGGTGTGTACAGATGCCAGCAAGGAGGGAGTGGGTGCCGTATTAACACAGGAAGGCAAGGTAATAGCCTATGAGTCCAGAAATTTAAGAGAACATGAACAAAAGTACTCTGCCTACGATCTTGAACTCATAGCGGTAGTGCATGCTCTTCGAGTGTGGATACATTATCTACTGGGCAAAAGGTTCGCACTCAAAACAGACCATAGCAGCCTGACTAACTATTTCAAACAAGCAGATTTAAACTCTAGGCAAGCAAGTTGGAATGCCTTTTTGAGCGAATTTGACATGGACATACAACATGTTAAAGGAAAAGAAAACCGTGTTGCAGATGCCTTGAGTAGGAAATTGCATGGAATTCATGCAATGTACTGCAGCCAACCTATTAGCCAGCTGTCAGAACAAATGAGGGAGGAAGCGCGAAAGGACCCAGAATACCAGTTTTTATGGCAGCAAATGAGAGATGATAAAGAGCAAGGCAAGCCATCTGAGTTTGGTAGTAACGAAGAGCAAATGTTCACTTTTCGCGGGAGAATATATGTCCCTAACCGTGCAAGCCTCCAAGAGTTAATCTTGGACGAGTACCATCGCAACAACTATGCTGGCCATCCTGGTTACCAAAAGATGCTTACGGTAATTAGGAAGACATATTATTGGCCAGGTATGCGCAGAAGCATTGCGGAATATCTAAGCAAGTGTTTAGAATGCCAACAGATTAAAGTGGAGCATCGACACCCAGCAGGACTGTTGCAGCCCATACCCATACCAGAATGGAAATGGGAAGTGATCTCTTTAGACTTTATTACAGGCTTACCTCGAACAAGGAAGCAGAATGATTCAATTATGGTAGTGGTGGACAGATTAAGTAAATCTTCTCATTTCATACCTGTGCAATCCACTTACAAAACCGTGCAGATTGCAGACATATTTATGAGGGAAATCTTTAGGTTGCATGGTATACCTAAGACAGTGATTTCAGATCGGGATGTTAAGTTTACCTCCGCATTTTGGAAAACCCTGTTTTCGGGTTTGGGTACCCAGATGCACTTCAGTACTGCTTATCACCCTCAAACTGATGGGCAGACGGAACGGGTGAATCAAGTTTTAGAGGATATGTTGCGCATGTACGTAATGCGACAGCCAACTAAGTGGGAAGATTATCTGCACTTGGTGGAGTTTGCATATAATAACGGATATCAGGAGTCTCTAAAGATGAGTCCCTTTGAAGCGTTATATGGGCGAAAATGCCGTACACCAATTAACTGGAGCAGTCCGGAGACAAAATTAATGTTGGGACCAGAAATGTTGGCTGAGCTGGAAGCTGAGGTAAGAAAAATAAGGCAAAATTTGAAGACTGCGCAGGATCAACAGAAGAGCTTTGCAGATAAGAAAAGGTCTTATCGCGAGTTCGGAGTAGGTGACCACGTGTATGTCATAATTAAGCCTAAAAGAAGTACCTTAAGGTGGACTTCTTGTGCCAAGTTGGCTCCTCATTACTGTGGACCCTTCCAAATTCTGGAAAGGGTGGGACCAGTAGCTTATCGACTGGCTTTGCCTAGTCACATTAAAGTGCACAATGTATTCCATGTATCTTTGTTAAAGCGATATATGCACAATGAAAAACATGTAATACAATGGAAAAAAATTCAGGTAGGAAGATAAAAGGAAATAAAATCCTAGCTGAAGTTGGAAACAAATCTGAATTACTAATTGATGATCTTGTTGCTACTTTTCAGGTAGAACCGGACGGAGAATTTCTGGTAGAGCCGCTACGCATACTTGATCATAGGGAAGTCAAACTCCGAAAAAGAATAATTACCCAGGTGAAAGTGCAGTGGAAGCACTTCGGACCTGAAGAGGCTACCTGGGAAGATGAAAAGTTTGTACGGGAAGCATACCCGGAGCTTTTTGTAAGCTTGGACTGAAACACCGAGGACGGTGTTACTTTCAGGGGAGGAAGATGTGACAGCCTCATTTAGAGCTAATTAGCATGAGTTTAGTTAAAAGACAATTTATTTATTTTAAATATATGTTTACTTTTATTTTTGTAAAGAAACTCAACAAGAAATACATTTTGTTACTGATTTGGAAAAAGGAAATGAATCTCTTAAACTGCTGGTAAAGTGTCTAAGAATAGAAGTTGGTTACTTGGGAACAGTTAGAGGACAGTTACCTAACCTCCAGGGATAAAAAGAAATCCCAGGGGAGGGTTAAGGGTTCTCTTTTTTTTCCTCTGGAAAAAGTAAGGTGAAGAATTCTCTAGAGCTGTGGAAGAGGACAGTTGAGAATAGCTTCTGCAACCTTGTATCCAGATTGTCTGTCTGTGGATGGATTGGCCGTCCAGAGGCCATAACAGGTTATTGTTGTTCCCGTGGTGCCGACTGAAGTTCTGGAGCTAGGGGGAAAGCGGAGGATGTGATTGCCTCCCTTGAATGGTTGGGAGGACCACATTTTATAGAGAAACAGTTTCCCACAGATAAGTATTCTAGAAAGATTTAATTTGAATGTTAGTAGATAAATAAGACAGTTAGACTGTTATACTTTATTGCATGTTACAGGAAACAGTCTGTGACAGTAGAGTCTGCTTATGAATGCGATATGAGTTAGGAAATTAATGTATAACAGAATAGACTGTGAGATTTAATTCATCATGCTACAGTAATTAGTTTATGCCAAGCTTCGTATTACAATGATGTTATAAATTCCTAAACTAGGGATACTGAGACATAATAGATTACTATAAAATGAAGTTATGCAGCAATAGTTACTGTGTAATCAAAGTAGGAAATATATATATATATGTCAGACATCGAAAACTTGCAAGTGGAATAAACATCTGTATTAAAAGACTTCTGAATGATTTATGTACAGGAAACCAGAAACCTAGAGTTAAATAAAAGACTCGTCAATGTACAATAATCATTTCTGGAATAGTTAACGGTAAATGCATACTGTGGATTCCAGGCCAAAATTTCGGGAATGGTAGTATTAAACTTATAAGAAGACCTGCACCGAACTTGTGGAACAGGGTTTGGGATAAACCCTACCCGTCCCTGTTCGTTTTTCTGGAGAAGCTATAGGCGGCCAGTATGGCGGCCGGTGCCAAGAAAAGTAGAAAGAATGATTTAACAATAGGTCAAAGAACGAGAAGAATGAGTTTATAACCAGAACGCAGGAAACCAGAACATGCAACATTAAACAAGGTTTGGATAGCCGACCCAAGATGAATAATAAAACGAATATGTACTTACATGTGTTACGAATACCAAATACAACCTTAGCAGAGAAACAAACATACAACTTGTATAATATTGTAAAGTATCCAGTTGACAGTGGTGAAATAAAACAATGAAATGTAACTGTACCAGAACGATAAACCCCAGAGTGAAGGGGCGATAGTAGCAATAAAATACCACAATAATGATAATATCATATATGTTAACACAAAGTAACGTTTCCAGAAAGTCAAACCCGAAGGCATACGCTTCTCAAGCGGAAGATGTAAATGTTGCTGTTGTTTTCAATAATTTGTTCAGAGGCAAGGAAAATTACACAATGCATCATTCCCGTAACAAAACCTTCATTCTCGTTTTCAAATTACGCTATCAAATATTCCTAAACTATGCTTAATAAAAACTTAGATTTAAACCCCGAAACCCAGAAATCTTTAGTTTAATGCACGCCTACAACTTCTACAAAGGTTATGGAGTACCGTATATCGTGCGAATAGACAAGCCACGTCAAAGATTTGGGTAGGGATTGTTATGTTCAAAGAAGTGTAACCGGTGCTCCTCACCTGCAAGAAAATAAGCAAAAGTTTATTAAACGAGAACTTGTGAATCAGACAAAATTACTTGCAAAAGGGTTTTTCAACTAACGCACTCGGAAGCAGGTGGATGAACCCAATGTCACCTTCCCATCTACAGAAGGAAAAAATCATGGTTTAGAGAGTTAGCACCAACTCATCGTTCTACTTCAAGTGAAAGCTGAGAAACTGAACTAAACTAGAAAATCTTAAAACTCAAACTCGTGGCAATCATACCTCATAAGAGGAAATATTAGCTTTCCTGTTTATGTTTGCAGAAGTAATTTCGTGGGGATGATCCAGGAAAACTCTGTGAAACGAGAAACTTTCCCAAGCTCCGTTAAACATGTAGAGGAGTAAGAGAAAAACTTATAAGATTGCAAAATGGAAGAGCAAACATTTGGTTAACTGCAGTAGTTTCTTGCCACCTCGGACGAAAATCATGCCTATGCAAACTATAGCATCGCTGAAGAAACCAAACAGCACCAAGAGAAAATGACAAATCGGGAGAGACGGAGATCGATAGACAAAAAAGTTACCTCTGCTTTTTCCTTGCACCGCGAATATCAAGGTGGGATAAGCGGCAGTGTTATCCGCACCGATACATTGTACTGACCAAGGACTGGAGGGCGACAACTGTGCACAGATCAGTGGGTTGTTGTGCCCAAAAGGCGGAGCATTGAATTCCCATTGGATTATGGAGATAGGTGTAGAAGATGCGCACGCATGTAAAGTCCTTTCCAGAAGATTAAACCAAGATATAGGTTGATCAAAATCCAAACTGACGTTGCAAGGACAATACGAGTAATGTCGATATTTATAATGAAATAATATCTCTCGAGCTTAACACAAGAACCACCTTAACCAATGTGCACATTAAAAGAGATCGCATAGTTACGTTGAATACAGCCGTAGGAAATATTATTGTTAAGTTTAATGCGATGTTATTTGCTTACAAGTTAACCATATTAAAGAGAAGTACGATCTCTTATGTAAGGAAAGGTTACGCATGAGTAAAGCGCCACATTATGTAGAAGTTAAATGTAATAATGCTATGATGATTTGACTACACATATAATTATGTTATCTATATGTTAATGCTATCGTTAGATTGTTAAAATGACTATTGAATTTGTTATATGTGCTATTATTAAGAAAAGAAAATGTATATATATTCTGACAATGATAAAAAAAAAATTAATCTGTAGTAATAGTCATGTATAACTGTGACATTCAAACATTGAAATCCCTCATGTTGTGCATGTTATTGTGCTATAGAATAAACTTTTTCGTTTGTTCGTTTTGATGCTATTTTGCTGAAGCATCGTAGTTTTCTACATTTATTATTGCACTCGTTGGACTACTGAGATTTGTGAAGAGTGCTTGGATTAAACCTTTAGTTAGTTGTTGACATTGATGATTGTCTTCATCTTTGAAGAATAAGCACCAATCTATTCTGAGTATGCCTTTAACTTTAAATTTTGGTGTTTTTTGTTCAAACTTGTCTATCTCTAGTTGGTTTTTAGTCTTTCTTTTTCCTATCAATGGTTATTGGCAAGACTAAGTCACTAAGTTGTCTAAATTTACTATGTTTTGGATTATAGATTTTTTTAAGAAGAATCTAATTAAATTACTGGTTATCTAAATATACTATGTTTTGGATTATGGATTTTTTTTAATGAAAATCTAATAAAATTATTTGTGATTTCAAAAAAAATTTATAAAATTTTAAAAAATTAAATTTGAAAATATACCAAAACAAATTCTCAAAAACACAAATAACTTACAACTTTGATACGACTTTGAATACACTCAAGGCAACAACTTTGAATACACTGGAAGGAGTTGGTTGGTCGATTGACAAGGTTGATCCCAACTTGTCTTATTCTTTCCCTTTTCTTTTTTTTAGGCTTGCCATGAGTGCTCTTCTTTCTTTCTTTCACAACACCTACGCAGTTCTGATCGGAAATCCCCAACAACAAAATAGCGTAATCTTCTTAAATGATCTGATCCATCATTTAAAAACTTCCATATAGATTACTCGATATAATTCCCTTATCATTGATTCAAATGCATCCTTCGAGTCAAAATAAATAATTGAATTAAGCTATCAACATCGATCTACACCCCATGGGACACATAAACCATCATCATTAATTAAATAAATATCCAATATTTCAAAACTAAAATAAATAAATATCCAAAACCATAAACATGAAACATCATCATCATGATTTAACGAATAATGGAACTGTATTCCGGAACTAATATTACACTAAAATTTGTGTTCCCAGGGACGTACGAAGGGTTTAGAGAGACCGTGCCACTGACCATTTCCTGTATCAAAACCCAAACCCTGGAGCCCTATGCTACTGGCCTTGGGAATATGTATATGTATTACGTTACAACTAAAGAGAACATAGATTCTCTGGTAACGGTGAATAAATTTAGAAGGGGCACTGTCAAATTCATTAACAGATGGTGCAGCTATTGGGATTATAATCCTCTGTAACAACAATATATGGGCAAGGCGGGTAGCTGCCTGGATTTAGATACACTACTTGTATAAAAGAACTTGTTACGATACAACATTCGCACTAGAATTTAACTGTAATATTTGACCTTGTGGAATTCCATTTCCACGGCACAGTGGTCAATGTAATATAGAGATGACAGAACAAAACCATTGCGGACACGAGAAGGGTTTTACCTGAAGGGTTGAGACTCTCCTTGAGTCGAACATTCACCACCTATGAGGACAATTTTTTACCAAACCGATGAAGGATAACACCGTCACAAGCAAAGAGAAAATGATATCATTTCCAGAGATAAAACTCAAGAAAAGAGATCTCAAACCCAATAACTGTCCACAAATTCTCCAATGCAGAATGGATCAAGCCATAACCGTAGAAAAAAACGTTAAATGAGTGCCACAATAGGAGGAAAACATCAAATAATTTAACCTCGGTGATGGACGAAACCCTACGCAGGAACCGCTCGGAAAACCCTTGAGCACGTTGATTCAAATGAGCCATGGACGGAGCGAGATGGGCATGTAGTTGCCAACATCCAACTCTGACAGATCTCCACCATCCAACGCGCGAGCCAAAACTAATTTCGCAACTGTTGCAATCGTGACTATTCCAATCAACGATTAATATTGATTCAATCGTCTAACAAAAGATCGAATGGTAAATATTATGACAGACAGACAACCAACAAAGTTTTTTTCAAATAAATACGCCTTACGGCGTAAAAATAAAAATAATAAAATAAAATAATAATAAACTATGAAAACAGCCCATGATATTGACCCATGATATTCATGTGGAATGTAGTTTATTTAAAAGAGGGAAGTCAAGATGGCCTAGATCAATCTTGACTTTGAACCTTGATATGAAAACCTCTTTTAGAGTAAAAAGAGAATCGATCCATCTCATAAATAATATAGATCTAAAAAAATTATTTAAAAAAATTATTTTTAAATGTTTATAACCATTATTCTTTTAAACTTTTACTTAATAAAATATATCTAAATTTTCTTACATCCAAATATACATAGCTTTTCTTATTCTATATTATTTTTGTTACAACTATTTTATTATTCCAAAAATATATGGTTTTTTTTGTTATATATTATTTATGTTACAACTGTTTTATACAAAAAATTAAATTAATGTTGTTATTAAACAATTGTTACATTTTAACCTGAAGAGCGATCATATGTCTTGATATGAAAACCTCTTTTAGAGTAAAAAGAGAATTGATCCCTCTCAAAAATAATATATATCTAAAGTAATTATTTAATAAAGCTATTTTTAAATGTTTATAACCATTATTCTCTTAAAATTTTACTTAATAAAATGTATCTAAATTTTCATAGATCCAAATATGCATAGTTTTCTTGTTCTATATTATTTCTTTTACAACTATTTTATTATTCCAAAAATACATGGTTTTTTTTGTTATATATTATTTATTTGACAATTTTTTTATTATTCATGAGTAGTATTTCTTAATATATAGAAAATTAAATCAATGTTGTTATTAAAAATTTGTTAGATTTTAACTTCAATTTAACATTTTGACTATGTCAAATTACACAAAAATAAAAATAAAAATAAATTAAATAAAAATACTAACATAATGTAATGAACATTTTAACTAGCTCAAAATACAATAAAAAATAAAATTAATAAAATAAATAATAATAAACTATAAAAACAGCCCATGATATTGACTAGTGGTATTCATGTGGAATTTAGTTTATTTAAAGAGAGAAATTAAGATGGCCTAGATCAATTTTAACTTTGGATATATTAAGAGCCAAGAGGGATAAAATAAAATAAAAATAATGAAATAAAATAATAACAAACCATAAAAACAACCCATAGTATTCATGTGGAATGTAGTTTATTTAAAGAGGGAAATTAATATGGGCTAGATCAATCTTGACTTTGCATCTACCCAGAGCCAAGAGGGATCATATATCTTGATATGCAAACCTCTTTTAAAGTAAGAAGAGAATTGATCCCTCTCATAAATAATATATATCTAAAGTAATTATTTAATAAAACTATTTTTAAATGTTTATAACCATTATTATTTTAAAATTATACTTAATAAAATGTATCAACTAGGTCAAAATACAATAAAAAATAAAAATAATAAAATAAAATAATAATAAACTATAAAAACAGCCCATGGTATTGACCCATGGTATTCATGTGGAATGTAGTTTATTTAAAAGAGGGAAGTTAAGATGGCCTAGATCAATCTTGACTTTCAACCTTGATATGGAAACCTCTTTTAGAGTAAAAAGAGAAGGCTAGAAGAGTAGGCCACCCCATAGTGGAGGTTCTTGTTGAGGCATAAGTTAATTGCTATTGTGTGGTTTGCAGGCTCTTGCACCTAGCCTAGGTTTATAGTGGCAGCCAGTAGGATTTGATCCTGGGCATGTTCAGGAAAACTCTCACTAGTTACCGATTATCCTAGATTTAAAAAAAAAAAAGAGAATTGATCCGTCTCATAAATAATATAGATCTAAAACAATTATTTTTAAATGTTTATAACCATTATTCTTTTAAACTTTCACTTAATAAAATGTATCTAAATTTTCATACATTCAAATATACATAGCTTTTCTTCTTCTATATTATTTTTGTTACAACAATTTTATTATTCCAAAAATATATGGTTTTTTTGTTATATATTATTTATGTTACAACTGTTTTATAGACAAAATTAAATTATTGTTGTTATTAAAAATTTGTTACATTTTAACCTCAAGACGGATCATATGTCTTGATATGCAAACATCTTTTAGAGTAAAAAGAGAATTGATCCCTCTCATAAATAATATAGATCTAAAGTAATTATTTAATAAAGCTATTTTTAAATGTTTATAACCATTATTCTCTTAAAATTTTACTTAATAAAATGTATCTAAATTTTCATACATCCAAATATACATAGTTTTCTTGTTCTATATTATTTCTGTTACAACTATTTGATTATTCCAAAAATACATGGTTTTTTTTTGTTATATATTATTTATGTGACAAGTGTTTTATTATTCATGAGTAGTATTTCTTAATATATAGAAAATTAAATTAATGTTGTTATTAAAAATTTGTTAGATTTTAACTTCAATTTAACATTTTGACTATGTCAAATTACACAAAAATAAAAATAAAAATAAATTAAATAAAAATATTGACATAATGTAATGAACATTTTAACCAGCTCAAAATACAATAAAAAATAAAAATAATAAAATAAAATAATAATAAACTATAAAAACAGCCCATGGTATTGACCCATGGTATTCATGTGGAATGTAGTTTATTTCAAGAGGGAAATTAAGATGGCCTAGATCAATCTTGACCTTGGATCTACCAAGAGCCAAGAGGGATCATATGTCTTGATATGCAAACCACTGTTAGAGTAAAAAGAGAATTGATCCCTCTCATAAGTAATATAGATCTAAAGTAATTATTTAATAAAACTATTTTTAAATGTTTATAACCATTATTATTTTAAAATTTTACTTCATAAAATGTATCTAAATTTTCATACATCCAAATATACATGGTTTTCTTGTTCTATATTATTTTCTTACAACTATTTTATTATTCCAAAAATATATGGTTTTTTTTATTATATATTATTTATGTTACAACTGTTTTATTATTCATGAGTAGTATTTCTTAATATGTAGAAACTTGAATTAACAATGAAAAAATTTAAAATATGCGATCTTTTCTATATTTCCAAATTATTTCATAGGACATGATTTATCTTGAGCAATAATGATGAATGTTAATAATTGTCATTTCTTAAATAACACTAAATTTACCTTCAATTATTTGATTGTAATACTTTCTAACTACGTAAGAGTTTGTAAGTACATACATACTCTTTCGGATAATAAACTATAAAAACAGCCCATGGTATTGACCCGTAGTATTCATGTGGAATGTAGTTTATTTCAAGAGGGAAATTAAGATGGCCTAGATCAATCTTGACCTTGGATCTACCAAGAGCCAAGAGGGATCATATGTCTTGATATGCAAACCTCTGTTAGAGTAAAAAGAGAAATGATCCCTCTCATAAGTAATATAGATCCAAAGTAATTACTTAATAAAACTATTTTTAAATGTTTATAACCATTATTCCTTTAAAATTTTACTTAATAAAATGTATCTAAATTTTCATACATCCAAATATACATGGTTTTTCTTGTTCTATATTATTTTATTCAACTATTTTATTATTCCAAAAAAATATGGTTTTTTTTGTTATATATTATTTATGTTACAACTGTTTTATTATTCATGAGTAGTATTTCTTAATATGTAGAAACTTAAACTAATAATGAAAAAATTTAAAATATGTGATCTTTTTTAAATTTTCAAATTATTTCATAGGACATGATTTATCTTGAGCAATAATGATGAATGTTCATAATTGTCATTTCTTAAATAACACTAAATTTACCTTCACTTATTTGATTGTAATACTTTCTAACTACATAAGAGTTTGTAAGTATATACATACTCTTTCAGATTAATCACATTAGCTCACTGAATATATCTAATACTATAAGGATATGAGATGATAACAAAGTTTTGAATCATGATAACTAGGTGACAACCAAAACTAAGTTTTATCCACAAGAAAAAAATCACAGCTCCTCACAGAATATATCCATTGTTACAATGAACCCCATACATAGTGATGGAACTCATGGGAATTTTAGTGCACATAGAACACCACCCTAAAAATTCTATACTCTTATCAATTTAGAGTAACCTAAGATGTCTAGATTGAATGTTTAATGGGGTGGTACAATAATTGAGGATGTTTCTTAAAGGGTAAGGGAATTTGGATACTCTACCCTTCCACCAAAGCTATAAAAAGTGAGACTTATAGATTATAGTTTTACAAAATTGACACAATTTGATTAAGAATAAGAGGAAGCTACATGAGGGCCATGCTAATTAATGTGATTCTCTGTACTATTTTTTATTTAAAATAGTAATCTGCATTTGTATTTTTTTTAATATTGTTAAATGTGTTGTACTATTTTTATTTAAATTAGTAATTTGTATTTGTATTTTTTAAATGAATATTGTTAAATGTGTAATTGAGGAAAATGCATTAAATTGATATTCTATTTTTAAGATATTTATTTAAAAAATTCAAAGCATGGTAAGCTTTTTTTTATTAATCTGTACTCTATCTCAAGTCCCAAACAAGATTCTTTTTTTTCTTCATATTATTGCTTGCACCTTGACACTTTTCCTCTCCTCCTCCTTCCTCAAATTTAAACTATGAGGCACAAGGTAGTTGTTTCATATAGGAAAATTTAGATATGATAAGAAAAATGTGATAATCTATTGTAATTTTCTCTAGAAATGTGATGGAAAATGCGCCCTAAATGTTAACAATTTCATGGTTAATGTATTATAAGATACATGCAAATTTATAGTCTTGTATACAAGATCAAGAAAGCTATGCCCAATATCCAACACCATAGAGCAAGACATGTTCACCAATTCAAAATTTTCTTCCAACTCTCTTTCAGTGCTAGAGTTGTTTTCTCAATAAACTTGCTTTTACCGCTCTTGAACTTATGAGAGCCATAGTTGTTGCATATAAGAGAATTTAGATCTGATAAGAAAAGTGTGATATTGTGTTATAATTTTCTCTACAAATGTGTTGAAGTTGTTTTCTCAATAAACTTATTTTTAATACTCTTAAGTGATGAAATCCATCGTTGTTGCATATAGGATAATTTATCTATGATAAGAAAAGTGTGATATTGTGTTATAATTTTCTCTACAAATGTGTTGGAGCCTTTTTTTCTGATGAAATTGATCGTTGTTGCATATACGAGCATTTAGCTCTAATAGGAAAAGTGTGTTACTCTGTTATAATTTTCTCTACAAATGTGATGGAAAGTATGTGTGACAACTGCATTTAAGGTTAACTAGTTGTTAAACTAGTTTAAAATAATGATGATGGCTTTTAAATATTGTTTAAAAAAAAAAAAACTGAGACAATTGTTATATGGATGGAAAATTTATTTTTCCATCTTGTTATTTGAAATAATAAATATTAATTAAGAAGAAAAGTAAAAGTAAAAAGGCCTGATAATAATGTTGTTCCAAGAACTGGAAAAGTGGTTGGGCAGTTGGAGCAGTTACCTACTCCTCTCAGGATAAGAGAGTCATTCCAAGAGGAAGTAGGGGTTCCGTGGATAGACAAAAGGAAACGGTGAGATTTTCCTGAGCTGGTGCACACCAGTGGAAAAACACTCAGTAATCCTGAAGGTTTCTGGCTTAACTGGACTGTAGGTCCCGAGGTCATAGCAGAATCAAGTCTACTGCCAACCTGAGCTTTTCAGTGGAAGCACGAGGGAAGAGCTGTATGTTATTGCTGCTCTTAAGGTTGGGAGGAACATCAACCAGAGAACGTGATTTGCAGATAAGTATATATTGTAATTTGTACTGAATGCTATGGCAAACTGTTAACTTGAACAAAGATCTAGCAATATGAAATGACTATTGTTAAATTTATATGAATAAAGAACATATAAGTATTCTGGTAGCCTTTTCTTTATTAAGAATTGTTGTGGTGTAGATTAATTCTTTGTATTAGTAAGGATGTAGAGGTAAAGTTGAATTTATGTTACTATTATTCTGATAAAATTGCTAAAAAGGTATCAAAATGAATTAACCTAGCAGTCGTAATAGAACTGTTAATTACAGGTAATGGAAGGGAACCTAGAATACCTCGTTCTTTCCTGTCTAGCTATACACGGATAGTTTTTGGGTGGTCCAGTCACCATTAACTATGAGAGAATAATAATATTGAACAGTAAATATTAGGGTAATCACCCTTTTAGGAATTGCCAGAGTATACTCAAAAGCAATGTTAATTGTTTTTAAAAAAATAGAGAACAAAATTGTAGAGTTCCTTACATACTGTATATCAGAAAAGAACATAGTAAATGTATACCGAGCAAAGAAATTCAAAATTATTATTTTAGCATTATATTATTTACTCTCAGAAATTAAGGACCAAATGTTGAATCGAGGATATTTTTCCCTTTTCATTACTCTTATTGTATTAATACAAGAAACTGTAAGTAAATCACTTAATAGAGTTCACAGACATGAATTCGCAGGAATAAATTTCAATAACAAAAAAATAGTGTAAAGTTTGCAAAAGTCACTTTTACTCCTGACTCTGATAAATCCATTTAAAAAAATAGGAATGGTAAGAAATGTAAATTTAAGTTCAAACTCGACACAGAGGAGACATAACAGTCCACGAGTTATAATATCCAAAATGAGTTAATAATGTTGCTCTTTAATATTAAAAATTCCGAGAAGTAAAACTATTACAAATTTAAAGAAATGAGTTTCTGGCATTAGCCACTTTAATACAGTCTTATGAGAGACCTCTTTGAAAAAAATAAAAATACATTAAAAACCCGACCGTCACAAACCCTCTCATAGGAAACGGGTCTTTGACATCATAAGGAGACGGGTAAAATCATGTGCGGAAAAAAAATTCTTTCACTGAAATTTGAAGTAATGTTAAGCTAGAGATGGGATTCGTTGAATCCGGAAATACTTGTAGAAGGAAATTAGAGATGTAAATGGACGGACCTAGAAATGCATCCTTAGAAGGGTTATTAAATGTGGTAGTCGTTTTCATGGATGAAACTCACCTGCCAGCTGCAACAAATTCATATACAAAGAAAAAAAAAGAAGCAGATGTAAGAAACTAAACTAAGGCAGGACTTACGAATATAAAATTTAATAGTAAGCTTGAATAAGAAAGGAATAAGGGAGAATAAATCCAAAGAGAACTTACCCAAAAAAGTCGAGAGTTCTTCATATCTTCGAGTTGGAACCTATGGATAAAAAAAAAATGGTAATCTGTAAATATACAATCCTAAACCAAAGAAAAATCAGGAATTGATCAATAAAAACAAGTAATTTTTTTAGAGTAGTTTACCTGTTGACTCCAAGTCGCATGCACAGGCTTAGGGAGTGGAAATGAAGGTATGTATAGGCCTGGTGGCTCAATGGGGTGTCGGCAGCAAAAAAATTTCCATTGTAGAGTGCTCCGTGGAGGATTTCTCCTTAGCCATGGCTCAATGATAAGTGAACCTGCATCTAACAGAGACACTCTAACTTACATTTCCAGAGTAAATAAGTCTATGAAGAAGCATATTCAGCACGGCTAAGTGAAAAAAAAAATGGCAGAAATATTTTAGGGTTACGGGGTTATCGCAAGGTTGAATTTCCCTCTAATCCCCTGCACCCTCAATCTGCCAAAGATTGAACGATCGAGAAAGAATCAAGCACATAAAGGGGACTTCCATAGAGCTAGTGGAGTTACATTTGTCAAATAGTATTTAAATTCATAACTACCGCCATAAATATTCCAATGTCACAATTCACTCCTCCATTAATATCTTATTTGGATGAATGCAAGTGTTGGGTATGATCCCACAGGTGTAATTCCATTAGTGATATAATAAATATTGAAAATGACATATGTCACAAGTCTTAGGTGGAACTCCAAGTAATTACATTCATAATAGGTAGGTAGATAGGATTAAGGTTTGTTTGGAACCAAATGCAAATTAATGACAAAAGAGAATTACAGTGTTTTCCATGTAACGGTTATTGTATTATAATGAAATTTATATAATGATGAATAATATAGTAAATATTATAAATATCCTGATAGATTAAGATAGAAGTAAAAACTTTTTTTTTTTAATTATGTGTAAGAAGATGTGACAAGTGGTATCAGAGCGGCATTCAAACGCTGGGACCATAAGGGTCAAACTAACATGCTCAAGCTGTGTGTAAATTGATGCACAGAATTTAGCAACATAATAGGAAACATCATGAGAAGAGGAACCGCATAGCAGCCCCATGAAGACACCGAGGAACCCCAAGTTCCACCAGTGATGAACCCAGAAAAGTGGGTTCAACTAAGTGTCGAACAACATCAACAAACTAATAGGTTTCTAGAAGAACAACAACACCAAACCAGTTTCCTATTGAATATGATACAAGAAATACAGGAGGAAATGGTGTGTGTTTGAAAAGATAATGAACGATTACTGCAGGACCGGGAGAAGATATTAAAAATCCTGTCAGATAAATAAAAGCAGGCAATGGAAGATCCAAGTACTGACAGAGGCATGAAAGAGGAAGAAGAACAACAAACAAGAAAAAAACACCACATACAAAGTGGAAGGAAGCCCATCTCCGTGAAGTAAGAATAAAAATTATAATGAGGTAGAATCTGGAAATTTTTCAGATCAACAAGAAGTCAAGAGGTAGAAGGTAGAACTTCAAGGGTGATTTCGTAAAATAAAACCACCAATGTTTGATGGTGAAGCTAAAGAAGTGGTTGAAGCATGGCTAATAAACATGAATAAGTACTTTCAGGTGTACGAGTACAGTAGCAACCTAAAGGCCAGATTATCAATATATCAGTTGAGGGAGAAAGCCACTTTGTGGTGGGAAGAAGTGAAAAATATTCACAACATAGAGGAATCGGATGTTACCTGCGAATATTTTCAGCAATACTTTAAGAATAAGTATCTAGTAGAACGATTTTATGACAAAAAAGCTAAGGAATTTCATGATTTAAGGCTAGGACAGATGACTATGGATGAATATATCATTAAGTTTACCTCCCTATTATGATATGTTCCATATATTCGAGAGGAAAGGGCTAAAGTGTAGAGATTTTAAAGAAGTCTTCCAAACCACATGAAAGAGCGAATAGAATTTGTAAACCCTTGAACCATGGATGAAGCCATTAGAAAAGCACGAATGTGATATCAGCAGTCCAAGGCAAAAGGGGAGGTTGGCAACAACTGGCAGCCGAAGAAAGGACATAAAAGTAACCCAAATTTTAAGGGTGCCAAGAGTAGAAATTTTAAGAATTCTGCACGTAACCTAGTCAGAAAATAGTTTCGCAGAAATCACCAAAGGACCAGATGGCCAACAGAAGAAAAAACCACAGAGGCACCGAGCAAGCCTGAGCAGGGACAAGTGACTAAGCCACCTTTACAGTGTTGGGGGTGTGGTGAAGCACACTACTATAAAGACTGTCCCCAGCGAGCAAGAAATGATATAGTTACAAACTTGTAAGAAGCTTCTATAGTAGGTGACATGGTGCAAAATATTCCTCGTATTAACACATCATTGGAGGATCGACAAGAAAATTATCAGCCAAGAATGATTGAGCTGGAAGGTAAAATACTAACTCAATCTGTTTCTATTTTGATAGACCCAGGTGCAAGTTTGAGCTATGTTAGTCCCAAAATAGTGGAACTGTGTAAATTGAAAGAACATAAATTTAAAAATTCATGGCTGGTACAGTTAGCAACTCGGGAAAATCGAAAGGTAACTGCAAAAATACCAAACAATATCTTGGAAATTTCAGAACAACAGTTACAAGTGGATCTGAACGTTCTGCCCTTATGATCTTATGACATTTTGTTGGGCATGAACTGGTTAGAAAAGCATTGGACCTTGGTCGACTGTAAAGAAAAGATTATTTATTACAGAATGCACGATGGAACTCGTAAAGAAATTCAGGGAGATAAGAAACCTTTACAGTTACGCCCAATTACAGCATCCCAAATGAATAAATGGATAAGGAAGGGATGCCAATTATATGCTATCCAAGTGGGATATGCAGATTCTAAGGAAAAATACCCTATGATGAAATATATACCTGTGGTGCAGGAATTTTTGGATGTTTTTCCAAAAACATTCCTGGATTACCACCAAGGAGAGACATTGACTTTACCATAGAGTTAATGCCAGGAGCTTCTCTTGTGTGAAGGGTTCCCTATAGAATGAGTGTGCCAGAATTGAAAGAACTGAAGATGCAGTTACAAGAACTGCTAGATAAGGGTTACATTCTCCCAAGTGTGTCCCCTTGGGGAGCACTAGTTCTGTTCGTGAAAAATAAAGACGGGACTATGTGAATGTGCATGGATTATAGGCAGCCCAACAAATTAACAGTCAAGAAAAAATACCATTTACTAAGGATTGATGATCTATTTGATCAAGTAAAAGGGGCCACAGTGTTTTCCAAAATAGATTTGAGATCTGGGTATCATCAGATTTGAATCAAGGATGAAGAAATTTACAGACAACATTCCATAACAGGTATGGACACTATGAATTTGTAGTGTTACCCTTTGGGTTAAAAAACACACCAGAAAACTTTATGAGGCTAATGCATGGAGTCTTCCATTCTTTCTTGGATAATTTTGTACTTATATTTATAGATGATATTCTAATCTATTCCAAAAATCAAGAAGAGCATAAGGAGAATTTGAGGATTATGCTGGGGATGCTAATAAAACACTAGCTATATGCTAAGTTTAGCAACTGTGATTTCTTCAAAATATAAATCCAATATTTAGGCCATGTTATTTCAACAAAAGGAATTTCTATTGATCCAGAGAATATCAAAACAATCATGGAATGGTGAGTACCCTAGAACATGGCAAACATTAAATCCTTTAAAGGAATAGCTGGGTACTATTGAAGATTTATTGAAGGATTTTCTAGAATTTCTTTTCCCATCACTTCCTTGTAGAAGAAAGGAAAATTTTTCCAGTGGAATTTTTAATTTCATAATAGTTTTGAAAAGCTAAACAACTTTTAACTACTGCGCCTGTGTTAAGAGTGGCTAACCCAAGCAAAGAATTCGAAGTTTGTACCGACGCAAGTAAAGAGGGTGTTGGGTCAGTCCTATCTCAAGAAGGCAAGGTGGTAGCATATGAATATAGAAAGTGTTGGACATTGGTTTCAACGCTCCCCATGTGTTTCACGACATGGAATAACCGCCTCTCGTGGATCCTAACTCTGGTGATTGTAGCGGAGACTAACGCCTACGGGTTTTGGTCTAACGGCAATCGTGATTCCAACAAGTGGTATCAGAGCGACAAGTCTCGAGTTCGAAACTCACCCGGCTCGCGTTGGGGGGAGATTGTTGGACATTGGTTTCAACGCTCCCCGTGTGTTTCGCGACATGGACTAACCGCCTCTCGTGGATCCTAACTCTGGCGATTGTAGCGGAGACTAACGCCTACCGGTTTTGGTCTAACGGAAATCGTGATTCCAACAAAAAGTTGAAAGATAATGAACAAAGGT
This sequence comes from Pinus albicaulis, assembly GCA_034641835.2. Taxonomy (NCBI): domain Eukaryota; kingdom Viridiplantae; phylum Streptophyta; class Pinopsida; order Pinales; family Pinaceae; genus Pinus; species Pinus albicaulis. The sequence goes on along the minus strand of CM076580.1, from coordinate 473,494,765 downwards.
ATTCATCATATGATTTTGAATTAACAGTAGTACATGCGCTCCGGGTGTGGAGGCACTACTTGTTGGGCAAGCAATTTGTGCTAAAAACATATCATAGCAGCTTGACTAGTTACTTCAAGCAAGAAAATTTAAACTCAAGACAGGAAAGATGGAATTCTTTACTAAGTGAGTTTGATATGGATATTCAACACATGAAGGGAAAATAAAACTGAGTAGCAGATGCTTTAAATCGAAAATTACATGGTATATATGAGTTGTATTATAATCAACTAGAAAATAAATTTTTGGAACAAGTGAAGGAAGAGACACAAAAAGATCTAGAATACCAATTTTTATGGCAGAAGATGGAGGAAATAAAAAATCAAGGACATACATCTGAATATGGAATAAATGAAGATCAGATGTAAACTTTCCGAGGTAAGGTATATGTGCCTAACCATATGGATTTGAAAGAGATGATAATGAATGAATATCACTGTAGAAATTATGCCGGTCATCAAAGATATCAGAAAATGCTGACTGCAATAAGAAAGGTATACTTTTGGCCTAGTATGCGTAGAAACATTGCCGATTATTTAAGTAAATTTCTGGAATGTGAACAGGTAAAGGTGGAACATCAACATCCTTCAGGATTGTTGCAGTCCATAGCAACACCTGAACAGAAATGGGAGGTCATATCCCTGGACTTAATTACAGGTTTACCGTGAAAAAAAAAAAATGATTCCATCATGGCAGTGGTGGACAGATTGAGTAAATCTACACATTTTATACCTATACAGTCCACTTACAAGACTGTACAAATAGCCGACATATTCATCAAGGAGATTTTCAGACTACATGGAATTTCAAAGCCAGTTATCTCAGACCAGGATGTTAATTTTACTTCTATATTCTAGAAGATGTTGTTCAAAGGACTTATCATCCCCATGGCTTATTATCCCCAGTCCGATGGACAAACAGAACGAGTAAACCAGATTTTGGAAGAAATGTTGTGCATGTATGTAATGCAACATCCAACTAAATGACAAGATTACCTTCGCCTAGTAAAATTTGCATACAACAATGGTTATCAGGAATTCTTGAAGATGAGTCCTTTTGAGGCTTTGTATGGGAGGCAGTGTCGTACACCGATAAATTGGAGTAGCCCCGAGACAAAATTAATGTTGGGACCAGAGATGCTTGCTGAAATGGAATTAGAATTAAAAAGAATAAGACAAACTCTGAGGGTTGCACAAGATCAAAAAAAGATCTATGTGGACAGAAAAATGTCTTATCAAGAATTCGAAGTGGGAGACCATGTGTACATAAGGATTAAACCCAAGAGGAGCACCGTACAATGGACCTCTTGTGCCAAATTGGCTCCCATGTTCTGTGGACCTTTCCAAGTTTTGGAAAGGATAGGACTTGTGGCCTACTGGTTGGCCTTACCCAATCACATTCGAGTTCATAATGTATTTCATGTTTCCATGTTGAAGCATTGCATGCATGATGCAAAACACGTAATTCATTGAGAGCATATAGAGGTAGGATAGAAATGCAATCCTAACTTGCGATATGATTTTCCTTTGTGAAAAATTGACAAGAAATTGTTTATGGTTGTAGGTAGAGCCGGATGGAAAATTCTTGGTCAAGCCGCAACACGTACTTGACAGAAGAAAAATCATGCTCTGCAAACGAGTCATCACCGAGGTCAAAGTGCAATGGAAGAACTTCGGCCCAGAGGAGGCTACTTGGGAGGATGAAAATTTTGTGCGTGAGGCCTACCCAGAGTTGTTTTCTGAGATAGAATGAAACACTGAGGATGGTGTTACTTCCAGGGGGAAAGTTGTAACAGCTGCATTTAAGGTTAACTAGTTGTTAAACTAGTTTAAAAGAATGATGATGACTTTTAAATTTTTATTTTTTTTTAAATGATACAATTTTTATGTGGATGGAAAAGTTATTTTTCCATCTTATTATTTGAAATAATAAAGATTAATTAAGAATAAAAGTAAAAGTAAAAAGGGCTGATAATAATGTTGTTCCAAGAACTGGAAAAGTGGTTGGGCAGTTGGAGCACTTACCTACTCCTCTCAAGATAAGAGACTCATTCCAAGAGGAAGTAGGGGTTATATGGATAGACAGAAGGAAATGGTGAGATTTTCCTGAGCTGGTGCACACCAGTGGAAAAACACTTAGTAATCCTGAAGGTTTCTGGCTTGACTGGACTGTAGGTCCTGAGGTCATAGAAGAATCAAGTCTACTATCAACCTGAGATTTTCAATGGAAGCACGGGGGAAGAGCTGGATGTTATTTCCACCCTTAAGGTTGGGAGGAACATCAGCCAGAGAATGTGATTTGCAAATAATTTGTATTGAATGCTATGGCAAACTGTTAACTTGAACAGAGATTTAGAAATATGAAATGATTGTTGTTAAGTTTATTTGAATAAAGAACATATAAGTATTGTGGTATCTTTTTATTTATTAATAATTGTTGTGGTGTAGATTAATGCTTTGTATTAGTAAGGATGTAGAGGTAAATTTGAATTTCTATTACTGTTATTCTGATAAAATTTCTAAAAGAGTATCATAACGAATTAACCTAGCACTCGGAACAGAACTCTTAATTTCGGGTAACTGAAGGGAACCAAGAATACCTCGTTCTTTCCTGTCTAGCTATACACGGACAATTTCTGGGTGGTGTGGTCACTATTAACTATGAGAGAATAATGATATTGAACAGTAAATATTAGGGTAATCACGCTTTTAGGAATTACCAGAGTATACTCAAAATCAATGTTGACTGTTTTTAAACAAATAGAGAACAAAATTGTTGAGTTCCTTACATATTGTATATCACAAAATAACACAATAAATGTATACCAAGAAAATAACTTCAAAATTACTGTTTTAGCATTAGAATATTTACTCTCAGAAATTAAGGACCAAATGTTGAATCGGGGATTTTTTTCCCTTTTCATTACTCTCATTGTATTAATACAAGAAAATGTAAGTAAATCACTTAATAGATTTCACAAACAGGAATTCGAAGGAATAAATTTCAATATAAAAAAAATAGCGTAAAGTTTTCAAAAGTCGCTTTCACTCCTAACCCTGATAAATCAATTTAAAAAAATAGGAATGGTAAGAACCGTAAATTTAATTTCAACCTCAATGTAGAGGAGACATAACAATCCACGAGTTATAATATCCAAAATATGTTAATAATCCTGCTCTTTAATATTAAAAATTCCGAGAATTAAAACTATTACAAATTTAAAGAAATGAGTTTCTGGCATGAGCTGCTTTAATACGGTCTTATGAGGGACCTCTTTGACAAAAATAAAAATACATTAAAAACCCAACCATCACAAACCCTCTTAGAGGAAATGGGTCTTTGACATCATAAGGAGACGGGTAAAATCATGTGCGGAAAACAAATTATTTCACTAAAATCTGAAGTAGCACTAAGCTAGAGATGGGATTCATTGAATTCAGAAATACCTGTAGAAGGAAATTAGAGATTTAAATGGGTCGACCTGGAAATGCATCCTCAGAAGGGTTATTAAATGTGGTAGTTGTTTCCGTGGAGGAAACTCACCTTTCAGCTGCAACAAATTCATATATAAAGAAAAAAAGGAAATGCATGTAAGAAACCAAACTAAGGCAGGACTTACGAACAAAAAATTTAATAGTAAGCTTGAATAAGAAAGGAATAAGGGAACATAAATCTAAAGAGAACTTACCCAGAAAAGTCAATAGTTCTTCATATCTTTGGGTTGGAACCTGTGGATAAAAAGAAAATGGTAATCTGTAAATATACAATCCTTAACCAAAGAGAAATTAGGAATTGATCAAGAAAAAAAATTAATTTTTTGAGAGTAGTTTACCTACTGATTCCAAGTCACATGCACGGGCTTAGGGAGTGGAAATGAAGGTTTCTATAGGTCCGGTGGCTCGGCGGGGTTCTAGCAGCAAAAAAAATTCCACTGTAGGGTGCTACGTGGAGGATTTTTCCTTAGCAATAGCTCGATGATAATTGAACGTGTGTCTAACAGAGACACTCTAACTTACATCGCTGGAGTAAAGAAGTCTATGAAGAAGCGTATTCGGCATGGCTAAGTGAAAAAAAATGGCAGAAATATTTTAGGGTTGCAGGGTTATCCTGAGGTTGAATTTCCCTCCAATCCTCTGCACCATCGATCTGCCAAAAATCGAACGATGGAAAAAGACTCAAGCATGTGAAGGGGACTACCGTAGAACTAGTGGAGTTACAATTTTCAGCTAGCATTTAATTTTAGAACTACCGCCATAAATCTTCCAATGTGACAGTTCACTCCTCCATTAATATCTTAGTTGGATGAATGCAAGTGTTGGGTACGATCCGATAGGTGTAATTCCATTAGTGATATGATAAATATTGAAAATGACATATGTCACTAGTCTTAGGTGGAACTCCAAGTAATTAAATTCGTTAGAGGTAGGTAGATAGGATTAAGGTTTGTTTGGGACCAAATGCAAATTAATGACATAAAAAAATTACAATGTTTTCCATATAACGGTTATTGTATTATAATGAAATTTATATAATGACGAATAATATAGTAAAGATTATAAATATCCTGATAGATTAAGGTAGAAGTAAAAAATAAATAAATAAATATTTGTGTAAGAAGATGTGACAGTGTGCCATGAATGTTGGAAATTTCATGGTTAATATAATATAAGATAAATAAAAATTTATTTCTTCTACACAAGATTAAGAAAGCTATGTCGATTCAACACCACAAAACAAGAGATGTTCGCCAACTCCATAAATGCTACCAAATCTCTCTCGGTGTTGGAGCGATTTACACCACAAAACAAGAGATGTTCGCCAACTCCATAAATGCTACCAAATATCTCTAGGTGTTGGAGCTATTTTCTCAATCACCTTATTTTTATTGCTCTTGAAGTGATGAAAGCCACCTCTCCATACATTTTTTACTGTCTGCACAAAGAAAGAAAAAAACCAATTTCATATCAGCCATACTGAAAAAAACAAGAACATGGCAGACACTGGGGACATTTTTTTTTTTTTTTCTAAATTGTGCTAATTCTATTATGTAAACATTATAGTACAAAACTACCTCAGTTCAGCTATGATAGCCTGAAACTGGGCTTGAAGGCCAAGCTTTATCCTGATACTGAACTGCCCATATAAGGAAACCAGTTCTATAAAAACAGTTGCACCGCCCTTGTATAGGGAAACCGGTGTGGTGTTTATAACATTTGTCATGAGAAAACAACAGAAAGATAACACTATCGACAACAAAAACCAGTATGCTGTTGTGGATAACAAAAAACAAGTATCTCTAGCAAAGAAATCTAGTTCAGAGACCATACTGAGCCATGTCATAGCAGAGTTAATTGGTGTTGATGGGAGAGGGCTGCTCCTCCTCAATGGGGCATCCGTAGTCATCCCCGGGATCTTCGGCATCAACATCCACGTGTTGAGCTCCTGCATTTTGAACTTTATTCGCATCCACCTGCATAGATAATAAGCCCAAGGAGGGCGCTGCAATAACAGGGGGTTCGCCTATATCGGCATGGGGCGTTACAGTAGGGCTGGGGCGGGGGTCATTGGGATCGGGAGAGGGATCAAGAGAAGTGGGAGGGGATTCATGCCAAGGAGGAGAACGAAGAGTAGCTTCTTCTCGCAGGGTAATGGTGATAAAGGCCATAATGGTGGGACGATTAAAAGCACTGTCAAAGTGTAGCTCCGCTCTCTGCATGGTTTGACGAATAAAATGGCTACCAGAGGGCTGAGGGGCATAAGAGGCATAGTTTCGAGGCGCTTCATGAGGAGGAGAGGCAGGCAGATGAGCATGGGCAGGGCCATAGGGACAGTCAAAGGATTTCCGACTGGAGGAGGGCCATTCACCTACAGATCTGCCGCGAGTGCCTCCTCGGCGGCAAGTCATTCGCTGTCTGAGTCTTGGCATGGTCGACTCGACTTTGTGAACTGGTCTCAGACAATGGGGAAAGGCTTGGAAAGGAGCTGGAGCACAGAGCGAGCCAGAAGGAAACTGAGAAATGATGTTCGCTTGACAGAGGGCGCTATGAGAGAAATGAGAACCAGGAAGAGTTTCAAGGCAGCTATAAAGTGAGCAGCGACGGCCGGTGTGTGTGTGAGCACTGGAATCTGCACAATCCATAGGGCAAGCACCGCCAAGGGGTTCCAAACATCTGCTGGTGGATTCAGAGAGCTCTGCTAAAACCAAATCCGCGTCCATAATGAAACGACCGGGCTTACCAAGGAGGATGAAGAGCCGACGTTGTGGAGTAAATGCTTTGCTCGCAGGTGAATTGAAGACCAATTTAATGGCGCCGTGGAGGGCCATGTGGCCACCACATGCCAAGCACCTTGGGAGTTGGCCAGGGGCAGTTGTCCCATCAAGCCTGCTATACATCCGCATCCGGAAAGACACTAGGGACATTAGTGGTAAAGAACAATGTCATATTTTCAATATTTTCAAAGATCATGAAGGATATAATACATAAGTGACTCCATAGGAATTTATCAAGATTAAATATGGACGAACTGCACCAAAACAACCTTGGATTTTGAAGGTAGAAAATCATAATCTATTTCTTTATTCATGAGGCATTCATGTTGGCATTATCAGACAAGGTATTTAACTTAACTTCAACATAGGCCTCATGATTTGTAAGGCTCAAGGAAGCAGTACTGCATTAAGATTTCACTACCTTCTTCCATGGAATAAAATTTTGATTTTCATTCCTCCACGATGACTCCTTCTCTGCAACATCATATTTCCTCTAGGCTACTCTCTCCTATGCTATTTCCTTAGGAAGTTTCTTTTGCAACATGTGGTGCAATTTCTAGTTTAAATTTATATGAACATATCTTAAAAACATGTGACATGATGATGCCTATTTTATTAAGAATATTCTTAACATGTAAATAGACTTTGTTATAATACCTAAACCAATATCTAAATCATCTAAATTCGATAGTAAAAAATTTAGAAATAAAATTATAAATAAAGTTTGAATTTTTACAAAATTTGAAAAATAAAAGATATATAAAAACAATCTAAATGATCTCATTTTAATAATGATATTATAGAATTTTAAGTATTTTAATTAATTAAATTAATTTATTATAAAACTATAATGAATAATTAATATTATAGTTATATAATAAAATAATTGAATTATTATTTATCTAAATAAATATTATATATATATATATATATATATAATTCAAACTATAACCGTTTTATGTTATATTAGGTTTTATATGTTATATTAGGTTTTATGATTGAGTCTACAGAAATTAATTTTCTCAATTAAATCTATTTAATATAAGTATTCTTTGGATATAGTGGTTATTGATTTTCAAAAATAATAATTTATTAAAAAAAATATATATAAATTTTTTAAAATTTAATGACTATTTAAAATTCTAATTTTTTTTTAATTTTATAGTGAGTTAATTAATATATTCAACATCGTTGAGATAATTGGGGATTAATTAATGTGTTTATTTGTATTCGTTACGAAAAAAAAAAAAAAAACATTCGTTATAAATTATTTATAGTACCAATAATAATTATGAACACAAAAATTAAAAAAACATGCATTACTATTAAGTTATTAGTCCCTGCCCAAAGGGTCTGTAGGGACTCTTGTAATAAAAATGTCTCTTTATTAGTATTGAAATAAAAAATTATACAAAAATTAACGCATGAAACTCAAATTTTTAAGCTGACACTTTTCTTCCACCCTATTAAATATCAACAAGGTTTCTCGTTAGCTAATAAAAAAAATTGAGGTCTTATTTGGCCTCAACTCGAGATGGAAGAGGACATATTGCATCAAAATATTAGGTCAGAAAACATAATATCAAGAATATTTTCAATAATCAACTAATGCTAGAGTCAATGAGTTAACATTTAAAATGTTTTAAAACAAAACAGGTCCATCTTCTGCCACCGACACTGCCATGAAAATGTCAGTGTATACCGCCATGCAATTATTGGTTTTGTGGTCATGTCGGTGTTCTGGTATTTTTTGTACCAGCTTCATTTAGTAAGCCATTAAATTTCCGTCAGTATTGAGCAAAATTTTCTACGAGGGGAAGTAAAGACAGCAGTTACATTGATCCTTTTCCCACCCGACCATTTTTCACCCGTTTATACGCACTGTGCCCACTATCATTAAATTTCCATATACCGACACCAATAAATCCAGAGAGGAAACCAGATCAGGCATGATATAATATGATCTTCTCATAGTAGTAATATATCGAATCCCTTTTATAACACAATAGAAGCAGTCACAGAGATGGCTTAATATATATGTGAAAATCTCAAAGCTAACAAAACTTTGCTAAAATTTGAAAGTCAATGATGTCAAGGAAGGAAGCAGAAATTGGAAGAATAAGCCCAATTGGAGAAATAATTCAAACGAATTCATAAATGGTATATTGTGAGGCATGAATTTGCGGACTAATTATAGGAGTGATGATTGCTTCGATTGAGATTGCATTGCAGGAAGTGATGGCCAAATTTTAGGGACAATTTTCTTTTCCTGTGGTGTTATTGTTGGAATAAACAAGAAAGTGAAGCTTTGCATCCAAGCGAGTGGTGGAGGAAGTACTTTTCCAAAATGGCACCTCAATTTCTGAAAATCTTACAGCTTGAAGAAGGCAGGAAAGCCCTTCCCTAAATATAAATTTATTATCTGGTAGAAAAGAGAAGTATAGTTTTTGGTATGCATTGTTTTCTTCTTTTAATTCTTATTTAGAAGAGGGTAAAAAGTAGCAGTATGGAGAATGCACATACATCCACATCCACATAAAAACATAATTACCTTCATAGTTTTTAACGTCATTATAACTAGATTTTGAATAATATAATATCATTTTACAAAAATTACAACAGATAGTCTATAAAACTTTATAATAACTAGTTCCACCAAGATGTAAATAATTACACAACTTACCTATTTTCTCTAAATACAAATCAAGAGTCAACTAAATCATTTACAAAGGTTTTTGTTTGATCTCACATCAATTTAATTTTTGGTACATATTGATATTCTCTCCCTCATAATTACTGCTATCCTGTACTTGGATTCAAAAATTATTTATTGACTATATCCGTCAAGATCTGTAAGATCTCCTTATCGCTATAATATTTGGTTTATTGCTGGAGGCTCCACTCCCAATGCCGGCATTTAATGTGTGGCAGAAAGTTGGTTTATTCCTCCACCTTCGATATTATAGCATTGGTATCCCACAGCTATTGTGTATTAGGGTTTAAAACCTAAGTTATTGACCTCATTTTCCGTAACCGTCTTGGTCATCTGGTGATTGTTCTCTACACTTTGTCAAAGAGCCCTTGGGGTCCCTGCAAGCTTTTTCCAAGAGGTTTATTACCAAGCGTTGTCGAGCGTTTCGGCTTTCACTCTTCCACCAGTAAGTAACCTCCACTGGATTTGCTATGGTGCCTTCATTATTGTTACAGTGAGGAAAGGTAACATGAAAGCTTGCAGAATGGATTTGATTCTAGGTTCTTTTTTAATGTAATTTCTCCGTTGTTCATTTTCAGCTTCTAAATTTTTGGTCCTCATTTGCAAGGTTTTCATGGTGCAAGGAAGCTTCCTTTTGGTTAGGGCTACTCTTGGCAATCAAGCCACTGATGGAACCTTGGTAAAACCCTCACCATCAACACTTTGTATCTTGGAGATTTTGTAGTATGAGTCTTTTGGGTTATTCTAACCACCATTATGGTTTTTTTCTTTTCTACCTTGGACTTTCTACCTTAGGAAGTAATTCACACAGGAAAATCTTCCATCTCTATTGGGACGCTTCTTTCCTCTTCATTTCTTGGGCATATGCAACATAACTATTAACCTTTTTCTATGTTTTCATGCAGGTACATTCTAGGTTGGCGTTGCGGTGGAAACTTCTCATTAAGCCTCTCTCGGAAAGACTACTAACCTACTTAACCTGCTCGAACAGGTAATTTGCACTCAACAAGCTACATGTGCTTCTAGATCTCAACATAATCAATTTTTACGCCTTGTTTTTCAGATACTGTTGCCTGTGGAACTTCGTTCCCAAAGTGTTTCCAAGTCTTGTCTGGCTGTAGATGATTATGTATGACCGGGTGTATATATTTTTTTTTTTCCAAACTCACATGGATGCATGTTTTCATGATGTCTCGACTTAAGCCGTCAGAGCCCTCAAGCTTTAAGATATGGACTTAAATTTGTTCTTCCTCACTGGGTGAGGCGTTCTCAATCATAATTTGTAATGGGAAATTCTTGCTCTGAAATACTGTTTATAACTAAGTGTTATTCGTTTCGTCTTTATGGTCTTGCTTACTGTACCATTTTGGATATATCTTGTAGCTACAATATCGTGAAAGTTGTTACCTCCAACACTAGTCTATATTTACTTTTGTTGTTATATTTTTGGTCTACTGGAATTTCTACCACAGAATGTAACATTTTTCTTCTTCTTTTTTCACGAAAGAAATAATAAACTGTGTTTTTAAATACATAATGTAACGTTTCCAGTTTTCTCACGAAAAATATATACAATATAGTGGAAAAGTTTTATTCTAGTTTTGTTATTATAATAATATTCGATTTTTCTATGTTTCATTCTATCTTTGTCTAGTTTTACGGCTCTAATTCTTTATGAACCAAGAAAGAGTTATGTAGCTTATTTTATTTGGGTTTCAGAATTAGCGTTGCACAAAAAAGTTTTATTTATTCCATACCAAAGGCTATTTTCTTTCTTGTTTTATCAACAGTGAAATATTCAGACCATTCTGTCCATGTAATATCATATATATAGAGGAAAACCTACACAAAACCTCGTCTTGAGGCTCTATGTTAACAGTTCTTTGTCGTGTAGACAAGAGTGTTTGAATTAATTCTAGCTATCATCCTATTTTGTATAGGAAACACATACTATAATTCCTACATAATTCACAACATACAAACTACTAATTCTTTCCATAAATCAACTAATAATTCCAGTGGCAGATAACTTATTTGTCTTTCAACTTTTGACTAATGTGGTTCCTCCCTACCTCGACAGAGGAAATGACGTCCCCATCTCTCCCCCGTGCTCCGAGTCTGAGCTATGTGGGTTGAAAGAAATACTAGAAGAGACCTCGGGAAATTCTGGTCCAGTCTTCTATTCCAAACAATTATCAGAAATCATAGTATTCCACTAGTTACCACTAGCTCGGGAATTCTTCTCTCCAATTTTCCTTCTCCAGTTACCGAAAAAAACCCCTCTTCCTCACTGGGATATGCCTTTATCCTCAGAGGTTGGGGTAGCTATTTGAACTGATTTTTTTCAATGAATTCTCAGTTCTTAACTTAATTTTTACCATCAGTCTATTATTATTTTATGGAAATCACTTCCATAATTAATTATATTTAATCAAAATTAATTTATGTTCATAACGTACTATTTCAAAAACAAATAACAATAAATGTCTTAGTGTATTAACAATATAACTTAATCATCAGTTAGCATTTAAGCCAATTGTTACAACTTTCCCCCCTAGAAGTGAACACTGTCTGCATTGTTCTCATTATGCTCCAGCAAATAGTTCTCAATAAGCTTCCTGAACAAAACCTTCATCCTCCTAAGTATCTTCATACGGGCCAAAGTGCTTCCACTGCACCTTAACCTGGGTGATGGCTCGTTTCCAAAGCATGATTTCTCTCTGATTGATTATACATTGAGGCTCGACCAGAAACTCACCGTTTGGTTCGACCTGTAATAAAAAAACTTTGAATTACTTTTCTCATAAATTTTAGCATCTCTGACCAAGTCTTGTATTCATATCCCACCTGAATACTCTGCCAATGGATTGCATGCTTTGGTTCATGTACGTATCATTTTAATAATGATACATGAAAGACTTTGTGTACATGGATATGATTGGGCAAGGCTAATCGGTAAGCCACAGGTCCTACCCTTGCAAATATTTGGAAAGGGCCACAAAACCTGGGAGCCAACTTGGCACAAGAGGCCCACCTTAAAGTGCTTTTGTTTGGTTTGATTCTTACGTGCACATGGTCTCCCACTTCAAACTCACGATAAGACCTTTTCTTATCTGCATAGAATTTTTGTCTATCCTGAGTTGCCTTCAAATTTTGTCGAATCTTCCTTACTTCTGACTCCATTTCAACTAACATTTATTGTCCAAGCATCAACTTGGTTTCTGCGCTACTCCAATTAATAGGAGTTCTATATTTTCATTCGTATAATTCTTCGAATAGACTCATCTTAAGGGATTCTTGATATCCGTTATTGTATGCAAACTCCAGTAGGTGTAGATATTCTTCGCACCTAGTTGGTTTTTGCATTACATACATGCGTAGCATATCCTCTAGGATTTGATTTACTCACTCCATTTGTCTGTCCATCTATAGATGGTAGGCAGTGCTGAAATTAATTTGAGTTCCCAATCCTGTAAATAACGTTTTCGAGAATGTTGAAGTTAAATTCACATCCCTGTCATATATGACAGTCTTTGGGATACCAAGCAGTATAAATATATCTCGCATAAATATGTATGCTATTTGCACTGTCTTATAAGTGGATTTCACTGGTATAAAATGTGTTGCTTTGCTTAATCGATATACCACCACCATTATAGAGTCATTATGCTTCTTTGATCTTGGTAAACCAGTAATGAAGTCTAAATGTATAACCTCCCACTTCCACTCAGGTACCTTTATAGGCTCCATCAGCTTGGCTGGGTGTCGATGCTCCACCTTCACTTGCTGGCACTCCAAACACTTGTTGAGATTTTCTACAATGTCTCTTCTCATACCTGGACAGAAGTAGTTTTTCCTAATTTCTGTTAGCATTTTCTGATACTCGGGATGTCCAGAGTAGTTACTTCGGTGATACTCATTTAGAATTAGTTCCTTCAATTCCATTCGATTTGGAATCAAAATTCTCTCCTTGAAATTTAGCAGCCCATCCTTGTTAATTTCGTAATCAACATATTTTCCTTGTTTTCTAGACTCCTCTGCTTGCTACCACATAAACTGGTATTCCAGATCTTTTTCAACTTTTGTTTTTTTTTTTCTTGAAAAATTTTCATTCAATTTCATTATAGTATAGTTCATAAACACCATTTAACTTTCTACTTAACGCATCAGCTACTCTATTCTCCTTACCCTTCACATGTTGTATATCAATGTCAAACTCGCCCATAAAAGCATTCCACCTTACCTAGCGAGAATTAAGATCATCTTGCTTGAAATAACCGGTTAAGCTGCTATGATTAGTTTTGAGTAAAAATCTCTTTCCAAGCAAGTAGTGCCTCCATACCCGGAGTGCATGCACTACTGTTGTCAGCTCCAAATCATAAGCTGACTACCGTTGTTCATGCTCTTTTAGTTTCCATGATTCATAGGAAACCACCTTACCTTCTTGTGATAGAATTGCCCCAACTCCTTCTTTACATGCATATGTCTAGACTTCAAACTCTTTATTGGGATCATCTACCCTTAACACTCGAGTTGTAGTCAATAAAAGTTTTAACTGTTTAAAATTGTCTTGACATTTCTTCGTCCATTTAAATATATTTCCCTTTCTCTATGAGGAAGTAATTGGGAAGGAAATTTTTGAGAATCCTTCAATGAACCACCGATAATAACCATCCAACCCCATAAAGGATCAGATATCTTCCACATTTTGGGGTATCTTCCATTCCATAAATGTTCTTATTTTCTCCGGGTAAACTACAATTCCCTCAGTAGAAATAACCTGACCAAGATACTGTATTTATTCCTTTCAGAAATCACACTTTCTAAACTTAGCGTATAGTTGATGCTTCTGTAACATCTCCAGTACTATTCATAAGTGTTCTTTATGCTCTTATACATTCTTCAAATAAACAAAAATGTCATCAATAAATATCAGCAAAAAATTATCCAGAAATGGATGAAATATACCATGCATCATCCTCATAAAGGTTTCTAGTGCATTAGTCAATCCGAATGGTAACACCACAAACTCGTAATGTCCGTACCTAGTTTGGAAAGTATTTTTATAAATGTCTTCATATTTTATCTGGATCTAACGGTATCCCGACGTTAGATTTATATTTGAAAATACTGTAGCTCCCTTCACTTGATCAAACAAATCATCAGTCTGCAATAAAGGGTATCTATTTTTGACAGTCAATTTATTGAGCTGGTGATAATCCATGCACATTCGCATGGTTCCATCTTTCTTCTTTACAAATAGCATTGGTGCTCCCCAAGGGTATACACTCAATCAGATGTACCCTTTATCCAATAGTTTTTGTAACTGCATCTTCAGTTTGGTCAATTCTAGTACGCTCATTCGATATGGTGTCATTGAAATCAGTTATGCTCCAGGTATCAACTCTATAGTAAAATCAATGTCCCTTTTAGGAGGAAAACCTGTTATTTCCTCTGGAAATACATCCATAAACTCTTGCACTATCGGAATGTTTTCCATAATTAGAGCCTTCTCTTTGGAATTAGTGAAACCCACTTGAATGGAATATAATTGGCATCATTCCCTCATGCACTTACTCATTTGAGATGTTGTAAAAGGACATAGCTGTAGGGGTTTCTTTATTCCTTGAATCTCCTTACGAGTTCCATCCTGCATTCTGTAGTATATAACTTTTTATTTACAATCTATCAATGTCCAGTGCTTCTCCAACCAATCCATGCCAAGTAACACATCATAGGATCCCAGGGGTAATATGTTCAGGTATACAATTAGCTGTTGTTCACTAATTTTTAGTGTACAGTTTGTAATTTTGGCACAAACCCTTCTCTTTTCTCCCGTGGCTAACTATACCAACCATGGATTTCTAAATTTCTGACTCTTCAATTTACAAATCTCTACTAATTTTTGACTTACGTAGCTTAAACTTGCACCTGGGTATACCAAAATAGAAATAGGTTGAGAGAGTAATTTACCTTCCAACTCTATAATTTTCAGTTAGTAGTCTTCCTGTCGATCTTCCAAGGCTGCGTTAATTCTGGGTATATTTCTGGCTACGTCTCCTATTTTTGAGGCTTCTTGTAAGGTATTAACTGCCTCACTCCTTCCTCATTGCAGACAATTTTTGTAGTAGTGTGCCTCGCCATACCCCCAGCAGTGTAGGGGTGGCTTCTGATTTTGTGCTTGATTTGGTTTGCTGGAAGCTTCCATGGTTCTATATTCCATGGGCCATCTTATTCTGTGAGGATTCATTCCAAACTATTTGCTAATTGAGCTCCTAGCAGCACTCTTGAAATTATTGGCTCTTTTTTTCTTGAAATTTGAACTGCCCTTATGTTCTTTCTTTGTCTCCCATATTTTTCCCAGCTCTCCTTTTTATTTAGATTGGTGATAGGAAATTCTCGCCTTCCATATTGCTTCTGCCATGGTTTTCGGGTTCACAAACTTAATTTTTTCCTTCATATGAGTTGCAAAACTGCTCAGGAATCGCTAAAATTTAGCGTTTTCTTCCTTTAGATAAGGAACATAACGAAGTAAAGAAGTGATCTTGGTGATGTATTCATCCATCGTCAATTTTCCTAGCTTTAAATCATGGAACTCTCTATATTTCTCGTCATCAAAGTGCTCAGTTAGGAACTTATATTTAAAATATTGCTGTAACGAATCCCAAGTCACGTCCTGATCATCTATACTACAGACATTCTTCACTTCCCCCCACCATAGTGTGGCCTTCTCCCTTAACTGATAAATGGCTAATCTGGCTTTAGGATTGTTGCTATATTTGTAAACTTGAAAATACATGTTCATATTTATCATCCACCTATTCCTATACTCCATAAAACGTAGGTGGTTTTATCTTTCAAAATTCACCTTGCAGCTCCACTTTATGCCTCTTAACTAGTTTATGATCTGATGCATGACCTGACTCAACCTCATTGCAGTTTTTATTTTTATTACTCAGCTGCGAGTGACTTATTTCCATTCTGTCAGTTTTTTGGTCTCTTGGTTGTTGCTCATTTTGTTCTTACATGTCTCTGTCAGGGCTGGGTTGTTCCATTCCCTGATTCTGTTTATCCGAGAGGCTTTTTAGTATCCTCTCTTGTTCTTGCATCAAACACTCATTATCACTTTGAACATGCACCATTTCTTCCTGTATTTTTTGTATAGTATTTAACATAATGCTAGTTTCATGTTGGTGTTCCTCCATCAATCTACTTAATTGTTGATTTTGATCTACACTCAGCTGAACCCACATCTCAGGATTTATTTCTGGTCGGGGTTGGGATTCCCTGGTGTTCTGAGGTGGCTGCTGTGTTGTCCCACTTCTCATAATGTCATGTTCTACTTCCTTTCTCTCTTTGTGTGTCTCAGTATACACACATCTTAAATCGTTAGTTGACCCATAGGGTCCCACGGTGTAAATGTTGTTCTGATACCACTTGTAACATACATCCACATCCGCATAAAAAAAAAATTTCCTTCATTCTATGGGTGGTTCCTTTTCTAACCTTTCTCTACAAATATTCCTTTTGGTCATCTAAAGGTATCCCTGAAACCATATTTCTTTACATTTCTACCAGTTTGTGTACTATTCTACCCCTTTTTACCTCCCCAATTCTTATCATTATCCTTTTTATGTGCCTGTTGATATAAAATGCATGCTTTTCTCACATCATCATCCATGTTTTTTGAATACTCAAACTCAATACATTTTTTCATATATCCTAGAAAAATCTTGATAAACCTTTGAGCCTTGGGTTTTTCCTCTCGTAAATATGGTACACACCATAAAATAGTGGTGCACTTTGCCACATATTCATCAAATGTCATCTGGACTAATCTTAGTTCATTAAACTCCTTAGCTTTATCATCATAGAATCGTTCAGTCAAGAATTTATTTTTAAAATGTTTTTGAAAGGTTTCCCAGGTATTGATATCTTCATCAATAGTATGTACTGCTTTTACTTCCTCCCACCATAAGGTGGCTTTTCCTCTTAACTAGTAGATGGTGAGCAAGGCCTTCAAATTTTTTTTGTAGCTATAGATTTGAAAGTACTTTTCCATATTTATTAGCCAAAATTATGCCATATCTTCTTCCTCACCATCATATGTTGGAGGCTTAATCTTTTTTAATTCTCCTTGTAACGCAACTCTTTTCCTTTTTATCTTTTGTCATACTCCACTGCTAGAGGTATCACTAGACTCTTTTTCTTGGAAATTTACATCCCCTTTAGATTCCTTGATTTGACTCAACTCATGCATGCTTTCCTCTCTTCTCTTATGGGATTTAGCCTAATTTCCATTATCCGAGTTGGGTTTTTAATTTCGAAGGTTTTTTCTATATGTTATACTTTTAATCATACGTTCTTCCTCCCTTACCATGCATTCATTCTCTGTCTACAAGGTAACCATTTCTATCCTACGTTGTTTAACAGTTTCCATTATTGCCTCTGTTTGATTCAGTTGTTCATTCTATAATTAAACCCATAATTGTGGCATAAACTCATTCCAAGGATGTGGTACCTCTTTCATACTCATGCCACCCTAGTGTAGTAAATGTCATTCCAACCCTTCTTCTCATAGTTCTCTCTGCTTCTTAACCTTAGTTATTTTTTCCAATCAATATAAAAAAATTCCATATTTCCCGTTAAACAATCAGTGTAGAAGCTTGAGCTCTGATACAAACTATAACACATCCATATAGAAAGAAAAAAAATTAATTACATCACATATTAGTGCATATATCCATCATGAAGAGAATTAATGGTTTTCTATTAAACATGAGATCAAACATTAAACCTATGATTCATAGCACGTTTATTTACCGTACAGGTATGATTAAATTTTATTTATTTTGTACAATATCTCCCTTATCACCCAGAGTATGAATCAAGATTGAGTTCAATTATATTACATGATCAAAATCGTGATCTAGCATCTCGTGGTTATACTTTTGTGATTTAATTTATTAATACTGTCAAATGGGTGCAAGCCCAGCTCCTGTACAATGACAAGTGGCTCAATCAGAATCTTGAGGGAATTGGGTATTTGGTGTATTCGACCTCCTTTGGATATTTCCAAAAATCAATGACAGCAGCTAGATCCAACACATCCAACGGTGGGGATGAAGGATGAACATTTTGATGGTAACTACCTGCCGGTGCCAGAGCACGTGACCTGAATTTTTGTTCTGCCCTCGTTTGAAACAAGCTATGAAACCTACCCTAAACAATTTAATGTTCTGTCAACACTGGTAATATTTTTCGCTTATATTTGGCTAAGTTGGGTTCAATGGTGCACCATGTGGCATTTTTCGTTCATCTTCTGTGTGTTAGCACATTATTCTCTGAATGCTCGAGCTCCCAAGGACTGTACTCATGGCAGCGCACAAGCTACAGGCCCAACCATATATTTTCATAGGTAGGACTTCCCAGTTCCATGAAGTATTTAGATCATGTGTGACAATTTTAACCATTGATTTGAAGTGCGGTTTCATTATCAATTTTGTAGCTACTTGTTACCCATTGCAGGGTTTAGGCCATTACACATGTCATGGTTTATGGTTTTCTGCCCACTAATAGCTCGCCATACACTTGTGTTCTACGTAGTGTTGTTTTGGTTTCAGGTATGAATTAACTTCAAGGTCAGTGAAAAATATCTACCTATTGTAACTATTCCAGTCATGAACAATAAAAATACCATGGCAGAGGTTATTTCATCATCACTACGATCCTTCAGATGAGTCGCTCATGGATGCTACTGATTATTTTGAAGACGCCATTAGTGCCTAGAAGAATTTTCACACGAGCTCCTAATGATTCTACCTCTCCAAGTCCCTCATAACCTCCAATTGTAGGTAGTGGGGAGTGACCAGGGTAAACAATGAAAAATAGAAACGGTCATGGAGGAGGTTGAGTATTTCCTTGTTTACTATTGTAATAAGTTTTTAGTAGGCTTCCACAAATGAAAATTTTTTATGATAAACTTTTCACTTAGTTTTACAAACCCCAAGCATGGTTTAGTTCATTAATTCCTTTATGTAAGGTTAATACCCTCTTTCTATTTCCTATAGGGAAATTATTTAGATTGCAATGACTGATTTCGTTACTGTGTTTTTTTAACCTTTATTTTTGCGTTGACTTGATGACAAGATTGAGTCCCTGCAAGAAATACCCAAGCGGATGCATTGATTCCTTATTTTTTGGTTTTGGCGAGATAGACTTGACACCACAAACAAACCCTTTGTACTCATTCTTGACGAATAACATTGATGTTTTGTTCTCAATGAATGGTTGATGAATGCCAAAGACTGGAAGATGAATTCCAACCATTTAACAAAATGTTGACACAACTGGAAATAATTTTCCAGTTGTTTCCAGTTGTTTGACCAAATTTCACCTAGATAATATTTTTTTAAATTAGCATAGGGGATTAAGGTTTTTTTTGGAAAAAATATCACACTTATAGTGTTCAAGAAAATCCCCAAGTAATGAGGTGACTTGCCTATTAATTACAAAATGATCTACTCTCATACTGGGTGGGACAATAGGTCTAACCTGGAAAATTACTACCTTCAAAATGAATACACCCTATTATTAGTGTTGCTCCCTTTGTGTAGAGGGTTCCATGCATTCTCTTTGATAAAGTTGTAAAGAATTTGGACTAGGACATGAGGAAGTCTAGGGATTTTGTCTCTAAGTTACAAAGACAAATAATTGGGCTTATTCATGATTTATAAATTGAACTTCCCTTTCGTACATGTTATCCCGTTTGGATATTCATTTTTCCTTGGAATGTTGTAAGCTCCATGGTAGGTTGTTTTTTATGGTGTTTCATAGGGTTTTAAGATCAAGGTCTATGGTTTAAGTTTTGGATGTGAAAATAAGTTGACTTTCTATTTATTTTCAGCATAGGTAATATAAAAATGACATTTTCATTTCACCATTAAGGGATCAATTTAAATTCTAACCCTCCTGTGCCCTCAGACTTCTAGAATTAAAAATATGAAATTTCATTGAAGGGATAACTTGTTAAATTTCCATATTTTGGATAGTAAGGAAAGTGTCATGTATTTTCTCAACCAAATGAGCTAAATCCAAAATATAGATGAAATTCAATTCGTGTGTAACTTCTGATCAGTTTTTTTTCTTGAAAAATTGAGACCCGACGTGAATGCCATCATTTTTTCACATTCCATCATCCTGTGGAGTTTCTAATGTTGAACATGTAATTCTAAACCCCTTCCCTTCAAATCGCATTTTAAGCCCACATATGCATAAGATAAATTGGAAATGGTTACACAAAAACTCCACCATCCTTTTGTTTTTGCTTTTAAAGTATCTAGCTAAAAATTACAATGGTGGGCACAATGACACTTCACTCCCCTCCAACAGTTCCCAAAAAAAATTTAACTCTCGGAATGAGCAGGTGGATGTAAGTTTTCATAAAATTAACGCACTAAGCATTGGATTTTCATTATTTCTACAAAAGTATGGTGGTCGCGTCTTTAAATTTGTTTGAAAATTTTTGGCATGCCAGAGTAGGAATTGGAGTAAAAAATTGATCTTTTCAATAAATGCTTAATTATTTGTTACATTTCCTTTTAAATTCATGTATCATAATGGATTTAAAATTGGAATTTTTTATGAGTCTTGATTTCATTTTATTTCTGTTGCATTCTCGTGTTCTCTCTCCAAAGTCCAAGAGAATGGTACGAAGTAAGTACATAATAGAAACTCATCAAGATCAAGGAGAGGGTCTTCTACAAATGACAATAATTCCTGTAAGATAGGTATTAGCCTAGTCTTCTTCAAAGTTTCATGAACATATTAAAAGGAATAGATGGAGCCTGAACTTCATGATTTTGAGTTCTATAATAAATACTTCATTGATTGGTTATGCATTTGTTATGCAGATCAAAGGAATGAGAAACCAATAAACTAATCTAGAAGGAAATAATCAGAAACAAACCTCTGAGGGGATGCCTGATGGATCTACCCTTCCATGCACTTATGTATATATTTTGGAAGGAGCTCCGATCATTATTTAGCTATATATGTGAAATATCTATGTTTATTTGTCTAAATAAAACTATTTATTTATTTTCTAAAGTTCATTTTCTTTGTAATTTGTGAAAAATTACTTTCTACACCTTTTGTCTAAGCAATGATTTTTTCTTATTCATGCACTTTGGAGCCTTCATATTTAGAAAAATTGGTTCAATCCTTGTGCTACACCCAAAGGGTTCACATATGTGATTTATTAGGTATCATGGCATAACCTTATAAGGTAAAGAGATACCTAAGTATATTTTCCTTCATACGAGGAGAGTAGGAGAGCAAGAAAGGAGTTAAGTAGTTAGTAAAAAACCTATGAGGGGATGCCTCATATATCTACCCTTCCTTTAAAAATGTATTTAAATTCTACAGTTGTCTGAACTACACAATTTTCTGAGTGTGAAACTAGCCTAACTGTCCTAATGATTACATGACATACTTGATTATTTTCTTGAAAAGAAAAATTTATGAAAACATGAAAAATAGGAGGTGTCATGATTGACACAAGTAAATGTATCCATGTTGATTCCTATGATTGCCTCTAATCTGGCCATGCGTCTTCCATTGTATTCGTCTACGGTTACATGTTAATTCACCTATCACTTTATCCCTTTAACTGCTTTAATTTAACCCTTTTTGGTGCTAGATGTGATCGAGTGTGGTGGAGTGGAAGATTCCCTAAATTGAAATTCTGACCCATCCATCCTCCATACTCTATATATTTCAGAATCAAAGCCTTCATATCTCATAACTTCACTCCATAGTGAAAATACAAAGCCACAAATTATCATAACTCTGTTCAAAAGAAACATTACGAAAACCCAACCTTATGATGCCTTTAGCCCTTTTGTGCTTAGCTCCTTATTGCTTATACATCATAGGACCACTTCTTCTAATCGTGGGTGTAACACTTAGGTGCCGCAGTGTCAGATACTTCATCCATTGGAACTCTATTTAAAATAAACATTATGAAACCACAAAATTACGATGTCTTTAGCTCCTCTTCTCTTATCCCTCTTATCGAATTTCCTCCATCGAGACAGGTGCGATGAAAAGTGGCTCGACGCTTAGGTTTTAAAGCCTTCAGGCTCCATTTGGGGGTCTATCTCTATGTGTTATTCACTCATGACCTTGGTTCTTCATATTTCCACATCCAAATGCTAACAACGCATTGGAGCTCCTTTCATTAGAAGTTCTTCAAATTGGAGTTAAAACAAAGTTATGATTCCTCCTTCCTCCAATATTCTCTATAGCACTTAGGTTCTCATCCCACTCTATGTCCATGGATCTTTTGGGTCCTTCGACCAAGTGCCACTTAATCATCGGAAGCCCCTTACATAAGAAATTTTTTGAATTACGAATACAAAATGGTTCTAAAATCTCTTCCCTCTAAAATACTGACCTCTGAGTTGGTGTCATTTTGAGGTCATCCTCTCCATCTGGCACCTCTTCAATGCTGACATGTGTCACATGGATTTTCCCCACTAGGCCACCTAAAAACACTGAAACCGACTGCCATGTGTCCTTCGTACTACCAAGTCATGCTGATGTCACATGCCTCATTATATCTTCAGAGCCAATCATCTATTTCCATGTATCCTTCGGAGGAGAAAGAAAGGGTTTGTAACCATTGGTTTAGTGGAACGAATGGTTAGACTATTTTGTTTAAAACAAATTAAGATTGATGTTTATTTCAGTTAGATTATTAGAACAAAATTACATTTCACATTTATAAAATTTACTGTGAATTAGTTTCATGAGTAACACTGATGGTAAAAGTAAAAATGTAAATCAAGATCTGGGTTAGTTGGAAAAACAGTTCCCACAGTTACCCATGGAGCTCTGGATAAAGAGGAAATCCAAGAGAGAATGGGGGGTTGGATCTGTGGAGGAAGGAAGAGAACTCTATGAAGCTGAAAAAATGTTCAGAACAGAGGGTGCGCTGGGTTGGAGATTGGACCGGTTGTCCCGTGATCTCCCCAGTACTTCCTGTTTTTTCCTCTCCCTATGATGGAAGAACTGGACCGGATTGTCCTATGTTTCTGTCCAGTACTCTGATGATTCAGAGCCAGACTTGATGCATGGGGGGAGCTGCGTGACTGGTTGTCAGCTCAAGGACGGGGGGCACAATATCACCATCAGTTGATTTCAAAAACAGATGAGTAAAAGAATTTGTAGTAGTCAAATGTTTCAGTTTGTTATAATTCTGGACTTAATTTCCTGATTTACCTTTGTTAGAAAATCTACTTCTGTTAGCACGGAAAAATGTTACCTGTATTTCTATATTTTCTCTGTTATCGTTAACCTAGGAATGCTGGGAAACAGTGTTAATTATTATGTATGCATTCCACAGAAGAAATACACAGAAAATAAAAGGTTAATGAAACGTCTATTACATCTTCCTTCTTACGATAATATGACATGCACAGGAGTAGTTTTATATCTATAGGAGAGAAGTAAATTAATAGAACTTGAGAACTAAAATCAATAGAATTTGAGAACTAAAGAGTGGTAATGACTTTTTTTTTCACCAGTAAGACTGCTCAGTAAACAAAATGGAGAGAATATACACATAGACAGCGTGAAGGGAGAGAACTGTTAAACCCTCGAACCGAAGGTTCTGAGCCAAGGGTTTGGTCGTTCTCTATCATGAAAGAACGCGGACATAATGGCGGTCCGGACGCCTGTGTAGAGCAGAGAGACATTTTTAACATAATAAGCAGTAAGGAACGAGAACCTTTAATTCTAACAACTCGAGAAATAGTAAACCCTCGACATATAACAACAATCTCATAAGCAAGATTCAGTTAGAACCAGAGATCGAAGCATAGAGCAGAAAACATTCCATTTATATCACAGTACATGAAAACCATAACGTGAACAAAACCATGGCATTATATATATAATAGATTCAATGAGAGGGTTACGGTACAGTAATAACCTTCCGGCGAATTATACACAGTCAAATTTTAAAACCCCACATTCATAGAATGCACCAGTTTCACTCTTTCAAGGAAAACCCCTTTAAGGGAAAGTTTAACAAAATACAACGTCGGCATGAAGCCGTAAATCAAAATATCAAGGGAGCCTGAACTAGATTTTTTATCCTGCACGGCATGCTAATAAATATCAGACTAAACCCTGAGATTGAAAGCTACACATTGAACGTGCTGTATAGTTCCTGATGAGAGCCGGTACCTGTAAGGTGCACGCCGGAAAATTAGTCTACCGCTACAGCGAGCAAGTGTAGATAAGCTACAGGTAATTGCGAGTTGGGTGGGAACCAGGTAATACCTGTCAAAACGAAAAGAAAATATGCAGTCAGCGGAGTAGAAACCTTCAGGAAACGAAAAGAAGCTCTAATTCATAAGCTGAAGGGAGGGTTTCCAAATACCAAGGTCAGATAAAAACAAAATGAAATTACCTGTCAAGAAATTCAGAACTCGAGGGCGCTTCGGTTGAGCACCGGTCCATCACTGATACAAAATAACCAAAATCAAAGGGAACGAGGTTAATTCTTAGGCAAAACCTCTCAGAAGCTTAGATTCCTAGAGGAGGGGCGTAACCCTCAGGGTTTCAGCAGACATTAAACTTTTTGGCTAAGTTCCTCACCGGAACCCCAACCCTGTTCCTCGAATTAACAATTAGAATTTGCAGTGAAACTCTTATAACTGATAGAATTGCAGAGAACTCGTATAAACTGAAAGAATTGCAGAGAACTCGAATAAACTGAAAGAATTGCAGAGAACTCGTATAAACTGATAAAATTGCAGAGATATCTTATAAACGGTTGAGTTACCTGCGTTGAAGGGATTAGCACTGTGGTTGCAGCGCTACGCCGATGTCATGGATGGCATTGAACGAAACCGGCAAGCAACCTGATGGAGCTGCGCTACCTCCAGAACCTCTCTGCGGGAGAAATGACAATGAGCCAAAGCGGTTAGGGCGTCGGGGGTCATTGCAAACCCTAGGCCCCGGAACCGTAGATCTTATGCCATCGGACGGAGGAAGATAAGCCAGGTGTCGGACCGATAGGCTGACCGGACTATTAATTAATCCAAAGAACCAAATCCCAAGATTCACCATTGACATTTAAAGCGCAATGAATATCATATAACCGACTTACAAACTATAAGATTTGGATTTTTATTCGAGTCAGATTATAATATATGGATTCCACGGTGGACCAATCTCAGTACATTAGAATTATGATATAGTACTGTTAAACTATGCCAAACATATGATAATCCATGTCAGTATTGATTGAGATTTCGCATTGGTAATATTTTTTTTATTTATGGTAAGTTTATCTTATGATAAGTGTTACAAGTGGTATCAAAGCAGAGTTACAACTCTGGAGCCCTAATGGGCCAACTAACGTTAAAAATCTTTATGTTACCCTGCACAGTCAGATAGTTAGTTGGAAGTGCAGATGAGAAGGACACCTACATCATCACAATCGCTACAGCGGAACATCGGGGAGATGCAGCCTCCACCAGAGGGAAACCCTGAAATGTGGGTCCAGCTGGGAATAGAACAGCATCAGAGGTCTAATAGATTGATGGAGGAACAGCAACACCAGACCCGCATCCTGCTACATACAGTACAACAGCTGCAGGAAGAGATGGAGAGGGTACGGCAGGAAAATGCTAGAATGATGCAAGAGCAAGAAAGGATTTTGAAAAGCCTTTCTGACAAACAGAATCAGAGAAATGAGAATCCCAGTGCTGGCAGAGAATTCCAGGAAAGGGACGATCAGCGAACAGGTGAACAAGATATGAACCACGGAGGAAAAAGTATATCGCAGCGAAGTAATTCTCACAGAAATTTTAACGAGGCTGAATCTGAAAATGAAAATGAACGGAAAGCCAATAAAAAGCAGAAGGTGGAGTTACACGGAGAATTCAGAAAGATAAAGCCACCTACGTTCGATGGAGAAAAGGAGGAGGCGGAAGAAGCATGGCTTATTAACATGAACAAATATTTCCAGGTGTATGACTATGACAGTGGACTTAAGGCACGGCTGGCTATTTATCAGTTGAAAGACAAAGCCACCTTATGGTGGGAAGAAGTGAAGAATGTACGGGGATTTGAGGATCAAGACGTGACATGGGAAAAATTTCAACAGTACTTTAAGGATAAGTATCTCACTGAGCGTTTCTATGATGAAAAAGCCCGAGAATTTCATGACTTAAGGCTGGGACAGCTGACCATGGACGAGTTCGTTACCAAGTTTACTGCATTATTGCGTTACGTACCCTACTTAAGAGAAGAAAAGGCCAAGGTTCAAAGATTTCTGAGCAGCCTACCTGCCTATATGAAGGAGCGTATCGAATTCGAGAATCCCAAAACAATGGATGATGCTATTAGGAAAGCAAGGCTGTGTTACCAGCAAGCAAAGAACAAGATGGATTCCGGAAAAGGATGGCAACCAAGGAAGGATAACAGAAACAATGCTGGTTCAAAAAGGGGGAAAACCAGTAATTTCCGGAATACTGCCAGAAATTCAATCAATAAACAATTCGGTAGGAATCATCAGCGGGTTAGATGGCCTGGGGAAGATAAAACAGTGGAAGCTTCAAGTAAACCTGAGCAGCCACAAAATCAGAGGCCACCTCTGCAGTGTTGGGGCTGCGGAGCGGCTCATTATTATCGAGATTGCCCGCAGCGTAATAAAACTGAGACAGTAAATAACCTGCAAGAAGCCTCTACTGTGGGAGATGTTGCTCGGAGTATACCCAGAATAAATGCTGCACTGGAAGATCGGCAAGCAGATTTTCAGCCTACCATGATAGAACTGGAAGGTAATTTGCTATCCCAAACTGTTTTTGTTTTAGTAGACCCGGGGGCGAGTCTAAGTTATATAAGTCCTAAACTAGTGGAAGTCTGTAAACTACCAAGTCAAAAGTTTAAGAAAACCTGGTTGGTCCAGTTAGCCACAGGAGCTAAAAGAAAGGTTAGTACCAAGATACCAGAATGCGCATTGCAAATTGGCGGACAGCAGCTGGTAGTTGATTTAAATATTTTGCCTTCGGGGTCTTATGATATTTTATTGGGCATGGACTGGTTGGAAAAGCATTGGACTCTTATAGACTGTAAGGAAAAGATAGTTTACTACAGGGATCATAATGGTACTCGTCAAGAAATTCAAGGCATAAAGAAGCCTGTGAATCTGCGTCCAATTACAGCTTCCTAGATGGGGAAATGTATAAGGAAGGGATGCCAACTGTATGCTATACAAGTTGGATTAACTGAGTCTAAAAATAAAGCAGCTGCAGTAGAAAACATACCGGTAGTCCAGGAATTTAAAGACATATTTCCTGAAGAAATACCAGGTTTACCACCGAAAAGAGAAGTTGATTTTACAATAGAGCTGCTGCCAGGAGCCTCGCCAGTCTCCCGGACTCCTTACCGTATGAGTGTACCAGAACTGACTGAACTTAAAATGCAGCTTCAGGAATTGCTGGATAAGGGATATATTCGACCCAGTGTGTCACCCTGGGGAGCACCCGTATTGTTTGTTAAAAAGAAGGATGGAACCATGCGTATGTGCATGGATTACCGGCAGTTAAATAAGTTGACTGTTAAGAACAGGTATCCTCTACCTCGTATTGATGATTTGTTCGATCAGGTGAGGGGGGCCACGGTATTCTCAAAGATAGATTTGCGATCTGGTTATCACCAGATTTGGATTAAAGATGAAGATATCCATAAAACTGCTTTCCGTACAAGGTATGGCCACTACGAATTCGTGGTATTACCTTTTGGACTAACTAATGCGCCAGCCACCTTTATGAGGCTGATGCATAGTGTATTTCATCCTTATTTGGACAACTTTGTGCTAATTTTTATCGATGATATACTGATTTATTCAAAGGATGCAGAAGAGCATAAGGCACATTTGCGCATGGTGCTGGAGATGCTTAGGAAGCACCAACTATACGCGAAATTCAGCAAGTGTGACTTCTTTAAAACAGAAATACAGTATCTTGGACATGTAATATCGGAAAAAGGCATAGCTGTAGATCCGGAGAAAATTAAGACTATTATGGAGTGGAAGGTGCCACAGAATGTGGCAGATATACGATCTTTCATGGGTCTCGCTGGTTATTACCGGCGATTTATAAAAGGATTCTCAAAGATAGCTTTTCCTATTACTTCTTTGCAGAGGAAAGGAAAAATATTTCAGTGGACCAAAGAATGCCAGATTAGTTTTGAAAGATTGAAGCAATTGCTGACCACAGCACCTGTGTTAAGTGTGGCAGATCCGAGTAAAGAATTTGAGGTTTGTACAGATGCATGCAAGGAAGGTGTTGGGGCTGTTTTATCACAAGAGGGAAAGGTAGTTGCGTATGAATCCCGCAAGTTAAAAGATCATGAGCAGCGGTATTCAGCCTACGATCTAGAGCTGACCGCAGTTGTGCACGCACTAAGGGTGTGGAGACATTATTTACTTGGGAAGAAATTTGTTTTAAAAACAGATCATAGCAGCCTAACCAGTTATTTTAAACAAACTGACTTAAACTCCCGACAAGCAAGGTGGAATGCTTTTTTGAGTGAGTTTGAGATTGATCTGCAGCACGTGAAAGGAAAAGAAAACAGAGTTGCGGATGCGTTAAGCAGAAAGGTGCATAGCATTTATGAGCTATACGTTAATCAGGTGGAAAACAGATTTCTAGATCAAATCAGAGAAGAAGCAGCCAAGGATCCAGAGTATAAATATTTGTGGCAGCAAGTCCATGACTCTAAAGAGCAAGGGGAATATGAAATCAACCAAGAAGGGTTGTTGGTTTTTAAGAAAAATATAGTCATTCCAAATAGAGTGGAATTGAAGACCATGATACTGGATGAATATCACAGAAGCAATTACGCTGGTCATCCGGGATATCAATGCTGACAGCCATCAGGAAGGATTACTGTTGGCCGGGCATGAGGAAGGAAATAGCAAGCTATTTAACCAAATGTTTAGAATGCCAGCAAGTAAAAGTGGAGCATAGGCATCCAGCTGGATTGTTACAACCTATACCCATTCCTGAGTGGAAATGGGAGGTGATTTCATTAGACTTTATTACCGGGTTACCCAAATCAAAAAGAGGTAATGATTCCATAATGGTAGTTGTGGATAGATTAAGTAAGTCAACACATTTTATACCTGTTCAGTCCACTTATAAGACGGTGCAAATAGCAGATTTATTTATGCGTGAGATCTTCAGACTCCATGGCATACCGAAGACTGTCATTTCAGACAGGGATGTAAAATTTACATCAGCCTTCTGGAAGGCATTGTTTACAGGTCTAGGAACTCAGGTACATTTTAGTACCGCATACCACCCGCAAACGGATGGTCAGACAGAGAGGGTGAACCAGATCCTGGAAGACATGCTGAGAATGTATGTCATGCAACAACCAGTTAAGTGGGAAGAATATCTACATTTGATAGAGTTCGCTTACAATAATGGCTACCAGGAATCCTTAAAGATGAGTCCGTTCGAGGCACTGTACGGTCGACAGTGCAGGACTCCCATTAACTGGAGCAGCCCAGAGAATAAGCTCATGTTAGGACCAGACATGCTAGCAGAGATGGAGGCTGAGGTGAGAAAGATTAGACAGAATTTGAAGGCGGCACAAGACAGGCAGAAGGTGTATGCAGATAAGAAAAGGTCTTACCGTGAATATGCAGTTGGAGATCATGTTTATGTTAGGATCAAACCAAAGAAAAGCACCTTAAGATGGGCATCTTGTGCAAAACTAGCACCCCGTTTCTGCGGTCCTTTCCAAATTATGGAGAGAGTGGGACCAGTG
Source organism: Pinus albicaulis (assembly GCA_034641835.2). Lineage (NCBI taxonomy): Eukaryota > Viridiplantae > Streptophyta > Pinopsida > Pinales > Pinaceae > Pinus > Pinus albicaulis. The sequence continues at coordinate 473,464,886 of CM076580.1, read as the reverse complement.
GCGTATCGTTTAGCCCTTCCTAGTCATATTCGGGTGCATAATGTTTTTCATGTATCGTTACTGAAACGATATGTCCATGATACCCGGCATATTATTCATTGGCAGAACATACAGGTAGTGGATGAGTGAGCTCGTCAAATAATGAATGCAATATTATGGCTTATTTAATTAACATAAGTTCATCTTTTGCAGGTAGAACCAGACGGGGAGTTTATGGTCGAGCCACACAGTATAATCGACCGGAGGGAAATCATGCTCCGGAAACGAGCCATCGCCCAGGTTAAAGTGCAATGGAAGCACTTTGGACCTGAGGAAGCTACCTGGGAAGACGAAAGTTTTGTTCGGGAAGCTTATCCACAGCTTTTTATTGAACTGGAATAATAACACCGAGGACGGTGTTCTCCTCCAGAGGGGGAAAACTATAACCATTGGTTTAGTGGAACGAATGGTTAGACTATTTTGTTTAAAACAAATTAAGATTTATGTTTATTTCAGTTAGATTATTAGAACAAGAATTACATTTCACATTTATAAAATTTACTGTGAATTGGTTTCATGAGTAACACTGATGGTAAAAGTAAAAATGTAAATCAAGATCTGGGTTAGTTGGAAAAACAGTTCCCACAGTTACCCATGGAGCTCTGGATAAAAGGGAAATCCAAGAGAGAATCGGGGGTTGGATCTGTGGAGGAAGGAAGAGAACTCTGTGAAGCTGAAAAGATGTTCAGAGCAGAGAGTGCACTGGGTTGGAGATTGGACCGGTTGTCCCGTGATCTCCCCAGTACTTCCTGTTTTTTCCTCTCCCTATGATGGAAGAACTGGACCGGATTGTCCTATGATTCTTTCCAGTACTCTGATGATTCAGAGCCAGACTTGATGCACGGGGGGAGCTGCGTGACTGGATGTCAGCTCAAGGACGGGAGGCACAATATCACCATCAGTTCGATTTTCGAGAACAGATGAGTAAAAGAATTTGTAGTAGTCAAATGTTTCAGTTTGATTATAATTCTGGACTTAATTTCTGAATTACTTTTGTTAGAAGATCTACTTCTGATAGCACGGAAAAATGTTACCTGTACTTCCATATTTTCTTTGTTATCGTTAACCTAGGAATGTTGGAAAACAGTGTTAATTATTATGTATGCATTTCACAGAAGAAATACACAGGAAACAAAAGGTTAATGAAACGTCTATTATATCTTCCTTCTTACGATATTATGACATGCACAGTAGTAGTTTATATCTGTAGGAGAGAAGTAAATTAATAGAATTTGAGAACTAAAATCAATAGAATTTGAGAACTAAAGAGTGGTAATGACTTTTTCACCAGTAAGACTGCTCAGTAAACAAAATGGAGAGAATATACACACATACAGCGTGAAGGGAGAGAACTGTTAAACCCTCGAACCGAAGGTTCTGAGCCAAGGGTTTGGTCGTTCTCTATCATGAAAGAACGCAGACATAATGGCAGTCCGGACGCCTGTGTAGAGCAGAGAGACATTTTAACATAATAAGCAGTAAGGAACGAGAACCTTTGATTCTAACAACTCGAGAAATAGTAAACCCTCAACATATAACAACAATCTCATAAGCAAAGATTCAGTTAGAACCAGAGATCGAAGCATAGAGCAGAAAACATTCCATTTATATCACAGTACATGAAAACCATAACGTGAACAAAACCTTGGCATTATATATATAAATAGATTCAATGAGAGGGTTTACGGTACAGTAATAATCTTCCGGCGAATTACACACACAGTCTAATTTAAAACCCCACATTCATAGAATTCACCAGTTTCTCTCTTCCAATGAAAACCCCTTTAAGAGAAAGTTTAATAAAATACAACGTCGGCATGAAGCCGTAAATCAAAATATCAAGGGAGCCTGAGCTAGATTTTTTTTATCCTGCACGGCATGCTAATAAATATCAGACTAAACCCTGAGCTTGAAAGCTACACATTGAACGTTCTGTATAGTTCCTGATGAGAGCCGGTACCTGTAAGGTGCATGCCGGAAAATTAGTCTACCGCTACAGCGAGCAAGTGTAGATAAGCTACAGGTAATTGCGAGTTGGGCGGGAACCAGGTAATACCTGTCAAAACGAAAAGAAAATATGCAGTCAGTGGAATATAAACCTTCAGGAAACAAAAAGAAGCTCTAGTTCATAAGCTGAAGGGAGGGTTTTCCAAATACCAAAGTCAGATAAAAACAAAAAGAAATTACTTGTCAAGAAATTCAGAACTCGTGGGCGCTTCGGTTGAGCACCGGTCCATCACTGATACAAAATGACCAAAATCAAAGGGAACGAGGTTAATTATTAGGAAAAACCTCTCAGAAGCTTAGATTCCTAGAGGAGGGGCGTAACCCTCAGGGTTTCAGCAGACATTAAACTTTTGGCTAAGTTCCTCACCGGAACCCCAACCCTGTTCCTCGAATAACAATTAGAATTTGCAGTAAAACTCTTATAACTGACAAGATTGCAGAGAATTCTTATAGACTGATAGAATTGCAGAGCACTCGTATAAACTGATAAAATTGCAGAGATAGCTTTTAAACGGTTGAGTTACCTGTGTTGAAGGGATTAGCACTGTGGCCGCAGCGCTACGCCGTTGTCATGGATGGCATTGAACGAAAACGGCAAGCAACCTGGTAGAGCTGCGCTACCTCCAGAACCTCTCTGCGTGAGAAATGACAATGAGCCAAAGCGGTTAGGGCGCCGGGGGTCATTGCAAACCCTAGGCCCCGGAACCGTAGATCTTATGCCATCGGACGGAGGAAGAAAAGCCAGGTGTCGGACCGATGGGCCGACCGGACTATTAATTAATCCAAAAGAACCAAATCCCAAGATTCACCATTGACATTTAAGGCGCAATGAATATCATATAACCGACTTACAAACTATAAAATTTGGATAATTATTCGAGTCAAATTATAATATATGGATTCCACGGTGGACCAACCTCAGTACATTAGAATTATGATATAGTACTGTTAAACTATGCCCAAACATACGATAATCCATTTCAATATTGATTGAGATTTCGCATTGGTAATATTTTTTTTATTTATGGTAAGTTTATCTTATGATAAGTGTTACAGGGTCCTTGGGGTCCTTGGTTTTGCGATGATTTCCTTTGTATTTCCCCTTCTCTGCAACTTCGGTGCTTTCAAATGAATTTCAATTTTTAAGGAGTTACATAATTCTAATCACTGAAGTTCTAAAATGACTAGTCCTTCTTAAATTCAAGTTATGATATCGGCTTTCTTTGTCATTCCTCTTCCAATATTTGGTTTTGATTATTGACTCCTGAGATTTTAGCTTTCCCTTTGGATTTTGGCCTCCGATATTTTGGTTCTTCCCTTTTTGGCTCCTTTTTGAATTTCGGCTCATGATTTTCACCTCCCCTTTTTTCTTTCCCCGTAGTCAACCAAGGTTGCTCCCATCCTCCATTGTACCAAGGATGAAAAATAATACTATTTGACACAAACGATAGATAACAACACTAGTTTTAAGTATAATTTAAATATTTAATTCTTTTCATTTTTTTTTTATTAATTTGATTCAAGATTTCATTAAAATTATAAATATAAAATATTTAATATGGATTTTTTTGAAAAATATTTGTATTTTTAAAATTGTAATTTAAATAGAAATGCATTTCATTAATAATTTTGTTATATGGTTATAAATTCTCAAATAAAATATTTAAAATAATTCTAGATTTTATGTAATAAATTACTAATATTTTTATAAATTAATAAAAATTAATTAATATGATAAATTCATTTCATTTGAAAATTTATGATTTTTCATATATAATTTGAGTTAGAAAAAATAAAATTTCAAAATAGAATATGACAAGTCTTTTATAAATATATAAAATAATAAAATTTATAATATAATTAATTAAGTTTTCTTTGTTATATAATTATCCAATTATTAACTTGGTAGGAGAGAAGCATTTAGGGGAGAAGCATTGAAGAACCTATTAAAATTTTACAATACAATTAATTAATTTTTCGTTGTGATATAATTATCTAATTAATAATTTTTTAGGAGAGATGCATTGAAAAAAATAGATGTGAAAGAGAAAAGAATAAAAAAAAAGTGAATGGATTGGATAACATTATATATAGGTTTAGTGTAATTTATAGACTAAATGACTTTTCACTGGAATTAGGTAAAACAATTTCAAGAAATAATGCTTATTTTTGTTGTTGTTTAAAATTCATTTAAGTGATTTTTTATTGTTTAAAATGCATTTTTGAGTGCATAAATGGATTCAACATCCTCAAAAATCATGGGACAATTGAATTTTATGGACTAAACAACTTAAACTCTATTTTTTTTAATTCTTCATAATATTTTGGTTAAAATTAATGAGAAAAAATCTCTAAGTTATTCTATGCCTATATAATATGTGAAATTTGAGATTTTCTAAAACTTTTATATTATTTTTTCACCAAACGTAACACATATATTTTTTTAGTACATGTACTAAAAAACACTTTACTCTTATGAAACATTATTTTTATTTTTTAAATTAATATTGTACTTTTAATTTATTTTTTTAAATTCATCATTACCTTGAAATTATAAGACTAAATGCTAATGTTGGAGGGTTCTATCATCATTAAATACTCATTTTAAAATCATAGATATCAATCTAATCTAATCTCAAGCTTATAACTCTTGTAGCATTTAGTTATTTATCTCCGAAAAAGTTAGAAATAAAACAGATTTCAGATTCAATATATTAAATATATATATATATAGAAAATTTGGATCTATACTGTGTAGTTTCAATGACAATAAAGTTGTATAGTATATTTAAACATAATGTACGCACTACAAGAAGAAGGGTCATTTAGCCACACATTAGCACTACAATTTGTAAAGGATTTGAGAAATATTTACTTTTCAAATAGTGGCACAAAAGTGGTGATAATGTGGAGATACCCAAGTGGTGTTATGTTTTCCGGTGCAAAAGTGGAGTTAATAAAAATGTTAAATTTGGTGTTAAATGCATATGTGGCATTCCATGGTGTATGGTGCAAACCACCAAAAACTAATCTGACGTGGATCAAGATATTGTGATGCAAAGCACCAAACTAATTTTACAAAAATTAAAAATTTATCATAAAAATATCAAAATTATTATAATAATAATAAATTGTATATGGTGCAAAGCACCATAAAATAAAAAATGGTGCAAAAAAATAATTTTTTTTATTATTATAATAAAATTGTATATGGTGCAAAGCACCATAAAATATGAAATGGTGCAAAAAAAAAATATCTTCCTTTATTTAGAAAGGTTATATATTGCATGTGGTGAGTATCCTTGGAATGGTTTGATTTTATTAGGAAAGAGAACATTTTGACCATTTTCTTATGCTTAAATCCAATTACCATAAATATATTTAATTAATATCAAATATATTAACACAATTGAAGTATCTCATAGTTACATCCAAAAATTTTAATTCATTGTGTACAATAAGACTATGGTAGCTTTTTTTGTGCATGGAAACATTAAGGCAAGTATCAATTACAAGTAATGGAAGAGTTTCTCCATTGAAACATTCACATGATTCCAAGTGGATGGGCATAATAAATTTACATACATAATATCACTACTGATCATTTTGGTCAACATGGTATTGATCATGTAGATGAATCATTTCAATCTTTGAAAATTAAAATAAATAAATACATAAAAGTTCTTAGCAGTGTCATTTCAATTCCAAGCCTCACAGAATTTTGTTTGAGTGAAAACTTCAAGATGGCATGATATTTAAAAAAAAATTGCTTTTATAATCTATTACATATCTTTCTAGTTATGAAACAATATATTAAATGGATACCTTTCACATTAAATGAATAATGACAAAGTAATAACAATATCTACATATGTTAAAATTTTAAGTATATTATACAACAACGAAAACGGTGAGTATATAAAAAGAGATAATTTAATTAAAGAAAATAAAAGTTATACTATGCTCCAACATTGATTATCAAAAAATCACTTTTCATTTATTAATATAATGAAATGTATTAGGTCTTGAAATTTGTTTATTTTGAGATATGAAAAACGAAACTGATAATTCAATTGAAATCATTTGTACTTCTCATCCTTAAAAGAAATTTGTCGCCGCTTGCATGGAAAAATCATAAAAATAAAATCATAAACATAAGTTTGTGAATAAAAATACATAAATTAAATAAACGGAGAAAAAAACAAACAATAACTTCAATTGAATTGAAATAAACCATAAAAAGTGTGCGCATTTAAGGTATTTCATAACAAAATTATCCTATTGATTTAAAAAACAACTGAAGTGAACTAAACAAACATATGGTAAGGTTGAAGAAATATTCAAAGTTCAGCTTCATCTTCTCTTTCATCATGTTGATCAATTACCTAAGACACATATAAGATAAGATCAACACAATTATAAATTTTATTAACTGAAACTTTCATTTGCATATACTTCTTTCATATTATAAAAATTTACCTAGAACAAAAAAATTATAGGTCAAAAGATACCTCATAATCTATAATAGGATTAAATCCATCTTTAATATTTTGATGAATGAGAGGAGATACACGATAGCATGAAGCAAAATCTTTGTCATCTTCCGACATTTTAATATTGAACACCAACAACTATATTTTAAATAACAATGAAATAGTTTGAAATTTGATTATATAAAAAATAAATTTTCCTTGACAAGCATAGTAGTGTATTAAGCTTACAATTTTTTCCTCTGCAGATAACATGCCACCTTTCCCAAAACGATGGTGTGTGGACAACCTAGAGGCTCGTACAATATGTGCATATTTGTATTTTCCAACCAAAGTTCCATTTTTCCTTTTTTTCTTAATAGCAATCTCATCCAATAACCTCTTCCACTCTCCTTCTCCTATGAAGTGTGGCTTGACTACATTTTTCTTTCTTACCAATTCTCCTCTCAAAGCATTCCTAGTATTTTCAATATATTCAGCAACACTAAGAATAATTTGTTTTGTAGGTAAAATTTCCGATACTCTATGCATAAGAGACAATAATTCATCCTTCTTATATTTATCCATGAAATACACATAGAAAGTAAATAATCCATATAAAAAATCGTAGGCTTTCTAGTATCATAGTAATGAAATATAGGGAATGTAACAATGAGTACAATATATCATTTTTTTTAATATGAAACATGAAATGTTAAGTATATAGTTTATACTACATAAATTAATTATGCAATTTATGAAAAAACATAGTATATGTGTTTTACCTTGATGACAGAAATATTTGGTAATTGTATGACCAAATAATCTCAATGCTTCACGGTGAAGTATGTCTCTCCATGTTATCCCACCTTCATCATTTAACACTTTCCCTTTTTTATTTAATGTGATCGTGAATGGCATACCATTATTTGCCTCTCCTTTAACATATTCATTTGGATGTTTTAAGAGAGGTTGAAAAGATGCACCAATAGATGGTATAGTTTGTTCATCTGATCGAGGAGATTGATTTTGTTGTCCATTGGTGTTAGTGTCTTCTTCGAGAACATTGATATTACTCCTGAAAATTACGATATAATATATTATTAATAATAATATGTTATGTAATTACAACCCTAAAGTTTATAAGTAAAATATAAATGAGTATTTACCTTAGTAGATCATCAACTATTGTTTCTATATATGTTGCATTCTATGTGTCAGAGATAGTTGTTTTGTATGCTGCATGAATTGCATCTCTTATGACTGGATCAACATCAGCCTTCATCAACCACTCTCTATATGATTTCAATCTATCAATTTCAAATCCAGTTTCAAGTGTAGGCTCCACATTATGGCAAGTATCAGTTACTATTGGGACATATACATCATCTATAAAATCTAAATAGGAAGATGGAATTGTAGATAAATTACTTCCTTTGGAAGGTATCTCATTAATACCTATGACTCCAGAAGGTGTATCCCTCATAAATTCATTTAAAATCTTTGTCCAAATAGACTTTCCTCTTTTTCTTGTTCGCATATTGAATCAATAGACCTAATTCAATATTACACATTTCCCAAGTTAGAACGACTTTCATATACTTCATTGCATTAATCCAATAATGAAACAAGTACTATATATATATATATATAATAAAAGCATCAACCTTTGATTATATGAAGTGAAATAATGAGTATATAATGAAAAGTATGCAAATGAATTAAAATACATACAAGAAACAACAAAAAATAGTAACTCATAATCAAATGAAACATTTTGAAAATATTTTAATCATAAAATATCATTTTGGAGGGTAAAAACTCTTAACAAATCCTCTAATATCTAACATTCCCTAGTAAAAAATAATTTTTCAATTCTATAAGATAGAAATTCATTAATTGTTAAGTTCTCTCAAAAAAATAATGAGAAAAAAAATATCTAAATGTACATAATGATAATATATATAACATTTTTATCATGTTATAGTTCTCTGATATATTTAACATTGAAATATTATTAACAAATCCTCTAATATCTAACTTTCTCTTGTAAAAAATAAGTTTTCAATTCTATAAGATAGAAATTCATTAATTATTAAGTTTTCTAAGAAAATAATGAGAAAAAACAAATCTAAATGTACATAATGATAATATATATAACATTGTTATCATGTTATAGTTCTCTGATATGTTTAACATCGAAATACTATTAATTTTTAGATTATGGTAGGTTTGATTCTTCTAAACAAACCCATATAATAGATTTAAATGAAAATACAACTCTAATATATAACTACTAGACATTTACATTTTCTTGAGTAGAACTATTCATAGAATTTGTCATCAATCATCAAAATCATTTGAATAGCCATTGTACATTTCAAGCATGTCTTCTTTCCCATTAAATTCATCATCTGAGCTACCATTAGATGACATTTTTGCTAAGATAGGTTGTTATTCATGTGAAGGTTGGAAAGCTCTTATTGATCTAGGATTATACTCAATGACAAATGAATTTGATCGTTTTGTAGGATGACAACATAAAAATATTTTCTCACATTGGTCGGGAAAAACATATGGTTCATATGTTTGCTCAACCCTAGTATGATTGATAATGCAAAAACCATTCTCATGGATAGATGTTGTTGGATGATTTCCAGCTACAATATTTCTAAACCACTTACCTTCAAATAATACCACACTTGAAATATTTGAAGTTAATCTCTAAGGTATCTTCAATTAATCCATAGTATCTCAAGGTGTCGGTTTTTATGTTTCCATCACGAACATGTGACTAAAAATCTATTGTAAAATATGCAGCAATTCCACAGTCAAATTTTTGACGATTTTCATCTAGCTTCCGAACAAGGTAATGACGACCCTTGCACCACAACCCCTTATAATGAGTCACCTTATTCTCTTCTAGTCCTTTTATAATGTCCAATACATGTGTTGTAAATCTTTCATCATTATTTCTACATGCCCTTGCTACTCTATCCCTCAAATATTTTAAACTCATAACTGGAGGCAAATCCTTTTCAAATTTTCTCATTATTGTTGAATGTAAAGATGAATTATGACCACCTCGAGATACATATGACAAAAAATGCCTTTTTTTGGCATCATGATACCTTTGATATTCCTCCCTCCATATTTTTGTGTGTTCACTATTTCTTGCAACATATAATAATAAAGCCTCCATTTCAACAACATCTACAATCATAAATACAAAACACATCATACCATCATAGTCATAAATCAAAATCGTGAACCATATGTAGATATAAGTTTAATCACCTTTAATTTCCCTAGATTTTTCTCATCCTGTGAATACATGTCCTTCAACGTTTTCACTTTCTTCTGAGTCCCGTAGTCGCGGCCCTTCAATATTTAATTCTTTGCACAATTCAGTGAGATAAACTATGGATTTGAACATCATGTACCCTTGAAGCATGGAACCTTCAGGATGAACCTTTTGCTTTACAAAATTTTTTAAAACCTTTAAATAGTGCTCAATAGGAAACATTTTCCTTGTTTTAACTGGTCCACACAACTCTATTTCATGTAAGAGGTGTACAATGTAGTTTTCCTGTGCATTGAAGAAACTTGTTGGGATGTATTTTTGCATGTCACACATCAAAATGGGGAGTTATTTCTTCCACATATTTAATTATTTGTTGTGTATCTCTATTGAAGTGACCCACCTAGAATATAATTAATTAAGTTAAGCCCATGATTTGTGTAAAGAAAAAAAAATATTATAGATGAACAATTTTATAGTATATCACATTGTACTTGAAGAGACCTTTTTCCTTATACAGGCCATGCATCATACCTAAAAAATCTACTTATCTTGTATATTGTCCTCCTAATGTTGTCATCGAGATTATTTGGAAGGCTAGAAGGTAATAGATACTGCAATTAGAATGTTAAAATTAATCAATTACTCATGCTATTAATTTTTTTTAAATAAAATAATTTTAAAATCACATAATAGATAATATATTTAATGTCGATCAATGTGCACATACCCTAAGGAAATTATGCCAATCATGGGTCTTCAGTCCAAGAATTTCATTTCCTTTTGAGAATACATTCTTAAAATGTACTCCAAAACCTGTTGGGAATCTTACTAATTTTATGGATTTAATCATATGCTCTTTCCCCTCCATTGTGAGAGACCATAGATCAGTTACAAAGTTACCATCATCATTTGGCCAAATATGAGGCATTCTTCCTACTTCTTTGAGCTCCATCCTCACTTGTAGCTTATTTAGTTTCCTCCCATGTATTGAACTCTTCTCAAATAGCATATTATATAAACAAACAGATACATTCTTCCCTATGTGAATTGTATCAAACAAGTGAACAATAGGTATGTCTTCATAATATGGAAACTCTAAAAATATTGTCTTTCGAGTCATTCCTGAAGGAATGGATCCTACCAAAAAGAAAAACCATAACAAATTTAACAAATCAATGTTTTAGGAATGTAATCGTATATCATTTAAAAGGCGAGAATGAAAATTAACATGTCTGTTTCTATATGCATGCATCCATCTCCCGGGATTCATTTTTGAAGGTTCTCTAAGAAGGAACTCCTTTCCACCAAAATCATCCTTATCTTGTACGCGATATGGATGATCAAGCTTTAGAAACATTCTATATTCATCGTATATACTCTTTCCAAAATGACTCAATCTTCTTGATGAGGTGCAAGGCCCACATGTTGGGCATCCATAAGATCCCTTAGTCTGAAGGCCTTTCATTTTTATATGCAAGATCAAGTAATAATTTAGGATTTTAATATGAAATAAATGAAATCAATAAATACAATATGAGGTTATTAACACCAATTATAACTCACCACAACACATTGATAGCCCTGGAGCATCATGAATTGTGAAAAGAAGCATTGCATGAAATTGAAAGATCCTTCAAGAAATAGGACAAGACACATCCTTCATATTAATTCCTTTCCAAAGCATTAATAACTCGTTTATTAAAGGCTCCAAGTATGTGTCCATATGTTTCGGTATATTTAGACCTGTAAAGACATCAACTTCAATTTGTCATTTGCACCATGAATTTTTTTACTATTACCATGTAGACTCAATATTAGGAATTTCCATAAAGTATAACCTGATATGATAAGGGTCAAAATAGCATGTTCCTTTCTGGTTGATAACCATGGGGGTAGGTTGTTGTTGGTATCAATTACTGGACATGTAGACCATTGTGTTTATTAATTTCCATAAGGATTCACACCATCTAATGCTAATGATATTCTTGCATTTCATGGCTCATCTTTGAAAAATTTTCACTTCTCCTCAATCTTACGCCACGCCACTCCATCAGCCGACATCCTCATAACACCATTTGTGTTCCTTCCGCTCACATGATAATCCATGAGTTGTGACATATCCTTACATCCAAATAACCTCTCAAATTGTGGGGCTAAAGGTATGTAACGTAGTACCTTTCTTCTTACCTTTTTTGATGATGTACTTATATGGTACCTTTTCTCACCACATTCTGTACATTCATATAAGGATTCCTTACCATCTCCATAATATAGGATGCAATCATTGGGACATGCATCATACGTCTTGGAAGCATCCAGACCTAAATCTTTTGTTAATGACATGATCTCATTTTTCGATTTAGGCAATTTGTTATTAATTGGAAGCAGTAGACCTGATAACAACTTGTTATAGTACCATCAACAATGATAAGTTATATTTTAGAGTGGAATTATATTTTTGGAAACATCTATTAAAAAAAACTTGAAATTTCCATTTTGTATAAAAACACTTACTGTACAGGATCAGTGAAACTATTGTTTGTCCATCCATGGACAACTTTTAAGTTAAGAAGGCGTAACACAGCTTGCAATATGGAGCACTGTGCACCAGGTTATAGTGGTGTCCTTTCCATATGTGTAATATCATTATCATGAGGTTGTCCATCAGCATGTATATTAATTGAAATTATAATTTCTCTTGCATTGGGTTCAATAGTTATTTGTTCTTCTACATGTGCATGGTTGTCGTTAGAACAATATATGTAATCGTTATGTATACTGTAATTATTCGGGCTATGATTAACATTATCTTCACCAATGATGTTGGGTAAATCATTACCACTTCCAATTGTTAAATCATTATTTTGAATTCTTGCGGATATTTCCATATTCATTTCTTCATCATTCTCCAAAAAACCTTGCATGGGACCATTGAATGATAAATGGACCCTATCAAAATGTCTTTTTTGGCATATTCTACCATAGCAGTGATTGCATGAGCAGTAGACATTCATTTGCCACCATTCATATGTGCCATATTCAGGTTTGTTCATGTTTTACACTGAAACCTAAAAAAATTCAACAAAGAAGCTTACTCATATTAGTCTCATAATATATAAATATGTGGTCTCAAAGGTTTTCAATTAAATAAAATAGTGTAATAAATAACTAAAACTAAAATTTCTTAGAGAAAAATAGACTACATAGAATCTCAAACTATTTCCTCTCTGTTAAGATACATTTAAGAGTTAAAATAAATCCATCAAGAGTTATGAGATAATCCATCAATCTAAAAGCAATGATTTAAATTCATCAATACACATTAATTCAATTCAAATATGATATACCCATGATTTCTACTCAACATATTTAAAACCAATAGGATAAATCCATTATTGTTTCTTCTCCTCTGATGATTAAACAACAATGCCTCGTGAACCTATCTCAGTTGCTCTTAATGATTTCATGAAATCATGGTGGTTTTTTTGGTATAAAAATAGGCTAAAATACCACTTGTGGCAGCGCCCTTTTCAAGCAAGGATGAACATAGGATAAATGTCAAAAGAGCATTCAAAGAGAGTGCCCAAATCTTATCTATAACAACAATCAAAGTTGCACCCTAGATCATCATCTACACCACTGAAATAGCCCATGAAAAGAGTTGAAAAGGCATCCAATAAAGTGCACCAGCTATGACTAATTTTTTTTACATAAAAGCATGATAATGTTAAGGTAGGTACCTAAATGTTCAGAATCCTTCCAATGAACACAACAAAGAGTTCGGAATTCACGAGTACGTGCAACTTGATAGCTTAATGCCCACTTCAGATAGCAGTCACAACCACAAAGAATTGAGCAAGACAAACTCTGAGTGCAAGGCACAATGGAAGCTTGTAGCTCCCACTATAGTTGCTACTATCTTTCAGTACATGTTTACTGTTGTGGCAGTATTGATGGCAGGCCACTTGGGGCAGTTCGAGTTGGATGCATTGGCTGCTAGTCTTGATGGCCAAGGCAAGGGTGTTGACCATTGTAAAATGGTTGATGATGTCATCTGGGGGCTAACTAGGGTTGAGGGGGCTTGGCTGTTGATATTGGGGAAGTGTGGGATCAAAGAAACCCCACATTTTTTCCATCCAAGGTTTCCCCACTTTCTTACCATCCAAGGTTGAAGGACAGAAATTCTGGAGAGAACCCTCACTGTTTGGCTGAATCTGGGGAGCTAAACTGAGTTTAGTACCCCAAGGAACTGTCAAAGCAGAACTAGCTTAGGTAGGTAAAGCATTTATGTCATGAATTTTGAACAACACTTGTAACATGACCTCTTCTTCTCCTAGAGCACTTCTAGAGGTGGAGTGCTTGGTCTGTCACAATTGAACTCTTGAGTCAAACCAACTCAATATCAAATCAGCAAATTCGGAGTTTCCTCTCATGAACATTGTGCATTTGGTGAGATTACAAACATTTTTTCAATTATCCTATGATGGGAAACCATGAAATCTTATAATTTTGACCAATATACCAAAATGTTAAACTCTAAATTGCCAAAAATGTTGTGAGCGTTGTGGACTGTTCTATCCAAAAACAATGAGGGTTGAGGATAGTGCCTCTGAAAGTTTCTTTGAGGGCTGTGAATTTAATCATCTGTTGGAGTTTTTCTTAGGGATTGGTTTAACAGTTTGTCCTTATGGATTCCCTGAGCTATTCAAAAGACAGAGTATACCCCTATGGCTATCTCTTTTGAACTTCCACTTTGTAATATCTACAACTTTTCTGAATGTGTATTCAAAACAATAGGCTAAAAACTTAAAAGGGATGTCGAACACAAGAAATGTTTTAATGCCCATGATATCCAAATTGGTGTATTGGAGATTTACAACTTCATTGTGTATCAATGCCATTACATTTGTCTTTTTTTTGGTAAAAGAAAAGTCACTGTGGCAGTTTTTGGTAAAATACAAGTCACTGTATCAATGCCATGAGAAAAATGTATGTTGTTCCCATGCATAAAATATTATCCATCTCATATATATTTCCCAAACATAAATTAAAATTATGTAATACTTATGTAAAACTTTGAATCATTATGTACTCCTTCCAACTACCCACTAACCCTTTTAACATGATCCCCTCTCTCTCTCTCTATATATATATATATTCCAGCTTATGTCAAGTTCGTGACCTCTAGCAGAGTAGGTATATTTTCTACCTTAACACAATCAACAATTCCCTTGTATAGTGTTTGATCACTATGTTCTACACTAGATATTCATAAGCACTTATTTCCAAGGTAGTACCCTCCGTGCTGGTCACATCCAACAATCCTTTTCTGCTAGTTGCTGTGAAAAGAAAAATCTCAAAATGCAAAGGCAATTTAAGGGATAACAGATAGAATGGTAGGATTTTAGTTCATTTTGACCAATAATCATGGTAATATTTGAGCACTTGTTGATGAAATTTTATTGATTTGTTTAATAAACTATACAATCATACAGTCTGTGTCACTCTTTCGTCTTGATTGAATGTAGCAGCAATCTCTTCTTTACAAATTTTTGACGTCAGCAATTTATCGTTGCTCCACTTTTGCACATGCATGAGTGAAAGGAATTTTATAGTGGATAGCCCATCTTCTCCCATGTTATTTGGAGCACTTTTTGAGCCTTTCGACTCTTCTGAAAAAATTCCAAAAAGAGTGTGCAATTAGGTAGCTTAGTTTGCAGGATTGGATCATCTTCTTTTCTTTTCTTTTTTGTCTATCTATGACACTTGCGTCTAGCTTCCCCACATAACTCTTAGCTTTAGAATTCTCATTACCCTCTTCTATACCATTTTCTTGACACCATGGTGGGATTTGAATTCCCTCCATGACAACTTGGACATATGCCTCCCATTAATCAAATTATAAAAGTATTGTTTCATGGCTATAATATGTTTCCAAATTTTCAACTGTTGCACTGAAAATTTTCACCTTGACGTTTTGTTGTCCGTATGAGCTCATTATCATTCATACATTTCTCCCTTGTAATTCTAAACACATCATTTCCTCATTTCAAGCCTTAAAAATAAGAGAAAAGCTCTCAAAAGTCTCTAAAACTCTAGTATCGCACTTTCTCTTTGTCTTACTTGCGGTCCTGCACCTAATGTTCATGACTCCTACGTACCTGAATGCATTTTCTCTGTGTTAAGAGTGAGGACCCCTATAAAATATTAAAAAGGCACAAGTAAACTCATAAATATCACTTTCAGTAATTTATAGAAGCCTCTGGAAGGAATCTTGCGGTGGCAGAACCGCTCTTTTGAGGTTCATGTATCCCTTGCCTTAAGGAGCTAACCCCTTGATGTGAGGAGCTTATCCCTTTGAAGGAGGACTTTATCCCTTGATAATTGGAACTGTAACCTCCTCTTTTTCACTATAAAAAGAGGCCTTAGGTAGCCTCAAGCGGAGTTCAAGCTTTAGTGTGTGATTGAGGTGAAGTTCTGTTGAGATTTAGACTCCTTTCTGCTAAGCTTTTGTGAGGAAAGATCACATACCTCTATGTGCTCCTGGAAGAAGAGTGAAAGGCTTATCAAAGTAGAGGAAACTCATTCTTTGGAACCCGGGAAGGCCTGTTCAACATCAAGGCTAAGGTTGTAAGGTTCTTCTATTATTTCAAAGTTAATACAATCAAGTTTGTTTTTCTCAATAAATTGTCGTTCGATTGCTTATTTCAATAACCTATCATTTGATTGTTTATTTCATAGATTCCTTGATCACTATGATAGGTATGTTTTATAATTATTTGTTATACAGGTACTATTTAATATTTTCTTTTTTGCGATTGTAGAACTATTGTTACGACGGAAGAAATATTGTTGTGATGGAAGAACTATTGTTGCGATAGAAGAACTATTGTTGTGATGGAAGAACTACTTATGTGACGAAAGAACTACAGTTTCAAATAAGCATTTAGATCTAAGGTAGGATCGACACCTTTATAGCATTTACTTGTAAAAATAATATATTTAGAGAAAGATAAACTTAGTTGTTCGTTTGTTGCTAGATTGTCTTCTGACACCAGCGAGATCGATCTTGTCCGCAAGATCGATTTACAAGATCGATCTATCTGGCCAACAAATTGGCGATTCCACTGGGGAAAGAACTTGTTTTGATTTTCCTTTGTTTTGATTTGATAAAATGATTTTTTCTTATTTTTGATTGATTTGTACGGGCTTGGGTAACTTAGATTTTCTTTTCTTTGAAAATTTTTGAAGTCTTTTTTGTTTTTCTTGAACTTTTTTGGGGACCGCACATTGTTGCAGACCTTGTTAAAAGTCTTGAAAAAATTAGATTTCTCCTTCCAGTTTGAGTTTAGATTTAATTTAGGACTTGGTAAATTGGGTTCAGATCTGTACATGTTCGTTGTGTTTTCTTCTTAACAAATTCTTCATCCCATCAATTCCATGTTAATTGGGTGTTGGAGTCCTTTGAGAAATTTTAATACTTTTGGTCATTACTTATATTACTTGGAGGTTTCATCTCTTATTTATCTGGGGCCAATTGCATGAGAGAGTAATCACCTTTGGAGTGTATTTATTTTTGATCTTTGGACCTTCACCCAATTTTCTACTTGTATCGAATGGTCTTTATTTCATTAAAATTACTCAAAGGAGAATTATCTTGCATAGATCATATTTTCACATTGGGGAATTCTTACTTTTAATATTATGAATTTTGTATAGATTATAACCATATAAATACATTTTAAAAACTAATCGAGATTTAATATTTCATGATTTAATTTATATGTTTTTATGTTTATTAAAACACAAAAAATAAAACTATTTGAACTGATTGCATTATTTTGATGAAATTAGTGCATTAGAGAATTTGTTATATTTTCTCTTAGTGATCAATTTTTTGCATTGTTGGAAGTGAATGGAAACTCTCTCCTTACTTTAGTTAGGATTCATCAAATTGAAAAGATTACATTATCATATTCGATTGCATTCAGTTTTGGGTCGGGTCATAACACCATTGGTTTCATATCCATTTACCCTTTTGAGTAATAACAGCCTAAATAACACAACGCTTAATTAAAATTCATCTAGTAATTTTTACATTCTTAGGGCTCTTTCCGCCAATCTAGCTCAGGATTAGTGCTTTAGAATAGGTTGTAGTTAACTTTCCAAAGCAACTAAAACAAACAAGTAGATAAATCTTGCGGTAGGAAATAAATCCAATTGTAACTAGTACATTCTGGGAAGCTTCTCTTAAAGGAGTTAATCACGAGATCATGTCCAAACCTTTCAGACAATCAATTTTTGTTTCTTCGGGGAAGATAGAATATCTGTGCGCATTACAAATGGTAAACCTCCAATTAACCATTGTCGAGGAGCTTGGTGTCACTTGTTGGTAAACCTCGGATTGACCATGTGAAGGAGCCTTCAAGGGGATTGAGCTTTGTTACTCTACCCTTGTGCGTAGAATCGGATCGTAGACTGTTCCCCCAGTTGTATTTTTTGTTGTTGGTAACCTTAGTGTTGATAAGCTTAAGATTATTTCCTAAGGTGACAATGAAGGAAATATCTCACTATACCTAGAGTAGACATTGACTATACTCACTTGAACTCTCTGGGGGGTTCCCTTCACTCGAGATGGTTTTGTGAAGAAACTTGTGCCAGTCTGTTTCATTAAGAAGGTTTTCAGGGTAACTGTTCCAACTGCCATTTCTGCATTAAAATTCTACGATTTTGGATTTCACCACCAACTAGTGTTTTCAGTGTGGGAATCTACTGTTTGTGTGTGGTTTGACTCCTAGATTTGATAGCGCGTGTTAATTTGTTTGTTTTTACTTTTAGAGACCATAGGTGTGAATTGTGAATTTTAATTATTAGGTGTGAATTTTGAATTGTTAATTTTATTTTTAAATTGTTAATAAAATTCACTGAAGTTGAATATAATGGCAACTATTCCGGAATTTACCAACCAAGGAACCCCTCTTAATGAGAATCCTAGTACTTTTCCTTGCTTTGGAAATGTTTTTCCTCCTTATATGGCTACTTTTTCATTACCTGGATTTACAATAGGTTTACCAATATGGTTATTTTCAACTTCATTGGCCCTGAATACTCCAATTGTTCCACCTCAACTGGATGCTTCACCTCAACATCACCAACCTTTTGTTGACCCTTTACCTTCTTCGCCTAATATTTCTTCCTCCATTTCTTCCTCTTCACTTGGTAAAAGACTTGACGCTAGTAACCAAGTGGCTAAGAAGAAGAATAAAGGGAAGAAGAAGAAAAAGCAAGATAAGAAGGAAGTCAACCAACCAACCATGGCTGTAAATGTTAGTAGTGTTGAGGAAACCTCCAACATGCATCGTAAACTCAAATACCCTTGTAGGCTTTGTAAGGGTGACCAGTTCCTTATCAATTGTCTCGGTATTCCAAAGGTCTTGGAAGTATGGTCAAAAAAATCTCATCAACTTTCCGTTGATCCATCAACTAGTGATAGTCAGGTTCCTTGGAAAAAGGGTAAAGTTAGGTTTCCTTATAAGTTATGCAAAGGGAGTCATCAAACTCACATTTTCCCTCACATGGATGAAACCTCAAAATTATTGGAAAACCTTACTGTTCCACAACAAGAATTTCCAACTGGTTACCGTAAAATTTCTCCCAACTTACCGTCAACTGATGGAGTGATTGATCTAATTTCAAGTGCAGTCGATCCCACTCTTCCAATAGAGAGTGAAACTCATATCACTCAGGTTGATGATCCATTATTTGATCAAGTGGTCGATTCGATTTAACATTCGGTCAATCCCCTTCTCCCTGTAGAGAGTGAACTTCATACCACTCAGGTTCTTCTTGTTACATTAGATTCTTCTATGCTAGGGGGCATTTCACCTGTTTCTATAGAACCCCGTCCAAGTACTAAGGTCTTTTCCTTTGATTGGAATAGACTGACAAAACCTCGTCTTCCTTCCTCCATCCCTTTTCAAATCATTGTGAAGTTTGGTGGTAGGGACATACACCGCACACAGGTAGATGAAGGTGCTTCTGTTAGTATTTTATCCTCAACTTCTTGGAAAGCTTTGGGTTCCCCTCAGCTTATGCCTATTACGCAAAATCTAAAAGCTTTTAACAAAACCATTAGTGAACCTTTAGGGATCCTTCCTAATTTTTATATTACTTTGGAAGGTAAAACTGTTTGTATTGATCTTATGGTAGTTCGAGGCCCCTTGGATTTCAATTTACTCCTTGGGTGAGACTATTTTTATGCAATTAAAACTGTAGTATTGACACTCTTTCACATGATGTCTTTCCCTCACAATGGAAATATTGTGACTGTAGACCAGCTTTCGTTCCCTAGTCTTTTTTCGACTACCAATAATTCGACATCCCTGAATGTTCCTCATATGAAAGTGGTATCTACCCCCACCATGGGTTAATTTTGTGGAAACTAGTCCCATGTTTTCAATTACCGATGTAAGTGCGCCTCTCATAGTTTTCTCGTCTTCCTTTGACTTAGATCCAGTAATTGACATGGAAAACTCTATGGGATTATTTGAATGCGATGTTCTTATCCCTTTTGAGTCCCTTTACTTGTGTTCCTTATAGAGAACTATTCTTCCTTCCGATGAAGACCTCTTGGAAGTCACGATCAAGGTGTGTCCATTGACATGTGTTTCTTCCAGTTGGAAGCCATCATTAGTAGTTTTCGAGGATAGTTCCTTTTACTGAGTCAACCTCGTTAAAAAATGAATTAGGTATGAGGACAGTTATTTTCCTATGTCAACCTCATTAAAAAATGAATTAGTAGGTAGATTGTAGAGAGTATATTAATAGATTAGAAATAAGTAGTTTCTGAGGATGGTTCTTATTACTGAGTCAACCTCGTAAAAAAATGAATCAGGTATGAGGAAAGTTCCTTTTACTGTGTCAACCTTGCTAAAAAATGAAACACGTTGCCATGAGCACAGTTATTTTCCTGTGTCAAGCTCGTTAAAAAATGAAACAAATCCTCCCCTAATTGAATCGATTCTTTGACTAGATCTCGTAAATGTTAAGTCATATATTTAGGTTATTTATTTCCATTTTTGCATAATTTTCTTACAGTTTTAGGTCGGGTCTTTCATATGACCTCATAAATGAACCTTCATTCCATCCAGATATTAATTACCAGCAAAGTACTTAGTTGAATGAAATTAACTTGGGGATTGCTCATAGCAAAGTATCACCCAAGGGCATCAAGCATAGTTTTCTCTTTATTTCAAGCTTGTGTAAAAATGAAACCACTCTGAAGCATAGTTTTTCTCTGTTTCAAGATTTTGTAAAAATGAAACCTATCTTGAGTCAATTTTGGTTATTTTCAAGACTCGTCAAACTCATGAAAATCCCGAGATTATTTTTCTATCTTTCATTCTCGTAAAACACATGAAAATGCCGAGTTATTTCTGTCTTTTCCTGCTCGTAGATTAAATTGAAAGTCGACCACAGGAGTACATTTTTATCCCTTTTTCGAACTCGTTAAAACATACAAAAAAGAGAAAACCATGAGTACATTTTTATCCCTTTTTCGAACTCGTTAAAACTTACGAAAAAGCGAAATCTTGATTTCTCTTTTAAGCCCTTTTTAGACTCTTTAAAAATGAAAATATTGTCGAGTACTTGACTATTTGAACTCGTTAAATTAAATGAATGATCATCCCTTCAGTATAAGTTTACCCCTTTTACAGAATGAAATGGATTATTTACGAAAAAGGTATACGTTAACTAATTACGGTCAATAGAGTTCTCTCCCACATTATTTTATCCTTTTTCGGGCTCGAGAGAATAAATTTACGAAAAATTTCACCCATGGAGTCTTCTTAAGTTTTTTCTTCTGACTCCCTAAAATTGAAAAAACACCGAGATTCTCCTATACTGGACTCATTAAAATTTAACAATAAAGAACCTGTTCAATTTTAAAGAGGAACGAACCACTCCTTCTTAGGGTTCAAATCTTAAACTAATTTGGACTCATCCGAAGGATGAGCTTATAAACAAGAAAATGTTATCCTCCTCAAGCTTGTCAAAAATAAAGAGGTACTTGCCAGAAATGGTAGGGGAAAAGAGAGAAAAACAAACCTGTTTGTTACATTTTGATTATTCAGAAAACCGTTAACCACTCTTGAACATGACACTTTTGTTCACCTAGGATGGGAAAATCTTTTGCCTAACAGTTAATCAAACCATATTGAAAGTCTTCAGTCAGTTTCTAGGTATTAGCTTTGGGTCAATTTTCACCAAGCCATCTGCAGTGTCGTTATGTGTTCAAGAGGACAGTTCAAATAAACCATTCATCCACAAAATATTTGTCTTCCATTTTGACCATCCGTGAGTCAGTCCTTGCCAATATATTTCTTCAAAACTTGATCTATGATTTCGTGTTGTGGGCTTGCCTACGACGGATCACTTCCTATCGACGACAACTCGTTATCTAGGAAGTGGATCTAGAAATCATTAGTACCTTTAAATCTGCATGCCTCAATGGCAGGTTTCTTGCCTTCGATGACAAGTTACATCATTGACCTTCGATCGAATGATTCCGTGACATGTTCGACTTCAGCTCATTCATTCACATTTCATGGATTGTACTGAGTACTTTGAGGGCCATTGGCATTACTGGCGGTTACTCTCACACTTGTTAGCAGTCTACATTATTGACTGGTAATCAAGTGGTTTCTACCATGTTCGATTTTGACACATTTATTCACATGGATAGAATCATACTGGTTCCAGAAAAGGAAATCAAGACCCTCAATCTAGTTTCTACCATCCAAGCTTCGACGAATTTTGTTATTCATTTTATACAGTGGAATATTCATAAATAGATGGCTGCGTCCATACTATGTCTACACATGTTTATATTGTTTATGTATTGAAAATCATTCCTGTATCAGAACAGTTTAAATCAGTTTTCTAGTTAGTTTTGATCTGAGTATGGGAATTCCTACCTCGGCAATGATATGTTTACATATATATGTTTTTAATTGAATGTTTTTATAGGTTCCGACTGGGGTTCCCACAGGATGATCCTTGAAATGATAAATTACTTCACTCTTCATACATGACAGACTCTATCTTCATCTATTCCAGACTTCACACTTTAGGGGCAAATATGTTGCACTGAAAATTGTCACCTTCACATTTTGTTGTCTGTATGAGCACATTATCACTCATACATTTCTCCCTTGCAATTATAAACACATCAGTTCCTCATGTCAAGCCTTAAAAAAAAGACAAAAGCTCTCAAAAGTCTCTAAAACTCTAGTATCACACTTTCTCTTTGTCTTACCTGCGGTCCCACACCTAATGTTCATGACTCCTACGTACCTGAATGCACTTTATCTGTGTTAAGAGTGTGGACCCCTGTAAAAGATTAAAAAGGTGCAAGTAAACTCAGAAAGTTCACTTTCAGTAATTTCTAGAAGCCTCTGGAAGGAATCTTGCGGTCGAAGAACCGCTCTTTTGAGGTTCATGTATCCCTTGCCTTAAGGAGCTAACCCCTTGATGTGAGGAGCTTATCCCTTTGAAGGAGGAATTTATCCCTTCATAATTGGAACTATAACCTCCTCTTTTCACTATAAAAAGAGGCCTTGGGTAGCCTCAAGGGGAGTTCAAGCTTTAGTGTGTGATTGAGGTGAAGTGTTGTTGAGATTTAGACTCCTTTCTGCTAAGATTTTGTGAAGCAAGATCATATACCTCTATGTGCTCCTGGAGGAAGAGTACAAGGATTATCAAATTAGAGGAAACTCCTACTTCGGACCTCGAGAAGGGCTGTTCAACATCAAGGCTAAGGTTGTAAGGTTCTTTTATTATTTCAAAGTTAATACAATCAAGTTTGTTTTTCTTAATAAATTGTCGTTCGATTGTTTATTTCAATAAGTTGTCGTTTGATCGTTTATTTCATAGATTCCTTGATCACTATGATAGGTATGTTTTATAATTATTTGTTATATAGGTGTTATTTAATATTTTCTTGTTTGTGATTGTAGAACTATTATTGCGACGGAGGAACTATTGTTGCGACGAAAGAACTACTTATGCGATGGAAGAAATACGGTTTCAAATAAGCGTTTGGATCTAAGGTAGGATCAACACCTTTATATAATTTACTTGTAAAAAGAATATATTTAGAGAAAGATAAACTTAGTTGTTTGTTTGTTCCTAGATTTTCTTCTGACACTAGGGAGATCGATCTTGTCCGCAAGATCGATTTATCCGGCCAACAACAACTTAGTTCATCAAAGCAAGAGGAATAGGTGCAGAAATAAAACTACTAATAAAGAAAAAGGGAGAACCTAATCAATTTTCCTTGTTCCCAGATGAAGAAATTCATTATTAAGACCTTATAAAATAATCAGAGAGAAAAATTTACAATGACATGAAGAAAAAATTGAACAACATAACTAAAGCATACATCAATGTAGATCAATACCTTTTTCTAGCTCTTTTTGACTCCTATCTCTGGCTATGGACTCCCTATCCTGACTCTAACAACAAAAATGCCTTCTATTTCCTTCACAGGTTGACTATCCAGCTTCTTCACACCCTTGATCTTGCTCCAGCATCTTCTTGTGTCAAATCTGGCTCTTATCTTCCTCCAGAAATCCGGGTCCCTTTGTCTCTTCGGCTTCAACTCCAACCTTCAATTTTTTTCTCTTAAATTTCATTGTGACCATCATACCCACAAAATTAGCAAAGACAAAAAATCAAATCTGCAAACCATTATTGTAGAATGGTCATCAATGCCATCTAACTCCAAGGAAAAGGAGTCCACCTAGGATTTGCACCACTAAGAACACAAATAGGCTAGAATAAACAAGCAATGTTCATCATCATTAGGATTTGAATATGAATCATCCTTTCCAATATAATCCACATCCTCCCCACTGTTGTAAAATTTTCCCTAGATGACAATCCTAGGTAGGTTTTGAGGTGCAATGTAGCTACTACTAGGAGAGGACAAGCCTAATGATTTACAAATAGATAGATTAGAACTTAGCTACAGATTAATTTTTCTTTGTTTTGTGCATATAATATAGATTATTTATTTCTCCTTGCTGGGCATCACTTACAAGTCTTTATGTCCCCAGAATTCAAATCCTTTCACTCCAATACAGCTCTACCCCTTTCGTTCCCAACCAGCTCTCGCATTGTTCACTACTCTTGATGCATATAACCTATAAATATACATCCTATAAAACATCTATCCATTCATAATTACAAGTTCAGAAACACACAATGCCCAATATGAAGTTAATATCAATAGCTAATGTACATCAGGCACACCACTGAAACCTATAAAACCCCTACAAAAGCTTCTAACACTCATGTTGCTCCTCCAAACCACCTATTACTTAACGTTGATTATGAAAGCCAGAATTTGACTCACTTTCCCAAAAACATTTGTTGTTTTAATTTCGAAGTTGCATCTACTTATCTCAAAATATTAAATCATAGAATATGAATATATTTTTATTGTTATCTGATCATCTCATGCAACTTCTGCCTCCCTGCATTGTGCAGCTTTGAAGTTCACAACATATAGATCTTTTAGACCTACAAACTTATGACAAATTGATCGTATTCAATAGGAACAAGAAATCGGGAAATTACCGATAGGAAAAATGATGCACCAACATCCTTTGAAATACATGCACATTCAATCAGACACAAACAACAACTAGACAATAAAAGAACTTCCAAAGGGTTGGGCACCAAGACAACCCAGCCAACCAAAATATCAGATGCATAAATAACTAGTACAATTGAAAACAAACATGGTTTAAACTATGCAATGTGCTACCACAGAACACTCAGTCAAAGTTTGAGTGGTTCCAAGCTGTGTTACTAGAACCATAGGGTCTTGATGATGGATCCGCGGATTCGTGCTTCACCTACAGATCCACCCAAATCCACATACAATCCCCCATGTAAACAGATTATTCGAGCTCAGACATGGATCCCATGCTACTGAAACAGATCCTATGCAAGGTAGCCCTCACATGCCACGTCCAGATCACAAGCAAATAATATTGGATTTTTGGGTTTTCTTTTTCTCTTGAAGCATATTGACCACCTATTTGAAACCCTAAAAAGCAATTTTTCTACTTAGATTTTTAGTTAAATAAATTATTGATGATCCATATAGGCTATATAGTTGCATAGGTAAGTTATTAATTACCTAAGGGCTGTATAGCACATGCTAATGCTAATAAGAAAGGTCTGACACATCAAAATTATAATTTTCATTTTTTTATAATACTAAAAGGAAATATTTGAGACAATAGTGTATAAAGGATGGTTGTGTCATTAATAATTTAATTAGATCATCATCAATCTCATCCAACACTAGTTGAACAGTCCTCTTAGAACAGTATGATACATATTACATACAGTATAGCATTTTTCAAACTATGTACACTATTCATCATTGTAATTAGATGGGAATTTTTAGATTTTAAGGAAAATTTCAAGGAAGCTGCCAGGTTGCTCATCATGTATAGTTGAAATATTCAAATGATGAGCATCTAGACCAATTTTTAGACGTGTAGTTAGACCTATTCTACATAAAAAACAAAATACACATTTTTTTAGGTCACAATGAAGAGCCCAAGGTGTATAGGCTATTTGAATGAGGAAGTAAAAATAAGTCTTTGTAAAATATTAAATATAATCTGTAAGAAGTATCAGACTATATTGTTGTACCATGGCTTGTATTAAAAAATAATGTAAGAAAGTTCGCAGAAGTAAAGGAAAGCAATATAAGACATGAAAATATGACCAAACAAACATTAGGTGATTTTGAGGAAGCTAGTGCCAAATCAACAGGCATCTGGTGCACTATCATGGAGGGTGGTAGAACAACCATATCTGTTCTACCACCTGTCAATGAATTGTTCAAGCTCACTTTTCCACTTGAAGGTGTTGTTCAAATTCATATTTGTAGGGCAGATATTTATATTTGGCTTTAGCGTTAAGCATAGTGAAGGCTTAGATAAGTGATTTATGGAAATAGTAGCATAGTGACTTGCTGTTAAGGACATTTGGATGTCCCTCCATGAGATGGAGGGACATCTCGACATCCTGCTTTATTGTGATGACTTGCCCAAGATGTCCTTTTGACATCCTCTTAGCCAGGGACATCTAAAGGATGTCAAATGAATGGACCCTGCATCACATGGATGCCAAACAATGAGAGAACAATGAGATCTTGAGTCACAGGGACATCAAATAGACTGATAGAGTATAATGGCCAGCATCAGGATAGAAATTTTGTAAATAACTAAATGTTGAAGTAGTGGCTTGACACAGGTATATCAGGAATCGAGTTTGGAAATTGAGGTGTTAAATTAGGAAGTTGAAATGAAAGTCATTTTGATATTTAAAAGCATATGCATCCCTACAAGGATGAAAGACAGGGATAATTTTAAGGATGGAAAATTATCTTGAAGTTTAAAAAATTCGTGAATCTCACTAGTCCCTAATTTGCAAACTATAAAATGTTTATTGATGTATTTGAAACATTATTAAAATTTATAATGATATTATATATATTTTCTATATAATGTTGGAAATTTTTAATGTAAAATAATTTTATATTGTAAAATTTGGGCGAATCATTTTTATAAAAAAATGGAAATTGACGAATCTTTTTTTTGGAAAAACCATGGAAAATTAGCCCACTTGCCAATATTAGCCACTAAAATTTTCCTTCCAAATAATAAAGTATATATTATTATGATCTCTCTCTTCTATATGTTCATGTGTCTAAAAAAAATTGATATGATATCATAATTTGGAAATCAGAGTGTGCATTTCATGGAATCTAGAGAGGTAGTGTGTGGTCTGGAGCACAAAAAACTTATATGTTTAATTCAAATTTATAAAGGAGTAGAAATTTTACTTCCTAGATGATAGAAAATAGGGAACATAGTTTATAAAGGTTAAAGCTCAAATCTTGTGAAATAATTTAATTAAAATAAAAAATTATCAGGTAATTTCCAATTAATGCAAAGAAAAAATTATTAAAATTACTGCAATTTCCAACCGGATCATGAAATATTCAGGTATGTGGAATTCAAATCACTCAAAAAGAGCTCAGCAACATATCACAATCTTTTACACTGAACCAATGAGGGTAGGGGTGAAATTTCTCATAAACAGATGAAATATAGGTAGTGCAGAAGCGCAATGCAAAATTTTGATCGTTGTTTGCTAAGGGTGACAATAATTATGAATGGACAAGTTGAGGTTATGAATAGCTACATTTTTCATTGCTTAGTTAGTTTCAAATATCCAAACTTTTTCCTCATTTTCAATCGTCAACCTATCATTTCAAGGTTTAAATTTTATTTGATAGTACATAATGTTTACCTTGGTTGTAAGTAGCTCTACGATCAGCCTACTTCCTCTGACTCATCCTGACTATAGCTATTAGTTGTAGCTATTTTATACCATTTTCAAAGGCTATGGAATTATAGGGTATAACATGGGTTAATTTCCATTCTTTTTTTTTCTTCCTCCAAGCCATCAAAATTTTAAATAGACTAGAATATTTGTGATTATTCACTTCCATCCCTGTTGTTTTGCAATAGAATTCAAGATTTTCTTCCAATTCCAAACAACATTACATCATCCGCAAATAAAGTATGTGGCAGTGAGAGTGAGTCACTGAAATTCCCAATTTGATACCTTTGATAGATCCCTCCCATTTGGAAGCATGATTAACTTATTTAAACATTGTGCCACCAATTAAAATAGGAATGGGGACATTCAGCAACCCTACCTGAATCTCCCCCGTCACAAAATCTAGAGAGTGATCCATTTATTAATACTTCATAAGAGGCTGAGGAAAGACAACCAATTACTCATCTCACAACTTGGACCTTCATTCCTATTTGAATTAATGACGGCCTGAGGTATAACCAACACACTTTGTTATATATTTTAGCTTAATCATTTTCCTTAACCAAATCTGGGAGTTTCTTTACCTTTATTGTATGAAGAGCTTCATGTGCTATACTCACAACATCATGTTGTAGAGAAACATGGACTGCTCTTTTGATAATAAATCCTAAAAATATAATTTTGAGTTTATTTACCGGGATCTTCATTAAGAATTTGTACACTTGACTTACATAGATAAATAGACCTATAGTGTTCAAAAGTCTCTAGTTCATTCTTCTTTGTAGTCAAAGCTACAGAAGTTGCATGATGCATCTATTGGCTCCCGAAACATTTACAACTCTCCCTCATAGAAATGAAACAATCCCATATAAAGTTTAGTTGTCCATCCATTTGGCCATGGACTATCTTTTCCCTTTATAAAGGTCTCTAAGACTGACTTTAGTTCCTCTTGAGCCTTTAGTAACTTCAGAAAAGTTTTGGAAATTTTTCATATTTCTATCACCTTCTGACAACCAGATAGCCTTTCTTTTCCATGTCCATTTTTCTTATTCTTGCTCCAAGAATCTCCTTTTTACTTTTTCAAGAGATCTTAATCTCTTACTCTCTTCTTCTGTAAAGATACCTTTAATGTTATTTTCAAACATCAGTCTTATTTCCTCAAACTTCCCAGTTTCCTCCAATATAATTTTTGCAACCAAATATCTGTCGAGCATATTTGAGACCCCTTCCTTCCACTTCTATAGTTCCTCCATGTTCCTCTAACTATCCTTTTCTTTTCTTAGATAGCTAATCGTATCTCCAAGGGTTGGACTCTATAGGCCTCAGTTTCGGCCATCTCCTGAATCTGATTTTCCTCCTTGAGATGTTCTTCAATCTCCAACTGTTCCACTATTCATCCTCTTCCACTTATCATTTATGTTGGCTATCATTGGTCCTATTAAATCCCCCCCCCCCACCCACCCACCATAAGGCATTGTTGATTTCGGAGTGCTTTCATACCCCATTTGTTTGCAAAAAACAGAGAGGCACATTCCATGGTTGGACTGCAACTCTAATGGATCAATAAGGTAATTTAGTCCATAAAAAACAATTGGAGGCAGAATGCATCAATGGAAAGATTACAGTATCCCTCCCTAACAGGCCAGACAGGCCTATAAATAGTCATCTCACTATAGACCAACCTCAAGTTATTGGACTTACTCCAAAATTACTTCATGTATGACCTTTCATCCATGACATGTGTATACGAGTTTTCACAACACATAGAAATAGTTATTTATCTAGATACTATTGTTTTTTATGGACATATTCTGTTACTTTCTGGGTCCAAACATCACACGCTGAGTATCCCATAGTTAGAACTTACCTTCTTTTAAGTGCATCGGTTTGAATGTCTTTACTAGTAAATTACGGATTATCAACTTTTTTAAGATTGCTGCTCAACTAAATATAGCTGATCTGTACATACATTCTTTATCATTGATGCCTGATGTAATTTTCTCAATTTCTAATGCCATGTTATCAGTCTTCCTTGTTATGGGATTAGGACTGTAACATTATGGGGAAGAAATTTTTTATTTTCCAACAATTAAGTTAAATAATATTGGTTAAATAGTGATTGCTTAAATTGTTATTCAAGTTTTGTAGCAAGCCCACTAACGTCCTTATTAATCCACATCCCAATACATACTGGAATATGGGATTAGGATTGTTACGTTATGTGGTATATATTTTTTAATTTCCAATAGTAAATGGAAATAATACTGATTCTGTTGTAATTGGTTAAATTTTTATTCAAGTTTTGTAGCAATCCCACTAGCATCCTTATTAATCCACATACCAATACCTACTTGAAGATGGTAATTGTTCTCCCAATTAGTATTTCTAAACTTTTGCATGCTTCTCCTTGTATCATGTTGTTCTTGGATTTCATGCATGAACTGGATAAGTCTTGGTAAGTTGATTTTTTGTTGATATGGGCATTGTTAGATACCATTGTAGATACTCACATGCATGAAAGAAAGGAGACAACAAAAAATGTACACATTTTTCACTACTTATTGTATTAGACATATTTAAGTGTACATTAGTATTTCTTACTTATTTTAAAATGAGTTTCCAGGTCATGTTCGCAATATTCACCTCCCCTTTGACATTGATGCTGACACTACAATGAGTGTTGCAAGTGAAATGGTGACAGAATTGGATCTATCAGACCAAGATGTGACAAATATTGCAACCATGATTGATACATAAATACAAGCTCTTGTGCCATAATGGCAACCCGCAATACCTTTTGTGGATACTGCTAAGGAGGAGATGGATATTGATTATCCTAGGTCTGTAATTGAAGATGATGTTTCAGAGATGCTTAGTGATAATGATATGCCCTCTGGTGCATTTGTACTTGAACGCCTTCCTTCAAGTTGCAAGTATTGGAATGATTCCCCAAGGTATTTAGTTGCATATTCTTACATGAATATTGCCTTAATGAATGCTTCTTCTAAAGCAGAAGTGCGAATGCATGGCAAATTTGATGAAGTGAACCATGTCCAGTCTGCCTCAAGTAGTGTTAAACATCATCATAATGAATTCGATGATCACAAGAACAAAACGAATGTTTTAGATATAAGTTCAAAGTTTCCCAACTCTGTAGGGAGAGGAAGCTTGCAAGAAAATGCTATGGTGATTGACAAAGAGAAAAACCACTCAATTTCTGAGGTCATAAAGAATATTGTGTTGGTTGAGGGGAAGATGTCAGCTGAAGATATGAATGTTGACTACAGTAGTCAAGAGTGGTTTAAAAGAATGAGCCAAGATAATCTACAAATGGAGGATTGCAACATTTCTAATGCCTTGGACCAGAATTTACTTGCAGGAAAGCATGATTGTTGTAAAACCAGCTCCAAAAAGAGAAGAAAAGAGATATCAATGCCTTAGAAATAAGCCACTTCAAGGGGGAAACCTTCAATACATTACATGAATGAACAATTCTTGGATGATTCAAATTACAAAACCTCCTTTCTATATATATGAGTCCATGGGGCCACAATTTAATCCTAGTGGGGCCACAATGTAGTCCTAGCCGACCTAAAAATAATAATTTAAGGGCACAATAATAACAATATGGTGGTTACTGTTGAGTCTCAAATCTGCATCTTTCCTATACACCGTTCTAGACCTTTTTCATTCACCTGAACCTTCCAAGTTGTCAATATCATTGTATATTAGTTGTAAAAGAGCATCTAAAATGGTTTTTAACTATATTTTGTGTCTGCTGTTTGATTTAGATTTTTTCTCATTTAGCTACGGAATCTTGCCACTTTTCGCAGCCATTTTGTGAAATTCTATGTTACAGGTGTCTTCAGGAAAAACGAGCCACATGGGCAAGTCAGAAATGATGTGGACATGGATCGTGTCCTATTGGCTCGAGAAAATTCACTTAGGGAGGCTGTGGGAAAAGGTGGCCAAGTGGAGGTCAACCGTAGAGTCCCACGGTGACAGGACTCTGTTTCTCATCACGTGAAGATTTTTATGACCATTTCTAATTTACGGGAGACACATCAACACCTGTACACGGCTCCATAAGCCAAATCCAACATCCACTTTTCATAGATTTACTCTTCACCGCGGCCATGATGCTAGATCTTTGGACGTGATGGTTTATGTGTCTCTATCAGCACAAAATTTAGGGAATTAGCTATATTACCTTTGTTATAAATAACGGGTTTGCATACGCATATTAGATTAGCCTCCAGATAGCTCTGTAATGTAATTACGTTGCCACTGTGCCATAATATGATCTCTCTGTTATGACTCTGTTTCCAAGCGTAATTCGTATTTGAAGGCTGTTGCCCAAGGCTGGTGCAGAGGGCCCCTGCACACGCTGAGGTTTTGTGCATTACTGTATATTTTCTTGTTTTATTTATTTAAGCTCATTGTGCCATAAGTCATTCACATGTTTATACATTGCATCTTTCATAGTATTTATGCTTCATCTCTGTTTATAATCTTTCATGCTTTACATCTTACTTATGTCCATAATCTTTCATGTTTTATGTTGTTGTTAACTGATCAGTGTTCTTGTTTCAGATTACAAATAGGTAGCCCAGGAATTTGCATAATCTTTTGACTAATGACATGGGAATATGGGAATTAATATTGTTTCGTCATGGCAATTTAATTTTTCTAGTTTCGTTTAATTTCAAGATCGCTTCCTTTATTTTGGCCTACAGTTTATTTGCTTCGTAGTTAGATTTAGATATATTAAATTTCTCTATGTTATTTTCAAGCATTCTCCGAAAGCCATAGCTGGACTAATGGTGAGGGATTGAATTATGAATGTGTAGTTTGATATTAGTTTACTTTCTGCAAGTTAGAAATATTAAATTGCTCATGTCATTTTCAGTTACCTCCGAAAGCCATAGCTGGACTAATGGTGAGGGATTGAAGTATGAGTGTGTAGTTTGATATTAGTTTGATATCAGGTTGCTCAAGTTGTTTATGGTTACCTCCGAAAACCATAGCTGGACTAATGGTGAGGGATCAGAATATAAGTTGATGTAATTTGATTTAGATTTACTTTGTTGTAACTCTTGGATTTCTTTAAGCATAGTTTCTTTTGTGTTTGGATAGCAGCAAGGATAATGAGTTTCATGATCAGTAGTTCATTGTTTGTTTGACTAGAGTAGTGATGCAATTTCATTTTCTTTGAAGAATTAATTTTGTCATTGTGTGCTTTAAAATTATTTTGAAGTTTGGAAAATCATTAGAAAGACATCGTTGTCTTGAATATTTGTCTCCATACTTGTTTCTCAGAATTTCATAAAAAAATCCAAAAACGACCAAAAAGTAAGAGATGGGTTATCTTGCACATATAGTGCGCTACACTTCATCAGCTTACGAATCTCGGATTGATAAATTAATGTAGCAATTTAGGACACACTAAATTGACCAAAAATTTTGGCGCTGTTTCCGGGGAAGTGTAACTAGGTAGCCAATTTCTTAAAAAAAAAAACAAAATAATAAAAGAAGGGAAAACTTGATAACTTCTTGAAGTATGCTCTCCTCTTGCAACTAGTGTGATCTGGAGGATCAGAAAAGAGAATTATTGGTTTAGTAATTTCTTAATTATGCTCTCTTCTTGCACCTAGTGTGACCTGGAAGATCAAAAAGAGAATTATTAGCCCTACTTTAAAAAAAAAAAAAAAAAATTGACATGCATAGAGCAAGAGATTCTAGGGGAAGGTTTATAGCTAAAGCCAAGAGTTTGATTTTCACAACTCCATCTTCTTCAAGGCATAGACAAGATTCACCACCATCTACCCCTAGCCTTAAGATTTTTGGAATTGAAGGAGCAGCTGAATTAGAGGATTCTCCTATACCACCTACTAAATCTCATTTAGAAAAGGAAGAGACACCCTCTCATCCTACCTTGGTAGAAGAACCAGAGGACTTTAAGGACTCTAAAGAAACTATCATGGCAGAGGAAATAATAGATGGATTTGGAGGTAGAGGTAGAGGAGGAGGAAACAATGGAGACAACAATGGTGAAGGTAATAATGGAAGAAATAGGGAAGGAGACAACTTGTTTGGATTCCCTATAGTTTATGAGGAAACCCATACAACAATGAAAAATATCTCACCATCTGTCCTCCCCAAATTTTATGGATTGCAAAGTGAGGATCATGAAACATTTCTGTTTGAGTTTGAAGTCGTATGCCGAACCTATGACTATATGGAAGACTCTCAAAAACTCAAACTGTTTCCTTCAACATTGAAGGGAGCTGCTTTGAAATGGTTCATGGGATTAGCCACTCAGTCTATTAGGAATTGGAATGATATGAAACAAACATTTTTGGATAGATACTTGGACTATTGTATGCCCACCAATCACAAGGATGAGGTATTCAAAATGATGCAAAAAGAAGATGAAAACTTGGAAGATTTACTTGAAAGATTTCAATACAACTTAAAAAGAGCAAAGATGAGCAACTTAGATGATGAAACTTTGAAAGCCCTCATATTAAAAGCCATTAGAGATGAATGGATAGATATTTTAAACATGATGGGGAAAGGAGACATTTCTCAAATTCCACTTCGTGACATAACAGAACTATGTGTCCATCTCTCAAGAGGAAAATCTAAAACAGGAAAAGGGCCTAGGGATCCTTCTCTTATTAGGGCTAAAAAATCTGCAACTGGATCAGTAAGTAGGGTAGAGATTGGTAATATGCTTGATGAATTCAAAACTGATATCTTAGGGAGCCTTAGTGAACAACTAGACACCCTTAAAATCCAAAACAAGCAGAAAGCAGAAACAGGTGCTCTAGCCATATTTTTTCCAAAATGTAGGAAGAAACATGCTTTAAGGGAATGTCCCTTCGATGCAAAAGTTGTAGAAACATGTATAATTTGCTCAGAGAATCACGAGATCAAGGATTGTCCTTCAATTCCTGGACTCAAAGTTGTTTTTCAAGAAGACCCAAATTCAGTAGAATCTCTTTGTTTTGTTGCAAGAATACCTTGGCAGGGACAACAAACTCAAGGGTTTAACAACCCTATGAATCTTCAAACCCCACCAAATTGGAATATTTGGCAACAACCTTGGCCCCAACATCAAAATCCATATCAGCCATGGGTAGATGGGATGCAAAATCCTTATGGGAGACTTGCTCAATTTTATCAATATCCTCCATCTTTTCAAAATCAACAACCTCCAAACCCAAATCCACAACTTTCATTGCCATTTCCACAACAACAACCTTCTCAACAAAATCCAAATCCTCAACTCATGCTCCCATACCAACAAAAGACAAATCAACTTCCAGCTTAGCCATTTCCAAATCCTAACAATAAAAATCCTCAGAATACTTACATGATAGAAGGACAACAATTTCCTACCTATATGATTGTTCCTCTCAATGATGTACAACTCAGGTCTGGTAGAGTTTTAGAAAAACCTTCTATAGATGACCAAGAGCAAGATACCTCTAAGGAGGACTCTCTTAAAGTCAATAAGGGTTCTGAGGAAGCATCTCTTCAAAACTCAAACATTCAAAAAGAGAAAGAAAAGTTAACCCCCACAACTCCTATAGTTGAGCAACCCGCATCTTCATCCACACCTCCTTTCCCTGAAAGATTACAAATTGATAAAGGGGTGGAAAAACAAATCTTGTTGCCTAACTATGATTTTCTAGATGAATTAAAGAATGTTTGTATCAAGATTCCCTTGCTACAAGCCATTAGAGAGATTCCTATTCTAGTAAAAACAATAAAGGAGTTGAGTATCAAAAGACCAGGAAGGAAACTAAGAGATACAAGAAGAATCCACCTAGTAGGAAAAATTGCAGATATCATGATGGGAAAAATTACCATGCAAAAGTATGTAGATCCAGGTAGTCCAATTGTCAAGACACATATAAATGGGATAGAAATTCCAAACACATTGATTGACTTAGGGGCTGCTATCAACATTATGAGTAGACAGACTATGGACCAGATAAAACTTCCTAACCTTCTTTTTACACCTACTTTACTGCAACTTGCAGATCGATCAATTATTAAACCAGATGGTGTATTAGAAGATATTTCAGTCTCCTTAGATTCTTGGGAATATCCAGTAGATTTTATGATTTTGACTCCCAAGAGTAATCTAGGAGGGCACCCACTTATCTTAGGAAGACTTTGGCTAGCCACAGCTGATGCTTTTATTAGTTGTAGATCTGGGGATATGTACATTTCTAATGGTAATTCGACAAAGAAATTCAATTTGTATCCTCCAGCAAAAGAAATCACAGAAGTAGGAGACAATGAATGGGTCGATGATGAGGACACTATACAACCTGTCTTTACCATTTCTGAAATCAATGAGGATAGTCAAATTCTGAACACATTAGAAAATTTTGAGACATCTTCAGAATATGACCACACACAATTTCAGTTGGAATCTGACATAGAATATTTATCATCAAGACAAATGTCTCTTTACTCTATGGAAGAGTTTGGTAGTTCTACTATTGAGATTTTTCCAGGAAAAACATTGAATATCAACAAGCATTTGGAAAAGTCGCAACAAGAAGAACTAACCAAAATCTTGCAAAACATTCTACTGCATTTGCATGGGAGTATACTGACATGAAAGGTATTGATCCTAAGACTTGCATCCATCATATCTATATTGAGGAAAACAATAGACCAATCAGACAACCTCAAAGAAGGATGAATCCAAATCTTAGGGAGATAGTGAAAGAAGAGCTCCAAAAACTACTCAATGTAAACTTCATTTATCCAATTTCAGATAGCCGATGGGTTTCTCTTTTGGTTATAGTACCTAAAAAGAATGGTAAATGGAGGGTATGCATTGATTACAGGGAATTGAACAAAGAAACTTTGAAGGATCACTTTCCTTTGCCTTTTATCGATCAGGTATTAGATACATTAGCAGGTAAAAAATACTTTTCATTTTTGGATGGTTTTAGTGGCTATAATCAAATTCAGGTAGCACCTGAAGATCAAGATAAGACCACATTTACTTGTCCATGGGGAATTTTTTCCTATCGAGTGCTTCCTTTTGGGTTATGTAATGCACCTGCAACATTCCAAAGAGAAGTACTAGGAATTTTTTCTGATCTAATCCATGATTGTGTAGAGGTTTATATGGATGATTTTACAGTTTATGGTAATTCATTTGAAGAGGCATTAGAAAATTAGGAAAAAGTTCTCATAAGATGTAAAGAAACAAACCTTTCATTAAGCCATGAAAAATGCTTTATGATGTTTACTGAAGGGATTGTTTTAGGACATCATATTTCAGGAGACGGGATTAAGGTTGATAGATCAAAAGTTGAAGTCATCTCCAAGTTACCTATTCCAAATTGCCAAAGAGATGTTAGAAGTTTTCTAGGATTTACTGGTTACTATAGAAGATTTATAGAAAACTTCACTAAAATAGCATCTCCACTCTTCAAATTGCTTACAAAAGACTGTGAATTTAAATGGGATCCTGATTGTCAATCAGCCTTTGAAACTTTGAAAACAAGAATATCTGAAGTACCTATCTTGAGAGGACCAAATTGGAAACTCCCTTTCCATATTTCTACGGATGCTTCAGATACAGCTCTAGGAGCTGTGTTGGGTCAAAAAGATTTAGTTCCTTATGCCATTTATTATACCAATAAAAATTTGACTCCCACAAAGTTGAACTATACTGTGA
Source organism: Pinus albicaulis (assembly GCA_034641835.2). Classification (NCBI taxonomy): domain Eukaryota; kingdom Viridiplantae; phylum Streptophyta; class Pinopsida; order Pinales; family Pinaceae; genus Pinus; species Pinus albicaulis. The sequence continues at coordinate 473,426,917 of CM076580.1, read as the reverse complement.
CTGAAAAAGAGTTTTTAGCTGTTGTTCATGCAATTAATAAGTTTAGACATTACATAACAGGCTATGAAACTTTTATTCATATTGACCATTCTGCAATTAGATATTTAATGAAAAAACCTGTTACTAATGGCAGAGTGACAAGATGGCTCTTACTTTTACAAGAATTCAATATTACTGTGTTGGATAGACCAGGGAAACAAAATACAGTAGCTGATTTCTTGTCTAGGATTCAGAATACTAAAGAAGATTCCCCTGTAGAGGATAAGTTTCCTGATGAATACTTGTTTGCAGTAACTATTAAGACTCCTTGGTATGCAGATATTGCTAACTATTTGGTTATAGGGAAACTGCCTTCACATTTATTTCCAAGTGAAAAACGAAAAATTATTCAAGAGAGTTCAAAATATTCATGGATTTCTAACGAATTGTTTAAAACAGGGCCAGATCTTGTGATCAGAAGATGTGTTAGGGAAGATGAAATGCCTGATATTCTTAAGGCATGTCATGATGAACCATGCGGCGGACACTTTGCAGACAAAAGGACGGCCTATAAAATCCTCTCTTTAGGATATTATTGGCCTTTCCTCTTCAAAGATGCAAAACAATATGTCAAAAGGTGTGACAGCTGCCAAAGAGTAGGGAAACCTACCCTTTCAAATGAAATGCCATTGCAAACACAGGTACTCATTGAACCCTTTGAAAAATGGGCTTTAGATTTCATCGGACCGATTAATCCACCATCGAAGCAAAAGAAGTATATATTGGTTTGCACTGATTATGTTACTAAATGGGTAGAAGCTAAAGCATTAGTATCTGCTACTGAAAATTCAGTTGTTCATTTTCTTTATGAGGATATTTTTACTCGCTTGGGTGTTCCAAGAGAAATTGTAACAGATCAGGGGAGCCAATTCACATCAAATTTGGTGGAGAAGTTGATGGAAGAATACAAAATCAAGCACAGAAAATCTACTCCTTACCATCCACAAGCAAATGGTCAAGTGGAGTCCACAAAAAAATTTCTTGAAAGTATCATCACCAAAACTGTTCATCTACATAGAAGAGATTGGGCAGAAAGGCTTCCAGAAGCCTTGTGGGCCTACAGAACTACATGGAGGAATACAACAGGACATTCTCCCTATGAACTTGTTTATGGGAAAGAAGTCTTGCTCCCCATTGAGTTCCAAATCAAGACCTTCAAGATAGTAGTTCAGTTGGGGATGGACTTATCGGAAGCCCAAAAGCATAGAATGGAGCAGTTGAATGAGCTAGATGAGATCAGACAAGAAGCAATTCTAAGAACTGATCTAGTTCAATATCAAAGAACTAAATGGCATGACAAGTACATCAAAGAGAAGAAGTTTCAAGAAGGATATTGGGCATTGTTATTTGATTCCAAGTTTAAAGATTTTCAAGGAAAATTTCAGACTCATTGGCTTGGGCCATATGAGATTGACAAGATCTTTAGCAATGGAGTGGTAAGAATCAAGACCATTGATGAGTTTCAAACTCCTCTTATTGTGAATGGCCACAGATTGAAAGTTCATCATAAGCCACTCTCAAAAGAGGAATTTGTCAAAATGTTTCAAGAAAATTATGCAATCAGGCTGGTACAGAAGAATTCTTCTTCTTCACCAGCCTAGCTTTTATTCTTTTCAGTTAAAAAAAAAAAAAAAAATTTGTATAAGCCTGAAAACCAATCACTGATTGGCAGTCTTATACAGAAAATGTAGGGTGAAAATCAGGAACACCTGACACCCTATATTTTCCAAAAAAAAAAATCTCTCTTTCATTTCACAAGTTTTGTGACCACCCATTCCACTCCATTCCACTTCATTCCACTTCATTTCACTTCATTTCACCCCATTCCACTTCATTTTATCTGTTTCATTCCATTTCACCAATAAAATTATCTTTCATGACCATTTCCATTTAGTCAATTGGCATCCGTTCATTTCCATTCACCCAAATAATAGCTGTGTCAGTTTCCGTAGCTGACATCTGTTTCCGCAGCTGACACCAGTTTCCGCAGCTAGAAGCAAATTCCGCAGCTACCACTCTGTTTTCAAAAGAATGTACAGCCAGATGTTATTTCCATAATCATGAAATCAAATGCAGGTGTGAGGACCAATTATGAAGACATGGGGCATTCAAGATATCAATGAAGAGCAACTAATTGAAGACCAAGGAAAATGGCAAGAATTCCAAGGTATGAGTAAAATTTATTTCAAATAGCATTTAAAACACATTTTTATATAGTTATGAACCACAGCTCCATTATGTGCAATGATTATATTGACAAACCCCGTAACCCTTTCGCAATCTCCATATGATCCTCCCACATTCATTTTCAAACGGTCCCATAATTAAACCTCCGATCTTCACTCAAACTCCGATACTCCACCTGTGATGATGAAACGTAGTTGATTTGACTACGGCTTCTTTCAGCCGCATGAAATATGTAGCCGTTGTATAAATGTGCTTACATTTATTCTGCAACCACCAAATTTTAAAACAATGTTGAATGTGTTATACTCCTCCTATTGTTCTATTCATCTCACAACCGCATTTCCGCCGTGCTCACATAACCCTTCTCTGTTCCGCTTCACCCCATTTCGTTCTCTGTTACGCTACAGTCTGTATACCCATTCTCTGATATCTACCTACAGTCATCGTTCTCATTTCCGTTCATTCAGCCGTCCTACTTCCATTGAACCTCCCTCACGCAGGCAAGTTTTTAAAGAGTGGAAAGAAGGATGGGTAAATTGTTGAGAGAAAAACTAGAGGGACCTAAATTCATGGAAGGATACCCGCAAGTCAGGGATATATTGAAGAAGGAAAAGTGGCTGCGGTTTATCCAAAAGTTTAGAGGCTACCATAAAGAAGTGACAAAAGTGTTTACAAGGTCTTTCAATGGCCTAGAGGTAGATATTGGAGACCTTAAGTTCACGGTGAATGAGGCATCTATAGCAACTGCCACAGAACTTCCTCAAGAGGGTGAACGTTGGTTTAAGAACAAAAGCATTAGTGATGAAGCCTGGAGAATAATCCTACGGAACCTAGGTATGGACATAACTATTTTTAAAAGAGGAATTCCTGTTCATTCTTTGAAAGAGGAATGGGCTACTTTGCTGCTAGTTGTTCAAAAATTTATCACCTGTGAAGGCCGTTTTTGGTCAATGTATATGTACCATACCAAATTGCTGATGAATTTTCTAGATAACCAGACCCTCAATCTCCCATAATTTCTATTAAATAGTTTTAAGAAGATGTTTGTGACTGTTTAGAAACATTTAGGGGATGTAGAACCACATCTATATCACCATGGTCTTGTAAAAATTTTGATTGAAAAATAGTTAAAAGAGAACAAGGACACATGGGAACAATTTTTGATTAGAAATTTCTTTCAGGAACCTCAAGAAATTCCTGAAGGTAGTACATCAAGAAAGAGTAGGAGAAAGAGAACAAATGATGAAATTCAAAGTACTCCTACTACTACAATTGAAAGAACTAGTAGGGAAGAGAGACTGTCAAAAAGGAAGAAGAAAGGAACCAAGGGTAAAAAGCCAATAACATCAAAAGAGAGAAAAAGTATTGAGGCTATGCATCAAACCCCTTCTTCCGAAGAAGATCATCAAGTGTTATCTGAGAGATTGGTTCATCCTCAATAACAGTTATCTATAGCGAAGAAGAAAGAGAAAGGGAAACAAAAGCAAACAGACAGTGGTCCACAGCGTGTGAGAAGAAGTTCCAGGCTCAAGGGGAAGTTGAGGAAAACGCAAACGAAGGGACCTCATTTTATTGATTTTGGAGAAGAAACATCTGAACAATCCCCAGCTGACCATAGTCCATCTCACTCTCAGTTAGTCAGTGAACCTGGTTCATTTCATTCTCAGGTAGACATTAAACATAGTCCATCCCATTCTTAGCCAGATGTTGATGTGAGCCCTTCTCAACCAGATTTTGAAGACAACTCTCCTCCACGGCATTTTGGGGACAGCCCAATAAAAATGACACCTGATATAGACCCCAAGCAGCAAGAAGTATATGATTATATAGAATCTTTAGAAAAAGCAGCTACAGGTCCTAGTACTTCATCCATTCAGCCTCACATATCACAAGATGATCTAGTCCAATCACTGAAACAAGAAGTCTTTGAGCTAGAGATTTTAAATAGACACATTAAAAATGAAAATGAGACATTGAAGGAACAAAGCAAATTGGACAAAATCATTCATGATAATACCATGCTACATCTGGGAATATGGTAGAAGAAGAACATGAAATTGAAAAAGAAATGCCAGAAGTTAAACAGAGCACTGGTTAATATCAAATTCAGATGCTTAATGAAGAAGCCCAGGATGTTAGCAGCACCAAGGAAGAGGAGGAGAGGATTGGATGTACTGGCTGAAGTGTCGAGGCATATGAACTGAAGAAGGATTATCAAAATTTTGGTTGCATGAGGACATGCAACACCTTCACAGTGGGGGTATGTTGAGTCTCAAATCTGCATCTTTCCTATACACCGTTCTAGACCTTTTTCATTCACCTGAACCTTCCAAGTTGTCAATATCATTGTATATTAATTGTAAAATAGCATCTAAAATGGTTTTTAACTATATTTTGTGTCTGCTATTTGATTTAGATTTTTTCTCATTTAGCTGCGGAATCTTGCCACTTTCCGCAGCTGCTGCAACTTTCCGCAGCCATTTTGTGAAAATCTATGTTACAGGTGTCTTCAGGAAAAATGAGCCACATGGGCAAGTCAGAAATGATGTGGACATGGATCGTGTCATATTGGCTCGAGCAAATTCACTTAGGGAGGCTGTGGTCAAAGGTGCCAAGTGGAAGTCAACCATAGATTCCCATGGTGACAGGACTCTGTTTCTCATCACGTGAATATTTGTATGACAGTTTCTAATTTACGGGAGACACATCAACACCTGTACACGGCTCCATAAGCCAAATCCATCATCCACTCTTCATAGATTTACTCCTCACCACGGCCATGATGCTGGATCTTTGGACGTGATGGTTTACGTGTCTCTATCAGCACAAACTTTAGGGAATTAGTTATATTACCTTTTTTATAAATAACGCGTTTGCATACGCATATTAGATTAGCCTCCAGATAGCTCTGTAATGTAATTACGTTGCCACTGTGCCGTAATATCATCTCTTTGTTATGACTGCATTTTAATATATAAGAAGACTCTGTTTCCAAGCGTAATTCGTATTTGAAGGTTGTTGCCCAAGGCTGGTGCAGAGGGCCCCTGCACACGCTGAGGTTTTGTGCATTACTGTATAGTTTCTTGTTTTATTTCTTTAAGCTCATTGTGCCATAAGTCATTCACGTGTTTATACATTGCATCTTTCATAGTATTTATGCTTCATCTCTATTTATAATCTTTCATGCTTTACATCTTACTTCTGTCCATAATATTTCATGTTTTATGTTGTTGTTAACTGATCAGTGTTCTTGTTTCAGATTACAAATAGGCAGCCCAGGCATTTGCATAATCTTTTGACTAATGACATGGAATTAATATTGTTCTGCTGCTAATTTAATTTTCTTAGTTTCTGTTTAATTTCAGTACTGCTTTGTTCATTTCAGTCTTGCTCATTTTCTTCAGTAGTTAGATTTAGATATATTAAATTGCTCATGACATTTTCAGTTACCTCCGAAAGCCATAGCTGGACTAATGGTGAGGGATTGAATTATGAATGTGTAGTTTGATATTAGTTTACTTTGTGCAAGTTAGAAATATTAAATTGCTCGTGTCATTTTCAATTACCTCCGAAAGCCATAGCTGGACTAATGGCGAGGGATTGAATTATGAATGTGTAGTTTGATATTATTTTACTTTCTGCAATTTAGAAATATTAAATTTCTCATGTCATTTTCAGTTACCACCGAAAACCATAGCTAGAATAATGGCGAGGGATTGAATTATGAATGTGTAGTTTGATATTAGTTTACTTTCTGCAAGTTAGAAATATTAAATTGTTCATGTCATTTTCAGTTACCTCCGAAAGCCCTAGCTGGACTAATGGTGAGGGATTGAAGTATGAGTGTGTAAATTGATATTAGTTTCTTTTTCTGCAAGTTAGATATCAGGTTGCTCAAGTTGTTTATGGTTACCTCCGAAAACCATAGCTGGACTAACGGTGAGGGATCAGAATATAAGTTGATGTAATTTGATTTAGATTTACTTTGTTGCAACTCTTGGATTTCTTTAAGCATAGTTTCTTTTGTGTTTGGACAGCAGCAAGGATAATGAGTTTCATGATTAGTAGTTCATTGTTTGTTTGACTAGAGTAGTGATGCAATTTCATTTTCTTTGAAGAATTAATTTTGTCATTGTGTGCTTTAAAATTATTTTGAAGTTTGGAAAATCATTAGAAAGACATCGTTGTCTTGAATATTTGTCTCCATACTTGTTTCTCAAAATTTCATTAAAAAATCCAAAAACGACCAAAAGGTAAGAGATAGGTTATCTTGCACATATAGTGCACCACACTTCATCAGCTTACGAATCCCGGATTGATAAATTAATGTAGCAATTTAGGACACACTAAATTGACCAAACAGTTACAAGGGTACAATAATAACAATAAGGGGGTTACACTAACAACAATAAGGGACTATACTAGTAATATAGGAACCTAACATGCCCCTCTCCTTCAAAAAAGTGTTGTCCTCAATGCTTGAGTAGCTCTGGGTGCTTCTGTATAAAATTCTCATGCTCCCATGTAGAATCTTCAGTGGGTAAGTTCTTCCACTTGATGAGATACTCTAAAATTGATCGATTTCGTAGCTGTCGAGTTCTTGTTTGCGTGACCGCTTCAGGTTCCAATATGATTTTTCCTTCCTCATCAAGTTCTGGCAATATTGTTTGAACTAGAATATTTTCACCTATAACCTTGTTTAAGCATGAAACATGGAAAATTGGATGCACTCATGAAGAAGCAGGAAGTTCCAAATTGTATGCCATAGTACCAATATTTTGCAACACCTTGTAAGGAACACAGTACTTTGGCGATAATTTATTACCCTTCTTAGCTTGCTTGAGGGAAATTTGTTTGTATGGTTGTAGCCGTAAAAATACCCAGTCTCCTCCATCAAAACTTCTCTCGCTGTGATGTTGATCTAGCTGTTGTTTCATTTGATTTTGTGCCAAATTTAGGTTGTCCTTTAAGAGTTGGAGAACTTCTTGTTGATGCTCTATGTGATCTTCCACTGCTTTAACCTTCGAATTGTCTCTTAAATATGATGTGATGGATGGTGGATGATATCAATAAAGTGCCATAAATGGGGTCATTTTTGCTGTAGTATGGAAGGAAGTGTTATACCACCATTCAGCTAGAGGTAACCACTTGACCCATTGTGTTTATTTATCAGATACAAAACAATGAAGATATCCTTCCAAACATTTATTTACTATCTCAGTTTGACCATCAGATTGAGGATGATAAGATGAGCTATGAGCTAATTGAGTACCCAAACAAGAAAATAACTTCGTCCAAAAATTTCCAGTAAAAATGGGATCTTCGTCGCTCACAATAACCCTTGGGTTTGCATGTAGCTTTTGAATTGTGTCCATAAATGTATTAGCAACTGTACTTGCTTTAAATGGATGAGATAACGCACAAAATTGTGCATACTTGGTAAGTCTATCAACTACCACCATGATGACACTCTTTCCTTCAGAGTTAGGTAAACCTGTGATAAAATCCATTGAAATCTCCTCCCAACGTTGACTTGGAATGGATAAAGGTTGTAGAAGTCCCGGGGTCTTAATTGTTTCCACTTTATTCTGCTGGCAAACCAAACATTCTGCTACAAACTTTTGAATATCAGATTTAAGGCCATCCCAAAAAAATTCTTTCTTCACCCTGTGGTAAGTTTTTAAAAATCCCGAGTGTCCTCCTAAAGGAGAAGTGTGCAATTCCAAAAGAATCTTTTTTTTTAGTTGGGAATTCTTACAAAGATATAAGCGATCTTTGTACCATAAGGAATCATTTTTCCAACTAAATGTATCAGATGTACTAGGATCTTGCTGCAACTTTTGAATGAGTGTCCATACATCTTTGTCCTCCTTCCATTCATCTCTTGCTTCAGTTATCCAATCTGGTTGGATAATAGAAATGGCACAAAGCAATGCTTCCACCTCTTCATTCTTTCTTGAGAGTGCATCTGCAACAACATTAAGCTTTCCTTTTTTGTAGATTATTTCAAAGTCATAATCCAACATCTTTGTGACTCATTTTTGCTGCTCTTCTGAAGATAGTCTTTGTTCCAAAAAGTGTTTAAGACTATCATGATCAGTTTTTACCTTGAAGTGTCTTCCCATTAGGTAAGTTCGCCATTTCTTTAGTGCATGCAATATTGCTAACATTTCCTTCTCATAAATAGGTTTTTGTAAATAATTTCCTTTGATTGGACGACTTTCAAAAGCAATGGGTCTTCCTTCTTGCATTAAAACAACACCAATTCCATTTCCTGAGGCATCACATTCCACAATAAAGGTTTTTGTGAAGTCTGGCATAGCTAAGATCGGTGCTAGGCACATTGCCTCTTTAAAATGTTCAAAGGCCTTAGTTGCTTCAGGAGTCCATGAAAATGCATCTTTCTTCAATAATGTTGTTAGAGGTGCTGCTATTCTCCCATAATTCTTAACAAACTTGCGATAATACCCTGTTAACCCAATAAATCCTCGCAACTGCTTTATGGTTGTGGGGACTTTCCATTCCTTAATGGCTTTAATTTTGTTAGGGTCTACTTTAACACCCTCGTGAGATACAATATGACCCGGATATTCCACCTCTTGTACTCCAAAGAAACATTTGGATGTTTTTGCATATAATTGTTTCTCTTGCAATAGTTTGAGCACCCTGTCAACATGTTCGACATGATCCTTCCAAGACCTGTTGTAGATTAGTATATCATCAAAAAATACTAGCACAAATTTTCTAAGGAAGGGTTTGAAAATGGAATTCATCAACCCTTGCAATGTAGAAGGTGCATTGGTAAGGCCAAAAGGCATGACCAAAAATTCATAATGACCCTCATGAGTTCAAAATGATGTTTTTGGAATATCTTCAGTCTTCATTCTAATTTGATGATATCTTGAACGAAGATCCAACTTGGTAAAATAAATTGCTCCATGTAATTCATCCAATAATTCATCAATCACAGGAATTGGAAATTTATCTTTAATGGTGAGCTTATTGAGCTCCCTATAATCCGGACACATTCGCCATGATCCATCCTTCTTGTGTACCAATACTACAGGAGCAAAGAAAGAACTTTGACTAGGTTGAATTATACCTGCCTCTAACATTTCTACAATCATACGTTCAATTTCGCTCTTTTGGACATAAGTATATCTATAAGGCCTGATGTTTGGAGGAACACTTCCTGGAATCAAATGAATAGCATGATCATGATCACGAATAGGTGGGAGTCTTTTGGGAGTTTCAAACACCTTGGAATGATTGTCCAAGACTTTTTGGAGATCTGCAGAAATAGATGATTTTGATGTTGGAACTTCTAGCGAGCATAATTGTGCAATTACGCCTCGTTGTTCTTTCTTTAGAAGCTTTGTCATGACATTAGAGCTTATTATCTTTCCCGGCTTCCCTGCAATACCCCGTAATTCGACTTCCTTTCCTTCTGAAAAAAATTTCAAGAAAAGTTCTTGAAAATTAAAAACTACCATCCCCAAAGATTGTAACCATTGTACTCCTAGTACAACATCAGCACCTCCCATAGGAATGGAAAGCATTGGACTAGTCAATACATATTCCCCCATGGTTAGCTTGATATTATGGCATTTTCCAGAGAAATTTATAGTTCCTCCATTTGCAACCATCACTTGAAATTCTGGTGCTAGGTATAGGAAACAATTCAATTCCTTGGCTACCTTACAATGAATAAAATTATGGGTACTACTTGAATCAATCAACACTATTACCTTTTTCTTCTTGATATGTCCTTCTATCTTGAGAGTTTGAGGAGTGGTAATTCCTGCTAATGCATTACACTATATGGTCAAACTCATTTCTTCCTCTTATTGGGTTAGTTCCTAATGTATATCCTCTTCTTGTTCATTTCCTTCTTCCTCTTCACAATCTATGTAAAATAATTTCTTCTCAGCACACTTATGACCTTTAGTGTATTTGCTATCACAATTGTAGCAAAACCCTTTTTCTCTTTTTTCTTCCAATTTTTGTGGTTTCAACCTTGTAAGTTGTGGAAATATAGGAGTAGCAACAATTCCCTCTTTATAGAAGTGAGTGGTAGGCTTCCTTGTCGCCATAGTTTTACATTCAATTTTTCTTGCCAACCTGAATGCCTTCTCCAATGAATTAGGTTCCAAAATGAAAAATTCATGTTGGATGTTATCCTTTAAAGTACCTATGAAGATATCAATCCTGTGTTCCTCTGGAATATCAGTTACCCTTATATTCAATTTTTGGAAGTCCTTAATGTGCTCCCCCATTAAACCATTTTTTTTTAGATTTATCAATTGGCTAAAGAAGGTGTTGCTCTTTGTATCCTCATAATGTGTTATCATTTTGACAATTTTTTTACGGGAGCAAAGCCATGGATACTATACAAATGTATTTTGTTCTAAATGTAAAGTTGCAATGCGTACCTTTTGTGTGTTTTTCACATTATGGAGATCAAAATATTTCTCCATCTGTAGTATCCATGTTACATGATCCTTTCCATCAAACTTCCTCATATCCATTTTTGGAATATGGTGGTTATTCCTACCAACATTAGATTTTATGAAATCACGATTAACATTTATTTTGTTCTCATCATGAGTTTCCTCTACTATATTTTCACCATCAGGAAACATTTCTTGTATTGACTTTGTCAAACCTTCCATGTCTGCTTTTAGATCATTCTTCATGCTTTCCATTTTCTCATCGATCTTAGCTTCCATGTCATCCATCTTAGATTCCATGCCAGCTTCGATGCCACCTATCCTAGATTCCATGCCATCTATATTAGATTCCATGCCATTCTTCAAACCATCCATGTTATATTCCTCGCCTTTTTTCAAATCATCCATCTTAGTTTCCACGCCTGTCTTCAAAACTTCCATGTCATTTTTTGTTTCTCTTTGCGAGAGCAAAATTTGATGCACTTGCTCTTGTAATATTGATATGTCATGTTGTCATTCTTCATCTTCATGAGTCATAGTAGAGCTTTATAAAGGCTTAATGGGTGTTGAATTATTTTTAGGGGCCATTTTAGAATCCAATACTAATATCTATTCTACAATATGCCCTTGGAATCAATTCAACTTGATTCTTCAAACAAGACTTATGAAATTTGAAAAAAAATACACACCCTTTACTTGCTTTTGAGGAGCTCGATATTGGAATTGAATTATCTCTATAATTGTGGATCCTCAATATCTGAAATTCAACCCTGTAGTAGCCCTCTGAAGCTTATTTCAAATGCCACAAGTTTGATCTGATTTTGATTCTTCAAGGCAAATTTATGTCCAATATCCCACAATGACCCAATTTTGGACTGGTTCAGTAGAGTGAAGTTGTATGACTTGCTACATGTCACTGTTTCCTCCTTTGGCTCTAAAATTTATAGATTGAAAAATAAAATTTGTGTACTTGCAACATTTTTTACATCATTCCAATCTGATGCTCAGAGAGAGAGATATGAAGATTTTCCCACGATCACCTCTTTGAGATGAAATTCAGAAGCCTCAAAAAGCCATAACTTCCACAGATCATATCTCTGCAAATATTGTGAACCAATATCTGAAATTTTGCGACAATGTTCCTCCAGATTGCGGCTTTGTACTCTAAAAATTTCATCTTCTAAACCTTCGTAGAAAAAATGTTATTACGTAAATACCGCGATGACCTATTTAGGTTAAATTCAGGAGCCTGCAAAATGACTTAACTTGCACAGATCATATCTCCTAAAATATTTTGAACCAAGCTTTGAAATTTTCTGACAATGTTCCTTAGGATTTTGGCTTCGCACTCTAAACATTTTAGATTCTGAACCTTCGTAGAAAAAATGTTATAGCAAAAATTCCATGATGACCTATTTGGAGCATCGAAACCCTAGAATCTAAAATCTTTGATACCAAATGTTGTGAAACCAGCTCCAAAAAGAGAAGAAAAGAGATATCAATGCCTTATAAATAAGCCACTTTGAGGGGGAAACATACAATACATTACATGAATGAACAATTATTGGATGATTCAAATTAAAAAACCTCATTTCTATATATAGGATTCCATGGGGCCACAATGTAATCCTAGTGGGGCCATAATGTAATCCTAACTGACCTAACAATAATAATTTAAGGGCACAATAATAACAATATGGGGGTGACAAGGGTACAATAATAACAATAATGGGGTTACACTAACAACAATAAGGGACTATACTAGTAATATAGGGACCTAACAATGATGGTAAAACAGTTTCTTCAGAAGCTTTGTACCTTTCCTAGGATTTTCAGGTTTCCACTACAGTTGTAGAACCATATAATAGTGTATTGTCAACTCATTCTCTCTTGGAGCACACATATCTGTCAGTCGTTCTGGACAATGAAGCTATTTATGACATATGTATGCGATGTCTATACATCGAAATACCTACATACAAAAACTTGAACATAATGATCTCGCAAGTTATATCATCATTAACAAGCTCTCTACAATTTCAAGGAGCCTTAAATGTAGACAAAAATGAGTTTCAAATGAGCCTTGTTCCCTTTCCTAGAATTCATTTCATGCTTTCATCTTATGCACCATTAGTGTCTAAAGAGAAATCCTATCATGAAGCATTGTTAGTGAAAGAAATAACAAATTCTATGTTTGAGGCTAGTAGCATGATGACTAAATTTGATCCCAGACACGAAAAATACATGGCCTACTGTCTAATGTATAGAGGAGTTGTGGTGCCCAAAGATGTGAATGTAGTAGTTTCAATGATCAAAACAAAACGAGTTGTGCCTCTCTGGTAACTACTAAATATCTCAGACATTGTAAGCTATGTGTTTAAAGTATAAGAGCCTTGAAATTTTTAAGTGTATGCCACTGACATATGATTTAGCATTTGAATTTTTTTTTCTAATGGTCTTAGAGTAGACAATTTCCACGTGAGATATAAATGTGTGTTCTTTGATATTATCATTGTGGTATAGGAACCTTCTAAAAAATCAAGAATGTCTTTGCACTTCAAAAAATTGGAGTGAACTCTTTGAAGCCTTGCACTCTACATGTTTAGGCTAAAAGGCACAATGGAGTAGAGGAGTAAATGCTACTAGGCACTTGACATGTAATATTGAGTTGCAAATAAGGTTTGGTTCCCACCATGTGAATGGAAGAGTTGATATCCCATTGCCAATAGTGGGCCTTGTCCCTCCATATAACTAACCTCCCATTCTAGCAGTGACAGTTTTATGAAGCATTTTGGGTGTTTTCTTCTTTGATATTTGTTTTACCTCTCTAATTTGTGGCATCTCTGGGTCAGGTCTCCTTTTTTTATTTGCTTAATCAATTTATACAGATAAACTTCGCAAGTTTTTATTGCATCAAGACTGCCACCATTTCCTTAAATATTGTACCTTTCCTGGGATTTGCAGGTTTCCACTATAGTTGTAGAACCATATAAGAATGTATTCTCAACTCATTCTCTCTTGGAGCACATAGATGTGTCATTTTTTCTATACAACGAAGCTATTTATGACATATGTAAGTGATTTTTAGACATCGAAAGACCTAGATACAAAAAAATTAATAGACTAATCTCGCAAGTTATATCTTCATTAACAAGTTCTCTGCAATTTCAAGGAGCCTTAAATGTAGACATAAATGAGTTTTAAATGAACCTTGTTCCCTTTCCTATAATTCATTTCATGCTTTCATCTTATGCACCAGTAGCGTCTAAAGAGAAAGCCTATAATGAAGCATTTTCAATTAAAGAAATAACAAATTCTGTGTTTGAGGCCAATAACATGATGACAAAATGTGATCCAAAACATGGAAAATACATGGCCTGTTGTCAAATGTATAAAGGAGATGTGGTGCCCAAATATGTGAATGCAGCAGTTTCAATTATCAAAACAAAACGAGTTGTGCCTCTCTGTTTTTTCCATGGAATGTGCCTCTCTGGTAACTACTAAATAGCTCATACATTGTAAGCTATGTATTTAAATTACAAGAGCCTTGGAAATTTTAAATGTATGCCACTGAAATAGGATTTAGCATTTGAATTTTATTTTCTAGTGGTCTTAGAGTAGACAATTTCCACACGAGATATAAATGTGTGTTCTTTGATATTATCATTGTGGTATAGGAGCCTTCCAAAAATCAATAATGTCTTTGCACTTCAAAATATTGGAGTGAACTCTCTGAATCCTTGTACTCTACATGTTTAGGTTGAAAGGTGGAGTGGAGCAGAGCAGTAAATGCTACTAGGCAATTGACATTTACACTAAGTTGAAACTAAGGTTTTGTTCCCACCACGTGAATGGAAGAGTTGATATCCCATTTCCAATAGTGGGCCATGTCCCTCCATATAACTAACCTCCCATTATAGCAATCCCGATCTGTGCTCCTGTATTTTGTTGTGCAAATGCCATGATATGTTCTTCAATATATAGGAAGAAAATGGACAGACTAAAAAAATTCATAATATTAGTATAAATCAATTAAAAATGAATTAAAAGCACATTTTGATGTCAATTAGATAAATAGCCATTGGGACTCAGCCTATGTTTATACTGAGAGGAAATCTATGACAATAATTCATATACAGTACCCACTTACAAAGAGCCACCTCACTGCCCTCATGTTCAAAGTAACAAGAATAGTGTAATGATTCTAAAGAGTTCTTATGAAGGGTTTGTATTTACAAGGCTGCTAGAAGGTGCTGCTACAACAATATGAGGAGGAGGATTTGAGAGGGCCGAGAGGTCTAGAAGGGACCTCCTGCCCTAGCCACAATCATCTCAAAATATAGTGTAGGAAATCAGAGTGGTTACTTGTCCTAGAAGGAGATTCTCTTTCTGCTCTAGGCCACAGAGAGGGATTTACTTCTACAACAACTCAGAAAATTCTGTCTTGAGGCCTAGTTTAGGCCACATCCATCCTAACATACAATACAGTTAATATCAAATATATTTTGGTGTAATCACTTGGTTAATCGTACACAATACAACGAGTATCTATTAAGGGCATTGTGTTTTGAACATACTCTCTGTTAATCGTACACAATACATCCAGTATCTATTAAGGGCATTGTGTTACCAATGTTGGAAATCCAAATACTGGATGTTTACTTTCTTATGGCCAGGCTTTTGTTTCAGGATCTGTATAGAAAAATGGCTTAGAAAAATAGATATAGGACTTGAGGGTACAACAGCTAGAATAAATAATCACTAGTAACAATTGAAATTGATGATAGGGAAAGAAAATGCAAAAGAGAATATACCCTTGGATATCCTAAGCCAAAGTATACCACAAGGTCTTCACTAGCTCCCACAATACAATATAAGCATATTCCGGGAGCTAGTAAGCAGGATACCACAAGGTCTTAACTATCATTAGCCAAACATTTTATTAATAAATAACCCTGCATTTCTTCTGTACTAATCGTTGAAAATGGAAAGGTTCAACTTCAAGATTGTTTACAGAGAAAATAAAAACCTCCAGACATTTCATATTTCAAGAGTTGCAATATAAGCATATGAGAACCTGGAAATGTTGAAAGCCTAGCCTTATTCAACTTTGAATTCATTATGGAAAATAAAGTACTGAATGTAGAAGTGGTTTAAATGAACAGTTATGCTTAAACTTTAATGGAGTTATGATTATAGAACAAGACTTGATACAGATCACTAAAAACTAGCCATCTTGATGCGTAAGCTATTAGGAGAGAATGAGAGCTCTATTCTTCTAGATGTCATGGCCTCCTTTAGAGTTAACATCTGTTATAAATGTTCAACATCTGAACCTTCCTACAGTTTGACAACCTTGTTATGAAATGATTTATGTAATTGTGTTTCAAATCTATAGACTAGATTTTGTTTTACCATGATATGCCATGTTACAACTATTATTTTTCCATATTTTTTTTGACAAAGTTTCTCTTTGATTTATCAATTATTTTCATTAAGAGTATTTTATCTGGTGCTTATAGTGGTCATATTATTTATCAAAAGGTTTCCCTTTTTTTTAGTGACAATTTTTTTTGGTGTATGCTACAACAAATTCTAACATCCACAAGTGTAAAGTCCCAAGCATATTCTTGTGTAACGTAGCAAGCCTACCCATTTTCACCTCAGTAGCTCTTCCTCTTACATTGGCTGGCTCTTCTCCAAGATAAGGGGGTTATCCCTAAGTAGGATTGCAAAGAAAAATGCTAATGAGGGGGTGTGCTCCATCTAAGTGTTGTACCATGTAAAAAAAAATGTTCAATGTAGCTAAAATCCCAAATGATACCAACATGATAGCAAAATATAAGCTCTACCTAGGCTTGAACCCATGTTGCACCACTGTCAAGGGTCTAATACATCATCCAACTTTATAAAGAAAATTAATTTCTCAAGAAAGATCTCAGCCCAAGAATTATTAGATGAGAAAACTTATTCTAGTGTTAAATGTCAAGAATATTCACATGAAATTACTGCTCTTCTACCACTAACTTAACCTCCAGCATCGTTGCACAAGAAATTAATGTCCAATGTGCTAGCATTTTCTATTCTTATAAATAGGAATGGACCTCCTTCCCTAGCCACAGTGATCTCAAAAGATAGTGTAGGAAATCAGAGTGGTTACTTGTCCTAGCAGGAGATTATCTTTCTACTCTAGGCCACAGAGAAGTATTTACTTCTACAGCAACTCAGAAAAGTATGTCTTGAAGCCTAGTTTAGGCCACATCCATCCTAACATACAATAAAATTAGGATCAAATATATTTTGGTGTAATCACTTGGTTAATCGTACACAATACAGCCAGTATCTATTAAGGGCATTGTCTTTCTAATATACTCTCTGTCTTATTGGTGACCATGGTTTTGGAGCTACAAAGGCTACAAGGATTTCCTTTTGTAGCTAAAAAGGCTGTGGAAAGACTTTAACATATGTTTTGATGAAGCATTCAGATGTGCACAAGGAGGGACTATATGTTTATGAAGCACGTGGCTGGAAATTTCTAGACAGCTCCAAGACAACAATTTTTCACAAGCTGTTGTTCAAGGATCAAAGCAATACAAACCACCATGTTATGAGTACTTTTAATTTAGCAGTTGAATTCTAAGAAGTTTTTTACAGCCTAAAACAAATGGATTTGATTATGAGTACTTTACTAGCTCCCGAAACATAGAAAAAGACCTTTTTTACATTAAAAGCTTATATAATGTTTGTTACAAAAATGAATTTATGGATGTTGCATCAACAGTAACAACAGGTAGTGTCTTTAATTTCTTAATTCTTGATGTACCTTTTATTGTCTAGTAATGATATATAGGACACATTTTACCCAAGGGAAAAAAGGGGGAAAAGGTGACCATTATAAGAACCAGTCACTAGAGAGGCCTCAAATCTTGAGCACTAGAAATAGGAAAGTCAAATTTTAAATATAAATAAAGAGAATGTAATCTAAGCAGCTACAACAGGGACTCGCATCCATGATTTATGAAATTATCAATTTATAGAAAAACTTATAAATCTTTAAGTGAAACTAAGCATAGTCAACTGTGGCATTTCAATGAGTCCTAACTATTCTCCTTTGTCCTCCATTGTACTTCGAACTTAAGTCTATGCATTAAAAAATCTTGGAATGTGACTTACCAGATCACTTTAGCACCCTTTTTGGTATAACTGTTGCAAGTTTCCCAATTGAATTGTACCAATGTTTGAAATCCAAATACTAGATGTTTATTTTCCTCGAGCCAGGATTTTGTTTCAGGATCTGCACAGAAAAATGGCTTAGAGAAATAGATATAGGACTTGAGGGCATAAGAGGCAAACTAAATAATCACTAGTATCAATTGAAATTCATGATAGGGAAAGCAAATGCAAAAGAGAATATACCTCCTGGATATCCTAAGCCAAATTATACCACAAGGTCTTCACTAGCTCCCGCAATACAATATAAGCAAATTCCATGATAAAATATCTAATTATATAGAAAAATTTCCTAGCCCCGAGAGCAAAAAATTTGCCGCCAAATAACCAACACATTTAGTTTGGGTAACAACAACTAGTTTTCCTCCAAATCGATCTAGAAGTTTCTTTAGGCGATGTCACCCATGTGCAAGTACCTCAACCTCATCTTCGTCTTCCTGATAGTCGAACAGGGGATTCGAATAGGGGCTTTCTTACACTTTGGTATTTTATTTTTTTTAATGAAATCGAACAGGGGCATCTATGTGCGAGTACCCCAACCTCGTCTTCGTCTTCCTGACGATCAAACAGGAGCTTCAACCTCGTCTTCGTCTTCCTAAAAGTCGAACAGGGGCTTCAACCTCGTCTTCATCTTCCTGACAGTCGAACAGGGGCTTCAACCTCGTCTTTGTATTCCTGACAGTCGAATAGGGGCTTTGAACAGGGGCTTCGAACACTTCGGCCTTTTATTTGTTTTAATGAAATCGAACACTTTGGGTTTTTATTTGTTTTAATGAAATCAAAACATGCCATCAAACTTTTATAAAATCTTATGTGGCATGCCATCAAACTTTGAAACAATTTTTTTTTTAATAATTAAAATATTAATATTTATTATTTTAATTATTAATTAAATATAAAATTACAATATATTTAAAATTTAATTTTATATAATATTATTCAAACAAATAAAATATAAATATTGATAATTAATATTTTAATAAATTTGATAAAATATAAATATTTTAATCTCATTGACCTACTTTTCTAGTTATTTGTGGACATTTATTAAGATTAAATTATCTATATTATCATATCTCAAGAACAATTAACCAATGCTAGCAGCATTTTCCTAACTCTCTAGTATGAAAGATCAAACAAATAGCATAACCCTGCACACCTAACAAGCTCTAACCAACAACATAACTCTGCTATTGATATCATGATCTCCAAATCCCAAGGACAATGAAAGCATATATACTCTCATAGGTTACTTTTAACATGCCCCTTCAAAGCAAGGTCTCATGGGGAACCAACGCCTAGACCCTAGGTGTTAATGACCATTTGAATCACCCCAAGGTTACATTGGGAACCAGATGCATAATCAAAAGGGACTTAAGCAAATTAAAGGCCAAGTTTTAAATCTATATATATATATACTCTCATAGGTTACTTTTAACATGCCCCTTCAAAGCAAGGTCTCATGGGGAACCAATGCCTAGACCCTAGGTGTTAATGACCATTTGAATCACCCCAAGGTTACATTGGGAACCAAATGCATAATCAAAAGGGACTTAAGAAAATTAAAGGCCAAGTTTTAAATATATATATATATATATATTGGACTCACTTTTATCCCATCACCTAACATGCCCCACTCATCCCATGCCTAATTTTTCTTAGCTAGTATCAAACATAATCATAATCATCACCATTTCATTACAAATAAGTACATCACATTTACCATCTTTGTTGCAAGGGATCCCAGCTACGCTAGTGTTCACTAAATTTCTGTTGTGGGATACTAGTTGAAATTTTGAACCACGTACAAGTAACAGTGCAGAAAACCAGGAACAGGAAAAGGGGTGGAACCAAGAAAGTCTTCCTTTCTTTATAGAGGGTGGTAATTCCTCTCTTCTTTATAGAGGTTGATGAGAAGAATTTCACAATGGAGATTTGGCTTACTCAAGCCAACCTGAGAAGACCATAGTTTGAACTAGGCAAATCAAGCTCTAAAATCACAGAGGTGATGTGCCTACTAACCATGTGGGAAAACTTCATTGTCTCACGAATCTATGCCATCTAACTCCAAGGAAAAGGAGTCCACCTAGGATTCACACCACCAAGAACCCAAATACGCTGGAATAAACAAGCAATGCTCTTAGTGGTACTGAGTCTGGAGAGGCCATCCAAAGTCTCTTGTATAGAGAGAATCAACTCTTGAACAGATAAATCTAGGCCTCTCTAATCATACCGATGAGAGAAAGTCACAAGAGAACCTCTTGAGTCCCAAAACAAACAACAGAACCTCCCTCAAAAAAGTGTTCGTTAAACTTGATCTCATGGAGATGGCATAGTTGTGATCCTGTCAACCCTAGGATGAAATGAATCGTCTTAATCGATAGCTGTTAGGAGCAAAACCCACAATTAGTGAAGTGTGATATGAATACCATGAACCCAATGACATCATATGTAATCAAGATGGACAATGGGATTGTTGAAAAGTGTAGCGAGAGAAGGTCTTCTCTGGTGCGTGCCTTAGCCAAAAAGACCATGACTTATCTTCCTTTGCACATGGACGAGTTCGTGGAGATGGTGAATTCATGCGTAGTGTTGGAGGATCAGTTACATGGACTTTCTTCAGTTTGACTACAAGTTCGAGAGGTAGTTATAAATTTAGAAGAGGACGAGTTGAGAGCTTCAATCCTTAGACTCTGTTAACTATTCAATCAAAACACATGTTCTAAATTTTTAACTTGCCAATTTTAGCATAGATCAAATCAATAGAGGAGGACAAAGACACACAGTTTCATAGTTGTTTTATGCACAAAGGACTGTGACAAGACACAACTCATGAGATTGTGAGAGGGAGCACAAAATTGTGTGGGAGATCTTTGTTGTGAGTGCGTATCTTGGAGGAGCCAATACACAACATTGAAGAGAGATTTTCTCGTGGCAAAATTGCACTAGGAAATAGGGCAATTCTGCACTAGGAAATAGGAGTCAAGCCCTAAAGAATAGGGAGTCCTCTACACTAGGAACTAGGAAACCTGTGCACAAGGAAATAGGGACTATCTGAGTGCAAGAAAGTAGGAGCAAGGGTTTGTGTGTTTGCAAGGTCAGTCCAGCTAGGACAACATGAGGAAAAGATTGTTTTCAGGGTGATAGTTTGAAGAGTAGAGCAAAGCAGTTCCTTGGATAACAATATGTTGGTCCTAGGGCTAAGGTCAAATCACAGTTTAGAAGGAGCCTCAAATTTACGTGCATGGAAGAAGCAAATCACAGTAGTGTTGGAAGATAATGGGGTAGCAGAGTATGTCAAATAGGCAATAGTGCCACCTCAAGATCCCCAACGATTGGCCCAGCATACTAAGAATGACACCAAGGCAAGAAGGATCATTCTAGAGGGGGTCAGAGATCATATTATTCCTCATCTCAATGAGAAGAAGACAGTGTATGAGATGTTTAAATTTAAATCCATCTTCAATTTGTTTCAGGCTTCCACTGATGTCACGAAGCTTGCTCTCAAATAGAAGCTAAGAAGTAAGAAAATGAGCAAAGATGAGCCCATCATCACATATCTTTCAAAGTTCACTCAGGTTCAAGATGAGCTAGGTGGCATGGGCATCCTTCCATATGACCATGAACAAGAAGTATTTTAGCTACCTGAACGAGAAGTACATGCAATTTCAGATTGAGCTAGGAGATGGAGGTTCCTAATTCTGACAAAGTCTAAAGCTAGATGCATTCTCCCATCACATGTCTAGAAGCACCATTATCAATAACCCATACATTCTCATTCTTGAAAGTCCCAGACAAAGCGGAAAATAAACTTCTGTCCATTACTTCTAGTTTGGAAATGATCTTCAAAATGAAACCCTTGATGAATGTAGTGAGATTCCCAACAAACTTGAAACCCTTGTTTATAACCCTTGCCATAATGCCAACTAGGATGTGATCTTTAGGCTCTTTCTTGCACCTTAGCTCTGATATTATGTTGGAAAAATGTTTGACGCGTTCAGGTCGCGTTCAACCTGGCTTGACCCTGATGAATGACTTTCGCGCCTTCAAACATTGTTCCGCACGTCCTGAACACTCGACCTAAACACGCCCGCCCTGAACGTTGTTCTGCACGAGTCCTGCGGAAGGACCCTGTGTAGTCACAACTTAGAAAATTTGATACGGGCGCCCTGAACCGAAATGACCCAACTCAAACACGTTTAGGCAGACCCCCTCAGCCGAAACGACCTGACCTGAACGCGTTTGGGCGGGTGCCCTCAATCAAAAATACCCAACCCGAACGGGTTTGGGCGGGCGCCCTCAAACGAAATGACACGGTGAGCCCGAAAAAACGAAGGCACAAGGGGTAAAATGGCAAACGGGCCACATGAACATGCACAAGGCACCCATGCGGTCACAACTTAGCAAATTTGATACGACCGCCCTCAAACGAAATGACTCGACCCGATCGTGTTTGGGCAGGCACCCTCACACGACGTGACACGACACGCATGACCAAACGAAGGAACAAGGGAGAAATGGGCAAACGGGCCATACAAACGTGCACAGGGCACCCGTGCGGTCACAACTTAGAAAATTTGATACGCGTGCCCTCAACCGAAACGACCTGACCCAAATGTGTCTAGGCGGGTGCCCTCAACCGAAACGATCCGACACGAACGCGTTTGGGTAGATGCCCTCAATTGAAACGACCCGAACCTAACGGGTTTGGGTGGGTGCCCTCAAACAAAACAACACGGTGCACCTGACCGAACGCGTCTTGGCAGGCGCCCTCAAATGAAATGACCCGACCCGAACGTGTTTGGGCACCCTGACACAGCGCGCCTGACCAAACGAAGGCACAAGGGAGAAAATGGAAAACAGACCGTACGAACGTGAAAAAAGCACTTGTGTGGTCACAACTTAGAAAATTTGATATGGCATTTCTCAAACAAAATTTAAAAAATAAATAAATTATTAAAGATATTTAAAAAAAAAAAAAAAACTAAACCAAATATTTTACTTTTTAACATCCACAATATTCCTCAACACTAAGAGCTCCGCCTACAACATTTCATGTCAACCCTTAATGTATCCCACCATATAATGGTGAACTATGAGATCAAACAACCCCTATCTATGGTAAAACAAAATTTCAAGATAAAACAAAAAGTTTTTGAGTGATGCATTAATTTAAATTTATTCTAGGTATTAAAACCTACATTCTCTATAGGCTTTTGAAATGCATAGTCACAATGTCTATAATTGTTTTTTTTTTACTTAAGTACATCATTGAATGTCATGTGTTTTCCGATATGTAGTAAATTAAATGCTACCCCAAACAAAAAGTACAAATCAAATTATTTAGCTTGAGAGTTGTAAGATAAACTTTATCATAGGCCATTAAATGTCGGTATTCCGACAGTTTTGTCCTCAACGTCACAAGACTGACGATTTCCTTAAACGTCGCAAGACTGACGACGGTCTCCTAAATGTCGCAATACTGACGGTTTGTCCTGTAACATTGGTATTCCGACGGTTTGTCATGTAATGTCGGTATTCCGACAATTGTCCTAAACGTCATTGTTCCGATGATACAAAAACGTCGCTAGAGCGACGGTTGTTGGCGGAACTTTAAAAATTGATCAAAATTGGGGAAATTTCCGATAATACGTCAAAAGTGTCGGAACTAAATTGTTGGAATTTTGACCAAATGTACTAGTGTGCCTTGCAAAATGGCCATAGCCGTGACAGTGCTTGCATTTAAATGGAAGCTGCTCATAATCCAGCTCCTGGATATGGGTCCAGTCAGAAACCGTTAGTTTGATAGCTTTAGGTAGCCCAACTTCCAAATCCACCTCGACACATATATGTGTGCATGAGTATTGATCCTTTCTCATTGCTTGATCAATATACTTTCTAAGGGTATTGCCAATGGTTTGGAGAGACTTTTGGTTCCAGCAATGCAATGGGAGATGTGGGTGGCTTACCCACAATAGAACAGTTGAAGGCACATATTGAGCATGATCTAAGTTAGGGGTCCATTTATTTAAGTATAGTCCCTTAGGACCCATAAAATATGGGCCATTCCTGCAGATGAGGCTATGTCTTCCACATTCTCAAAAACAAAAACAAAGTATCCTTTGCCTACGAAGTGGCTTTTGATGCCTTCTGAGACTAAAGGAATCCAATTCCTCTGCACCCAGTCTTCCACAACTTTGGCAGAGGGCCAGAGGCTAGTAAACTATCCAATGAGCCCTCTTTCAGCCAAGTTCAATGCAGATAGACAAGTTTCTTCGATTTGAAGGGCCACCGAAGGGATGCTATCCAGCTTCTTCACCAACATTTGCTGAGATCCAGTCAGAGGGCACTTGTTGCTGGCTGCTATCAGTTTATTGAATGCAAGGACTTCTAGAGGAGGAGGAAGGGGAGCCTCGGGTCCCCCTCCTAATTCCATGGTGGTTGGGAGGTCGCAGGTAGGTCAGCTCGCTCTCGACCTGTCAGAGTGCGCGCTAGCTGGTACAATAAAATCATCTAGTTGTATATTTTAACCCTAGACTAAATTAGTCATTTTTAGTTTGGTCACTTAAAATTGATCAAATTTAGTAGTAATTCACTTGAAATAATTGTGGTGACTAAATTTTTTAGTCACCTAGTCACTAATTTCATCATTTTCTACTAGTGCATCCTCTCAGAGAAATGTATGCCAGATTATTCGCAAATGGCTCCTTAGGAAGAAAGAATTCTCCAGGGCCTCCACCTAGCACCTAGCATGGTCTCCTCAGCTTCTTGGAAAGCCATCCCTGGCATAGGGGACACCATCAGGATCTTCAAACCTCCTCTAGAAGGATTCATCAAACTCAGCTTTGATGGAGCCTCGAAAGGCAATCCGGGGGAAGCAGGGGTTGGAGGGATTTTTCGAGATCATCATGGCACAACAAGATTCATATATGATGACTCCTATGGCTTTGCCAGCAACAATGAAGCATAATTCATAGGAGTGCACCAAGGTCTCCTCTTGGCCATCAGGCTAGGATACAGAAAGCTAGTAATCGAAGGAGACTCTCAGTTGGTTACGAACACTCTCAAAAAACTTAATCAAGGAATGAAGTGGGGCAAACTAAGCCAAAGATGGCGTACTTCTTCACATGTGCATGGATTGGAGGATACAAACAAGAAATTTGATTATATCATTATCACCCATGTAAGGAGGGAAGGAAACAGAGCAGCTGACCTCCTGGAAAATTGTGGTTGCGCTCACGTGAATGAACCTATTGAATTAAGCATGCCTCCTAATCTCGAGGAATAATGATGGATCCATTTGCAGAGCATCAAAGAGCAGGACAGGTCAGAGGGCAGAGCTCACCCACAGTTCTCAGACCTAGCTCGCCGATCAGGGTGTAACGAATAAGATTAGCCCTCCCATCAGTGTTAATGGTAGTGTCCTTGGGGTTGAAGCCAACCACCTTCCACATGAGTGGCAAGGGCGGTAGGCTGTACTGTCGCATGCAGCATGAGGTGAGATAGCGAGACAGAGGCCCACGCATGGAGCTTAAAACAGGGTGGAGGAAGGCGTGGGGGTTTTGTCATGACGAAAGACTTTGGTGCAGGCGCAACAACGGGATAACAAGCCTCCATTGCACTTCCACCATGATGAAACTTAGGCATGTGCTTGGTTTCGTCTCCCTTGTTCATGCCATGTTTATGTTTTATGATTTGGGTCGGTCTCTATGGGAGCATAAGGTGATTAAGCTGGACTGGTATAGTCTTCAGTTGGGTAGGGGAGAGCATAACCATTATGACTCTGGTTGGGGGAATGTTGGGGTTATTTTGGGTCTCTGCCTCTGTGTCAAAGTAGGAATTGGGCATGGCCTCAACTTGAACCCGAGTGTGAGTCTGTCAGATAAGGGATTGCAACAAGATGGAATGGTGAGGGGTCGGGAAATCCTGCCAGGGTATAGAGTTAAGGAGCAGTCATGGGTTGTGTTTAGTTCAAAGGCTTTGCTGGTTTATACCACCTTGAGCTACTTGGGCTCAGTGCACATGAGGAATGGGAGAGGGAATTCCACCCAGGCCCGAGCAATGGGCAGCGATGCCTCCTTTGTCAATTTTGAGGCTGGGAGGTATGACGAGAGAGAGGACACCAGAAGGGAGGTTAGGAGATTGAAGGAAGGCATGAGCTCTTTGGGTTATGGGGATAATTTATGGGGTGTGTGCGACCGTCAGGGACAGGGGGTGGCAGAAATTAAGCAGGGTATGAGGGCGATGGGTCCGCAGAGGGACAGGAAGAGGAGAAGTCCTAGGAAGAGGCCCCTGGGTCACCTTTATTCTGATAACTGGGATGCATGGACCTTTTATCATTTTCATTATATGGAATTATGCCTTTGTTTGATTGTGTGGACAGGTCACCTACCTAGAAACCTAGTCAAATATTGTGGGATGACATGCTCCAAGATTCCTGCAGCTTGCAACCATTCCAAGAGCCCTGCAGCTTGAGGCCATGGCTGGAAAGATAAAGGGAAGGCGGTAGAAGCCCAACCCAGCTCACCCCCGAGCAAGCCGAGAGGAAGGAGGCCTGCAATCGATGTGATCCAAGAGGTAACAAAAGCATACCATGAGAACACATCAGAGGAAATTCAAAAGCTCATTGAAAAATGGGAAACTGACATAAATAGACATGCAGAGACAAAGATGGATACTAAGGAATGGAGAGGTTTAATACCAGATTTGGGACAAACAAGGGGCAGACTAACATAATTCAAGCAGACACTGTATCTTTATTGGTCTATGAAGAGCATCCTTGGCAAAGCCTTGGAGCAGATCTCTATGAGCCTGGTGAAATTAGCCCAAGACTTCCCAGACTACAAGAGCGAGTTCGACAAGATCAAGTTCCAACTGAGGAAAAGAGTTCGAAAAGATCAAGTTCATATTGACGATGGAGCTATGTAGTTTAATTAAGGGTTTTATTTAGTCCTAGATGGACCTTTTAAAAGCTTTGATGGAGGGCTTAAAAAATACCCTCACAAAGATACATTTTCAACCTTTGGAATAGAAGTTCTTCCAAAAAAGAGTAACCCAACTCCATCGAATTCACCCTTATTTTATTTTGAAATTACAATAATATAAAAATATTTATCTTAATTGGCTTATTCATAAAATAAATAATTATGTAATATGGTTTTGTGTATTTATTTTCTCATGAGAATAATACAAAAAGTAAATAATTGAAATAAAATATTTAGAAAACAATTACTTTGAATTTGTTGTATTTATGGTGCAAAATGACAATAATATAAAAAGTAAATAATTGAAATAAAATATTTAGAAAACAATTATTTTGAATTTGTTGTATTTATGGTGCAAAATGAGAATAATATAAAAAGTAAATAATTGAAATAAAATATTTAGAAAACAATTACTTTGAATTTTAGTTTTACATGTAAACATGACAAACAAATAAATATTATAAAATAAATATTTGTGAGTTTAGTTCTAATTTATATATTCATAATATAAATATTTGTAATTTTTTTATAGTTATGGTGACAATTCACATTAATAAATCCACTTGTACATGCCAACATGGCAAACACAAAGTTAACTACCCTACTTTATAGAACTTGACAATATAGCATACACTACTTCTTTAAATATATGGTGATATACTCCACTTCCAATAAGATCAATAAAAAATTATTTCACTTTAACACCACATAGTAAGAATTGTGCTAACTTGTCCATCAAATATGGTGATTATATACTTCATTTTTAATATGATACATAAACATTTACACCACATTAACACCACATAATGTAAGTGGTGCTAACTTATGGTGATATAATTCATTTTTAATATAATACATAAACATTTACACCACATTAACACCACATAACTTAAGTGGTGCTAACTTATGGTGATATACTTCATTTTTAATATCATACATAAACATTTACACCATATTAGCATCACATAACTTAAGTGGTGCTAACTTATGGTGCTAAAAGAGAGCTTTTCTTGTTGTGTGTGAGAATGGAGATATTCAAAATAATGAAAGAAATGTGTAATTCATGATATATACCATTAAGATTATAAATCTATCTTAACCTTGGATCTGTCATGCTAAGAGAAGGATCAAATCCCTTAGGTAGAAACATTTTTCTCAAATTTTATGTTCTAAAAGGAGGTTTGCATCTCCACTTATGTTGTCCCTACCAGAGCATGTTAGTTTTTTTCATCTTTGGCTCACTATTTCTTGTCACCCACACCCTTTATTCATGTTTTTCCCAATATTTTTCCTCACCTCAACTATCATATATTCATGCTTTGGGTGGGGGATTATAGGAGGACGAGAGTAGAGGGAACTATTAGGAAAAATATGAATAGAAGTGATGGTGAGGAAAGGGAGTGAAATACTTAGAAAATATGAAAAACGCAAATCTAATTCTATTCAAGTTTTTCCCAATATTTACCCTTACCCCTCCCTAATGTATCCATGTTTTGGGGAATATTGGGAAAAACATGAACATGAAACCCAAATATTCATGTTTTTCCCAATGTTTCTCCCTTACCCTTCCCTAATGTATCCGTGTTTTGGGATAGGGGTTGGGAAAACATTGGGTCAAACATAAGTAAACATAAGTGATTTATACTCGTTTTTTTTTGTCAATATTCATGGCACCCCAGCCCAACACTAGATATATGGGGTAAGTGTGGGGAGGTTTATGAAATGGTGAAATATTGAGCAAAACATGAATAGAAAAATGTATTTATGTTTTTCCTAACATTCCCTTCACTCTATTTGAAAATATGACTATATAAGGGTAGGTATGGGTAAATATTGAGAAAAGATTGAATAGAGTAAAAATTGGAGGAAATATGGAGAAAAACATGAAAACAAAATATTGAAAAAAACATGAATAGAAACATGTAAAAGCCGAGGCTGAAAAACATTTAAAAAAAACATAAATATAATCACTGGAGAGTACCTCTCTCCGCGTAGCAGTAATTGTGAAGGGAAACATTGACAAAAATATAGAGTGTGAGAGTGACGGGAAACATCAAGGGTGTGGATACGGGGAATATCATGAATAAAATTCCATTCATAAATCTTATTCGCCCACGTTTGTTATTTCACTCTTGAAATCCCATCAACGCCGCGAACTTAAATTGTACGATAAATGGAGATATACGCTGTATATCTCTCTAACGGGATACACGGAGGAGATACCCGCGGAACCGTTATGAATGATCGCGGACATATACGTTGTATATCTCTCTAACGGGATACACGGAGGAGATATCCACGGAATGGTTATGAATGATGGGGGACAGTGAGATTGGGTATAGCTTTGCATTTTCCTGAAAAAGAAGGACAGAACTAGAGCGAAGGCGCTGTCATCGCTGATTTTTGTTCATTTCCCACATCTGTTATTATATTGTTCAGATCCACCGCCCCAACTAAAACCTCGGTGCTAGATTTCTCGTCATTTTTATATATACTCTGCGGGGACCGGAGCTGTATGTTTTGCCACAGTAAACAGTAACTGCGTGCAAATTCGAAGAAGAAGAAGATTGAGATGGATGGAAGATTCGAAATTGAAAATCTGGTAGGTTTACGAGAAATCAAAAGAAATATCTTTGGTGTTAGCCAGGTGGAGTTCGCCAAATTGAAGATTGTTTTGCCAGTCCACCATTCTGATCTGCGAGTTGGTGACAGGCAATGCCGGTCGATTTTGATACAGAAAATCAATGCAGCAGCAAGCAGTGTGTGGGCAGTTGTTCGCAGGTTCGACAAACCCGAAAGGTACAAACCCTTCATCAGTGATTTCAAATGTTATTATTTTATTAAAGAAATGTATCCAATTCTAAAGATGGTTTTAGGTTTACAACTAAAACTATAAATCAATATCATGATTTACAAATACCTTACGCTCAAATTCTATAACTTGTGTTTCTATAAAATATTTTGTATCCATTTTAAGTACATAATAACTAGTTTAGATTTATTTCAAGTATATATTTAATATAAGTAGAAATGGATTAAATTTCTTCATATGTAAATTTGTTTAGAGTGCAAAATAAAATGTGTTATTGTTCACTGTTTAAATTGTATTTGTGAATACTATATTATAACATGTATAAGACTAATTAAATGTTTTAACCGTAAAAACTCAATTTTTTCATAACATATATATAAATTTTTTAAATAATATTTAGTTGACATTAAAATATTTTATGTAACATGTACATCTAGACATAAACATTTTATGAAGCAAATTAAAATGGTTTTTTATTATTAATATATTTTTAAGTATATGTGAATATTAATTAGTATTAAAATATTTTATTTTAACATTTTTTTTAATATATAGATATATATGAAGTTTATGTCACCTAAATTAATTAACATAAATCTTCAAATAATTTATTTAAATTTTTTGTTGAAATTTTTTGGAGAAGTATAAGATTTAAACATCTTATTCACACATTTTTTTATATTTATTTTTCTTTTATTATAGCCAATATTATTTTTCTATTTAAAATATATTTTTTATTTTTTATTTTAATTTTAAAAAATTTACAAACATACAAATTTACACATTTCATTCTACAATAAGCTTTTTGGCTCAATTAAATTAAAATTCTAAATTTCTATATAAAAACCATTATTTCTTTTTTAAATATTAATTAACACTAATCTAAATTTCTCTTTATAAAATAATTTAAATAATTTTCTTTTTCATTCGCATGGAAACTATCATTCAACCAATCTAAAGACTTTTCGGATATTACCACTAAAAGAGATTGTCACATGACTAGATACCTATAAATTTTTCGAATAGTTTTGTGGAGAAAAAAGTATCTCCAAAGAAAAGTTAAAATCCCATTTAAAAGAAATAAATCTTGCACTTAATTCAAGATTGGAAACTCCCACATGTGGAGATTGAAAACTCGAAAGAGACACGTCACAATAAGAGAGAAATGACATGAGTAAAATGAGCACAAGAAAGAACAAATAGAAAGAACTAAAAAGCATAAAAAGAACTAAAAAACATAAAGACAAAATACAATTCTTTTGTATTAGTGAAGCAATTTTGGTACAGGATTCAAAATTAATAATGATTTCACTAACGATTTAATTATTTTCTTTGAATTCTATATAGAATAGGTTAAGAAATAGGTTAGGATTTTCTTAGGTTTTTTTATTTTTTATTTTTAATTTAAATTATTTAGTTAAATTTATTTTTATTTTTATTTTTGTTATTGTTTTTAATTTTAATGTGACTGAGTCAAATATAACATTGCATTATTTTATATAATTTTTTATAACATTGTTATTAGATTTAGTGTAGAGTATTTTTTATTATAATTAAATGATTAGTAAATATTAATAAACATTAAATATTTATCTCGTATTTTTTTTTATAAGAAAAATCATAGTTTTTATTAATAAAATAAAAGTTATATGTTGTATATGCAAATGCATATTCAAATCAATAGTAAAATAGCAAAATATAAATACATCTACAACGATGAAAAGTCTATGTACAAATACTATAAGTAACCAGAACAAAAAAAACTAAACAGTAAGTAGAAAAGGACAATAATCCGTGATCATTCTGCTCCATATCTGCATGTGAGCAGTCATTAAGTGCTTTGCCTCCTTGGATAGGAGATGGGAAATAGCATTCCTCTCCTTGTAAATATGTTGACAAGAAATGTGATCAAAATGTGTTTTGTACTTAAGAGCTTCATCTAATATGTTTTGTAGTGTGTGCACGTGATAGGTTGTTTGTTGATTGAACTAGTCAATTATAATTTTGGAA
Organism: Pinus albicaulis; assembly: GCA_034641835.2. NCBI lineage: Eukaryota > Viridiplantae > Streptophyta > Pinopsida > Pinales > Pinaceae > Pinus > Pinus albicaulis. The sequence goes on along the minus strand of CM076580.1, from coordinate 473,395,205 downwards.
TCATCAAATATTTGTAGTTCATGACAATTCTTGATGATAGCAAATTAAAAGAGGTATAGCACACAAGAGAGCTCAACAAAGTTATTGGTGCCACGTCCAAGACTGACTTTGTAAATCTAGTGAGGTGTGAGGTGAAGAAGTAAACCACCTCCACAGCCATGTACTTGTGTAGATCAGTCAAAGTATGCCCAAGGAAGGGACATATCAATATCCTCGGGGGAGATAATTTGGGGATGTGGAGGTGGAGGATCATCAAGAATCATATGTAAATGGAAATGATGCAGGCAACAGATGAGGACCAATGATGTGCTGTATTATGGAAGATGGCTCAATTGTGGGCCATCCAGATACTCAAGCAGATTAAGATATGTAGATTATGCAGCTTGTGGGGATTTGTAGAAAATTGTGATTAATATATGAATTGATAAGGTGCGAGAGTTCTTATAAGGTGCCAGAGTTCTTGTATGGTGGAGCAGTGGAGAAAAAGATGTATAGCAGGGGCATTACTCCATAGTGGGCATCTATTGGGACCAATATGTGATCCTTTGTGGAGGTTGGTTTTTATCTAGTATTGCATTGCAAATTGTCAAGATTAAAAAATATTCATAAATATTAATTAAATTATAATTTTATTTTAAAGTATTATTATTATCATAAATAATAAAAAGGAATTATATATAATTTAAACATATATATACATATCTTAAAAATATGAGACATAATGATTTCTATTTTATCAAAGAAGATCCTTTACTTGTAAATAGACTTTCTTATAATATCCAACCCACTATCTAAATAATCTAAATTCAATAATCAAAATTTTGGAAATAAAATTCTGAATTAAATTTGACTTATTAAAATGAAAAAATATAAAATAAAATTCAATATTTTTCTTAAACACAATCTAAATATCACTTGCATTCTAAATCATATGATTTTAATAATAATATTATAAAATTTTAAATATAATAATTAATTTATTATTTAAATATTTAAAACAATAATAAATATATTTATATTTTTCAAACTATTAGTATTCCATGTTTAGTTTTATGGTTGATACATAAAGTAACTTTTTCAAATAACTACTATTGGACATAGTGACATCGTAATTATTGATCTCCAAAAATAATAAACCACATGAAAAATACATATAAATTTTTTAAAATTTAATAATTATTTAAGATTCTTAACTGTATTTAACTTTTATGTGAGTTAATAAATATATTGATGAATGTGAATTAATTATTATATATTTATTTATGTCATGAACCATTATTGTAAAGAGCATGCTGGAGTTCGGTGGATATAACGTGACGAAGATGCGTAAGTAGATATAACGTGACGGAAATGAATAAAATGTTTGTGTTTTTGTTGATTTATTTGTTGTTATGAAAACATATAATTATTATAATAAAAATAAAAACATCTAATTTAGATTGGAAAGTCTTTAACGCATTCACTAACTCAGAACAACCACGTCTCTCATCCCAACCATAGACTGCAATCAATTTCTTCCATCCATGCCGGCTGCTTTTTGTTGACTTTGACCTTTGTTGACTTTGAGTATGGCCATGCTGTTTTATGTTGTTGTTATGTGTTGTTATTATGTCTTTTCATTTTTTTTCATGGTTTTTTCATTTTCTTTCATTTCTTCTTGCCCTTCCCAGCGGGGTTTTGAATTGATTGTTGAGTATGAAAAAAGAGAAGTAAAGAAGCTCTAAAACCAAACTAGAAGTGCAATATCCTAATCGAACTCTGTTGGAAACAATATTTAATGTTAAGAGGGGATGAATCAATATGAATCAAAATTTTATGTCAATTTATTATTTTCTCTATATTAACTTTTATGTCAATTTATTCTTCTTTCCATATTCTATAAACATCTTCATTAATATCATTAAGAGAGCTTCCATTCTAATATTCAAAAGCTCATAGTCTTGTCCATTAAAAAAATGGCACACCTTCTAGTGTAAGTCAATATTGATTAGACATGTTTCCTTTTTATTTACCTTCGAGTAGTTAAGTTGTTCCTAAAGGAACATGCTCTGATACTAATTCTAGCTCAATTTGTATAACTATTCCTACAAATGCCAATAGTTAATGATGCATTCAAGTCTACTCTTCCATTGCTATTGCTTCATAGATTGTACTCAATTATCTTGAGAAAAATAACCACACACTCTTCTCCCCCAGAGATCATACATCGACCAATAGAGATTGCTTCTTATATAAAATAAATTGCACCAATGAATTGATAACAATTGGACAAATCACCAGCAAAACTCCCATTACTACTCAAAAAGAGATGTTCATATCTACAAAAGGCTACTCCAAATGAGCCAATGACTACCACTTGGAATAGTGATCCCAAATGATAACCAAGGAACATGCAGACAAAAAAACTTATTTTTATGAACTCACGATTACTAGGGACAAACAAAATTTACCGCTTGAATGAAACAAGAGTACTTCCTATAAGATTTGCACATTCTGCTTATCTGAGCAATCAACTCTCCCTGAGACCAAAGGATAATTCTTGCTACTACTAATAAAACAACTCTCCCTGATCCAATTCTCTCTTCTTTTATCTAATCTCTTGAATCTTCCTTCTTTCTTCTGGTTGGGAATTGATCTTATGCACCTAATTTAAATTTGGACCTCTTATTACTCCATGGTTCTGCTGTAGCTCCTATTCTCCACACAACATAACATGTTTCTATGAACTCCCCAGGGAACCATGTTTGCTACACTTTCCTCTCTTCTTCAATGCTGATATATATGAAGTAAAAAAATTTATTGTTTTAATCAACAAGGGGACTCGGTCTTACCTCCATCATTCTTATGCACCTTTCTATCTAATATTTCTTTATGCCTGCATCTAACTTATTTTGGCTTCACTTGAAGCCATTATCTTCTTTCAATGAAGATAAACTGAGGATCTACTCCCCCCTTATAGAAAAAAATTCATTAAATTCCATTCATCAAACAACATAGAACACCTAAAATGAGTCAAAAGTAATATGTACATATTGTTTCTTCTCACTAGCAATTGTCCATTTTAGAAAATCAATATTTCTTCACAATGATTTTAACTATTTCATTGGAAAAATAAGTGATAAATTATATCTTAGTGGACTATCATCATCTCAATATTTCAATTACTATTCTAATTATGTGTTAGCAACTTGACAAAAACACATTAAATAACTTAAATATAATACAACAATTATTATTTCAAATCATAGTACCACTTTTCCAATTCAATAATTCCAATTTAAAGACCCTATCTCCCTTTCCTTGCACCTTTTTGGGACAATTTATAGTTTATTCTATTCATAGAAATCTTCAACACCCATGTTTGCAATTTCACTCTTGAAATCGATCACGACGAAGCAAACGTCTATGGTACTTTTTTTCCTACGAACTTAAATTATATGATAAAAGTCGAGATATACATTGTATTTATGTAATGGGATACACAAAGGAGATATCCATAGAATGGTTATGATTGATCAGAGACAGTGAGATTGAGTATAGTTTCACACTTCCCTGAAAAACAAGGATAGAACTAAAGATATGTTGTCATCGTTGATTTTTAGTTCGTTTGATCTACTTCATTTCCCATTTCTATTAATATATTCTTTAGATCCATCACCCCAACTAAAACCTCAGTGCTAGATCATATTATTCTCTTCTAGATTATTTTTCATCATTTTTTATATATACTCTACAGGGACTAGAGTTGTATGTTTTTCCACAGTAACTGCATGAAAATTTGAAGAAGAAGAAGAAACAAATTGCGATCGATGGAGTATTTGAAATTGAAAATATGGTAGCTTTATGAAAAATGAAAAGAAATATATTTGATCTTAGCGAGGAGGAGTTTTCCAAATTGAAAGCTATTTTTCTTGTCCACCATTTTGATCTGCGAGTTGGTGACAAGCAATGCTAGTCGATTTTGATACAGAAAATAAATGCACTAGCAAGCACCGTGTGTTTAGTGGTTTGTGAGTTCGACAAACCCGAAACATACAAACCCTTCATCAAGAGTTGCTCGGTCAAGAAAAAGGGAGACATCAAGATTGGGTGAATGAGGGAGGTGAAAGTGGTGACGGGATTTCTAGTCGAGAACATTATTGAACGACTAGAGATTCTGGATGACGAGAATCGTGTTCTGAGCTTCAGGATCTTGGGAGGAAAGAATCATCTTCGTCAGTATCGGTCGGTGACATCTTTGCATGAATTTGTAAGAGATGGACATGCTTGGACTCTTGTTGTGGAATCCTATGTTCCAGAGTGCGAGAGCGTCCAAATTGCAATGAAGAAACTTGTCTCTTCATTTATACCATTGTTAGAAGGAATTTGCAATAACTATCTTTCTCATCATCATCAAGTGGGGCCTCCAAATAATCCTCTTCTCCTTCAAATGCTTGTACTTCATTTTCTCCCTCTAAGAAAGATGATAAATTATTTTCATGAAATTGTATAGTTTCTTCAATGGTCTCCTCAAGATCATCTTCTATATACAAACGGGGATGAATATGATCATGGTTATCCTTTCTCAATCTTTGCAAGAGCTAGAAAGGAGGCCTCCTATATTGGGGTTAAAATTTCTGTTAGGAATTGGTTGAATTTGTTGAAGAGGGTTCCAGTTTTACTAGTCTTTTAGAAATATTCCTTATCAGCTTATTCATCTCTTCTAGCTTATGTTCATGAGTTTCCTTCACATGGCGTGAAGAGCTGACTTCTTCCATTCCTCTCCTTATGTCACCATATTTAAATTTCCCTTTCCACTTTCCAGTGGAGGTGAAATTCACTTCAACTTCCAGGGCATCTCTTTAGATTTGGTCCAAAGTAAGAGACTTTATTTCTGTGAGAATGAACCCAAACTCTGGTTCAAAGGATCCAACAAAAACCACTTTCGTAGCAACCCGTGGAGGTTTAATTTTAGCAAGAATACTATTGTATAATTTATTAAACCTATTTATAAATTTTGAGACATATTAATTATGTTTCTTCTTAATTACATTGAATTTAGTAAGAATATACCCATGGTCCCATTTATCCCCTCACTTTTGCATGAAATAATTTGTAATATTGCTATTTCGGGAATGTCAGCAATCAACAATCTATTCCAGAGATTGACTGAGAGGGAATTTACCAGATGTGTCACCTTCTCAAGGAAGTGTGAGATCCGGAGGCTATTTGGCCCTTTTCAAAATCTGTCTATAGAGCTGCTTAAAGGATCCCACTCAAGGGTGAGTTACAGCAATATGCAAACTCATATATGAACATATCATGAAGAGACAATGTTATGTAGTGAGCTATGAGACAAGAATATGGACATATAGCCAAGAATAATGTATAGTAGCAAAGAGTGTAAAACTCTTGAGGAAACAACCTCTCAAGAAAGGCAATACAAGCCTCAATAATACATGTACATGAATATGAAGGAGAAGTGTTATTTCTGCATAAACCCAAGCTATGAGGACGCAGTTTATAAGAGGTACTGATCCATAATAACTGAAATATATGACATTATATGGCTCAAATACACTAGCAGAGCAAATCTCTAACCCTTAGAAGCACAAACACATCAATCCTTTAGAGGATTGGCTGAAATATACAAAATGGAAAAAATACTGGAGTTGTTGGGCAGTTGCTGCAACTCAAATCTGGATTTCAATAGACAAGGCTAAATAAGATGAAAGATCTGAAGTAAACCATCTCCAATGGGCTCCAAAGTGGAAGGCTGATCCTTACACATGAAATCTCGCCCTCCAATCAATCTGTAAAACCCCACATAAATTGCACTATGAAAATAACGCAGTTACTGGAGAAAACTGCGCAGTAGGGGAAAGAATGTGAGTTGGCTTGATGCCCAGATCTGCAAATGAGCTATAAATCTTCCAAAGGCAAGAAATACTCTCCCTCTAAGAAACACGCAATGGAAGAGGTGTTGTGGAGTCTCCACAACAACACCCTACAACACAGTATTACGGTGCTATAGCAATAACGCTGTGGAGGAGTTGTGAATACACTACTCCTCTAAGAATTCCACACACCAATTCTCCTGCAAAATACTGATGGAACAACCTCACCCGAGCAGGCACTCGAAGTCCCCCAGGGCTGAGGGTGAGATCTCCGAACAGAGACACTCGGTGCACTAAACAGTGCTGCAAACTAGTTAAACAACCAGCGTGCTCAAGAAGTTGAAATGACCATCTCAATATCATAAAACATATGCATGAATGGAAATAGCTCTCCTCCTCTCCATATATAGAAAACGAAGACTCTCCATGGGCCCTACTTTGAATTAGGGTTTCCCTTCCTCTAGAAGCTTCCCTCCTACGTTGTCATGTAGTGATTTCCACCTCATACCCTGTGTTGGTTGACTTGGTCAAACCTCTTTGCAAATATCTCCTTTCACACATGAGGGTGTGAAATCTGATTCCACGGTTGATCCCTTTTCATACTAGAGGTATTTTATTATCAATTGGGCCTCCTTACCCAATTATTCATCTCCTAAATGAATTTAGACAAAAATTAAAGTTCCAATTTATTGAAGAAAAATTTGGAACATTACAGTCCTCTCCTCCCAAATGTTGCTTGTCCCCTAGCAACTACAAGGATAGAACTAAAGAATCTCCACTCAAGGCATGGAGTCTAGAATATAATGAGGAACATCTCCCTCATGTGGATCCTCCATCCCCAAGCAATCATCCAAACAAAATGAGCCACCTCCCAACAAGGTAACTCTTGAAAATCTCCTTCCACCTCAAGCTCTGGTAATGAAGGTGGGCTGAAAATATGAACTTGGCAAGCATCATAGCTTACCCCATGCTATCCTTCTCTCCACTCATGACAAGTGTAGAGTATATTCTGATCCTGGGCTACAAAATTATTTCCCTCAAATGGAAAAATGAAGAAAAATCCTCTAAATAGTTCTCCTCCAACAATGAAGAACAAGCTGGCCCAAAACAATCCATCCATGAAGAATAGGACATGGTCATCCTAGAAAATCCTAATGATAATTTTTCTGAAGGTTTTACATGATGATACATGATGCGAACAATTTCTCACAAGGATACAGTGCAGTCCCATCCACTGCAACTTCATAAAGTTACATGGAAAGCAATGTACATGATTCATCTCATATAATAAAGGATAGTAAATGGCTGAATGTAACAACAATACATGATTAAGCACTTGCCGATGGCTGTACAATGGATGAATATCAATCTTATGGCCCACCTCAAAAGAGAACAAACATTTGGTTGTGGTGGCCATATCTCCTCTCATGCTCCCATTAGAACATGTAGTGCAGAAATTGTGAGAATTCTTCCCACTCAAGGACACATCCAGCTCATGTGTCTCCCTCATAATCAAGCCTCCCATACAAATATGATCTATATCAGCAAATGAAGACATTATCAGCAGCAAAATGAAGAAAATTCTTAAGGTTACAAGTGATGCAAGAAGGTACCAACAACTTTCTTAGTAGTGACAACACAGTTTTACAAGTTGCTGCTTGATAAAAGTAAATGGAAAAATGTTTCTTTTTACATGGTTAATCATGCATGTATTTATATGATACATGCTATAGTGCAGCAACTGAACATACATGTGGTGATAAAACATTTTCCCAAGGCCACAAAAGAGATGGTTGTCTCCATCATGTAGATTGGCCCAATATAACTCATGTAGCAATGTGACAAGCTTGCCCTCTTGTGAAGCAATGCACTGCATAAGAATGGCAAGAGTGTGCAAATAAATGAATGTATATACAAAATTCTCACCATATTCTAGAATTAAGATGGTACATGAGTCCATACATGATTCCTTCATAGTGTTTTGGCATGCTATGAAGAAGAATGAACCATGTGCTACAAGAAGATAATCTTCCTTATGCTTGAAAACCCAAGTCAAGAAGAATATGCCATAGATGTCTCTATCATCATTACCTCCTCTTTGTTCATCAAGTGCAACAAATATGAAGTGATCCTGGGACCTACGGGTTATGGATCCACCATATTACCGCTAGGCACACTTCATCCATAAGTCTCTGCTCCAAAGTGATAGTGTTGTGAGCTTATGCAAATAAGCCCCTGTCAATACCAAACTCTATTCTTTGACATGCTCCTTGTCAAAGATTCCTCTAAGAACGCTGCAACAAATATGGAATACTCCCCAAGATGGAAGAGCTCCCAAATCATCAAAGACCAAAGAGATAATGCCATCTCCTCTTCCTGCAACATTATGCAAAGTGTGAGAGAAAATATGCTCTTGCTCTCCCAGAAACAGGAAAAGCAACAAGACATTTTGCTGCCTCCCCATACCTCCATCATACCGATCATGTGATGAAGACATGAAGAATGATATGAGTATCATATGAACACCATGCATCCATACTCTATGTTGCTCAATGATGTAAGTACCCATCCTCTTACTCTTAGGAAGAGTGTTTTCCAAGCGATGGCCAAAATCTTTCAAGAGTAACCAGTGCAGCCAAGCCTCCTGCTACCCAGTATCATAGATATGCAAGTAGCCTCCTAGCTCCTTTCTCATCAACCAAATCCACTCAATCACTTGTGTATGCCTCTTTCTCCTCATCTTGGTACTCCTCCCATGAGGGCTACCATCCTCCCAAATCAAATTCCTATCTTTGCACTTCATGGGATTTTGAAATGTAAGCTTCTCAAGGATCAATGAGACCCTATCAAGAACCAAATAGGTGGTAGGAAAAAACCTCCCATCATGATGTGTATGGCTCAAGGAATGTCCAACATAAGCATTAGACATGTTATCCATCTTAAGATGTCCTCCATCTTCTATCTGCTCTTGTGAGAAAGGAAGAAAATCTCTGCACTCCATGGTGTGTTGAAGTGCACCTCTAATGAGATATCTCCTTGAGACCTCCCTTTTATCAATAGTCTTCCAAAACCAATGAGGTCTTGGATCTGAAAGTAGAAGTTCCTCTTTGAGCTGAGAGGAGCTCATTGAGAAAGTGTCATCTTGAAGGGAAAAAGGGTTTCTTACTCCAAGATGTTTACCATCAATCTTCAAATCTTCAAACCCCAACATCCAATATGATGTACAATCCAACAATGGCTCATGAGAATGATGGTTTGATTCCTTCTTGAGTGTTTCCATGTTGCACAGTGCAGTGCAACCAAGTTGCTCTATAGTAGCAATGAGATTTGACCCTTGGTCATGCAGAAGTAAATATCCACATTGATCAGAAGAATTTGCTGCAACAATTGAATGTGGAAATATTTTCATATCTTGATGTGCATTTGGAACTTATTTTAGGGCTTCAAGAGTCCCTTCCTCAAAAGTGTTGGCTGCCCCAACTTTTGAAGCATGTGGCTGCTCCTCCATGAGTGTGACAGTGTTATCATAATCCTCCTCAAGAGGTGATGTGATATTTTATTTCTTTTCGCTTTCTCCATCAAAGGTTTGGATCAACCTTTGAGTGAACTCTGCAAAATTCTTTACCCTTTCATGGCTCAAGTGGCTACAACACCAATCATAGGCTTCACCCTCCAAGTGCAGCGCTGAGATTTCAATAGCTTCTTTCCCTGCTACAAGATGTAGTAGGAAAAATGCCTCTAACTTTCTCACCCAAGTTCTTGCATTAGATGACCCATCAAAGGTAGACAACAAAAATTTATTTCCTTTGATTTCTTTTCTGCTACATGGTCTCTTCTCTTCCAACATAGTTACCGATGAAATAGGTAACCTGACCTCAAAACGGGAACTCTAGCCCAAAAACTCTCAAAAAACATGAAAAAACACCCCCAAAAAAAAAAGTGTGTCTTCCAGAACGCACTTGTTTTTTTTTTAAGGTCAAATTTCAACATTTTCTAAAATTATGCTAAAAAAAAATTGTTTGTTGAAAAAAGGATTGAAAAAACACCCCCCCAAAAAAAAGTGTCTCTTCCAGAACGCACTTCGTTTTTTTTGAAGGTCAAATTTCAACATTTTATAAAATTATGGTAAAAACAAAATTGTTTCTTGGAAAAAAGATTGAAAAAACACCCTCAAAACGAAATTAGTTGATGCTGGAATAACAAAAAAAAAAATTGTGTCATACTTTTGGCATTTTTAACAATAGAAGTAACATTTTTAAATTTTTAAAATTCAAACATTAAAAAAAAACCTAAAATTTGAGAAAAAAATAAATTTAAAAAATAAAAACATTTAAAAGCTTAAAATTTAAAAATATATGAAGATAAAAAAAATTAAAATAAAAACAAAGTAAAAATTTTAATTCAATCATTAAAAAAAACCTAAAATTCAAGGAAACTTTTTTTTAAAAATAAACCAAAAAAAAATTAAGATTAAAATTTCAAAAAATATAGAAATTAAAAAATAAAAATAAAAACAAAATAAAAATATTAAATTAAAAAAAAAAACAAGTTAAAAAAAAAGGAAAATATAAAAAATAAAATATAGAAATTAAATTTAAAAAGAAAAAGAAAATGCTTATTAAATTTAAAAAAAGAAAAAAAAAAATTAAAACAAATAATTAAATTTAAAGAAATATATTAAATTTTAATTAATTTAAAAATTCAAAATTTAAAAAAAAAACACTATTCAAATTATAAAGAAAAAAAAAAGAAAAATTAATTAAAAATAAAAAATAAAAATAAAATACAATGAAAATATTAAATTTAAAACAAAATATATTAAAAAAACAAATAAACTATAAAAAATAAATTAAATTTAAATTATAAAAATTAAAATATATATAAACTTAAATTAAAATAGGTATATACATAAAATTTTATTAAATGAAAAACTTTAAAAACTTTAAAAAAAATATTAAATAAAAAAAAATTAAAAAAAAAAAAAATTTAAAAAAATTAAGTTTCATTAAAAAAAAAATCTAATTTTAAATACACAATTTTAATTGAAATATAAAAATATAAAAATTTTATGTAATTAACAAAAAAATAAAAATAAAAAGGTAAAATATTTAAAAAAAATATTAAATCCAAATAAATTAAAAAAATATATATATAATTTATTGAATTTTATAAAATTTTATTAAAAAACTAAACGTAAAATATATAAAATTATGAAATTAAAAAAAAAAAAAATCAATTAAATACAAAAAAATGGCAAAATTTAATAAAAATTATTAACAAAAAAAAAAATAATAAATTTAAAACAACAAAATAATAAAATTAAAAAAAGTTAAAACAAAATGAAATTTATTTTAAATAATTTAAAAAAAAATAATATTTTAAAAATAAAAAAAAAAATTAAAAAAAAAAAAAAAAAAAATCAATTAAAAAAAAACAAATTTAAAAAAATTAATTAAAAAAAAAAATTTAAAAAAACAAAATGCGGAGGTGGTTGTTGGCCCGAATCGCCCCTCCGCCCGTCGGGGGCCGGGAGGCCGGCTGGGCCGCCCCCGGTGGCGCCGCCCGGCCGGCCACCGCCGCCCAGCGGGCGGGCCAACAACCACCACCGCATTATTTTTTTTTAATTTTTTTTTTTAATTAATTTTTTTAAATTTGTTTTTTTTTTTAATTGATTTTTTTATTTTTATTTTTTATTTTTTTTTAAATTTCAAAAAATAATTTTTTTTTACAAATTTTTTTTTTTTTTTTTAATTTAATATTTTTATTTAAAATAAAATTCCTTTTTTTTTTTTTTTAAATTGTAATATATATATATACAACTATTTTGTATTTGATTTTATTTATTTTTTTATTTTATTTTTTTTAATTTTTAATATTGTTATTTTAATTTGATTTTTTTTTTTTAAATTTGAATTTCAAAATATCTAAAATTATTTTTTTAATTCAATTTTTTTATTTTAAATTCAATTTGTTTAATTTCTTTTATATTTAATATTATAGAATAATTATTTTTTTAAATTTAAAATTTAAAAATTATTTATTAAAATTTTTGAATTTTAATTTAATTTAATTGTTTTTCTTACTTTTTTCGTTTATTTAGTTTTTCATTTTAAAAATCTATAAATGGTTTCATTAAAAAAAAAAAAAAAAAAAACACTAAATTTATGTATATTTGTCTTTTAATTATTTGCACTAGTTTTTTTTCATTTTTCTTGTTTTTTAATGATAGGTTTTTTTTTTTTTTTTTTAATTTTTTTTTTTCTTTATCTTTTTCAATTTTAATTGGTTTTTTTTTTAATTTGTTTTTTTTGTAAATTTTAAAATTTGTATTTTTTTCCTTATTATTATTATTTTTTTAATTTAAATTTTTAAATTTAATTTCTTTTTTTTTTAAATTTTTTTTTCTAAATTTTAATTTTGTAATTTTAATTTTTAATTTTTTTTTTTTTAAATATATATATATATATTTTAATATATTGTTTTTTTTAATAAGTTAGAAAAAAATGTTTTTGATTTTTTTTTTTTTAATTTTTTGGTCAATTTTTGTTTTTTTTTCTTAAAATTATGTGTTTTTTTTCTTCAAATTTTGTCATTTCCTTTGATATAATTTTCAAATATTTTTGTTTTTTTTAATTTATTTTTGTTTAAATTTTTTATTTTTATTAGCTATTTTTGTTTTTTTACATTTTTATTGGGTTTTTTATTGTTTTTATATATTTTTTTTATCTAAGTTTTGTGTTTTATTACCAACATGAAAATCACCACTCTTAAAAAAAAAGGTTGATGCAGCATCAATACGTTTCAAAATTAGCATGAAAATCACTGCTCTAAAAAAAAAGGTTGATGCAATATCAATACGTTTCAAAATTAGCATGAAAATCACTGCTCTAAAAAAAAAAGGTTGATGCAGCATCAATACGTTTCAAAATTAGCATGAAAATCACCGCTCTAAAAAAAAAAAAAAAAAAAAAATTGATGCTGCATCAATACATTTCAAAATTAGCATGAAAATCACTAACATTTTAAAACAAATATTCATTCTTCATAAATAAAAATTTTAGAGTGTCAAAAATGTGCACCAGAAAAAAAAATGGTGATTCTGCATCACCACTTTTCAAAATCGGGTGCTTTTTATGCTACAAAAAAAAAGTAGGTAACATTGCGGTTACCTATTTCATCGGTAACATTGTTTTCCTTTAGCTGGATGAAATGGGGAAAATCTAGAGTATCCCTGAAGGCTCTAGGTTGAGATCTATACTCAACAAGGTAGTCATTGAGGATCTGATGATCCAAGTATCTTCCATGCTCAATATCTTCTTCTTGATGAGAATAGGAAGTGCTTGGTACTTCCTCTTCTTTTTCTTCAATCTTCCTGACCTCCTCAAAGGTGGATGCATTTCCTCTAAATCTAAAAATAGATGAGAATAAAACCATATTTTTCAACGTTCTGATCTTCTTGGGCTTAGAATCACAGGGGTCAGTGAATCCCTCATACGTGGGAAAAGGTGCCCTCCCAGTGGTATGCTGCAACTCTGAGCTCGGCATGCTAGATCCCCCACTTTTCCTTCCACCTTCATCTTTCCTGAGCTGACAATAATATTTGAAGCGAAAATCTTCTCTGAAGTCTTCCCCCATGGATTGCCATTTGCGGAAATAATCCCCAAAGGGTATATGATCATGCTGCTTCCCTTTCTCACTCGGTACTGGAGGTAAGAATGTAGGCATCGTGATGCTGGTTGGCCTACTGAAGGCTGGTGAATTTTATTCACACTATTGTGAGACCCCCATATTTCCCCCTCTACTGCGTTTGGTGGGCAAGATTTTGCATACCCTCTTTGTTAATAGAAAAATATCCCCACGACTGAGCCAAGAATTCAACTCTGATACCACTGTAATATTCCTATTTCGGGAATTTCAGCAATCAACAATATATTCCAGAGATTTACTGAGAGGGAATTTATCGGATGTGTCACCTTCTCAAGGAAGTGTGAGATCCGGAGGCTATCTGGCCCTTTTCAAACTCTGTCTATAGAGTTGCTTGAAGGATCCCACTCAAGGGTGAGTTACAGCAATATGAAAATGCATATATGAACATATCATGAAGAGACAACGTTATACAATGAGCTACGAGACAAGAAGATGGAAATATAGCCAAGAATAATGTATAGCAGCAAAGAGTGTACAAGCCTTGAGGAAACAACCTCTCAAGAAAGGCAATGCAAGCCTCAATAATACATGTACATGAATATGAAGGACCAGTGTTATTTCTGCATAAACCCAAGCTACGAGGACGCAGTTTATAAGAGGTATTGATCCGTAATAATTGAAAGATATGACATTATATGGCTCAAATACACTAGGGGAGCAAAGCTCTAACCCTTAGAAGCACAAACACATCAATCCTTTAGAGGATTGGCTGAAATATAAAAAATGGCAAAAATGTCGGAGTTGCTCGGAAGCTGATGCAAATCAAATATGGATCTCAATAGATAAGGTTTAATAAGATGAAAGATCTGAATTAAACCCTATCCAATGGGCTCCAAAGTGGAAGGTTGATCCTTACACGTGAAATCTCACCCTCCAATCAATCTGTAAAACCCCGCAGAAATTGCACTATGAAAATAATGCAGTTACTGGAGCAAACTGCGTAGCAGGGGCAAGAATATGAGTTGGCCTGATGCCCAGATCTGCAAATGAGCTCTAAATCTTCCAAATGCAAGAAATACTCTCCCTCTGAGAAACACGCAATGGAAGAGGTGTTGTGGAGTCTCCACAGCAACACCCTACAACACAGTATTACGCTGCTGCAACAATAACGATGTGGAGGAGTTATGAATATGTTGCTCCACTATGAAATCCACACAGCAATTCTCCTGCAAAATACTGATGGAACAACCTCACCTGAGTAGACACTCAAAGTCCCTCGGGGCTGAGGGTTAGATCTCCAAACAGAGACACTCGGTGCACTAAACAGTGTTGCAGACTAGTTAAACAACCAGCGTGCTCAAGAAGTCGAAATGACCTGCTCAATATCATAAAACATATGCATGAATGGAAATATCTCTCCTCCTCTCCATATATAGCAAATGAAGACTCTCCATGGGCCCTACTTCGAATTAGGGTTTCCCTTCCTCTAGAAGCTTCCCTCCTAAGTTGTCATGTAGTGCTTTCCACCTCATACCCTATGATGGTTGACTTGGTCAAACCTCTTTGCAGATATCTCCTTTCACACATGAGGGTGTGAAATCTGATTCCACGGTTGATCCCTTTTCATACTAGAGGGATTTTATTATCAATTGGGCCTCCTTACCCAATTATTCATCACATAAATGAATTTAGACAAAAATTAATGTTCCAATTTATTGAAGAACAATTTGGAACATTACATAATTCTCCATTTCCTCCCAGTTATTAATTGAATCATTTGGAAGAATCTTGAACCATTTCCTAGCCTGCCCATCGAAAGACTAGAAAAATAACCTTAGGACTAATACATCCATATCTTCAACATCCAAGTTTTCAAAAAATGTATAGAAAGTATCTATATGCCTTTGGGATGAGATATCTTCCTCTCCAGTGAATCTTTGTAGGAGTTTTAGGTAATATTGTGGCATCCCTATTGGCCGGATAAATCATTCTTGCAGACAAGACTGATCTCCCTAGTACTAAAAGTATCTAGCAACAAACAACCAAACAGACTAATCTTTCTCTAAGCATGTAAGGTTTACAAAAAGCTCTATATAGGTGTAAAAGACTTACCCTATGTCCAACGCTTGTTTGAAGTCGTTGTTGTCCCTCGTGCACTTGAAGGAGTTTTCCTTGTAAACCTGCAGTCACAAACAAGAAAAATATTACATAGCACCTGTATAGAAATCATCATAAACCATGATTATCATAGTGATCAAGGAATCTATGAAATAAACCATGAATAGACAGCTTATTGAGAAAAATAAGTATGTTTGTATTAATCTCAAAAGAAGGAAAACCTTACAACTTGAGTCTTGATGTTGCATAGGCCTTCCCGGGGTCCGAAGCAGGAGTCTCCTCTACTTTGATAAGCTCTGCACTCCTCCAACCAAGATGAAAAATATAGGTATGTAATCTCTCCTCACAAAAGTCTTAGTTAACCGAGTCTAAATCTCAACAGCACTTAACCTCAAATATTCTCAAGCTCCCACTCCCTTTGAGGCTACCCAATGCCTCTTTTTATAGTGGAAAAGAGGAGGTTTTCTGTTCCAAGTATGAAGGGATAGAATCCTCCTTCAAAGGGATAAGATCCTCACATCAAGGGGTTAGCTCCTTAAGGTAAGGGATTCATGCACCTCACAAGAGCGGTTCTGCCACCGCAATATCCATTCTAGAAGCTTCCAGAATTTACTTTAATTGAGATTTTTGGAATTTACTTGCGCCTTTTTTATCTTACAGGGGTCCGCACCTATAAAAAAGAGAAAGTGCGTTTAGGTACACAAAAGAGCTGAACATTGGGTGCGGGACCGCAGGCAAGATAGCGAGAAAGTGCGATACCAAAGTTTAGGAGACTTTTAGGAACTTTTCTCTGATTTTCAAGGCTTGACATGAGGAACTAACATGTTATATTTTCAGAGGGGGAATTATGAGTTATAATGAGCTCATACACATAGCAGAATGTCAGGATGACAATTTTTAGTGTAACAGATTGCCCCCTAAAGTGCAAAGTCTGGAATAGATGATGCTGAAGTCTATCATATATGAAGAGTGCAATACTTTATCATTTCAAGGATCATCCTGTGGTCACCCCAGTCAGAACCTGTAAAAACATTCAATGAAAAATATATATATCATCGCTGAGGTAGGCATTCCCATACTCAGATCAAAATTAACTAGAAACTAATTCAAACTGTTTTGATACAGGAATGATTTTAAGTACATCACAGTATAGACATGTGTAGTCACAGTATGGACGCAGCCATCTGTTTATAAATAGTCCACTGTATAAATGATAACAAAATTCCTCGCAGCCTGGATGGTAGAAACTAAATCTAGGGTCTTGATTTCCGCATCTCGAACTAGTACGATTCTATCCATGTGAATAAATGCGTCGAATTCGAACATGGTAGAAACCACTTGATTACCAGTCAATGATGTAAACTGTTAACAAGTGTGAGAGTAACCACCAGTAATGTCAATGGCTCTCAAAGTACCCAGTACAATCCATGAAATGTGAATGAATGAGCTGAAGTCGAACATGTCACGGAATCATTCGATCGAAGGTCGATGATGTAACCTGTCGTCGAAAGCGAGAAACCTGCCATTGAGGTATGCATATTTCAAGGTACTGACAATTTCTAGATCAAATTCCTAGATAATGAGCTGTCGTCGATAGAAAGTGATCCGTCGTAGGCAAGCCCACAACACGAAATCATAGATCAAGTTTTGAAGAAATATGTCGGCAAGGACTGACTCGGGGATGGTCAAAATGGATGACAGATATTTTGCAGATGAATGGTTTATTTGAACTGTCCTCTTGAACACATAACGACACTGCAGATGGATTGGTGACAATTGACCCAAAGCTAATACCCAGAAACCGACTGAAGACTTTCAATATGGTTTGATTAACTGTTAGGTAAAGGATTTTCCCAACCCAGGTGAACAAAAGTGTCGTGTTCAAGAGTGGTTAATGGTTTTCCAAATAATCAAAATGTAACAAACAGGTTCGTTTTTCTCTCTTTTCCCCCACCATTTCTGGCAAGTACCTATTTATTTTTGACAAGCTTGAGGAGGATAACATTTTCTTGTTTATAAGCTCATCCTTCAGATGAGTCCAACTTACTTTAAGATTCGAACCCTAATAAGGAATGGTTTGTTCCTATTTAAAATTGAACAGGTCCTTTACTGTTAAATTTTAACGAGTCTAGTATAGGAGAAACTAGGTGTTTTTCATTTTTAGGGAGTTAGAAGAAAAACTTAAGAAAACTCCATGGGTGTACTTTTTCGTAAATTTAGTCTCTCGAGCCCGAAAAAGGATAAAATAATGCGGGAGAGAACTCTATTGACTGTAATTAGTCAACGTATACCTTTTTTGTAAATAGTCCATTTCAGTCTGTAAAAGGGGTAAACTTATACTGAAGGGACGATCATTCATTTACTTTAATGAGTTCGAAAAATCAAGTACTCGACAATCTTTTCATATTTAGAGAGTCTGAAAAGGGCTTAAAAGAGAACTCCAAATTTTACTTTTTTGTAAATTTTAACGAGTTCGAAAAAGGGATAAAAATGTACTCATGGTTTTCACTTTTTCGTAAGTTTTAACGAGTTCGAAAAAGGGATAAAAATATACTCCTGTGGCCGAATTTCAATTTAATTTACGAGCAGGAAAAGACGAAAAGAACTCGGCATTTTCATGTTTTTTATGAGAATGAAAGATAGAAAAATAATCTCGGGATTTTCATGAGTTTAACGAGTCTTGAAAATAATAACCGAAATTGACTCAAGATAGGTTTCATTTTTGCAGAAGCTTGAAAAAGACAAAAACTATGCTTCAGAGTGGTTTCATTTTTACGCAAGCTTGAAACAGAGAAAAAATTGTGCTTGATGCCCCCTAAGCATAATTGCTATAGCGCATGCCCCCCCAGCTTCATTTCATTCAACTAAGTACACAGATGGTAATTAATAGCTAGATGGAATGAAGGTTCATTTACGAGATCATATGAAAGACCCAACCTAAAACTGTAAGAAAATTATGCAAAAACTGAAATAACTAACCTAAACATATGAATTAACATTTACAAGATCTAGTCAAAGACTCGAATCAATTAGGGGAGGATTTGTTTCATTTTTTAACGAGCTTGACACAGGAAAAGAACTATGCTCATGGCAACGTGTTTCATTTTTTAACGAGGTTGACAAAGTAAAAGGAACTTTCCTCATCTAAATGTTTCATTTTTTAATGAGGTTGACACAGGAAAAGAACTGTCCTCATACCTGATTGATTTTTTAATGAGGTTGACTCAGTAATAGGAACCATCCTCATAAACTACTTATTTCTAATCTATTAATCTACTCTCTACAATCTATCTACGAATTCATTTTTTAATGAGGTTGACAGAGGAAAAGAACTGTCCTCATACCCGATTCATTTTTTAACGAGGTTGACTCAATAAAAGGAACTATCCTATGACCAACTGATTCATTTTTTAACGAGGTTGATACAGGAAAAGAATTGTCCTCATACCTGATTCATTTTTTAATGAGGTTGACTCAGTAACAGGAACTATCCTCAGACCTAATTAATTTTTTAACGTGGCTCAGTAACAGGAACTATCCTCAGACTCACTAATTCATTTTTTAACGAGGTTGACACAGTAAAAGGAACTATCCTCACACTCACTGATTCATTTTTTAACGAGGTTGAAACAGGAAAAGAAATGTCCTCATACCTAATTCATTTTTAATGAGGTTGAATCAGTAACAGGAACTATCCTCAGAAACTACTTATTTTTAATCTACCTACTGATTCATTTTTTAATGAGGTTGACACAGGAAAAGAACTCTCCTCATGGAAGCTTGTTTCATTTTTTTAACGAGCTTGACACAAGAAACGAAACTATGCTCTTGGCTAACTGATTCATTTTTTAATGAGGTTAACACAGTAAAAGGAGCTATCCTCACACTCACTGATTCATTTTTTAACGAGGTTGACACAGTAAAAGAAACTATCCTCGGACTCACTGATCATGGCTTCTAACTGGAAGAAAGACATGTCAATGGACACACCTTGATCATGGCTTCCAAGAGGTCTTCATCAGAAGGAAGAATAGTTCTCTGGAAGGAACACATGTCAAGGGACTCAAAAGGGATAAGAACATCGCGTTCAAATAATCCCATAGATTTTTCCATGTCAATTACCAGATCTAAGTCAAAGGAAGATGAGCAAATAGTGAGAAGCTCTCTTACATCGGTAACTGAAAACATGGGACTAGTTGCCACATAATTAACCCGTGGCGGGGTAGATACCATGTGCATATGAGGAACATTCAGGGATGTCATATCATTGGTGGTCAAATCAAGACTAGGGAATGAAAGCTGGTCTACAGTCACAATATTTCCATTGTGAGGGAAAGACATCATGTGAAAGAGTGTCGATATGACAACTTTCATTGCATAGACATAGTCTCGCCCAAGGAGTAAATTGAAATCCAAGGGGCCTCGAACTACCATAAGATCAATACAGAAATTTTTACCTTCCAAAGTAATAGAAAAATTAGGAAGGATCCCTAAAGGTTCACCAATGGTTCTGTTAAAA
This sequence comes from Pinus albicaulis, assembly GCA_034641835.2. Classification (NCBI taxonomy): domain Eukaryota; kingdom Viridiplantae; phylum Streptophyta; class Pinopsida; order Pinales; family Pinaceae; genus Pinus; species Pinus albicaulis. Next base: position 473,375,045 of record CM076580.1, on the reverse strand, counting down.
GCTTTAAGATTCTGCGTAATAGGCACAAGCTGAGGGGAACCCAAAGCTTTCCAAGCAGTTGATGATAAAATACTAACATAAGCACCTTCATCTACCTGTGTGTGGTGTATGTCCCTACCACCAAAATTCACAGTGATTTGGAAAGGGATGGAGGAAGGAAGACAAGGTTCTGTTAGTCTACTCCAATCAAAGGAAAAGACCTCAGTACTTGGAGGGGGTTCTGTAGAAACAGGTGAAATGCCCCCCGGCGTAGAAGAATCTGATGTAACAAGAAGAACCTGAGCGGTATGAAGTTCACTCTCTATAGGGAGAATGGGATCAAATGAATGTGAAATTAAATCGACCACTTGATCAACTAATGGATCATCAACTTGAGTGATATGAGTTTCACTCTCCAATGGAAGAGTGGGATCAATTGTATTTGAAATTAGATCAATCACTCCGTTAGTTGACGGTAGGTTGGGAGAAAGTTTACGGTAACCAGTTGGAAATTCTTGCTATGGAATAGTAAGATTTTCCAACAATTTTGAGGCTTCATCCATGTGAGGGAAAATGTGAGTTTGATGACTCCCTTTGCATAACTTACAAGGAAACCTAACTTTACCCTATTCCCAGGAACCTGACTATCACTAGTTGATGGATCAACGGAAAGTTGATGAGATTTTTCTGACCATGCTTCCAATATCTTTGGAATACCAGGACAATTGATAAGGAAGTGGTCACCCTTACAAAGCCTGCAAGGGTATTTTGGTTTACGATGCATGTTGGATGTTTCCTCAACACAACTAACACTTACAGCCATGGTTGGTTGCTTGACTTATTTCTTATCTTGCTTCTTCTTCTTCTTCTTCCCTTTCTTCTTCTTCTTCACCACCTGGTTACTAGCATCAAGGCTTTTACCAAGCGAAGAGGAAGAAATGGAGGAGGAAATATTAGGCGAAGAAGGTAAAGGGTCAACAGAAGGTTGGTGATGTTGAGATGGTGAACTCTGTTGAAGTGAAGCATTCGGTTGAGATGGAACAATTGGAGTATTTGGGGCCAACGAAGTTGAAAATAACCATATCAGTAAACCTATTGTAAATCCAGGTAATGACAATGTAGCCATATAAGGAGGAACAACATTTCCAAAGCAAGGAAAAGTACTAGGATTCTCATTAAGAGGGATTCCTTGGTTGGTAAATTCCAGAACAGTTGCCATTATATTCAACTTCAGTGAATTTTATTAACAATTTAAAACTAAAATTAAAAATTCACAATTCACACCTAACAATTAAAATTCACAATTCACACCTATGGTCTCTAAAAGTAAAAACAAACAAATTAACATGCGCTATCAAATCTAGGAGTCAAACCACACACAAACAATAACTTCCCGTACTAAAAACACTCGTTGGTGATGAAATCCAACTTAGTAGAAATTTAATACAGAAAGGGTGGTTGGAATAGTTACCCCGACAACCTGCTTAATGAAACAAACTGGCACAAGTTTCTTCACAAAACCATCTCGAGTGAAGAGAACCCCCCAGAGAGTCCAAGTGAGTCTAGTCGACGTCTGCTCCAGGTACAGTGAGATCTTTCCTTCACCATCACCTTAGGAAATAATATTAAGTTTAAGGACACTAAGGTTACCAACAGTAAAAAATAAAACTGGGGGAATAGTCTATGATCTGATCCCACGCGCAAGGGAAGAGTAACAAAGCTCAATTCCCTTAAGGGCTCCTCGACATGGTCAATCCGAGGTTTACCAACAAGTGACCCCGGGCTCCTCGAAAATAGTTAATCCGAGGTTTACCGTTTGTAATGCGCGAAGAATCTTCTATCTTCCCCAATGAAACAAAATTGATTGTCTCAAAGGTTCGGACATGATCTCGTGATTAACTCCTTTAAGAGAAGCTTCCCAGATTGTACCAATTACAATTGGATTTATTTCCTATCGCAAGATTTATCTACTTGTTTGTTTTAGTTGCTTTGGAAAGTTAACTACAACCTATTCCAAAGCACTAATCCTAAGCTATATTGGTGGAAAGAGCCCTAAAAATGTAAAAATTACTAGATGAATTTTAATTAAGCACTGTGTTATTTAGGCTGTTATTACTCAAAAGGGTAAATGGATACGAAACCAATGGTGTTATGACCCGACCCAAAACTGAATGCAATCGAATATGATAATGTAATCTTTTAAATTCGATGAATCCTAACTAAAGTAAGGAGAGAGTTTCCATCACTTCCAACAATGCAAAAAATTGATCACTAAGAGAAAATATAAAAAATTCTCTAATGTACTAATTTTATCAAGAAAAACTAATGCAAATCAATTCCAAAACAGTTTTTTATGTTTTTGTTTTTAAAACAAGCATAAAAACATCTAAATTCAAATCAAAGAAAACTGATCTAAATCTATGATTGATTTTTCAGAATGTAAACTATGCGATTGTAATCTATGCAGAATTCACTTGAAAAATATGCAAATGTAATCTATGCACATTTTTCATTCATATTATGAAAATGAGAATTCTAATTATGCAAATGTGATCTATGCAAGAGAATTCTCAAACACAAGATGATTCTAATGTAATCTAAGAACCAATCAAGTGCAAGTCAAGAAAATCGGGAGAGAGTTCCAAAGATCAAAAAACACTCAAAGGTGATTAACACTCATACACAATTTAGCCCCCCCAATTTTTGCAAAAACAAAAGTAAAAAGATGTAAAATTGTGAAAAGACTAAGACAAACCTCCAAGTAATGACCAAAGGAAATCAAATTAAGAATTTCTCAAAAAAGAGACTCAAAACACCCAATTAACTTAATGGAGATTGATGAGATGAAAAATTGCTGAAAGAAGTTAAGAAACAAGAGATTTTGAAAGAAAAATACAGATCTGGATAGATGCTAAGAATACTAAATTAAATCTAAACTAAACTGGAAAAAAGAAATATATTTTTTTCCAGATTTTAACAGGGTCCGCGGGCTTCCAGATGTGACAGGTGTGGTCCCGAACTGTTCACTTAAGGAAAGTGCGAAACTGCCCGCACTTGTGCAAAAGAACAAAGTGCGATCCCCAGAAAAGCTCAAGAAAAACTTAAAAGATTTCAAAATTTTCAAAAACAGAGAAAACCTAAGCTACCCAGGCAGATATCCATCAATAAAAAACTAGGAAAAACTTTTCCTCAAGTCAAAATAAAAGAGAACCAAAAACAATAAGTTCTTTCCCCAGTGGAGTCGCCAATTTTTTGGCCGAATAAATCGTTCTTGCGGACAAGACCGATCTCCCTAGTACTAAAAGTATCTAGCAAAAAACAACCAAACAGACTAATCTTTCTCTAAGCATGTAAGGTTTACAAAAAGCTCTATAGAGGTGTAAAAGACTTACCGTATGTCCAGCGCTTTTTTGAAGTCGTTGTTGTCCCTCGTGCACTTGAAGAAGTTTTCCTTGTAAACCTGCAGTCACAAACAAGAAAAATATTACATAGCACCTGTATAGAAATCATCATAAACCATGATTATCATAGTGATCAAGGAATCTATGAAATAAACCATGAACAGATAGCTTATTGAGAAAAATGAGTATGTTTGTATTAATCTCAAAAGAAGGAAAACCTTACAACCTGAGCCTTGATGTTGCACAGGCCTTCCCAGGGTCCGAAGCAGGAGTCTCCTCTACTTTGATAAGCTCTGCACTCCTCCAACCAAGACAAAAAATAGAGGTATGTAATCTCTCCTCACAAAAGTCTTAGTTAACTGAGTCTAAATCTCAACAGCACTTAACCTCAAATATTCTCAAGCTCCCACTCCCTTTGAGGCTACCCAATGCCTCTTTTTATAGTGGAAAAGAGGAGGTTTTATGTTCCAAGTATGAATGGATAGAATCCTCCTTCAAAGGGATAAGCTCCTCACATCAAGGGGTTAGGTCCATAAGGTAAGGGATTCATGCACCTCACAAGAGTGGTTCTACCACCGCAAGATCCATTATAGAAGCTTCCAAAATTTACTTTAATTGAGCTTTTTGGAATTTACTTGCGCCTTTTGGATCTTACAGGGGTCCGCACCTATAACAAAGAGAAAGTGTGTTCAGGTACGCAGGAGAGCTGAACATTGGGTGTGGGACCACATGCAAGATAGCGAGAAAGTGCGATACCAAAGTTTAGGAGACTTTTAGGAACTTTTCTCTGATTTTCAAGGCTTGACATGAGGAACTAACATGTTAGACTTTCAGAGGAGGAAGTATGAGTTATAATGAGCTCATACACATAATAGAATGTCAGGATGACAATTTTTAGTGTAACAATCCCATTCAAATGTTGTTGCAAGTTGAGTGGATCATATTTATTCAGTAGAAAACCATGGTCAACCATGTTTTGCAATGGAGGTGGTAGAAGATTTTCCATGGGGCCTGGTTGAGGAGGTGTGTATTATAGCTATATGGAGCTTAGATGAAGTGCTAGTGGTGTTATGAGTCGGACTATTTATGAGGATACCTTTGAATTCATTAGGTTATAGGAAGGTCTAGAATTTATAAGGAGGTGTGCTAATAGAAGCTTCTTCAGATTTTACTCCTAAGGAAAATGAGATCAACAATTGGAAGTGTTAAGAGCTAGAAATTGACACTTCAAGAAATGATATTACCGAATCTGGAGAAATAAGGGTATTTTCTTTCCAAATCCTCGTTGATATGATATTTTTAGGGTCAAATTCAGGGGGAGTTTTTTCTTGAGAAGTGTCAGAGCAGGTATGAGGTGTCACAACCAAAAATTTCAACATAAAAATAAAAATTAACTTCTACTTTATTAATGACACCCTTAAAACATACGGTCTTCATATTATACCAGACAGAAATTATAAACAAAAAGAAAACTAACATTATTATCCATAATGTAAAGGACCTCTAAAATTATTCGAGTTAAAAAAATTCATATCTCTGCACATAAAATTATTTCTTGTTTATAGTATGCTCTTATGCCAAGTTCCTTTATCGAAAATCGTCGACATTAGAGGCTTTATGGTTCACTGTTTATTTACAGTGTAAACCCCTTTCCATGTGGTGATGAGATATTTATCCTTGATTCATTTAAGGCTTAGATAGCACGTCATTGTGAAGTTAATGACACGGTACAAGGTATTAATTCATCGCAACAGCTGCTGTGTTGTCATGCTATGTTTGTGGTCTCGAGGTTTGATGCCTCACTTATCACTGTTAGATGCAACCGGAGATCAACGGTGAGTAGGCAGGCGGCAAGGCCTTGGGATTTCACCACTTTCATACCCTAATTGATACATTTTGCACGGACTTCGCTTTATCACTCTTCCATTACAGAGTTGCACAACCTGCCACTGAGCTCTCAGCTCCCTACATGTGGATTGACTCTGCGACTTTCATTTTGAGCTCGCCTAAGCATAAATTTGGTTCTGTCACTCTTCCAAATGTGGGGGTTAGTTCATAAATGTCGCGTTCACTGTAGAAAGTAGAAATTTCAGACTACAGATATCAAAGATATCATTCCTTCTTTATTGTAACCTTCTCTCTTGGGTTAAAAATTCATTTCTAGACATTTTCCTATTTTATTGTCTTATAAGTATTTAAGAGTCTTCCTTCCTCGGATTTTTGTTCCAGCTAGCTCCCGGAAAGATGCATTCTGAACTTAACTATTTGGTAGGTAAAGACGTTAAATTCTTGTCATGGTTATCTACAATTTTCTGATGATATATTTTCCTGGTTATCGTTTATGAATTATTTGGAGAAATATAAATATAAATATATATATATATATATATATATATATATATATATATATATATTCTTTCTACTGGCTACTCTGCAGGTATCCTTCTTTACCATCTTGGTTCTGATCTCACAAATCTTCAAGTTGAGCTACCGGGTCCTCTAATGAAATCCAACCCTTTTCAGGTATTTTATTCGCTTTGCCCAAATAAACTCTTCCTGGGATTTTCACACTTATGGAGGTAGTATTCTTTTCGAGTCCAGGAAGCTTGTCCCATTCCTCATAATTTCTCAAAGAATTTTGATTTTTCAATGTAACAGGGTTTAACTTATATTTTTCTAAAGGAAAGCACAATAGTGATAGACCTCTGTTGTATGAGGAAATATTTTCCCCTGGGCTTATGGACTCAGGAATTTTATCAGTTTAAGTCTATTGCTTTGCACAAGTTTGTAAATTGTTTTTTCATTTAGCAGAGATACTGCAAATGAACATTGATTCATTTAGCTCCTTTCTTATGTATTTCCTTCTCAAACTTATAGTTTTGGCTATAATGAAATAATTTGAAGCACTCTGTTACTACTGTGTATTTAAAGATTGCATTGATCATTAAGCCCAAACTTTCTTTACTTTCTTATTGCATTCTATATGCTTACAGTTAAGGGAAGGCACCATTGGTCGATTTCCAAAGTTTAAATTCAGTATTTGGATGAATAGAAACAAGAATCTGTATTTAAAATAATTTCTTTCTTTTCTTGTTTCCTTAAAAAAAAAATGGCTAATTCATGCATAATGGTCTTATACACATATATTCTCATTGTTTTTCTGTGATTAAATCCTCATTTTGAGTTATTTTCCGATTCTCTGTAGTAAATATTGTTTTGTCCAATTTTGTTTACGAGATAGCCATTTTTGGTGGTGTTTGGACCACCTTTTGACTCTATCCGTGAATAAATAATTTCCAGAGAGGCGACTAGACTTGGGGTTTGGTTTTCACCTGAACCCTCGTCTGACAGCCTGCTCGATAAAGGTCGTAAAGGAAATCTTTACTTTTTTTCCACATGCATTCATTTACAGTTTTAAAACCTTAGCATATACTTACTGTATAGTTTAATATTTTATGAAGGACCAGAGGGCTTTGTAGCATTTACTGCTACCATTATTTTTCTTTGCCATCCTTCTTACCGGCAGTCTATCTTTTCGCAAGAGATACCTTTATTTTACAGTTTTTTTTTAAATGCACTCTAATTCTGTTATTCCAAATTCATTACTCTGCCTTAATATTTTACTTTCTTTCACACAGTTACTGAAGAATACCTTCAGAAATAGTTTTTTTTCCAAAACTACTGCACTAAAAAATATTTGTAAAATGTTATCTCAAATAGGAATAATTCTAACAGTAATCTTTGAGCCCTTAGTTAACTAAACATGTATAGTACGAAATATCATTCATTACTATATAAACCCAGCATGAAATCCTATATTTAATTATAGAATAAGCAACCCAAATACATAAATTTCATATATACTTATCTGTAATTTAAATTTATTAGTTGTGGTCCTTCCAACCATCAAGAGAGGCGATTACATCCTCCTCTTGCCCCTGAGCTCCAGTCCTGGATGGTACAAGTTAACAGTGGATATCTATACTGTGACCTCATGACGCCTAGTCCAATCGTGACCAGAAATAATTTTCAAGGATTTTGTTGAGTTTTTTCCATTGGTTCTTTACCAACTCTGGAAAATTCACACTCTTCCTTAGTTCAAGAACAAAACCCCTACACCTCACTGGGATCAGTCTCTTATCACCAGAGGAGAAGGTAACTTTTTCCAACTGTCCCCAACCACTTTCCATTTCTTGGAAAACATTTACCATCAGCTTTTACTTTTTTTTATCATGTTATTTTCCATAAAAACGTATTATTATTATAATTAATAATATTTCAGAAAAAAAAATTAATAAGTCCAATATTTACTTAAAATGATCATTTAAATTGTCTTTTAACTAGTTAACAACTAGTTTTCATTAATGCAAATTTCACAACTTCCCCCTTGAAAGTAACATTGTCCTCAGTGTTTTACTCTAGCTCTAAAAAGATCTCTAGGTAAGCCTCCTGCCAAGTAGCCTCATCTAGGCCGAAGTGCTTCCATTTCACTTTGACTTGGGTGATTACTCACTTCTAGAGCATGATTTCACTCTGATCATGTATGTGTTGTGGCTTGACCGTGAACTCGTCGTCCGTTTCTACCTGCAAATAGCAAAATACCATGTCAAATTCTCATAAGGAAATCTTATTTCAAGTTAGGATTTTTAATTCTTTCATACCTCTATATTTTGCCAATGAATTACGTGCTTCGAATCATGCACATAATGCTTCAACAAGGACACATGGAACACATTGTGTACTTGAATGTGACTGGGAAAAGCCATCCAATAGGCCACAGGTCCTACCCTTTCCAAAATTTGGAATGGTCCACAGAACCTGGGAGCTAACTTGGCACAAGAGGTCCACCGCAAGGTACTCTTCTTAGGTTTAATCCTCACATACACATGGTCTCCTACTTCAAATTCCAAATAAGACCTATTTTTATCTGCATAGATCTTCTGCCGATATTGTGCAGTTTTCAGATTTTGTCTTATTTTATTTACTTCTGATTCCATTTCAGCAAGCATCTTAGGTCCGAACATTAGTTTTGTTTCGGGGCTACTCCAATTTATGGGAGTGCGACATTTCCTTCCATACAAAGCCTCAAAGGGACTCATCTTCAGGGACCCTTGATAACCATTGTTGTAAGAAAATTCAACACGGTGCAAATAGTCCTCCCACTTGGTTGGTTATTGCATCACATACATGTGCAACATGTATTCCAATACTTGGTTTACCCACTTTGTTTGACCGTCAATTTGGGGATGATAAGTTGTGCTAAAGTTTATCTGATTCCCCACACCGGTAAACAGAGTCTTCCGAATTATCTGAGAAAATTGTCTTTGGTATACCATGCAACCTGAAAATTTCCCTCATGAATATGTCAGTTATCTGTACAGTCTTATAAGTAGAATGCACATGTATAAAATGTGCATATTTACTCAATCTTTCCACCACCACCATGATGGAGTCATTTTTCTTTTTTCTTCATGGTAAACCTGTAATGAAATCCAGGGATATGACCTCCCACTTGCATTCAAGTACCAGTATGGTTGCAACAATCCTGTGGTATGTCGATGATCTACCTTAACCTTCTAACACTCCAAACATTTAGTTAGATACTCAGCAATATTTTTGCGCATACTAGGCGAAAAGTATACTTTTCTGATGGATGTTAACATTTTCTGGTATCCCGGGTGACCTGCATTAATTGCTGCGATGGTATTCGTCCATTATGAGCTCCTTTAGGTCTATATGGTTTGGTAGATATACCTTGCCTCTAAAATTTAACATCTGATCATCATTCACTCCATACTCAAAAGTAATTCTATGCTTTCTGGTTTCTTCCATTTTCTACCATAAGAATTGGTATTCCGGATGTTTTTGTGCTTCTTCTTTTACTTGATCTAAGAATTTACTTTCAAGCCAATTGTAGTAAAGCTCATAAACACAATCCAGATTTCTACTTAAAGCATCAGCCACCCGGTTCTCCTTACCTTTACATGTTGGATTTCCATATCAAGCTCACTTAGAAAGGCATTCCATATTGCCTATCTGGAGTTTAAATCAGCTTTCTTGAAGTAAGTAGTCAAGCTGCTATGATTAGTCTTTAACACAAAAATTTTACCCAGCAAGTAGTGTCTCCATAACCGTAGCGCATGGACTATTGTTGTTAATTCCATATCATAAGCTGAATACCTTTGTTCATTCTCTTTTAACTTCCTTGACTCATAACACACCACTTTACCTTCCTGAGATAGAACTACCCCAAAACCCTCTTTGCTAACATATGTACAGACTTCAAATTCTTTGTTAGGGTGAACTACCCTCAAAACAGGTGCAGTGGTCAAAATTTGTTTCAATTTTTCAAAAAACTTTTAACACTCAATAGTCTACTTGAATAATTTTCCTTTTCTCTGAAATGAGCTAATGGGAAAATAAATTCTGGAAAATCCCTCATTAAACCTCTGATAGTACCTAGCTAAACCCATAAAAGATCAAATATATGCTACATTCTGGGGTACTCGCCATTTCATAATTGTTTTAATCTTCTCCGTGTCAACAAAAATACCTTCTTCTGAAATGACATGGAACAGGTATTGGATTTCCATTTAAAATTAATCGCATTTGTTGAAATTAGCATACAACTGGTGTTTCCTTAGCATTTCTAGCAAAATCCTCAAATGCTCTTTATGTTCTTCCTAGTTTTTAGAATAGATTAAAATGTCAACTATACATATAAGCACAAAATTATTCAGGAAAGGATGAAATATTCCATGCATTAACCTCATAAAGGTTGTTGGTGTGTTTGTTAACCTGAAGGGTAACACCACAAATTCATAATGCCCGTACCTAGTACGGAATGTTGTCTTGTAAATGTCTTCATCCTTGATTCGAATCTGATAATATCCTAATCTTAAATCTATCTTTGAAAACATTGTGGCCCCCTTCACCTGATCAAAGAGATCATCGATCCTTGGTAATGGATATTTATTCTTAACCGTTAACTTGTTAAGCTATCTATAATCCATGAGCATTTGCATGGTTTTGTCATTCTTTTTCACAAACAAAACTGGTGCTCCCCAATGGGACACACTTGGATGGATGTAACCTTTGTCCAGCAGTTCCTGTAATTGCATTTTTAATTCCTTCAATTCAGGAATACTCATCCTATAAGGTTCCCTTGACACAGGTGATGCTCTTAGCATTAACTCTATAGTAAAATCGGTATCTCCTCTTGGTGGTAAACCAAGAATATTTTATGGGAAAACATCCATGAATTATTGCACCATCGATATGTTTTCCATCATAGGTGATTTTTCCTTGGGTTCAGCATATCCCACCTGAATAGCATAAATCTGGCATCCCTCCGTCATACATTTATTCATTTGGGATGTTGTAATTCGACGTAACTGTAATGGTTTTTTGACTCCTTGAATCTCATTACATGTTCCATCTTGGATTCTGTAATGAATAATCTTTTCCTTGCAGTACACTAAGGTCCAATGCTTTTCTAACCAATCCATCCCTAGCAAAACATCATAGGACCCTAATGGTAGTATGTTCAAATCAACATTCAACTGTTGTTCTGCAATTTCTAATATACAGTTTGGAATCTTAGCAGTGACCTTTATTTTTGCTCCTGTGGCTAGCTGTACCAGCCATGAGCTTTTGAATTTATGCTCTTTTAATTTACACATTTCCACTATTTTGGGACTAACATAACTCAGACTTGCACCTGGGTCTACCAAAATAGAAACAGTTTGAGACAGTAACTTACCTTCCAGTTCAATCATTATCGGCTGAAAATTTTCCTGTCAATCCTCCAATGCCACCTTGATTTGAGGAATGTTTCGCGCCAAATCACCCACTGTAGAAGCCTCCTGAAAGTTTGTGACTATATCATTTCTAGCTCGTTGTGGTCATTTTTTATAATAGTGTGCCTCACCACAACCCCAACCCTGTAGAGGTGGCTTGGTCACCTGCCCCTGCTCAGGTTTGCTAGATGCCTCGGTAGGCTTATCTTCTGTTGGCCAATCAATCCTTTGATGAATTATGCCAAATTTTTTGCTGACAGAATTACATGCAGAATTCTTAAAGTTACTGTTTTTGGTGCTTTTTAAATTTGAATTTCTTTTCTGTCCTTTCCATGGCTACCAAATTTTTCCAACCTCCCCTTTAGCCTTGGACTACTGATAGCAAATTTTTGCCTTACGAATGGCTTCCTCTATAGTTTTAGACTTCACAAAATCAATTTTTTCTTTCATATGTGCTGGAAGGCTACTCAAAAATCTCTGCACCTTAGCTTTTTCCTCGCGAAGGTATGGAACATATCGAAACAGGGAGGTAAACTTGGTGATATATTCATCCATAGTCATATGTCCTAGCCTCAAGTCATGAAATTCCTTTTCTTTCTCATCATAGAAACATTCTATCAAGTAATTGTCCTTAAATTATTACTGGAACGATTCCCAAGTGACATCTTGTTCCTCAATACTGTGAACATTCTTCACTTCTTCCCACCACAGAGTGGCCTTCTCCCTTAGCTGGTATATGGATAATCTGGGCTTCAGATTGTTGTTGTATTCATACACCTGAAAGTATTTATTCATATCTATCAACCATGCTTCTACTACTTCCTCAGCATCACCATCAAATTTTGGTGGTTTTATTTTCTGAAACTCCCCCTGAAGCTCTACCTTCTGCCTCTTAACCTCTTGTTGATCTGACACATTGCCAGACTTTGCCTCATTGTAGTTTTTGTTTTTATTACTTCATTGAGAAGGGCTTCTTTCTACTTTGTCAGTGTTATGTTCTCTTTTTTGTCATTCATCACCGTCTTGCATGTCCCTATCAGCACTGGGATGTTCCATTCCTTGATTATGTTTATCTAACAGATTTTTGAGTATCTTCTCTTGCTCTTGCATTAGTTATTCGTTATCCCTTCATACTCTAACCATTTCCTCCTGTAACTGTTATACTGTATTCAAAAGTAAGCTGGTTTTTTGATGTTGTTCCTCTAATAGTCTACGTGTTTGCTAGTGTTGATCGACACTTAGTTGAACCCACATTTCAGGGTTCACCACGGTTTGAGTTTGGGTTTCCCGAGCGTCTTGATGTGGTTTTTCCATTGCTCCCATTCTCATTATATTCCTTCTATGTTTCTAAACTCTTTGCATCAGTATACACAGAAATTTTATCATTAGTCGACCCTTAGGGTCCCAGCATATGAACGTTGCTCTGATACCACTTGTCACAACCAAAATTTTCAACATTAAAAAAAGAAATTAACTTCTACTTTATTAATGACACCCATAAAACATAGGGTCTTCATATTATACCATACAGAAATTATAAACAAAAAGAAAACTAATAGTATTATCCATAATGTAAAGGAACTCTAAACTTATTCGAGTTATAGAAATTCATACCTCTGCACATAAAGGTATTTCTTTTTTATAGCATGCTCTTATGCCAAGTTCCTTTATCGAAAATCGTCAACATTAGAGGCTTTATGGTTCATTTTTTATTTACAATGTAAACCCCTTTCCATGTGGCGATGATATATTTATCCTTAATTAATTTAAGGCTTAGCTAGCACGTCATTATGAAGTTAATGACACAATATAGGGTATTAATTCATCGCAACAACTATTGCGTTACCGTGCTATGTTTGTGGTCTTGAAGTCTGATGCCTCACTTACCACTGTCAGATGCAATTGGATATCAATGGTGGGTAGGAAGGAGGGAAGGCCTTGGGCTTTTCACCGCTGCCATACCCTAATTGATACATATCCGCACCGACTTTGCTCTATCACTCTACCATCACAGATTTGCACAACCTGCCACTGAGCTCTTGGCTCCCTACATGCGGATTGACTCTGAAACTTTCATTTTGAGCTTACTTAAGCATAAATTTGGTTATGCCACTCTTCCAAATGTGGGGGTCACTTCAGAAAAGTCGCGTTTACTACAGAAAGTAGAAATCTCGAACTACATATATTAAGTGTATGATTTCATCTTTCTTGTGACCTTCTCTCCTGGGTTAAAAATTTATTTATGGACATTTTCCTATTTGATTGTGTTATAAGCATTTAAGAGTCTTCCTTCATCAGATTTTTGTTTCGGATAGCTCGCAGAAAGATGCATTCTGAACTTAACTAATTGGCAGGTAAAGACCTTAAATTCTTGTCGCGGTTATCTACAATTTTCTGATGATATATTTGCATGGTTATTGTTTATGAATTCTTTGGAGAAATATGTATGTTTCAAATATACTTATTTACCCTCTTGGTTCTGATCTCACAAATCTTCACGGTTGAGCTACGAGCTCCTCTAATGAAATCCGTCCCTTTTCAGGTATTTTATTCGCTTTTCCCAGAGAAACTCTTACTAGGATTTTCGCACTTATGGCGGTAGTATTATTTTCGGGTCTGGGAACCTTGTCCCATTCCTCATAATTTCTCAAATAATTTGGATTTTTCAATGTAAGAAGGTTTACCTTATATTTTTCTAAAGGAAATCACAACAGTGCTAGACCTTTGTTGTATGAGGAAATATTTTCCCCTAGGCTTATGGACTTATGACTTTATCAGTTTAAGTCTATTTCTTTGCACAATTTTGTAAATTAATTTTTCTTTTAGCAGAGATACTGCAAATGAAAATTTATTCATTTAGCTCCTTTCTTATGTATTTCCTTCTCAGACTTACATTTTTGGCTATAATGAAATAAATTGAAGCATTTTGTTACTATTGTGTATTTAAATATTTCATTGATGCTTAAGCCTGAACTTTCTTTACTTGCTTATTTCATTCTATATGTTTCCAGTTAAGGGATGGCACCATTGGTTGATTTTCAAAGTTTAGATTCTGTATTTGGATGAATAGCAACAAGAACCTGTATTTAAACTACTTTCTTTCTTTTCTTTTTTCCTTAAAAAAAAAAATGGCTAATTCATGCATAATGATCTTAAACGCATCCGTTCGCACTGTTTTTCTGTGATTAAATCCTCATTCTAAGTTCTTTTCCGATTCTCCGTATTAAATATTATTTTTTCGAATTTTGTTTACGAGATATCCATTTTTTGCGGTGTTCGGACCACCTTTCGACTCTGTCCATGAATAAATAATTTCCTGAGAGGTGACTAGACTTTTCACTCGAACCCTCATCTGACAGCCTGCTCGATAAAGGTCGTAAATGAAATCTTTATAGTTTTTACACATGCATTAATTTATAGTTTTAAAACATTAGCACATACTTACTGTATAGTTTAAGATTTTATGAAGGACAGGAGGGCTTTGTAGCGTTTACTGGTACCATTATTTTTCTTTGCCATCCTTCTTGCCGGCGATCTATCTTTTCCCAAGAAATACATTTTTTGTACTTTTTTTTTAAATGCACTTAATTATGTTATTCTAGATTCATTACTCTGCCTTAATCTTTTACTTTCTTTCACATAGTTACTGAAGAATACCTTCATAAATAGTTTTTTTTCCAAAAATACTGCACTAAAAAATATTTGCAGAATATTAACTCACATAGGAATAATTTTAATAGTAATATTTGAGCCCTTAGTTAACTAAACATGTAGAGTATGAAATATCATTCATTACTTTACAAACCCAACATGAAATCCTGTATTTAATTGTAGAATGAACAAATACCTCCAAATACAAAAATTCCATATATACCTATCTATAATTTAAATTTATTAGCTATGGTCCTCTGAACCATCAAGATATGCGATTACTTCCTCCTCTTGCCCCCGAGATGTAGTCCTGGATGGTACAGGTTAACAGTATATATTTATGCTATGACCTCAAGACGCCTAGTCTAGTCAGTACCAAAAATAATTTTCAGGAATTTTGCTGAGCGTTTTCCACTGGTTTTTTACCAGCTCTAGAAAATCCACACTCCTCCTTAGTTCAAGAACAAAACCCCTATTCCTCACTGGGATTAGTCTCTTATCCCCAGAGGAGCAGATAATTGTTTCCAAATGTCCCCAACCAATTTCCAGTTCTTGGAAAACATTTACCATCAACTTTTACTTTTTTTTATCAGGTTATTTTCCATAACCAATTTTTATTATTATAATTAATAATCTTTCAGCAAAAACATTAATAAGTCCAGTCTTTACTTAAAATGATAATTAAAATTGTCTTTTAACTAGTTAACAACTAGTTTTCATTAATGTAACTGTCACATGAGTTCTTTTGAAATCCAGGATAGTCAAATAAGTATTTAGAAAGTGGAGTCGCTAAGGTGAGAAATCTTAACCCCACACTTCCTTTTCTAAATTGATAGAAGGAATGTAAAAATTTCATACCCAGGGAAAAATATTATGATTTGTTCCTTGACAACAACGCTAGAAGATGTTGAAGCTACTAGAAATAACCCCCTGGTAGAGGAGAGGTCAATGCCTAGGGCATCTTAGTCTCTCTTTAAAACTAATCAGGGAAGCTCAAGAGATAAATGTAAAATAATTTATATTACCGTTCAATTACCTTTCCCAGAGGAAAATTCAATATGCACATAAATAACCTATCAATCTCAAGATAAATGTTCAGGCATGGAGGTTGACACACAGATAATGCAGCTTAAATTTTTCATTGCAATTAAGATGGAAATGATAAATATAAGAGAGGAATATGGTGCGGATGGCTAGATAAATATATAATCTTATGCAGCAAATCCCAACATAATCATGAAAAGATAGAGGGAATGAAGTGCAAAAATTATGGAGCGCATTTTAACGCATCCAATTCAATATCTCATAGGTACTATCAGTTATCACATAACACGGATAAAGCTATGATCTTCTAGGCACTGTCTTCTATCACATAACATTACTAAATTCGTGATTTAAGAGTGGATCTAGAAGATACAATTACACAATTTCTGAAGAAGAAAATACACATATGAAATGATACACAGAGGAAGGACACATACTATATATCTCAGTGCTTGGAATCTCCATAAAACAAAATTCATTAATATTCAAGAATGAAATACATGTGACAAGTCCAAACTTGAAACATTTTCAAAACAATAATAACCTTTGGAAAAGGAAAATGGAACCAAACTTGGAACCTCCTCTCTAAAAATCAAATTTGAAACCTCGAAACACTGAATTAGGAACCTCTAAAAACAAAATTTGGGAACCCTCCTAATGCGTTTCTTCTCTCTTTTTATAGGGACAACCCAAATATAACCACTTACAATATATATTTAAATTCTATAGATGTCTAAACTACACAGTTGTTTAAGCGTGCACCTAGCCTAACTGTCACAATGATTACATGACATAATTGATTCTTTTCATCAAAATAAAATTTTACGAAAACATGAAAAACAATAGGTGTCATGATTGACACACAAAATATCCCCATGTTGATTTCTCATATTTCATTTGATCTGGCCACACCTCTATCATTGTATTCCTCCACAGTTACACGCCAATTTGCCTGTTTCTTTCTTCTTTTAATTGCTTGAATTTCCCCCTTTTTGGAGTTAGAAGTGATCAAGTGTGGTGGTGTGGAAGGTGCCCTGGACCGATCTGTAGACCCATCCATCCTCCATACTCTATGTATTTCAGAATCACAACCTTTATATCTCATAAATTCATGCCATAGTGCAACTTCGGAGCCACACCTTATCGTAACTTGTTGAAAAGAAACATTAGGAAAACCCAACCTTCCAACTCAATTAACAATTTTTTGTTGAGCTCCTTATTTCTTATACACCATAGGACCACTACTTGTGATGGTCTATATAGCACTAAGGTGTTGTAGTATTAGAGCCTTGATCCACCGTAACTCTATTTAAAATAAACACTATGAAAGCAGGAAGTTCCAATGTATTTAGCTCCACTTCTCTTAGAAATCTTATCACATTTCCACCATAGAACTAGGTGCCATGACCAGTGTATTGGTTCTTGGGTGCTAAATCCTTCAGACTCCCATTGGGGGTCTATCTCTTAGTTTTAACCACTCTCGCATTTGGTTTTTTGGATTTCTAAAACCAATTGCTAACAACACATCATAGCTCCTTTCATAATAATAAATTCAAATTGGAATTAAAAAAAAATTATGAGGCCTCCTTCCTCTTATATTCTCTATAGTATTTAGGTGTTCATCCCACTCTACTTCCTTTGTTCTTTTGTGTCTTTAAGATCAAGTTTCACTTAATCATCGAAAGCCCCTTACATTGGAAATTTTTCAAATTGTGAATACAAAGGGGTTCTAAAATCTCTTCCCTATGAAATATTGGCCTCCAAGATGGTTTCATGATAAGGCCATCCTCTCCACATGGCATTGCTTGAGTGGTGACATGTGTCACACGAATTTTCCCCACTAGGCCACCTACAAATGTTGAAACTAACTACCATGTGTCCTTTGTACTTCCATGTCATTTTGACGTCATTTTCCCCATTCGCATTTCAAAGCCAATCATCTGCTACCATGTGTCCTTCAAAGAAGAGAGAAAGGGTCCTTTTCATTTCTCCTTCTCCGCAACTACGATGCTTTCAAAGGAATTTCCATTTTTAAGGAGTTACAAAATTCTGGTCCCTGAAGTTTCAAAATGACTAATCCTTCTAAAATTTAGGTTCCAATATCAGCTTGGTCTGAAATTCCTCTTCCGATATCTGGTTTTGATTATTATCAACTCCAGAGATTGTAGATTTCCCTTTTCATTTCGGCCTCCAATATTTCAACTCTTCCCTTTTCGACTCCTTTATGAATTTCGATTCTTGATTTATAGCTCTCCTCTTTTTCTTTCCCCTTAGTCAATAAATATTGCACCCATCCTCCTCTATACCACAGATGAAAAATATGACCATTTAATACAAATACAAGATGGTATGAGAGATAACGTAGTTTTAATAAGTATAATTTAAATATTTAATTCTTTTGTTTTTTTTTTAATTATTAATTTGATTTAAAATTTGATTAAAATTATAAATTGAAAATATTGAATATGCATTTTTTTAAAATATTTGTCTTCTGAAAAATGTGGTGTAAATACAAATGCAATTCATTAATAATTTTTTTCTATGGTTATAAATTCTACAATAATATATTTAAAATGATTCTACAATAATATACTTAAAATGATTCTAAATTTTATTTGATAACTTATTATTATTTTTATAAATTTATAAAAAATAATTAGTATAATAAGTTCAGTTCATTTCAAAATTTATGAATTTTCATATATAATTTGAGTTAGAAAAATAAATTAAATTAATTTTTTTTAAAATATATAAGCTAATAAAATTATATAATAAAATTAATTAAGTATTCTTCATGATATAACTATCCAATTACTAACTTGTTAGGAGAGAAGCATTTACGGGAGAAGCTAATAAAATTTTATAGTTTAATAAATGAAATTCTTTTAGAGATGCATTTATGGGAGAAATATTGAAAAAAGCACATGTGAAAAAGAAAAGAGCGGAACAAATTAAGGGTATATATATAAGAGAAGTAGTTTAACTTATAAATAAAATGATTTTTTCACAAGAATCTAACAAAGCAATTTTAACACTATGGAAAACCTAAACCACTTGAATTATACACACTAAACAACTTAATTAATACGAAAAAGCATGGTGAAAAAAAAAAAACCATTTCATTTATAAATTAGTCTACACCTATATAATATTTGAAATTTGAAATTTTGTACAACTTGTATATTATTTTTTACAAAATATAACACATATACATTTTGGTCCATGTACTAAAAACATTTTACTTTTGTGAAACATTAATTATTATTTTTTTTTAAATTTAATATTATATATTTTTTTAAAAATAAAAAAATTCATGACCACTAAAATTCATGATCTCAATATTTCTCACTAACCCTTATACTAATGTATCCATGTTTTGAGATAGAAAGTGAGAAATATAGACTCAAATTTGAGTAATTTGTACTCATGTTTTTCTCAATATTCATTTCACCTCAGCCCAAAACAGAAATAAAAAAATCTATAAAAGTAGATTTATTTGGAAAAAGATAAACATGGCTAGATATTGAGCAAAACATGAATACAAAATGTATGTATTCATGTTTTGAAGAGGCGGTGAATCTTGTGAAAAACATATCTAGAATAATTTGAGAGTGCTAGTAAGAGTGCGAGTAAAGGGAAACATTGAAGGTGTGAGAGCGACGGGAAACATTGAGGGTGTGGATACGGGGAACATCATGAATAAAAATCTATTCAGTTTTTATTCTATTCATAAAAAGCTTCATCGCTCACGGGAAACATTAAGGGTGGGGAACATCATGAATAAAAATCTATTCAGTTGTTATTCTATTCATAAAAAGCTACATCGCTCACGCGAAACACTCAGGCCGGTGTGGATAGGGGAACATCATGAATAAAAATCTATTCAGTTTTATAGAAGCTTCTTCGCGGGCATTTTTTTTCTTTTTCCTACGAACTTAAATTTCTACGGTAAAAGTGGAGATATACATTGTATATCTCTCTAACGGGATACACGGAGGAGATATCCCCGGAAAGCGTACGAATGATGAGGGACAGTGAGATTGGGCATAGTTCCGCACTTTCCTGAAACAGAACGATAGAACCAGAGAGGCGCTGTCATCGCTGATATTTAGTTCGTATGATCCGCTTCATTTCCGACGTCTGTTATTATATTCTTCTCTTCTAGACTATTTTTCGTCACTTTTATATATACTCTGCAGGTACCAGAGGTGTATGTTTAATTTCCACAGTAACTGCGTCCAAATTCGAAGAAGAAGAAACAGATTGCAATGGATGGAGGATTCGAAATTGAAAATCTGGTAATTTTACGAGAAATCAAAAGAAATATGTTTGGTGTTAGCGAGGAGGAGTTAGCCAAATTGAAGGTTGTTTTGCCTGTCCACCATTCTGATCTGCGAGTTGGTGACAAACAATGCTGGTCGATTTTTATACAGAAAATCAGTACACCAGCAAGCAGTGTGTGGTCAGTGGTTCGGAGGTTCGACAAACCGGAAAGGTACAAACCGTTCATCAGGAGCTGCTCCGTGAAGACAAAGGGGGAAATGAAGATTGGGTGCGTGAGGGAAGTGAAAGTGGTGACGGGATTGCCAGCCGAGAACAGCATTGAATGCCTGGAGATTCTGGACGAGGAGAATCACGTTGTGAGCTTCAGGATCTTGGAAGGAAAGCATCGTCTTCTTCATTATCAGTCGGTGACGTCATTGCATGAATTTGTAAGAGACGGACGCGCTTCCACTCTTGTTGTGGAATCCTATGTTGCAGATGTGCCAGAGGGGAACTGTAAAGAAGAAACCTGTCTGTTCATTAATACCATTGTTAAAAGGAATTTGCAATCCCTATCGGCATTGTTCTCACGACAACTCCGCAACGATCGCAACGGAATCTGAGTATTCCATGTTAGGTTTTCAAATTTTCTGAATTTTGAAGATTCAGTGTGTAAATAAAATACAGTATGTTGATTACTGATTCTTGGAATATTTTGCTATCAAAGAGATGATTCTCGGAATATTTCACAATCAAAGAGACAAGAGACATGCGTCGGCACTTATGTCTTTTTGATTACGGAATATTATAAGAATCAGGAAGCGGGAAACGATATAAACTCCTTTATTACATCAATGAACACATTTTCCAATTGCCCAAAGAGACCGATATAATAAATTCTTTGGAAATCTTACATGAATAAAAGTGATTTCATAACTCATGGCTTTATTTATGTAAATTTACTTTTATTTACTAAATAATTTATTTAACATTATTATTTTTGAATACATGAAGTATATTATATATTTATTATTCGAGATTTTAAATGTAATTATTTTATTAAAGAAATGCACTCAATTTTAAAGATGTCTTTAGTTTTAGAGATAAAATGATAAATTAATATCATAATTTACAAGTACCATATGTTTAAAATCTATAACTCACGTTCATATAAAGACACCTTATAAGATTATTATTACATCATATTAACAATAATCAATGTAGATCCAATTGAAATACGGATCTAACATAAGTGGTTTAAAATCTATAACTCACGTTCATATAAAGACACCTTATAAGATTATTATTACATCATATTAACAATAATCAATGTAGATCCAATTGAAATACGGATCTAACATAAGTGGAGAGGGATCAAATTTCTTATTTTTCATTATTTAAATTGTATTTGTAAATGTTAAATATAGTATATATAAGACCAAATAAATGTTTATATCGAACCAAATAAACATTTTAACCATAAAAACTTAAATTTTTCATGACATATACATAATTTTTAAAAAATGATATTTAATTAACATTAAAATATTTTACCTAACTTGTACATCTAGACATTTTATCAAGCAAACTAAAATAGTTTTTTATTATCAATATATTTTTAAGTATATGTGAATTTCGTATTAAAATATTTTATTGAGAAGCCACATAGTTTATATATATATATATATATATATATATATATATATATATATATATATATATATATATATATATATATATATATATACAACATTAAAATATTTGAGTTTAACAATTTTTTTGTATATATAGATATATATGAAATTTATGTCAATGTAAATTAGTTAACATAGATCTTCAATTTTAACAAAATTTTTTCTATACATAGATATATATGAAATTTATGTGAGTCTAAATTAGTTAACATAGATCTTTAAATAATTTAATTTAATTTCTTGTTAAAATATTTTTGAAAAGTATAAGATTTAAACATCTTAATCACACATTTTTTTTACTTCTAATTACTTTACAACATATTCATTTTTCTTTTATTATAGGAGATATTGTTTTTCTATTTAAAACATAATTTTTCATTCTTTATTTTTATTTTAAAGGGAACAGACACATAGACAAACTTACACATTTCATCATATTGGATCGTAGAATAAGCTTCTTGGTTCCATTAAATTAAAATTTTAAATATCTGAAAAAATATTTATTTCTTATAGTAATCTAAATTTCTCTCTTCGTAGAAAAGCTATCATGAGAGACTTTTTCGATATTACCACTGACACAGATTATCACATAACTGAATATCTATAAATTGATTTGGTTTTATGAAAAAATACAATTCTAAAAAAACAACTAAAACCCATTTAAAAGGGAATAACTCTTCAACTAACTTAGTTCAAGATCGGAAGCTCCCACATGTTACGGGAGATTGAAAACTCGAAAACGTCACACCATGACAGAAATGACATGAGTAAAATGAGCACAAGAAAAGGGAAAAAAATAAATAGAAGGAGATAAAAATTATAAATATAAAATATTATTATTTTGTATTACTTGAAGTAATATTGGCCTATAATTCAAAATTAATAATGGTTTTATTAACAATTTAATTATTCTATTTGAATTTTATATAGAATGACTTACGATTTTGTTAGAGTTATTATAATTTTAATTTGAAAGATTCAACATGATATTATTTAGGGTTTTGTTAGATTTATTTTTATTTTAATTTTAATTTTTGTTCTAAATCTTAATTTGAGTAAGTTAAATATAATATTGCATTACATTAGATAAAGTTTTACAACATTTCTATCAGATTTGATATAGAGTATCTCTCATCATAATTAAATGACTAATAAATGTTAATAAGCATAAAGTTTTACAACATTGATACTTGGTATAAAACATCTCTCATCATAATTAAATGACTAGTAAATATTAATAAGCATCCAAACATTTATCTAGTGTTACATCTTCAATTGCCAAAAATAAAAAATATTCATAAACATTATTTAAGTTATAATTTTATTTTAAATTATTATTATTATCATTAATAATAATAAATAATTATAGATAAGTTAAATATATATTTACAAATCTTAAAAACATGTGACATGATTATGCATATTTTATCAAAAATATTCTTAATTTATAAATAAACTTTCTTATAATATCTAAATCATTTAAATTCGATAATAAAAATTTCAAGAATAAAATTATGAATTAAATTTCATCAATTACAAAATTTGAAATTCAATATTTTTGAAATATCATTTTCAATTTTAATCATAAGATTTTAATAAAATATTTTAAATTTATATATAATAATTAATTAATTTATTATTTATATATATATATATATATATATATATATATATATATATATATATTTCAAACTGGTGTTTCATGTTAAGTTTTATGGTGGATAGAGAAAGTAAAATTTTAAAGTAAATTTGTTTAGTATAATTATTGTGTGGACATAGTAATTATCCATCTCCAAAACTAATAAACCACATAAAAAAAATACATATAAACTTTTAAAATTTAATAATTATTTAATATTCTTGAAGGTATTTAACTTTAATGTGAGTTAATTAATATATTCAGCATCGTTGGGATGAATGTGAATATATATATATATAGTCATGAACCATTATTGTGAAGAGCATGCTGGAGTCGGTAGATATAACGGGACCAAATAAGTAGATATAAGGTGACGAAGATGCATTAAATACTTGTGTTTTTTTGTTGATTATTTGTTGTGAAAATATATAATTATTAGCAATTGTTTTTAAAGGTATAAAGTTATCTAGAAAGAATGAAAAATTGGGAAGATCATTTTTTATTTAAGATATTTAATTATAGGAATTCATAACTTGTGTTTGGTTATTATGTTAGTTTTAAAATGAATTTTATTTTTAAGCAATTTTGAAAATGAAGTGATTTGTTGAAGGTTTTTTTTATTTGTGGTGTAAATTTTATGTTTATTAAAATTAGATTTATTTCTATTTTTAGTCATGATATTTGGTTTATGCTTAGTCTAAAATACATTAGGTTTTTGGAAGGTAGAGAGATTTGTCTTCAATATCTTCAAACTTGTTCTTTTTTTTATTAGTTTGATATCATGTTAAATCATCAAAATTTTGGAAAGATGTCTTCTCGCACAAAATTTCTTCTCATTTCAATCTGATATTTATGGAGAGTCTATTAAATTGGACTTGATTGAACCAACTTATTAACTTCACACTACGAGAATTCCTTCTTAAGATCATGAAATTTAAGTTAATAGAGTTTAGAAATGCTTCAAGATCATGACCATGTATTATAGGTCACATGATTTGGAAATTGGGATTCAACCTGATAATCCTTGTACACATTTAGGTAGATTATGCTTTATAAAGTTATCCATTTACTTCTTTATTTTGTCCAAGTGACATTTTCTCAAACCAACCTAGGAGTATACTTTTAATATTCATTCTATATAAGTTATTTGTGAGTTTCATGTGTCATTCCAACTTTATAACCTCGCCATAATGAGTGAGATATTTTCAAAAAGCCATCACAAGATACTCCCATGTGGGTTGTTCATTTTAAACAATAACCAGGTGTAAAGGTTTTACCAAGAATGAGTATATATGCAAAACTGAAATATGTTTATAGTAAAAAAGTACCATCTACATTTCCTATAAAATTAAAATACGACTTAAAAATTGATTAGATGGTTGCAGATCACAATGTTATTTGAAGCTAAAATCAATAAAATTTCAAAATATTCACAAAAATATTTACAAAATCTATTAAATAATATAAAGTTCCAGATAAATTTAAAATTAAAATTCAAATATGATTCCAAGATTGATTAGATGGTTACAGACCATAATAGTTTTGAAGCAGTATTTACATGTGGGTGCTTACATGTGGGTGCAACCCCTACTGCATAAAATGATTTATGGAATTTCCAATGCAATAGAGGAAAATCATGCATATCTCGGTAAAGTCACATGTTTGCTTCACACACATGATGCATCTAAGATAATTCATGATGTGGATATATAAATTTCTGGAAATCTTGATTTTACTATTATGAAATACATGTTTTCAAATTTGTTGATGTGGATATATTAATTTATGGAAATTATGATTTTAATATTATAAAATGTATGCTTTTTTTTTTTTGTGAATTCCATAGGACATGTATTTTCTATTGTATGCTTTCTTGTATACCTCATCCAATATCAATATCAGTCTCTGGAAATATTGATTATCATTATGAGTGTAGACATCAGTTTAAAAAACTTCCCATTTCAATATTATAGACTTGTTCGATGCCTCAATCAATATGAGTATCATTTTAGATGCCTCAATCATATTAACATCATTTTTTAGATGCATCAATCAATATCAACATCATTTTCTGAAAGTATTGAAATTCATGTTACAAAATACAAACTTACAAATTAGTTTGATATCTCAATCAAAATCAATATCAGCTTCTGAAGTTCATTTGTTCCATTTGTTCTTAGAGTCTCATTAGATGTACTTATTCTAGTTTCTTCCAAGAAAATTCACTATTTTTTAAATTTTAATTTCATTCAGGAATTATTTTTTTTCAATCCTATTTTGTCTCAAGAAAATTCTTGAGTTATTTTTTCCTATATCAAATGGAGTGGGAAAAAAATTCTCAAAGTGGAGAAAGAAAAAAATAATTTAAAAACAAGTAGATGGATTTTTTTCCTCCATATATTCATTCATTGAATGGATGGGAGGTAGGCGAAGAAAAATATACAAAATGGAAAGTGGATGCTAATATTGATTGAGAAATCTAAAAACTAATGTTGATATTGATTGAGGCATCAAACAAGTTTGTGATTCTGTATTTTATAAAATTAAAATAAGGATTTCGAGAAATTGATACTCATAATCAGGATATCTAGAGACTCGATATTGGACGAGGTATACAAAATTTTTTTGAGTATGTATTTTATAATATTAAAATCAATCTTTATCGCAGCTTATATATCCAAGTCATTTCCAGAAATTCATATAGTACACAAGTTTGAGTGAAGAGAATAATTCGTAGGACGTTGGTGAACACAAGAGTTTATCATCATGGTAGTCTTTTCATTCCCACATTTAATCACTTGCTAGGTCTCGGACAACTAAATTTTCAGGAGAATCCAACCACTGCACATGGTGATGTCTCTAGCGACCACCATGAAACTTCCTCTTCCTAGGAGAAGGATAAAGACAAGGTGCAAGGTCCAGTAGTGAAGCCATGATGACTTTAGGGGAGTTAGGGATGACGTGCAGCTTACCATATTTCTCTTTCAACATCCACCAGCTTCCATTATTTTTTTGGTGGGGTTTCATCAATGTTGTTAAACTGGTGCAAAGTATCTTCTCCTTCTTCACTGCTTAGGGCTTGTGATTCAAGGTTTCCGTCTTGCATTACCTGATTTTCCTTATGGATTTGAAGGGTGGTTGATGCATTCGTTGGGTGAAATTTATGGCTCGAATGGAGTTCCTGGAAACGAGTAAATAACTTACCATATTGGAAGATTTTGATGGACGTGGAGTCCAGATTTTGGTGCCGTTCCAGTGATGTAGAGCTCCATTGTCTATGGCACTACTAGATTTTTGAAATTTCTTTTGCGTTTTTCCAGTGCACAAGAGATTTAATTTCCTCACTCTTGGGTTCATTTAAACAGACTTGTTCATCTTACTTCAGGACAATCATATCGTTTCCAATGATCATAATGAGAACAATGATTTTATGAAATTATGTAAAAAATTGCAAGCAATGCACCAGATGATCTCTTCGCAAATATTACCCTAGAGGCTCTGTCAAAACCTATAGAAAAAATTGTGCTGATGATTGTATGCAGTGAACTGATTCAAAAAGGACACCTTCAGTGTAACCAATCCTACACAACCCGTAGAAGGCAAACACAAAACTTAGAAAAAAATTTCACCTCGTTAATAATTCAATTCTCATTCCTTAGTTCTCTTCTTCACTCATACCTAACCATTTTAGTTCAAACAAAATAAAATATTTTTTAAAAATAAAATAATAATAAAATTCCCAACATAACTTCAAAACTATGATCCACCAACCTCCACACTTAGCGGCACAACATGGACCATGCAGCTCATACCCTAATATTCAAGTAGTATTCAACCACCTTCAGAGTGTACACATTTATCATTCCTCTAATAACCCAAATCAATCCCAATGGCGATAACTCAACCAATTCCAAAAAATTAACTTGCGCACCCTAAGCAGCCAAAGCGACTTTTATGTTATAAATTCCAACCAGATAGTTGATAGTGAGTGTCCTAAATAGCCAAAGCAACTTTTATGTTGCAAATTCTAACTAACTAGTTGATGGCAAGTTGACTAAACATCCCTTCTTAAAAATACAAAGGTATTTACATTTAAACATAATAATAATAATAATAATTAATTAAAAAATAATAATCTTAACTTATTAAAAAAATATTTTTTAAAACTCATGCCCAAAATAATTCGATATTATTTCACCATTACCATTGTAAAAGGAGACATCCACAAATCCTTAGTGAAGGAAATTGTCTTTTTTACCTCAATACATTGTTTTCTTTATCTTTAAGTTTTAATCCTTAATAACCCACTTTTACAATGAAACACTATTAGAAGTAACACAAATTTTAAATATTTATTTTCCCATATTCAAATAAGCATTTATATCTATGTGAGTTGTGATAGTGATGGCCATATATATATTATGAAAAATATGTGATTATGATTGTGATGGAAATGATTAATTCATAATTATAAAAGAGCCTCAAAAATTTTAAATATTTGTTCTTTTGTCGTGTATTAAAGTTTTCTTGTATAATTTATGAATTATCGCAGCTTACTTTGACAGCCGTTTGACAAGTTAATGGTGGAAACGAAAGTTGTGTAGTGGAAAACAAAATGGTAGATGCAACTCACTGATTCAAAAGGGACACATTGGGTGTATGTTGCTTTTTGAGTGACCGAAAGATATACAATGTATATACACAAAACCGAATCGTATGTTAATAAATCCATCAAGGTAAGGGAATGCCTCGGCGTAGCAATTTCTAGACACATCTATATGGTTTCTTTTTATGTAAGGATAACATAACGTTTAGGGTTCTGTATCTGTCTTTAATACAATATTGTGAGCACATTTTGCGTGAAATAGGAATTGACAAAACATGAATTTTTGGCGGAAAGTCATTAGAGAAAATTTCAGCCTAAAAGTGGCCTCCTAAGGAAAAATTATAAAATAATTGTTAAAATAATAAAATAAGAGGTGAATTTTGGAGGGAAAGCAAGAAAACTAAATTTTTAATTGTATTTTCTACTTATATCCTTATAGGCTTACTCAAATTTCAAGTTTAGACACTCAT
This sequence comes from Pinus albicaulis, assembly GCA_034641835.2. Taxonomy (NCBI): domain Eukaryota; kingdom Viridiplantae; phylum Streptophyta; class Pinopsida; order Pinales; family Pinaceae; genus Pinus; species Pinus albicaulis. Next base: position 473,346,499 of record CM076580.1, on the reverse strand, counting down.
TAGATGTGGAATTAAATTCCACATCCAATGAGTACTCTGAGAGGACCAACATTGATAAATATTGCAGATAAATTAAAAAATGTGTTAAAACATGTTTTTTTAATGTATCTGCAATTTTTATCGAGGTGGGTCTTCTCAAAAGTATGCATAATGGGTATTCGTTGGATGTGGAATTTAATTTCGCATATAATGAGTGTATAAACTTGAAATTTGAGTAAACCTATAAGGAGATAAGCCAAAAATACAATTAAAAAAAATATTTTTTATTCTTTTCCCTCCAAAATATTTACATATACCTCTTTTTAAATTTAAAGCATTTCGATTGGTTTACATATTATGACATAGAAATTACATGAAAATTTCATGGGCACTTTTAGGCTGAAATTTCCTCTAATGAAAGATCTTGCCAATCTAGGGAACATGGACATCAATCACAATGATTTCGATGGATATTTCCCGTCAGTTTCTCAAAGCTGAAGAATCTAGTGAATTTAATAGCTTTTAGCAATAGTTTTAGAGGACCGTTGCTGTTAGAGTTCATGGCAATGGCTATTTTGGAGTAGCTGAACCTAGATGGAAGCTATTTTAATGGCTCCATACCTGATCAAGATGGAATGTTCAACAACTTGAATTATTTGTACTTGGATGTGAATTCTTTAACCGAAAAAATAATTTCAAAGCTTGGGAGTATCCACGGTCTCCGAAATCTTAAAATTGGATACAATTTCTATGAGGGCGAGATTCCATGGCAGCTTAGCAGCATGTCAGAACTTAGAGTATTTGGATATTGTGCAAGCTAATTTTCTGGGGTTTTTCCTTGGGAATTGAGGATGTTGAAGAAGCAAAATTATTTTTTCTTGTTCAAGAATAATCTCAGCTCCAAATTCTTCACAATGAGGTGTTTGTAGAATTCTCCACCAACACGATCTTGGTTTGATTCCCTTGGGGTTCTATAAGCTCAAGAATTTGAAACTTTTGAGCTTTTTGTATACTAATTTGAGAGGAAACATTCCTACCAAATCTAAAATTGTCTAGATTTGAAAGGATTATTTGAGTCCCTGCAATAATCAGATAGAGATATTTAAGGATTTTGCAGCTTGCCTTGACAGTTTTTTGACAATTCAACGGTGGAAAACCAAAGAATTTGTGATAGTTGTATGGTGGAAAATGACAAGTTAATGGTGGAAAACCAAAAAAGTAGTCACAGGTGACATCTCTGTATGGTGGAAAATGACAAGTTAATGGTGGAAAACCAAAATTACTGTGATAGTTGTATGGTGGAAAACAAAAGGGTAGATGATTATAGGAAGTCAACTGATTCAAAAGAGACACCTTCATTTTAATTAGGATAAAAGAAAATAAAATAAAATACATGTTCATATAACCATTTTTTTTTAACAAATGTAATATGAAAAATGATTAATAATTTTGAATAATAATAATAGTTATATATATGAAACATACTTTAATATAATTTTAATTTAATATAATATTAAAAACTAATATAAAAATTAATATAACTCCTTCATAAAAATGTTGTAAATTAAATTAAAATAAAATATTTATAAAATATTTTGATTTTGAAATGAGTTATGGTTTTTGGGCAAATGTATTGACAAACCATGGTATTGGCCCATGGTATTGTAACAAAGTCTATTTATAATTTATAATACTCATGGTAAAATGGGGGTAAATATCCATGGTTAATCATCTTGTTATGTTGTAAGTATTAAGTTTTAATTTAAAATAACAAAGGAAGAGGAGCTCATTAGGGGAATTTTGAGGTCTAAAATGAGTCTCCTAAGAAAAATGTACAACAAGAATAAACTTTATAAGAACCAATAGGATTCAAGATGATGATGTCAACGATGGGGAATGATTCACTATTTTTTAAATAAAAGGGTAAAAATATTAAAAAATAATAAAATAATAAAACAACTTTTTACCTCGTATTTTCAACTTATCTCCCAATTTTTCTACTCAAATTTAAAATGGGAGTACTCGTTGGATGCAAAATTTAATTCCTCATCCAATGAGTATGCATGTTGCATATCTTCGATGAACCCTGCTACACGAAAAATGAGAAATACATGAAAAAACGCGATTGCAATCACGTTTTTCATGTATGACACATTTTTCTTGTAGCAGGACCCACCAAAAGTATGCAACATGGGTGATCCTTGTATGAGGAATTAAATTTTTCATTCAACGAGTACTCTCGCTCGAAATTTGAGTACAAACTTTGGGAGATAAGTTGAAAATACGAGTTGAAAATTTAGTTTTTTCTTTTTTCCCTCTAAAATTTGATGTTGTAATCAAATCTTATTTTATTATTTCCACTATTATTTTATAATTTCCTTAGAGGCCCATTTTAGACCTCAAAATTCCCCTAATGCATGAAAACTCCAGGCATCTAAAAACAACCAATAATGTAGAGAGAGATGAGGAAGCATCCCCTCAAGCTCTTTGAAATACTGAAAATTTCATTCTTTAACTATTTAGAGGGATATTAGGATTTTGGGATCGCTCTAAACCTAGGGAGATACTTTCACTAAACATTTTACGCATAGGTTGGTAATGAATACATTGAACACTATATTTGAAGGGATTGTGTTTCCTATAAACTAATGAATGTTGTGTAGAGAGGATTTTTGCATGTGTTTGTTTGTCTTTTTTTTTTCTTTTTCATGTGTTTCTATCATGGCATTTTCATTCTTTTTCATTCTTTTTTTTCCTTCCTAGCCTGGTCTTGATTTTATTGTTGGGTATGAGAAAATGGAAGTCAAGAAACTCATAAGGGAGAGCTAAATAAAACCAAACCATAAGTGCAATACCCTAATTGGACCCTATTGGAAACAACATTTAATGCTAGGAGGGGGATGAATCAATATTAAGGCTAGATTTAACTTTTATGCGAATTTATTCTTCTCTCCATATTAAATTTTATGCTAATTTATTCTTCTCTCCATATTCTACAGAAAACCAAACATCTTCATTAATGACCATTAAGAGAGCTCCCATTCTAATATTCCAAATATCATACTCTACTCCATTAAAAAATGGCACTCTTCAAATGTAAGTAAATATTGATTAGACACATTTCCTTTTGATCTACCTTCAAGTAGTTAATTTTTTCCTAAAGGAACTTGCTATGATACCAATTCTAGCTCAATTGGTATAACTATTGTTGTAAATGCCAATACTTAATGGAGCACTCAAGTCTACTATTTCACTGTTATTTCTTCATAGGTTGTGTGCAATTATCTTGAGAAAAATATTCAGACATGCTTCTCCCCCAGAGATCATACGTCCACCAATAAGGACTTCTTCTTAAATAAAATAAATTGCACCAATGAATTGATAACAATTGGACAAAGCACCAGAAAAAATCCCATGACTACTTATCAAAAAGAGATTTTCATATCTACAAAATGTTATTCCAATTGAGCGAAAGGCTACCACTTGGCATAGTGATCCCAAATGAAAACCAAGGAACATGTACAAAAAACAACTTATTTTTATGAATATGTGATTACTAGGCACAAAAAAATCTACCAGTTGAATGAAATAAGAGTACTTCAAGCCCCAAGGGTTAGCTTAATCAATTGAGTCCTCACTGTTAAGTAATTTTTTGATTGGGAGATCACATGATCGAATCTCCTTTATGCCCTCAGGGTTAGGCCTCATGTGTATGTCTGACGGTAGATCCCCTTGAGAGGGTCTATCAAGATTTTTAGAATGTGGATATAACGGATTCATGTGTGTAGGCACATGGGTTCGTGAACCACCGTGAAAAAAAAAATAGAGTACTTCATATAATATTTTCACATTTTGCTTATCTGAGCAATCAACTCTTCCTGAGACCAAAGGATAATTCTAGCTACTGGTAATAAAAAAAACTCCCCCTAAGCTAATGCTCTCTTCTTTTCTCTAATATCTTGAATATTCCTTATTTCTTCTGCTTGGGGATTGATATTGTGCACCTAACTTTGGACCTCTTATTACTCCACAGTTCTGTTGTTGCTCCTCTTCTCTAGATAACACAAAATATTTCTATGAACTCTCCTCGAAACCATGTTGGCTACACTTTCCTCTCTTCTGAAATGTTGATATATATTAAGTAAGCAAATTCATTGTTTTAGTCAACAAGGGGACTTGGTCTTACCTCCATCATTCATATCGACCTTTCTATATAATCGTTCTTGATGCCTATATCTAATTTATTTTGGCTTCACTTGAGGCCAATATCTTCTTTCAATGAAGATAAAATAAGGATATACTCCCCCTGAGGGAAAAAAGTTATTAAATACCCTTCATCAAATGACATAAAGCACCTAAAATCAGTCAAAAGTAATATGTACATGTTATTTGTTCAAAGTAGAAATTGTCCATTCTAGAAAATAAATATTTCTTCACAATGGTTTTAAATATTTCATTGGTAAAATAAGTGGTAAATTATATCTTAGTGTACTATCATCATCTCACTATTTTAACTATTATTTTAAATGTGTGTTACCAACTTAACAAAAACACAATAAACAACCTAAATCTAATACAAAAATTATTATTTCAAATCATAGTACCAATTTTCTAATTCAATAATTCCATTTTAACAACCCTATATACCTTTCCTTTCACCTTTTTGGGACAATTTCTAGTTTATTCTATTCATAAAAAGCTTCATCGCCCATGTTTGCTATTTCACTCTTGGAATTGATCACCACCAAGGAAAGACACACGCTCTTTTTTTCCTGTGAACTTAAATTCTACGATAAAAGTGGAGATATACATTATATATCTGTAATGGGATACACGGAAGAGATATCTATAGAATGGTTATGAGTCGGGGACAGTGAGATTAAGAATAGTTTCACACTTTCTTGAAAAATAAGGATAGAACTAGAGAGGCATTTTCATCGTTGATTTTTAGCTCGTTTGATCCGCTTCATTTCCCACATATGTTAATATATTATTCAGACCCATCACCCCAACTAAAACCTCGGTGCTAGATTAGATTCTTCTCTTCTAAACTTTTTTTCATCATTTTTTATATATACTCTGCAGGGACTAGAGATGTGTGTTTTGCCGCAGCAAGTGCATGAAAATTCGAAGAAGAAGAAGAAGAAACATATTTCGATGGATGCAGGATTCGGAATTGAAAATCTGGCAGCTTTACGAGAAACCAAAAGAAATATGTTTGGTCTCAGCGAGGAGGAGTTCGCCAAATCAAAGGTTGGTTTACATGTTCACCGTTCTGATCTACAAGTTAGTGACAAGAAATGTTGGTTTATTTTGATACAGAAGATCAATGCACCAGCAATCACTATGTGGTCAGTGGTTCCCAGGTTCGACAAACCTGAAACATCCAAACCCTTCATCAAGAGTTGCTCTTCAAGAAAAAGGGGGAAATCAAGATTGGGTGCATGAGGGAGGTGAAAGTGGTGACAAGATTTCCAACCAAGAACAATATTGAACACCTGGAGATTTTGGACAAGGAGAATCACGTTCTGAGCTTCATGATCTTGGGAGGAAACCATCGTCTTCGTCACTGTCATTCGATGACATCATTGCATGAATTTTTAAGGGGTGCATGCGCTTGGACTCTGGTTGTGTAATCCCATGTTGTAGATGTGACATAGGGGAACTATAAAGAAGAAACATGTTTTTTGATTAATACCATTGTTAGAATGAATTTTCAATAACTATCTATCTCATCATCATCCAATGGGGCCTCGAAATAATCCTCTTCTCCTTCAAATGCTTCTAGTTCATTTTCTTCCTCTGAGAGAGATGATAAATTATTTTCTTTAACTTCTATAGTTTCTTCAACGATCTCCTCAATATCATATTTTAAATACAAAGGAATATGAATATGATCATGGTTATCCTTTCTCAATATTTTCAAGAGCTGCAAAGGTGACCTCCTATATTGGGATTAAAATTTCTATTAGGAATTGGTTGAATTTTTTCTAGGAGGGTTCTTGTTCTCGAACTCCATTTTTACCAGTTTTTTATAAGAATTCCTTATCATCTTATTCATCTCTTCTAGCTTCTATTGTTGGGTTTCCTTCACATGGCCTGAAGGTCTGACTTTTTCCATTCCTATCCTCGTGTCACCATATTTAAATTTATCTTTCTACTTTCCAGTGGAGGTGAAATTTGCTTCAACTTCCAGGGCATCTGTTTGGATTTGGTCGAGAGTACGAGACTTTATTTATGTAAGAGTGAACCCAAACTCTGGTTCAAAATTTCTAACAAAAACCAATTTGGTAGAACCTGTGGAGGTTTAATTTTAGCAGGAAAACTATTGTATAATTTATTAAACCACTTTATAAATTATGAGACATATTCATTATGTTTCTTCTTCATTACATTGAATTTTGTAAGGATATACCCATGGTCCCTTTTCTCCCCCCATTTTTGCATGAAATAATTATCCATTTCCTCCCAGCTATTAATTGAACCATTTTGTAGAATCTTGAATCATTTCCTAGCCTCCAAATCCAAAGACTAGATAAAGAGTCTTAGAACTACATCCATATGTTCAAAATTAAAGTTATCTGCAAATATATAGAAATTATCTATATTCTTTTGGGCTAAAATATCATCCTCTCGAGTGAATATTGGTAGGAATTTTAGGTAATTTTGTGGCATCCCATTCATAGGTTGTTTCAAGCTGAGTGCAGCATATTTATTGAGTAGAAAACCAGGGACAACCACGTTGCAATGGAGGTGGTAGAAGATTTTCCACAGCACCTGGCTGAGGAGGTGTATGTATTATAGCTATATGGAGCTTAGATGAAGTGCTAGCAGTTCTATGAGACAGACTATTTATGAGGATATCTTTGAATTCATTAGGTTCTAGGAAGGTCTAAAATGTAAAAGGAGGTGTGTTGACAAAAGCTTCTTCAGATTTGACTCTTAAGGAAAATGAGTTAAACAATTGGAAATGTTCTTCTAAATCTCCCAAGGCTTTAGTATTGGACTCAGAGTAATTCCTCTTAACCTTCGGAGAGCTAGAAATTGACACTTTAGGAAATGACACTATAGAATCTTGAGTAATAAGGGTATTTTCTTTCCAAATCCTCTTGGATATGATTTTTTAGGGTCGAATACAAGGGACTTTATTCTTGAGAAGTGTCAGAGCGGGTATGTGGCCTTTTGAAATCTAGGATAGTCAAATAAATATTTATACAGTGGAGTCGCTAAGGTGAGAAATATTCAACCCACGCTTAGTTTTCTCACTTGAATGAAGGAATGTGAAAATGTTGTACCTAGGGGAAAATATTATAGTTCTTTCTCCCAACAACGGCGCCAAAAGATGTTGTAGCTCCTAGAAAAACCCCCCTGGTAGAGGAGAGGTCAGTGCATAGGACATCTTAGTCTCTCTTGAATATTAATCAGGGAAGCTCAAGAGATAAATGTAAAAATTTTTAGATTTTGGTGTAATTACCTTTCTCAGGCGCAGATTTAAAATGCACATAAATAACCTATCATTCTCAAGATAAATGTTTAGGCATGGTGGTCGACACACAGATAATGTAGCTTAACGTTTTCATTGAAATTAAGATGGAAAGGAACAAGGTGTAGAGGGATGGATAAACTCATAATCATGTCTATCAAATCCCAATAGAATCATGAAAAGATAGAAGATATGAAGTGCAGAAACTATGGAGTGCATTTTAAGGCATCCAATTCAATATCTCACAGGTACTATCAGCTATCACATAACATAGATAAATCTATGATCTCATAGGAACCGTATTATATCACATAACATTAATTAATTTTTTATTTAAGAGTGGATTCAGAAGCTACAATTACACAATTTATCAAGAATAAAATACACATAGGAAGTGATACATAGAGGAAGGAAACATACTACATATCTCAGTGCTTAGAATCACCATAAAACATTTTCATTAATCTTCAAGAATGAAATACATGTCACAGGTCCAAACTTGCGAAATTTTCAAAACAATAACAACCTTTGGAAAAGGAAAATGGAACCAAACTTGGAACCTCCTCTGTGAAAACCAAATTTGAAACCCCTAGACACAGAATTCAAAACCTATGAAAACAGAATTTGGGAACCCTCCTAATGAGTGTCCTCTCCAATTTTATAGGGGCAACCTAAATAAAATCACTTAAAAATATATATTTAAATGCTACAATTGTCTGAACTACATAGTTGTATCAGCGTCCAATTAGCCTAACTGTCATAATGATTACATTACAGAATTGATCCTTTTCTTTAAAAGAAAATTTTACGAAAACATGAAAAATAGGAGGCGTCATGATTGACACAGCAAAATATCAACATGTTGATTGCTCTGATTTCCTTTGATCTAGCCACACCTCTGTCATTGTATTCCTCCATGGTTACATGCCAATTCGCCTGTTGCTTTCTCCCTATAACTGCTTGAATTTCACCCTTTTTGGGGCTGGACATGATTTATTTTGGTGGCGTGGAAGGTTTCCTGGACTGAGGTGCAGACCCATCCATCCTCCATACTCTACGTATTTCATAATCAGAGCCTTCATATCTCATAAATTCACGCCATAGTGAAACTTTGAAGCCACACCTTATCATAACTTTGTTTAAAAGAAACATTATGAAAACCCAACCTTTCGATGCATTTAGCCATTTTGTGCTTACCTTCTTATCACTTATACACCATAGGATGAGTACTTATGGCCGTCGATATATCACTTAGGTGTATCGGAGGCTTCATTCATCGTAACTCTATTTAAAATAAACATTACGAAACCATGAAGTTTTGATATCTTTAGCTCCTTTTATCTTAGCCCTCTTATCACATTTTCACCATAGAACTGGGTGCCATGTCCAATGTATTAGCGCTTGGGTGCTAAATCCTTTGGGCTCCTCCTAGGGGTCTATCTATTAATTTAATTACTCTCACCTTTTGTTTTTCGGGTTTCCACAACCAAATGATAACAATGCATCACAGATCCTTTCATCATAAGTTATTCATATTGGAATTAAAATAAATTTATGTTGCCTCCTTCCTCTGATATTATCTATAGCAATTAGGTGCTCATCCCACTCTATGCCCTTGGTTATTTTGGGTCTTTACGACTAAGTTTCACTTAATTATCAGAAGCCCCTTAGATTGGAACTTTTTTGAATTGTGAACATATAGGGGTTTTGAAATCTCTTCCATCCAAAATATCGACATCTGAGATGGTTTCATGTTGAGGGCATCCTCTCCACGTGGCGTTGCTTGAGTGGTGACACGTGTTACATGGATTTTTCCCACTTGGCCACCCAAAAATTTTGAAACTGACTGCCATATGTCCTTCATACTTCCATGTCATGTTGACTTCATCTACCTCATTAGCCTTTCAGAGCCAATCATCCGTTGCCATGTGTCCTTCAAAGGAGAGAGAAAGGGCCCTTTGGGTCCTTTTTTTTGCGATGATTTCCTTTGCATTTCTCCTTCTCCACAACTTCAACGCTTTCAAAGGAATTTCCATTTTTAAGGAGTTACTAAATTCTGATCCCTGAAGTTTCAAAATTACCAATCCTTCTGAAATTCAGGTTCCAATATCATCTTGATTCGAAATTTCTCTATCGATATCTGATTCTAATTATCGACTCCCGAGATTTTAGCGTTCTCTTTTGATTTCGGCCTCTGATATTTCAACTCTTCCCTTTTCAGCTCCTGATTTTCAGCCATCATTTTTGGCTTTCCCCTTAGTCAATCAAGATTACACCCATCCTCCTCTATGTCAGGGATGAAAATATGTCCATTTAATACAAACGCAAGATGGTAAGATAGATTACCACACTAGTTTTAAGTATAATTTAAATATTTAATGCTTTTGACTTTTTGATTTTTTTTTATTAATTTTATTAAAATTATAAATTATAAATATTCAATATGTACTGTTTTAAAAATATTTGTATCTTTAAAAATGTGATCTAAATAAAAATGCAATTCATTAATAATTTATTTCTATGGTTATAAATTCTAAAATAAAATATTTAAAATGATTCTAAATTTTACTTAATAAATTCTTAATATTTTTATAGATTTATAAAAATTAATTAATATAATAAATTCATTTCATTTTATGAATTTCCATATATAATTTGAGTTAGAAAAATAAATTAAAATTTAACAAATTTTTAAACATATAAGCTAATAAAATTATATAATATAATCAATTAAGTTTCCTCCATGGTATAATTATCCAATTACTAACTTGTTAGGAGAGAAACATTTATGGGAGAAGCATTGAAGAAACTAACAAAATTTTATAATATAATTATCTAATTCCTAACTTTTTAGGAGAGAAGTATTTATGGGAAAAGTATTGAAAAAAAGCACATTTGAAAAATAAAATAGTGGAACAAAGTGAAGAGAATTGATAAAATTATATATTTATATATATAGTTTAATTTATAGATAAAATAATTTTTTCATTAGAATCTAACAAAAAAATTTCAAGAAATATTGTGATTTTTTGTTATTTAAATTTTATTTATGTGTTTTTTTTATATATATTTAAAATGCATAAATGGATTCAACACCTCAAAAAACCTTGGGGCACTCCAATTATACACACTAAACAATTTAATTAATGAGAAAAAATGTTGTGAAAAAAAAACCACTTCATTTATAATTTAGTCTACACCTATATAATATGTGAAATTTGAGATTTTCTAGAACTTGTATATTAGTTTTTTACAGAATATAAGATATATATCTCTTTAGTGCATGTACTAAGAAAACTTTACTTTTGTGAAAAATTGTTTAGTTTATTTTAGTTTAATTTAATATTATATATTTTATAAATATTATTAAATTCATCATCACCTTGAATATTTGAGACTAAGTGTTAATATTAAATCTCAGAATTTTATGATCCATAAAGTAGATAGAAGTCTTTTCAGATTAATCACAAAAAGATATTTATCTACTAAGTGTTAATGTTAGTGGAGGATTTTAGGGTTTTAACATAATTAACTATTCATTTTAAAGTCATAAATGTCAATCTAATCTTTAGCATTTAATTATTTATCTATGTGAGAAAAAGTTTAGTGTAACATTCATAACAGTAAAAATAAAATAAAAAATTAACTTTACCATTGTTAACCATTCTTCCTATGCAATTATTAGGAACTTGGAAAAGAATATTTGAATGCACTATATCATTATGGGTTTTTCATTATGTATTGATTATAACGTGGAGGTCCATGTGGTTCGTCCTGCCACCTGCTAGATGTCAATTCAACACATATACGAAATCCGTATTACTGTACTTTTATATTTATTATACCACTGTGTTTAGATTTCGTTATCCGGATTCTTAAGTACTATGGTTAACATCCTAAAGGACAGTTTGATATTAGCATATCTCATAACCTTATTATTAAATTCTTTCACCTGCTATAATTTTGCATTCATGATGATTAAGAATTAACTAAAGGGTTCGTTGTGCTCACATATCACATGGGTTGTACCATTTGTTTGACACCTACCCATCCATTCACCATTGGATCTCTGGTGTTAGGGATCTACCGTGGAGCCTTCTGCGGTACCCATTTAGGGTATTGACCACCTTGAAACCCTAACTAATTTCTCATTTTCGTTGGTGCACTGTCGGTGTTGCCCTCTGCAACCTCGTCGAGTCTTGCTTCGTCAAACCTTCTGATGCTCTTCCAACTCCAGCGTTGCTTACCATGGTGCATTGTCAGAACAGGTAACGTCTAGTTTACCTTATAGTCTGGTTTCCAGCCTCTTTGCGGCAATATCGAATAGATTATGGAGTTGTTAAAGGGTTTTCTAGTTGCATTGATTCGCAAGGAAATGGAAGTGGATTTAACCGCTAGCCTTTGCATGCAGATTGAATGAAATACCCAGTGGAATGCGCAATCGAATTTCCGATGCCGTGGAGCTTTCATTTTGGTTCAGAATTCTCCAGTTCGCTGGTTCTTCCTTCCTACCGTAGAAGGTATTTTTCCCTGCAATGGTGCCGATGTCCGTATTAACTATCCTTGCAATTGTTACAGGTTCATTAACTTAAATTTTTTAACGTTTTGAAGGATTATTCTCGTGCAGGTTTTGTCTTCGGTCTAATTTTTTTTATAGACCAGGTATCACATTTCAACTTTCACAGTTTTCTCTTATAATTACCTTTAGTTGTTTCTTTAAGAAAATAGTATGATTTCTAACTTCATGTGGATGGTTTTAATGTGAAGCAGGTACTCATCTCTACTCCCTTGTCATGATTTCAGGAATGGAAATTATCGTTTTTTTTTCTAACTTCTCTCACTTCGATGACCTATCATTTTTTTCCAGGTACTTAACTGTCTATCAATGGGGTTTTTAAATTCCAAGGAGAGTTCTCCCTCTTTAACCTCTTTAGTTCCATGCCATATAGATTAATCCTGTAATAAATTCTTAAGGCTTCAACACTGTATACAATATTGGCTTATTGTTTTGTTAATATCTTCGCTTCGAAGACAGATTACCATGCTAGTCATTTTCATTGCATGTGCTTTAATCTTCAGGGTCTAGCTTTGTTGAATGTTTATACATGCAGGGTTTTCTACTATATATATATATATATATATATATATATATATATATATATATATTTCTGGTTACTCTGTTACAAGTCGAACCCTCAACCCAGCTGAGAGTAAAATCTCTCAACGAGACAGTATTTAAGTAATGTATACTAATTTTGTTGCGATAATGACTAATACATTTCATAACTTTGTATTATAATATTTTTTCAGTCTCTTCTAGCAATAAATTTTACTTCTTCGTTAGAAATTGTTGTTCAATATTTTCAATGCTATGCACTAGCGTTATAATAGATTTTCTTGTTCAGGAACATTTCCATTAGTATTTTAATTTTTTTTCTTACCCATATTAAGGGTCTTTCTGCAATACAGGCTGTGGAAATTATATATAACATATTTTTGCTTATTTAAAGATTTACATTGGAAAATATTTGTCCCGAGTTTCTACAGTATGAGTTTTCCTTAAATTTCGCATGGAACAGTTTGGTCCAGATTTGGGCTTTTAACCCTTTTTTTTCTTTAGTAATTTCATCTGTTTACTCAAGGGCGTCCAGACCATCCATTTTCTGAGTTGTTTTCTAGACACTCATCTTATCTAAGTATATCATAGAATTCAAGAGATTAACGACCAGTTTGGGTCCAGAGTCTTGACCATGGACCTAATAACAGTTTCTCTAGTACCTGTTTTTTTTAGAGTAGAAGTTCTTTCAGTTTTACTATATCAAATGATATAAAAATTACCCTTCCTTAAAAAAAATAAAGAACCTCAAGAAATTAATTTTCACACAGTCAACATAATAATCATAGTTCTATTGTAATTTCTTGTTTACTTCTAAAAAACAATAATAATCATTTATATTGACAATACTTCTTTGTGAAAAATTCCGCACTTCATAATTTAAGAATAATTTCCATTTTAAAATAATTATGTCCAAAATAGTATATCTAGTTCTGACTACCTTAGTAGTTTGTATAATTATCTGGTCTCAAAATATACTGATGATGTTCATCCCTACCATGAGAGAGGCAATTACATCCTCATCTCCCCCCGTGCTCCACACTTGAGATGAGTAGGTTGACAAAATTTTGGAAGAGACCTCGGGACCCCAAGTCTAGTACTCTTTTTTTCCAGAATTCAGGAACGTTGAGTGTTTCCACTGGTCACAACTAGCTCAAGAAATCATCACTCTCTTCCCTCTTCTCCTCAGTCATCGAAAAAAACCCCTTTTCCTCACTGGGATGTGCCTTTAATCCCAGAGGAAAGGTAATTGTTTTTAACTTTTTCTGTTCAACCACCCTCAAGTCTTGAAATAATTTTATCATAGGTCTTCTTTTAATTTTATGGAACCACCATTCCATAATTAAATTTTATTTCCAACAAAACATAATTAATTTATGTTCCTCATTCATAGTCTCATTCTCAAAAAAATAAATTTTTAGTCTCTTTTAAAAATAAATAACATAACAACTAGTTTGCACTTAAGCCAACTGTCACAACGTCCCCCTCTAGAAGTAAACATCATCCTTGGTGTTTCATTCCAGCTTAGAAAAAAATATTGGGTAAGCCTCACGATCAAATCCTTCATCTTCCCAGATAGCCTCATCTGAGCTGAAGTGCTTCCACTGCACTTTAACGTGGGTGATGGCTCACCTCCAGAGAATGATTTCTCTCTAAATGAGTATACGTTGAGGTTCGACCCAAAATTCACCATCTATTTCTACCTGCATTCACAATACTTTGAAATAAATTCTTATAAAAAATAGTATTTTAAGATAGGATTTTTAATCTTACCCTACCCGAATTATTTTCCAGTGGATTACATGCTTTTGGTCATGCATGTGTCGTTTAAGTAAGGATACATGAAACACATTATGCACCCAATATGGCTGGGTAAAGTCAACTAGTAGGCCATAGGTCCCACCCTCTCCAATATCTGGAAAGTTCCACAGAACCTGGGAGCCAACTTGGCACAGGAGGTCCACCTTAGTGTTCTTTTCTTAGGTTTAATCCTTACATGTACATGATTGCCCACTTAAAATTATCTGGAAGTTCTCTTTTATCTGCATATAATTTCTTCCGATCTTGCACTGCTTTCATATTTTGTCTCATTTTTGTCACTTCTGATTCCATCCCAGCCAACATTTATAGTCCAAGCATCAACTTGGTTTCAGGACTACTCCATTTAATGGGAGTACAACATTGTCATCCATACAAAGCTTCAAAGGGGCTCATCTTAACAAATTCTTGATAACAATTATTGTATGAAAATTATGTCAAATGTAGATACTCTTCCCATTTCGTTGGCTACTACATCACGTAAATGTGCAACATATCTTCCAATATTTGGTTCACCCGCTCAATTTTTCCATCCGTCTGGGGATAATAAGTGGTGCTGAAATTTATTTGGTTCCAAAACCTATAAATAGCGCCTTCAACAATGCTAAAATAAAATTCACATCTCTATTCGATATAACAGTCTTTGGAATGCCATGCAATTTAAAAATATCTCTCATGAAGATATCTGCTATTTGCACGGTTTTGTAAGTAGATTGTATGAGTATGAAATGTGTTGCTTTACTCATTCTATCAACTACTACCATAATGGAGTCATTTTATCTTTTTATTTTGGTAAAACAATAATAAAATCTAAGGATATAACTTCCCACTTCCATTAAGGCACTCGTATGGGCTGTAGCAATCCGGTTGGGTGTTGATGCTCCACCTTAACCTGTTGACACTCCAGAAATTTGGTTAACTACCTCGCAATATTTCTTTGCATACCATGCTAGAAATAGAATTTTCTAATTTTTCTTAGTCTTTTCTGGTATCCTGGGAGTCTTAAGTAATTACTGCAGTGATACTCATCGAGGATCAGCTCTTTTAAACTCATTCGGTTTTGGATATATAACTTTCCTTTGAAGGTTAACAATTGATCATTGTTAATTCCATAGTCAGAAGGTTTTTCTTGTCTTTTGGCTTCCTCCACTTGCTACCATAAAAATCGGTATTCATGATCCTTGTTGGCTTCCTCTTTTATTTGATTTAAAAATTTACATTCGATCTGATTATAGCAAAGTTCATAAACACAATGCAGTTTTCTGCTTAAGGCATCTGTCACACAATTTTCTTTTCCTTTCACATGTTGTATATCAAAATCAAATTCTCTTAGGAAAGCATTCCATCTTTCATGTTGAGAGTTTAAATATGCCTGTTTAAAGTAGTTGATTAAGCTGTTGTGATTGGTTTTTAACATAAATATTTTTCCTAACAAGTAGTGCCTCCATACTCGGAGTACATGTACTACTGCTGTCAACTCTAAATCATTGGCTGAATATCATTGTTCATGCTCCTTCAATTTTCTCGATTCATAGGCAACCACTCTTCCTTCTTGCGATAAAATTGCCCTAACTCCTTCCTTACAAGCATCAGTACAGACCTCAAATTCTTTGTTGGGGTCGGCTACCCTCAACACTGGGGTAGTGGTCAGCAAATGTTTCAACTTCTTGAAACTATTCTGACATTCA
The DNA here is from genome assembly GCA_034641835.2 of Pinus albicaulis. Taxonomy (NCBI): domain Eukaryota; kingdom Viridiplantae; phylum Streptophyta; class Pinopsida; order Pinales; family Pinaceae; genus Pinus; species Pinus albicaulis. The sequence goes on along the minus strand of CM076580.1, from coordinate 473,330,415 downwards.
CTGGTCCACTTAAATTTTTTTCCCTTTCTTTGCAAAGAGGTAATTGGAAAATCAATCTATGAGAATCCTTCAATGAACCTTTGATGGTATCCATCCAACCCCATAAAGGAACATATATTTTCCATGTTTTGGGGTACTTTCCATTCCATAATATTTTTAATTTTCTCTGGTTCGACAGCTATTCCTTTAGCGGAAATTACATGCCCTAGATATTGGATCTGTTATTTGAAAAAATCATATTTTCTGAACTTGGCATACATTTGATCTCTTCATAACATCTCCAACACTATCCTTAAGTGCTCCTTGTGCTCTTCCATTCTTTTTGAATAAATCAAAATATCATCAATGAATATCAAAACAAATATGTCCAAAAAGGGGTGAAATATTCCATGCATCAGCCTCATAAATTTTGATGGTGCATTAGTTAAACCAAAAGGTAATACCACAAACTTGTAATGCCCATATCGGGTACAAAAAGTATTCTTGTAGATATCCTCATATTTAATCGGGATCTAGTGATATCCCAATATTAAGTCTATCTTCGAGAATATAGTGGCCCCCTTCACCTGATCAAACAGGTCATCAATCTGTGGCAATGGATACTTATTTTTTACTGTCAATTTATTGAGTTGTCTATAGTCCATGCACATTCGCATGGTTCCATCATTTTTCTTTACAAACAACATTGGTGCTCCCCAAGGAGATACACTTGGTTGCATGTACCCTTTGTCCAACAACTCTTGCAGTTTCATTTTCAATTCAGTTAGCTCTAGTACACTCATTCGATATGGTGCCCTCGATATTGGTGAGGATCCTGGCATCAACTCAATAGTGAAATCGATGTCCCTTCTTGGAGGTAAACCTGGTACATCTTCTGGAAACATGCCCATGAAATCTTGTACTACTGGTATGCTTTCCAGCATAGGGATATTCTCCTTAGAATTGGTAAAACCCACCTAAATGGCATATATATGACATGCATTTCTAATACACTTACTCATTTGAGAGGCTGTGATGGGACACAACTATAAGGGTTTCTTGATTCCTTGTATCTCTTGTCGAGTTCCATCTTGCATTTTGTAATATATAATCTTATGTTTACAGTCTACTAGTGTCCAGTGTCTCTCCAAAAAATCGATGCCCAATAATACATCATAGGATCCCAATGGTAGTACATTCAGATCCACATTTAATTGTTGGTTTCCAATTTCTAGTGTACAGTTTGAAATTTTGGCACACACTTTTCTTTTTTTTTCCCTAGTGGCTTGTTGTACCAGCCAAGGATTTTTAAATTTCTGACTTTGTAATTTACATATATCAACTAATCTAGGGTTCACGTAACTTAAACTGGCACATGGGCAACCAAAATAGAAACAGGTTGTGAAAGTAACTTACCTTCCAGTTCTATCATCCTTGGTTGATAATCCACCTGTCGATCCTCCAAAGATGCATTAATTTTTTGTATGTTCTAGGCTACATCACCCACTGTAGAGTATTCTTGTAGATTGGCTATTGTATCATTTTTTCCCCATTGTGGTAAATTCTTATAGTAGTGAGCCTCGCCACACCCCCCGCACTGTAGAGGTGGTTTCTGGTTTGGTCCAAGTTCTCGCTTGCTGGAAGCCTCTGTAGGATTTTCTTCCATAGGCCACTGATTTCTTTGATGGTTACTTCTGATTTTTTTCTATTGAATTCCTTGAAGAATTCTTAAAGTTATTGGTCCTAGAATTTTTTAAATTTGAGCTGCTTTACTTCCCTTCTCTTGGCTACCCATTTTTGCCTATTTCTCCTTTTCCCTTGGAATTCTGGTAGCACATTTTCGCTTTTAGACTTGTTTCATCCATGGTCTTTGGATTCACGAACTCAATTTGATCTTTCATGTGGGTCATAAAACTACTCAAGAACTGTTGAATCTTAGCCTTTTTCATCCCTTAAATAAGGAACGTGTCTTAATAAGGAAGTGAACTTGATTATGTATTCATCCATTATCATTTTACCCAACCTCAAATCGTGGAATTATCTGGAATTTTCATCATAGAAACGTTATTTTAGATACTTGTCCTTGAATTATTATTGAAATGCATCCCATGTCATGTCCTGGTCTTCAATGCTGCAGACATTCTTGAATTCCTCCCACCGTAGGGTGGCCTTTTCTCTCAACTGATAGATGGAAAACCTAGATTTAATATTGTTGTTGTACTCATAAACTTGAAAGTATTTGTTCATATTAGTCAACCATGCTTCAGCCACCTCCTTTGCTTCTCCATCAAAAGTAGGTGGTTTTATCTTTCGGAACTCACCTTGTAGTTCCAATTTTTGTTTCGTAATTTCTTGTTGTTCTGACAAATTACCAGACTTAGCCTCATTATAGTTTCTATTTTTGTTACTCCATTGTAATTGGCTTCGTTCCACTCTGTCATTAGTTTGGTCCTTATCTTTTCCTTCATTTTCTTCCTACGTATCTCTATCAAGACTGGGTTGTAACAGTCCTTGATTATGTTTATCAGAAAGGCTTTTGAGTACCCTTTCCTACTCTTGCATCAAGCGCTCATTATGACTCCTAACTCAGACCATTTCTTCCTATAACTTCTGCACAGTTCTTATCTGTATACTGGTTTGGTATTTTTGTTCTTCCATCAATCTACTGGTGTAGTGGTGCCGATCTACACTCAGCTAGATCCACATTTCTGGATTCATTTCTAGATGGGATTGTGGTGTAGGTTCCCTTGGGTTCCGGGTCATTTTTTGTGTCGATCCCCTCCTCATTTGTCTTCCACTATATTGTTTCTTTTCTATGCACCATTTACACATAAAATTTTATCACGTTAGGTGACCCATTGGGTCCCAGCATATGAACGCTACTCTAATACCACTTGTAGCATACATAATAGTAAAAATTAAAAAAAAGTTACCTTTACCATTGTTAACCATTATTCCTATGTAATTATTATGAACTTGGCAAAGAATATTTGAATGCACTATATCATTTTGGGTTTTTCATTATGTATATTCATTATAACGTGGAGGTCCACGTGGTTCTTCATGCCGCCTTCTAGATGTTAGTTCAACACATATATGAAAACCATATTACCATACTTTTATATCTATTATACCACTGTGTTTAGATTTCATTATCCGTATTCTTAAGTACTATGGTTAATGTCCCGAAGGACAATTCAAGGTTGGCATATCTCATAACCTTATTATTCAATTATTTCACCCACTATAATTTTTCATTCACGATGACTAAGAATTAGTTAAAGGGTTCATTGTGCTAGCATATCACATGGGCATTACCATTTGTTTGGCACTTTCCCATCCATTCACTATTTGATCTGTGGTGTTAGGGATCTACGATGGAGCCTTTTGCAGTACTCGTTTAGGGTATTGACCACCACAAAACCCTAACTGATTTCTCATTTGTGTTGGTGCTCTATCAACGCTGCCCTCTGCAACTCTGCCAAGTCTTACTTTGTCAAACCCTCTACTACTCTTCCAACTCCAGCATTACTTTCCATGGCACATTGTCGTAACTTCTAGTTTACCTTATAGTTTGGTTTCTAGCTTCTTTGTGGCAATATCAAATAGCTTATTAAGTTGTTAAAGGGTTTTCTGGTTGCATTGATTCGCAGGGAAATGGCAATGGAGTTAACCGTTGGCCTTTGCGTGCAAGTTCAATGAAATATCCAGTGGAATGCACAATGGAATTTCTGATGCCCTAGAGCTTTCATTTTGGTTCTTCATTCTCCAATTCGTTGGTTCTTCCTTCCTACCATAGCAGGTATCTTTCCCCGCAATGGCACTGTTATCCATATTAACTATCCTTGCAATTGTTACAGGTTCATTAACTCCTTTTTTAACATTTCAAAGGATTATTCTTGCGCAGGGTTTGTCTCTGGTCTATTGTGTTTTATAGACCATGTATCACATTTCAACTTTCACAGTTTTCTCTTGTAATTACCCTTAGTTATTTCTTTAAGAAAACAGTATGATTTCTAACTTCACATGGATGGTTTTAATATGAAGCAAGTGCTTGTCTCTACTCCCTTGGCATGATTTCATGAATGTAAATTATCGTTTTGTTTTCTAACTACTCCGGCTTCAATGACCTATCGTTTTCTTCCTGGTACTTGATTGTCTATCGATGGGGTTTTAAACTTCCAGGGAGATTTCTCCCTCTTTAATCTCGTCAGTTCCATGCCATATGGATTATTCCTGTAATACATTCTTAAGGCTTCAACACCGTATACAATACTGGCTTATTGTTTTGTTAAGGTCTTCACTCCGAAGACAGTTTACCATGCAAGTCGTTTTCACTGCATTTTCTTTAATCTTTAGGGTCTAGTTTTGTTGAATGTTTAGACATGCAGCGTTTTCTACTATAAATATATATATTTCTGGTTACTGTGTTATTGTTCAAGCCCTCGACCCAGCCAAGAGTAAAATTCAACAAGACAGTATTTAAGTATTGTATATTAATTTTGTTTCGATAATGATTAATACATTTCGAAACTTTGTATTATAGTATGTTTTCAGTATCTTCTTGTAATACAATATACTTCTTCGTTATAAATTGTTGTTCAATGTTTTCAATGCTATGCATTAGCGTTATAATAGATTTTCCTGTTTTCGAACATTTCCATTAGTCTATTCATTTTTTTTTGTCTTACTCGTATTAAGGGTCTTTCTACAATACAGGTTGTGGAAATTATATATAACAGATGTTTGCTTATTTAGACATTTACATTGACAAAACTTTGTCCTGAGTTTCTACAGTATGAGTTTTATTTAAAATTTCACATGGAACATTTTGGTCCAAATTTGGGGTTTTAACCCTTTTGTTTCTTTAGTAATTTGATCTGTTTACTCAAGGGTGTCCGGACCATCCATTTTCTGAGTTTTTTTATACACTCATCTTATCCGAGTATATCATAGAATTAAAGAGATTAAAGACCAGTTTAGGTCTAGGGTCTCGACCATGGACCTAAACTAACAATTTCTCTGGTACCTATTTTTTTTCTAATAGAAGTTGTTTCTGTTTTACTGTATCAAATGATATAAACATCACCCTTCCTTAAGAAAATAAAGAAACTCAAGAAATGCATTTTCACACAATTAGCATAATAATCACAGTTCTACTGTACTTTCTCGTTTACTTCAGAAAAAACAATATTAATATTTATATTAACAATACTTCTCTGTGAAAATTTATGCACTTCATAATTTAAGAACAATTTCCATTTTAAAAGAATTATGTCCAAAACAACATATCTAGTTATGACTACTTCAATTATCTGTATACTTATATGGTCTCAAAATATGTTGATGATGTTTCTCTCTACCATGATAGAGGCGTTTACATCCCCATCTCCCCCCGTGCTCCACACCTGAGATGAGTAGGTTGAAAGAATTCCAAAAGAGACCTCGGGACCCCAAGTCTAGTACTCTTCTTTTCCAAGATTCAGGAACGCTGAGTGTTTCCACTAATCACCACTAGCTCAAGAAAACATCACTCTCTTGCTTCCCCTCCTCAGTCACCGAGCATAACCCATTTTCCTCACTTGGATGTGCCTTTATCCCTAGAGGAAAGGTAACTATTTTTAACTATTTTCTATTCAACCACCCTCAGTTCTTGGAATACTTCTATCATCAATCTTCTTTTAATTTTATGGAACCATCATTCCAGAATTAAATTTTATTTCCAACAAAATATAATTAATTTATGTTGCTCATTCCTAGTCATGTTCTCAATAGAAATAAATGTTTAGAATCTTTTAAAAATAAATAACGTAACAACTAGTTTGCACCTAAGCCGACTGTCACATTTAGGGGAATAAAAGAGATGAAATTTAAAATTGTGATAATGTATGCAAGATAAAATAAATTAAAAATAAAAAACAATATTATTTAAAAAAAATTACATATTTGGAATTTGCAAAGTTGGAAAATAGATTTGTGTAGCATATTCAAAGATAATGTGAGAATGAAGATATTCAAAGTAATAAAAGATATATGCAATTCATGATATATACAAAGAACACTATAAAACTATCTTAACTTTGGATCTATCATACTTTGAGAGGGATCAAATCCCTTAAGTATAAACATTTTTCTCAATTTTTACATTCTAAAACGAGGTTTGTATCTCTGCATATGTTCCTATTAGATCATGTTAGTTCTTTTCATCTTTGGCCCAATATTTCACCCCTTATTCATGTTTTTCCCAAAAAAATTCCTCACCCCAATATCATAAATTCATGCTTTGGGTGGGGGATTATATGAGGATAGGGGTAGAGGGAAATATTGGAAAAAATATGAATAGCATTGAGGGTCGGGAAAGAAGGTGAAATACTTATAAAAACATACAAAACACAAATAGAATTATATTGATGTTGTTCCCAATATGTATCCTTACCTTCACCCTAATGGATCGTTGTTTTTGGGAATATTGGGAAAAACATGAATATGATATTCATGTTTTTCTCAATATTTCGATCTTACCCCACCCAAATATATCTATGTTTGGGATAGTGGGTAGAAAACATTGAATCAAACTTAAATCATTTATACTCATGTTTTTTTCAATATTTATAACACTCCACCCAAAACACTAGTAGAGAGTACCTTAGAGAGGTTTATATTTGGAAAAACATGAATATGGATAAATATTGAGTAAAACATGAATAACAAAATGTATTCATGTTTTGTTTAACATTCTCTTCATGCTACATGAAAATAAATATACGAGAATAAATATGAGGTAGATATTGAAAAAAATAAAGTAAATATTAGGAAAAACATGAATAAAAATAAAGTAGAGAAATATTAAGAAAAACATGAATAAAATTAAAGTAAAAAAATATTAGAAAAAACATGAATAGAAACATGTGAAAGCGGAGGCGGGCGAACATTCAGAAAAACATAAATAGAATCATTTGAGAGTGCGAGTAGGAGTACGAGTAAAGGGAAACATTGAGGATGTGAGAGTGACAGGAAACATCGAGCATGGGGGTAGGGGGAAGTTGAACATATGATGAATAATATTCTGTTCATTTTTTATTCTATTCAGAGAAAGCTTCATCGCCCACGTTTGCTATTTCATTGTTGCAATCCTATCACCAAGAAGGAAACGCGGGGGCTCTCTTTTTCCTACGAACGTAAATTCTACGGTAAAAGTGGGGATATACATTGTATATCTCTCTAACGGGATACACGGAGGAGATATCCACGGAATGCTTATTAATGATCAGGGACAGTGAGATTGGTCAGAGTTACGCACTTTCCTGAAAAAGAGGGACAGAACTAGAGAAGCGCTGTCATCGCTGATATTTTGTGCGTATGATCCGCTTCATTTCCGACGTTTGTTATTATATTCTTCAGATCCATCGCCCTAACTAAAACAGATTTGTCACTTTTTATATATACTCTGCAGTTACGTTATCAGAGCTGTATGTTTAATTGCCACAGTAACTGCGTGCAAATTCGAAGAAGAAGAAGAAGCAGCAGATTGCAATGGATGGAGGATTCGAAATTGAAAATCTGGTAACTTTACGAGAAATCAAAAGAAATATGTTTGGTGTTAGCGAGGAGGAGTTCGCCAAATTGAAGGTTGTTTTGCCTGTCCACCATTCTGATCTGCGAATTGGTGACAAGCAATGCCGGTCGATTTTGATACAGAAAATCAATGCAGCAGCAAGCAGTGTGTGGTCAGTGGTTCGCAGGTTCGACAAACCCGAAAGGTACAAACCGTTCATCAGGAGCTGCTCCGTGAAGACAAAGGGGGAAATGAAGATTGGGTGCATGAGGGAGGTGAAAGCGGTGACGGGATTGCCAGCGGAGAACAGCATTGAACGCCTGGAGATTCTGGATGAGGAGAATCACGTTGTAAGCTTCAGGATATTGGGAGGAAAGCATCGTCTTCTTCATTATCGGTCGGTGACGTCATTGCATGAATTTGTAAGAGACGGACGCGCTTCGACTGTTGTTGTGGAATCTTATGTCGCAGATGTGCCAGAGGGGAACTGTAAAGAAGAAGCCTGTCTGTTCATTAATACCATTGTTATAAGGAATTTGCAATCCCTTTCCGCATTGTTCTCACGACAACTACGCAACGCCGGCCACAGAAACTGAGTATTTCAGTTTAGGTTTTCAAATTTTCTGAATTTTGAGGATTCAGTATTTTTTGAATTTTGAGGATTCAGTATGTAAATAAAATACAGGACATCTTTATGCCCATTGCTGATTCTATGAATATTTCGCAATTAGAAATGTGCGAGAAGCAGCCATCAACATAAGTTCAGGGATAAATACCAACTAATTGGATAAATAGCAACTAATTTTCCAATTGCCCAAAAAAAAGATTTTATAAATTCTTTGGAAATTTTAGAATTGATTTCATAATTCATCTTTTACTCATGTAAATTCACTTTTATATACTAAATAATTTATTTAACATTACTACTTTTAAACATCTGAAATGTATCCAACCCTTGAAGTTTACACCACTTGGACCTTCGGGGTCAAATGAATCTGGGAATGGATCTTTTTATGTTGCCTCTATCTCCAAGCTTAGACCTCTAATGCAAGGCCTTTTACTGGTCAATTTTATTACTCGACTTTACACCGAACGAGTAAGACTTAGCCGCCTTTTAGAAAACCTTTTCCCCGTTGTGGGCCCCCTCGTTCAATAAGTGAAACACAAGAGAAAGAAGGGGCCAAATTGGATTTATGTTTCGTTGGTAGTGTACTTAGCTCTCACTAGAGCATCATATTAATCATTTTTCCTAGACAAATAAAATCAGGTAAAATTATAAAACAATATTATGATTTACAAATATTATATTTTCAAAATCTATAATTTATGTTTATATAGAGAAACTTTATCAGATTATTATTATATCATATTATTAATAATGAGTGTAGATCTATTTTAATTATGGATTTAACATGAACTGAGAGATCAAATTTTTTTATATGTAAATTTTTTTGGAGTACAAAATACAATGTGTTATTTTTTATTGTTTAAATTGTATATGTGAATGCTAAATAAAGTATATATAAAACCAAATAAAAGTTTTAACCATAAAAAAACTTAATCTTTTCATGACATATATATTATTTTTTTTAAATGATGTTTAATTGACATTAAAATATTTTAGCTAATATGTATATTTAAACATTTATCACACAAATTAAAATGGTTTTTTATTATTAATATACTTTTAAGTATATGCGAATAACCCACATAGAATTTTTTTTATATACAATATTAAAATATTTTATTTTGACGATTTTTTTCTATATATAGAGATATATGAAGTTGATATAAAAAAAAAATTGGTCTTCTCATTGAAATATTTTTGAAAAGTATAATATTTAAACATTTTACTCACACTTGTTTTTTTACTTTTAATTACTTTACAACATATTTATCTTTCTTTTATTATAGGGGACAATATTTTTCTATTTAAAACATATTTTTATTTTAAAAAAGAACTTAAAAATGCATAAACTTACACATTCTGTCATACTAAATTGAATAAACCTATCATTTCAATTAAATTAAAATTCTAAATATTTATACAAAAATCATTGTTTCTTCTTTTAAAATGTCTTTTTATCGAATAATTTAAATAATTTTCTTTCTCTTCATAAAAACTATTATTCTAAATAATTTTCTTTTTCGTCATAGAAACTATCATTTTAACATTTTATCTTGATTTTAGATCTAGGTACTTTCCAAACATTGCCACTGAAACAAATGATCAAATAACTAATTACCTATAAATTGGTTTGATTTTGCGGAGAAAGAAATATCTGAAAAGAAAAAGCTAAAAGCCCATTTAAAAGGGAGTAACTCTTGCAGTAAGTGCAAGATTGGAAGCTCAACCCGTGAGATTGAAAACTCAAAGAGTCGTGATGTGAAAGAAATGACATAGATAAAATGAACACATATTTTAAAATAATTACAAGAAAACAAACACTATGCTAAATAGAAAGAAGTAAAAAGCATAAATGTTAAATACTATTCTCTCGTACTATTTCAAGCAATATTGGCGCTACCATAGAAAGAAGTAAAAAACATAAATGCAAAATACTCTTCTCTCGTACAATTTCAAGCAATATTGGCACACGATTCAAAATGAAAAAGTGCTTCGCCAACAACTTAATTATTTTACTCGAATTTTATATATAAGGATTTAGGATTTTGTTAGAATTATTTTAATTAATTTATTTTTTAATTTGAATTTGAATTCGAAATAGTCAACCTAATATTATTTAAGGTTTTGGTAAGTTTATTTTAATTTTAATTCTGGTTGTTATTTTTAATTTTAAGTTTACTAAATCAAACATATTATTGTATGACATTATAATTTTTTTTACAATATTACTATTATACTTTGTGTAAAGTATCTCTCATTATAATTAAATGATTAATAAATGTTAATAAGCATCAAAATATTTATTTTTTGTTACATCGTAAATTTCCAAAATTAAAAAAATATTTACTAGTATTAATTAAATATAATGCAGTGTTGAAATCTCTCATACTTAAATTTTAATTAAGTCATAATTTTATTTTAATTTATTATTATTATTATTATTAATAAAAAAGAATTATATAATTCAAATTTATATTTGGCATTTACATCGACAAGCTAGAAGGTTGTTTAGAGGAAGCAGGATGTGCTGGTATGATCTTAGGTGGGATAGTCATCATCCTTCTTCTCTATGCTGTCGATATTGTTCTTCTTGTAGGTGCCCATCTGATCTTGATAACAAACTTAGACTTCTTAAGGATTTCTGCTCTACCATGGGTATGTCCGTTAGCACTGACAAAACAAAAGTTATGATTATCAAATCCAAGAAGGATACTTACACTAATTTTATGTATGACAGTAGTAACTTGGAGGAAGTATCTTCTTACAAGTACTTAGGAATTGATATTCATCACAAGCTCAATTGGAACTATAGCATTCAGAAAAGGATTAATGGGGGGTGGAAAGCTTATTTTGGTCTTGAAAATAATTGTAAAACGACAAACCTCGTAATGTGGGATAGAAAGAAGTTCCTCTTTGAAACTTTAGTCACTCCTTTTATCTTATATGGATGTGAGGTTTGGGGTTGAAGCATCTCTAGAGAATCTTGGAGAAATATTGAGCAAATCGAGAAGTTCTTTATAATGTATAACCTTAAAATTAAAAGAAATACACCATATCCTATTCTCCTTATAGAAGTGGGTCTTTCCCCTATCGAGCACAAGCTCAATAGTATAGGAGACCATAGACTTCCTAAGCTAGCTTTAAATTCCAGTTAAAACCACCTAAGGCTTAAACGAGGTTGGTATAAAGACATTCGGGCCTGGTTAAACCATTGGGAGATCGACGAGAATGTTGCATTGCAAAACATTAATAACATTAAAAAAATTGTTACTTCTAAGTTCAAAGAAAAAATGTGGTGTGAGAGAAATCTAGCAGCTAAAAGAAAGTTAAGATATTATAAGGATGTCATCAACCTCACCCTAGAAGATCAAAAGTATCTCTCTGTTTTAACTAGCTCAAAGAAGAAAATTAATATAGCCAAGATTAGAACGAACTCTTATGAGCTCCATAGTGAAACAGGTCGTTGGACAGTTCCTAAAACACCATGGATGGAAAAGATCTGCCATCTCTGTGAGAATATGAACATCGAGGATGAAAATCACTTCCTCTTAGAGTGCTTGATGTACAACCACATTAGAGCTCAATTTCATAATATTTGTTACAATACTGAACCACATTAGAGCTCAATTTCATAATCTTTGTTGCAATACCGATCTTCCTAGCCTTTTAAGATGTCAAAATTATAGTGCGTTCGAGAGGCTTCTCTCCAAATTTTTTGAGCATAGGAATAAAATCTTAAATCAAACCAAATAACTCTTTTTTTTAGGTTCAATAGACCAAAGATTGGTTTCAGTGGATATTAACCATCATCGTCATCATCAAAAACATGTGACATAATGATGCGTACTTTATTAAAAATATTCTTAACTTGTAAATAGATTTTAATGTAATACCTAAATCAATATCTAAGTCATCTAAGTTTAATAATAAAAAAATTGGAAACAAAATTATGAATTAAATTTAAACTTTTACCAAGTTGAAAATAAAATTATAAATTAAGTTTGAACTTTTACAAAATTTGAAAAATAAAAAATATATAAAATAAAATTCAATATTTTTCTTAAACACAATCTAAATATCACTCGCAATATAAATCATAATACTATAAATTTTTAAATATTTTAATTAATTAAAATAAGTTATTATAAAACTATGATGAATAATTAATATTATAGTTATATAATAAAAAAATTCATTTATTACTTAAATATTTAAAAACATTATAATTAATTAGTTTTATATATATATATATATATATATATATATATATATATATATATATATATATATATAATTTAAACTGTCACAGCTTTATGGTTGAGTTTACACAAAGTAATTTTCTCAACTAAATTTATTTAATATAATTACTCTCGACAATGATTTCTAAAAATAATAATTTATAAATAGGTATATATAAAAATTTAAAATTTAATAATTATTTAAAATTCTTAAAAATATTTAATTTTATTATGACTTAATTAATATATTTATCATCATTGAGATAATTGAGAATTAATTAATGTGTTTATTTATGTCTTTAATTATTATTGTGATTCCTCATATACAAAAATATAAATAAAAAGGGTTGCATCACAAGGAGTCTCTGCCTTGAGGCGGGGAGCTTCATTTAATGATTGGCATCTTAAAAAAACAAGTGAGATTTTGTAATATCTACTAGCAGTTCTAGACGTGGCAGAGATAGTACCAGACGCCGCAGTGCCATATTAAGTTTAACTGAATCAATGCAGAAAAAATTTAGTTCTCAACTTACCTGAATTTATTGTCCGATGAAAATAACAAAGAATATGTGGATTTTAGTTATGGATTAACCTGAATTTCCAGTCCAACCAAAATAATTAAGAATGTTTGGCATATATTGCCTTTGATTACAAGATTAAAGATGTTTATCCTAAACTGCATCTAAATTAAGGGTGATTTTGAAGCACACTTGCAATTTAAAAGCAACAACACAAATATTTTAGCCTGAATTTATTGTCCGCCCAAAACAACAAATAATATTTGGATTTTGGATTTTTGCTAAAAAAAAATAAAAAAATAACAAAACATTCATATATTAGGAAGAATGTTTTACATATTCAATCGATCTTTAACCAGGGGAACAACACTAGTAACAAGTGGCCTTATGATCACACATCAAGATCTTCTATGCTAACAAAAACTCATGCCTCCAAGTGAGGCAAAAATTGCAAAAATAATATTTAGATAATGATCTGAATTTTTTGTCCGACCAAAATAACAAAAAATATTCGGTTAGAATGGCTTGTAGATATGGCAATCATGATTCTAATGACACAAAAAGAATTCAAATCCCTAAGAGCAAAGAAGTGATGTTGTTGGGTTTTTTAATATGAAATGCAGGAAGGACAGAGAGTATACATGGGAGGCTTAACAGTATACTTATGTTCAAAGCCCATGGGAAATCAGAGTATCAAAGTTCAAATGATATAGCTTTGAAATAGAAAACATATAGGGTGAGATAAGGAAAAAAATACCTAAACGTACCCCACCTTTACTTGTCCCTTACATATGCGAAGGGAGTTGAGTTTGCTCTTGATATTTTATGTACCACTGAAATCTGGTAAGCCATGGGCCAAGTAATGAGGGTTTCAAATAGTGAAGTAAATGGAAAAAAATATTAATGCAGAAGATCGAAAAACCCCTCAATACAATTGAAAAAATAATGAAATGGACATAAAAAGATATAAACGTTACTTGATACAGCCTTGCACTAAGAATCTACATCCCTACAAATTTTGAAATCGAGAATAGAGATACACTTGCTAGTAAAATCCTAGAACCTAGTAATTTAAGTAAATTTATCTTGAGTTGAAACCAAAATACAAATAGAAGGAAAATAAAATAAATAGAGTTATTACCTAATTGCGTATGTGTCGACCAGGGAAGAAAAATTAGTGCGCTAATTATACTACGACACAAATGGAATCGTGACACCAACAACCATAGTGTCAAATAGCATACAAAAAAAATCCTGAACAAAAAATGTGAACCATTGAAAATCCATAAAACGAGAACATAATTTGTAAACTAGGTGGAGTATCATAAGACCCACAAGGGACAGTTACCTATAAATAGATCATTAAAAAATTGATATAGGTTGTAAAACTGCTACTAGGAAGGTTTAGTTTAAATCTTAACCATCTATGTGGTCTCACATAAAATAGTGATGGAAAATTGAGTGCCTACACAGGAAAAGAGAGGACTAACCCGGAGTGGTTATATAATGAAGAGATAGAATATTAAATTCCCTATCAATGTGACAAGGCGCACAGGTAAGGTGCCACATCAAAGCAAATTGAAAGAAAAATTTATTTACCATAAGCCTCTAAAATAAAAAAGCATTCAAATGCTTACAACAGAAGGTCTTAAAGCTACAAATATAAAAAAAAATATTTAAAAGAAAAACTAAATATTATAAACCAAATTAATATGTAAAACATAAAATATATGTTACGTGCCCTCTCTAAGATTCCTTGCATCCTGCTACGTGCACTTGTTAGATCTTACCAGCTACTATTATACAAATCCCAAGTTGGGAAGAAGACCCACTTCTACCTGCCTCACTAGTATGACTATCAACGAACGACACGTGTCCCATGTTCCTAATTGCCAGTAATTTATGGGATAGGCTATAATAGCACAACGATATCAGTGTTAATCGAAGGTTATCAGAGAAACCTGGTAAGTATATTTGCACCAGAGACTGACTTCATAGAAGTGATTTGGGATAGCCTTTTCCAAGAATGGCGAATGAGACTATTTGAAATAACTAGCATCCTATCCAAGTAGCCCAGCTCGAGTCTCATCCAAGCTTATTATCGGAGTGCAGCAGCTATCCCAGTTGATCATTCTAGTCAAATAGGGCAACTCCTTGCTCACCCGATTGTAAAGGCTGGGATTTCTATCATCACCATTTTGAATATTTTCTACAGTTTTTTTCTATATAGATAAGTGTGTCTCTGCCCTTTCGAATGCATATATCCCAGCAATATCTCTTCATGAAAGAGGGGGAACGCCCCTAAGAAATTAGATTGGTCTGACTTTCTGCAGATCACTCAATTCAACCATCATCCTTTAGTAACTATATGGGAGTATCCTGAGCAAATTATCTTTCTTGATATACCAATCGATTTCAACAATATCGAAGGTCTGAGCCCGACACTGTCAAAAATTTGTTGTAGAGGTTCCACCATTGTCTCCATGATGCCAAACCTGTTGTGGAAACGGTGTCTACAATGTTTCCTTTGCACACCAACAATCGTTTCTTCAGCCAGTGCCGTCGTCGGGCTTTGTGGGATCGGGCATTAAAGACCACCAGATGTGACTGCAAAGATGGCTAGATAATGAAGATAATCAATTTCACATAATTGGTGTTTTCAGCATGGGAGGCATCAGCAAAAAATCTCTGCTCCAAGCCGTTCACAACACCTATAGAAAAGGTAACTTGTTCAAAGCCCTAATTTGGACTGTTGTTTCTCAAAATTATAGCATTTCATGATTGTAAGAAATTTAAATTTGAGATAGAAAAGGTGGAGCTTTACTCATTTGAAGTATGGATTTTAGAGGTGATTTTAGTAGCTAATTTGCATCTACGGAGTTTGAGGAGATGGGAAGAAAAGAAATGCATGTAGAAGTGGAGCTTACCTCAGAGGAAGTTGCAGAAAATCTTGAATCCAGAGAACCAGTGGATACCAAAATCATAAATGATTACCCTTATGGGTGTTGTTGGTGGTGTTGTTGGTGCGATGGGATAGGGAAATTAATATGAAACTATATCTGCATATGCTCCTTATTTCAGTAGCAAACAATAGGGTCCTGTTGCTAATTTACTCCTTGAATTCCTAGAGAATCACTGACAAAGGAAACAAAGGAAGCAGTTTCATAGCCAGAAGTAAAGGCACGAACACCACACGTAGTAAAGATAGAGGCACGAACACCACACGTAGTAAAGATAGAAGCACCGACATTTAAACATCGTGGTGCAGAGAGAGCGAGAACAACTTTCAAGGTGTCTTCAGGGGAACAACCTTCAAGGTGTCGGTTGTCAAAATACATGCAGATATCGTGAATGTGGCAAAGCTTTTCAGAAATAATATATAGACTAAATGTATAGTTAAAATTCATATGGTTCATCCAAACATTTATTGCTTTAGTTTAATGCTAACATTAGTTTCTTCATTTCAAAATGTTAAGAGAAAAATGAGAATATAGCCTAGGTTTATTGGCCCCCGCCTCTGGAAGAGGCCAATAAGACAAAAAAAATTGTGTATACTTAAGCTGAAAAATATTGGCTATCCTGGAATTTGGACAAATAAACCAGCTCAAACTAATGCTATCTGCACAATTTCGATTACAATAGTCCCTCCACAAGTAGAGCAGGGACTAAAAAGCATGTGTTACAGTAATAATAATAATAATTATGAATACAAAAATACAAAAAAACATGTGTTACTATTACGTTATTATAATAGTAAGAACCACCACGTTTCTCATCCCAACCATAGCCTGCAACTACACATAATAGTTCAATCAGTCTCTGCCATCCATGCCGGCTACTTTGGTGAATCAAAATCGCATGTAATTATTATGAAAACAAATGGAAACATCCTTATCACTTATGCATGCCTAAAATTGAACCTTTTCACCCCCACAATATCTGAATTCTTCATAGGGTTTATCAAATTCAAGAACGGTTGAAGTTCATATGTAACATACACAACATTTTTACATATTTAAAAAAAAAAAAAAAATTACTTTTGCCTTTATACATGATTATAATACATATACATTATAATTCCACAATTACTTGAATTACCATTGTTTACATTCCACAATTATTTTCATTACGATGGTACTATAAAACACTTTACCATGATTTACATTGACTATTTTTACAATGCACTTATATGGATACTCACTTCGACTCAAGAGAGTCATATACTAACCTGAAGTTATTTTCACTAACCCGAAGTCAGTTAGAGGTCCTAAACCTCACTAGACTTGATCCCAAATCAAGTGGTTGGACCGTGCCATCCTAGATAGAGAGTATGGCAATCTCTGATGCGTCCATCAGTCTTTGCTACTAGTCTCTAGCTTTTCCCACTTCACTGTCCAAATAAGAGGTACTTCCCATGAGCCCTAAAATCAATTGGTAGGATGCATATGGGGCACAGATAATGAGAGGAAAACCAACTCAATCATTGTAGTGGTGGGGTAGAAGCACACCAACAAGGTTCGTCAAGCCTAGCCCTGTGGTTTCTTATAACTCCAAGAAGCTATCCCCAAAGCCCCCCAGAGCTTCAAGAGCTCATCGTCCAATAGGACCCTCTGAATAGGGTCATTCCACAATTCCAAGATTCTCACAAAAGGCTAGGAACATGACCTTCCCTAAGGGCATTATGAGAATATCTGCAACCTGCTCATCAGTTCCTATATGATCGAGCCTTACAGCGCCTCATTGTACCATATCCCAGATAAAGTGGTACCAGCCATCATCATGCTTGGATTGATCGTGGAACAGGAGATTCTATGACAAAGGAATCCCCATGTGGTTATCACAAAGGATAGCAGTGGCATCTAGCACATGGTTGAACAACTCACTGAAGAGCTTTCGCAACCAAGTGACTTCACAACATGTCATACACACTACTATGTATTCGGCCTCTATGGTTCCCAAAGCCACCGACTTCTGCTTCCTGCTCATCCATGATATCGAAGAAGATCCAAGTGTGAAGCAACATCCCGATGTGCTTTTACGATCCACCACACAGACAGCCCAATCTACATCAGTTTATCCAAGGAGTGTCACACTCCCAGCAGTGTATCTTAGCCCATGGTTTATCGTGCCCCAAAGATATCTCAACAAATTCTTGGCACCAACCTAGTGAGTGTGATGAGGCTCAACCATATGTTGACTCAAAGTTTTCACCACAAAACATATGTTCAGATGGTTGTTCACTAAGAATATCAGGGCCCCTAAGAGTTGACGATACTCAGTAGGATTTGCTAATACAAGCCCAACAGTGCTGCCACTCAACTTCTTAAATTTGAGCTCCATCGTTTCGACACTAACTTACAGTCCACCATTCCAAATCTTTACAGAAGCTTCACAATATAGTTTCCTCGAGAAAGGAAAATCTCGCCAGGTCTTTGCCAGACCTCCAGGCCTAGGAAGTAGTGCATCAGTCCTAGGTCCTTCATCTTGAACTCAGCAGCAAGCTCCCTCTTGCACTGATGAATGAAAGGGTCAGCACCTGTCAGGAAGAGGTCGTCCACATACAACACCAGAATGAGAGGCTTTTCTCTATCAACCTTGAAGTAAAGGCTTAGATCATCATTACTATGAGTGAAGTCCAGCTTCATCAAGTAGCTATATATCCTCTTGTACAAAGCTCTGGGTGCTTGCTTCAACCCATAGAGGGATTTCTTCAACCTGCATACATGGTTGTCCTGATCCTGGACTTAGAACCCCAGAGGTTGCTCCACATACACCTCTTACTTTATCGCAACATGCAGAAATGTGGTCTTCACATCCATCTGATGAATAATCCATCCTTGTGTGGTAGCAAGGGCCATGATAGATCGGATGGTGGTATATCAGGCCACAGTTGCAAATATATCATCATAGTCTATGCCTTCCTTGGCAACGAATCTTGCCTTGAACTTTTCAACACTTCCATCAGATCCATGCTTGATCTTGTAGAGCCATTTCGAGGTGACAAATCCTTTTTCATCTAGTCTTGGAACCACATCCCAGACATCATTCTTCATTATGGACTCATACTCTTCATGCACAACATCCTTCGAGACTTGATGCTTTAGGGCTTCCTCAAAATATCCAGGCTCAGATTGCACAATAGTACTCATGGCTGATAGCTGCCATTGGTATCTATTCAGCTTCTTGCTTTTATGGAATGTCCCCCTTGGGGCCATATGTACCTCAGACTCCTCGAGAGTGTCCCTAATCCATGATGGTCTCTTCTTCATCGAAGGAGGTGGATCAATCGGGTCCATCGGTCCTTCAACATTGGGCATCGTCTCATCCTTCTGTTCTTCTTGATTTCTAGGCCTTACTTCATGATCTTCCTCAGATCTCAAAAGATTGACTACTTTCCTCAAGGAAGCATATTCATCAAAGGTGACATCGTGGTATATCTCCACTTCCCTTTGACCAGGCACATAGACTCTATAGGACTTAGAAGTTTCATTGTAGCCCATAAACATTCACTTCTTCCTAGAAGCATCTAGCTTGCTCTTCTCTTTCGGCACATGAAAATAAACAGGACATCCAAAAACTATAAAATGTGAGACATCAGGTTTCTTACCAGTGAAAAACTCTTTGGGAGTTTTGGAGTCCAGAGCACAATGTGGGCATCGGTTTTGTATGTACACAACAGTGTTCAAAACTTCTCCCCACAGAAACTTCGATAGACCCTGGTCACATTGCATAGCACGGCCAGCTTCCAAATTTTTTCTATTCTTTCGTTCAGCAACACCATTCTGATTAGGAGTATAGACAGTTGTGTTCTCCCTCTTGATTCCAGCTTCTCTACAAAAAATTTTGAACTCATTCATCTCATATTTAGTACCATTATCGGTCCTCAATATCTTGATCTTCTTCCCTATCAAATTTTCCACCAAGGCTTTGAAGGTACGGAATCGCATGAAAGCCTCATCCTTCTTTTTCATGAAGTATATCCAAGTTTTGTTAGAGAAGTCATCTATGATTGTCATATAATAATAACATCCTCCCAAGGATTTCACAAGCAGCATCCCAGAAATATCATAATGTATCAATTGCAAGACATCAGATGTCTTTGTGACACTTGAGGGGAAAGGTCCCCTTGTATGTTTTCCTTCGGCACAACCCTGACATACACCTTCATGATTATTTGAAAACTTGGGCATCCCCATCACCACCTTCCTTGCTTTGGGAAGGGCCTTTTATTGAAGGTGTCCAAACATTCGATGCCATAGTTCAGTCTGTCCCACATCACACATATCGCACATCATCGCTCCCAGTGGACTTCCTCCAACCTGGTAGAGTGTATCAACTCTAAACCCAATTGTGATAGCTTCCTTGAATCTCTTCTTCTAGATGCGCACCTTCTCATTAATGAATTCCACATTGAAGCCTTTGTCTTCCATGGCTGATATAGACACAAGGTTCTTCTTCAAATTAGATACATAGAGTACATCCTGCAAGTGGAGGACTTGACCTTGAGACAAGTGGAGGGTCACAGCCCCTGTCCCTTTCATGGGATATGTGGCATTATCTCCAAGGATAATTTCTATATTAGTATCCTTCTCAACCATATCAGAAAGTTCTTCCTTGAACCTAGTGATGCGCCTTGAGGCACCACTATCTATCAACAAGACATCCATAGTGTTGGGTGGAGATGTACCAGAGAGGGAAGATACAAGAATGGATTCATATATTTTATCAACAACATTTGATTCCTCATACCTCAAATTTCTCGACCTTTTGAAAGGTTTACCATTTCCTCTAGAGGGAGCCTTCCTCTTCCCCTTAAACCTATTGTTCCTTTGATTTCCATTCCTCTGATTTTTGTTGTTGTCATCATCATCGGGAGAATCCTTCTTGAAAGGGAATTCTCTAGCATAGTGACCTGGCTTGTGACAAGTGTAACACTTGCCTTTCTTCCCTTGGGACCCTTCTCTTCCTTTTTTCCTTGGACCACCAAAGTTCTTCTTTATAGAATGAGCAATGAAGGTAAAATTTTCTTCATTTTCATATTCCTTCATTCTTGTCTCTTCTTGTACGCATCTCGATAGCACTTTGTCAAAGTTAGGTATCACACTATTATTGAGAATGGTAGTGTTGAACACATTCCAATCGGAAGAGAAACCTCCAAGTGTGGTGAGTACCTTCTCTCAATCAACTATTGTCTCCCCAATAGCTAGCAGATTATTCTCAATCTTGGTCAGCTTCAGAAAATATGATTGAACGGACTCATGCCTACCTTTCTTCAGATTCTTCAATTGATTCCTAAAGAATAGGACTTGATTCGCATTGTTGGCCTTGAACATGTTGACTAAATTATCATACATCTCCTTGGATGTGCCTAGCTCAGAGATGTAGGCAACCAGAATCTTATGAATTGAGTCCCTGCTCATCAGCTTTTATTTGATTTCCCCCTTCTTATACTTTGTTTTGGTAGCAACAGTTGCAGTGGATGGAGGCTCTTGGATTTTACCCTGCACATAGTCCATGACATCTTGGTCTTCCAAATTAAGATCCAATGTCATCTTCCAAATATGGAAGTCATCCTTCTCAGTCAATTTTTCATCAGCATTAAAGCCATTGTAATTTGAGGAACCCATCCTCTTCTTTGATGATTGCTACAAATTAGGGATTTGTCTTCACCTTAGCTCTGACACCATGTAACTTTTGTAGATTTTCTATGCTTGATGAAACTTTACTTTTTATCCCAATATCAGTTAGCAATCACATAAACAATAAAGTAAAATGTTGATAGAACATACCAGTAGATTGTCAAAAGGCAAGCAAAAAATATATAAGTGTGTTGGTGCATTACAGCAGTCAACAAGATGCTTCAACTAACAAAGTCTCAATATGGTCAACCAACCAGCAACTTCACACAACCCTATAGGACAGCCAAAATAGTCAACTCAAAATTCAACCCAAAAGTCAATGTTTTCAGTCAATTGTCAATGCAAACAGCAGCAGCAGCTAGGTCAACGCAGAAAATTCAAAGTCAACATATTTCCTTGGGAATAGTGCCAGAAAATGTGGATTTGAAAGATTGAAATTTGGGGAGAGTTTTAATTCCATTTGACCTTGTGTTGACCAAAGTCAACACTAGTCAAAGTTGCTATAGAAACCCTAGGCCGAAAACAGAAAAGGTACAGCTGCTGAAATTTTACCACATGTGGAGAGAAGAGCCTCCAAGTTCATCGAACCAATTAGATGAGGAGAGATAAATGTGTGAGGATGAGATGAGTGAAAATGTCATCCAAAATTTACCAATATATATACATGAGTGAGGGTGTGTGACACAACTGCTAGGGAACAAAACCTTAAGATCGACCTGCACATATTTTGAATAAATTCAAAATAAATGTTCTGCTCATTGGATCAAGATGATATTTAGTTCAATCTTGCACCTCTCCGAAAGAGGAATCCAATAAAAATATTGGTATCTTCATCTAAGCATCACAACATGGAGTTTGGACCTAGTTGTCCAAAATTAAAAAATCCTCTATGGGCTTTTCTTCCATAGGCCACTGGGTTCTTTGATGGTTTCTTGCAAACTATTTGCTCAATAAATTACTTGCAAAATTCTTAAAGTTATTGGTCCTAGCATTTTTTAAATTTTAACTGCTTTTCTGCCCTTGTCTTGGCTGCCAATTTTTTCCTATCTCTCCTTTTTCCTTCGACTACTAGTAACACATCCTTGCTTTTCGAATTGCTTCGTCCATGGTCCTTGGATTCATGAACTCAATTCATTCTTTCATGTGGGTCGGAAAACTACTCAAGAACCATTGAACCTTAGCCTTCTCATCTCTTAAATAAGGAACGTATCTTAATAATGAAGAGAAATTGGTTATGTATTCATCCATTGTCATTTTAACCAATCTCAAATCATGGAATTATCTATATTTTTTGTCATAGAAACGTTCGATTATATATTTGTCCTTAAAATATTGTTGAAATTCATCCCATGTTACATCCTGGTCTTGAATGCTGCGGACATTCTTGACTTCCTCCCACCACAAGGTGGCCTTTTCTCTGAACTGATAGATGGCCAACCTGGCTTTCAGATTGCTGCTGTACTCATAAACTTGAAAGTATTTGTTCATATTAATCAACAAAGCTTCAACCACCTCCTTTGCTTCTCCATCAAACGTAGGTGGTTTAATCTTTCGGAATTCCCCTTGTAACTCCACATTTTGTTTCTTAATTTCTTGTTGTTCTAATACATTACCAGACTCAGCCTCATTATAATTTCTGTTATGATTACTTTGTTGTGAATGGATTCTTTCCCCTCTATCATTGTTTTGGTCCTTAGCTTGTCGTTCATTTTCTTCCTGAGTATCTCTGTGAGGACTGGGTTGTAACACTCCTTGATTTTGTTTATCAGAAAGTCTTTTGAGTATCCTTTCCTACTCTTGCATCAAGTGCTCATTATCACTCCTAACTCGGACCATTTATTCCTGTAGCTTTTGCACAATGCTTAGTAGTATACTGGTTTGTTGTTCTTATTCTTCTAGCAGTCTACTTGTCTGCTAGTGCTGATCTGCAATCAACTGAATCTACATTTCCAGATTCATTTCTGGACAGGACTGGGGTGTAGGTTCCCCTACATTCTGGGGTGTTTGTTTTGTCGATCCTCTCCTCATTTGTCTTCTACTATGTTATTTATTTTTCTGTGCACCATTTAAACAAAAAAAATTATCACGTTAGGTGACCCATCGGGTCCTAGCATACGAACGTTGCTCTGATACCACTTGTAACATACACAACAGTTCTACATAAAAAAAAATAATACTTTTTCCTTTATACATGATTATAATACATATACAATATAATTCCACAATTATTTTAATTACCATGGTTTAGATTCCATAATTATTTGCATTACGATGGTACTATAAAACATTGTTCCATGATTTACATTCCCTATTTTTACAATGCACTTATATGGATACTCCACATGGGCTTTGTTATTTAACCATACAACCCTATACATAAACATAACCTATTATCTCTACATGGAAATTTTGTTTACGAAAGATTAATTTTTTCCTTCTGCAAATCATATAAGTCTACAATAATTATAAGGAAAAAATTATAATGTTGATAATTAATCCCGAAGGGACAAGGAACATTGGTAGAATCTCAGTAATTAAATTTTATACGACTTGATGAAATTAGTAGTATGTTTTCATTTAAGGTAAGGAGGATTTTTGTACTCGCATGGGAAATCAGATTGATCGATGACACCTACTCCGCTGGCCACCATTGGATCTAAGGGTTGGAGATCTACGGTCCTCATCCTTCGGTACCAATTTAGGGTAATCACCCTACCAACCCTAAATTTTTTTCATTCATTTGTTTCGACTCTGGCAACATTTCTCCTCTAAAACCTCGTCGCTTCCATTCCTGCTCGACCAGTGCTCGATTCTGTTAAGATTTTGCCTCCTTGACACCTCTGCAGGTAAGTGGAATCCATTGACACAGTCTCGAAATCTCAGGATTTATGAGATAACAGTTTTAGTTATTAAGTTTTAGAAGTTTTCCCTTGTTTAACAGTTTCTTTTACCTGTGGTTAACAGGTTTGCAGACTTTGTCTCCACGGTTGGGATATCCTACAACTCGGGTCATGGCCAAGATTTAGGTGCACGATGCCATCTTCCAGATGCAACCATCCAAACTTCCCAATCGGTAAGTCACCCGAGCTCCAGGTCATTAAACGTACTCTTTGCTACATTATGCTCATGGTTTTGATAACTATATATTTTTTTTAATTATTTTCCTCTGGCCACATCTCCTTGCAGGGTTTCAATCTGTAGCATGTGGAAAGTTTCTACCAGGTATTGCAACCTTGGTTTTTAGTTCTTTACTCTTGTCATTTGCCGATGTTAAAAAATTATTCCGCTTCTAACTTTAAGTTTTGGTTTGAGGCAAGTAAACCTCTGCGGACCATTTCCAAGGGTTACTGGTGCATTTTTGTCCCACAGGATCATTTTGAATTCATGCTAATACTGCCATTTTCTGCTAACAGGTACCTGGTTTACTGATAGTCTCTTAGTCTCGACGTGAAGCCCTTCAATGTTAGCTTCTGGCACTAGCGGAATTATGAATTTATGCATCTAGTCTTATGGATTTTCATTATCATATTTTTGGGTTTTTCCATGTATCTGAGGGCTTCGCCCAGTATTATTCTTGGAGCTTTGTTTGTAAAAAATTTCAGGGTTTAACCCTGGCTATTAGATGAGTACTCTGCTCTGTCTAAGAGGAATAGTTTACTCTGCAATAGTGTTTAGTATTGTTTAAAACTTCGCTATGGTTATTAGCTTTAACTTCGAATTTTTGGACATACAAATCTTATCTTTTCTTTCAGTATGGCTCACTCCTGTGAAAGAAGTGTTGCATTGAACATTTTTATGTTTTTAATGTAATTTATATGTATTGATTTTCTCTTGTTACTTTTCTATACTTTTACATTATTACTTACGAATTTCTTGAATATCCATTATCACTCTTACTTGTATAAAGCTAGTATTTTCTCGTTAAAAATTGTTACAGAAAGAGGGTTTCATATATAGTTGTTTCTTTGCATTTTTTGGTACTCTTCTAGGTTTTACTACGCATTTTCTTTCTAGAGTTTAACTGTGTGTATTTCATTTCTTTGCAGATATTTTCCCTTTATCTTCTTTACTGTTTTCCAATTCTTCAATTAAATAGGGATGTCTGAGCCATTTGGGTTTTGGAGTTTTTGCATACAACTTTGATGTCCGTGTATATCATAGTTTACAGAAGAACGACCAGTTTTGGGGTCTATGGTTTCAACCTGGGACCCTAAACTAACAGTTCTTCTGGTTCATTTTTTTAGTAGATGTTTTTGTATTGGTTTAACATGGTAACATATTTACTGTTCACACTAATTTTTTCTTGAGATATAGGTAGTAACTTCAATATATAAATTTTATTACACAACCCACAAATATACATAAAAAGATTCTACTATAACATCTGGATCATTTTACAAGAATTGAAGATACTATTTATCTCCAACATTCACTGTGTAAAAAGCTTTATTCCATAATTTCAAGAAAACATTTCCTGCATGTTAAGATAATTCTGTCTAAACATCAAATTCCAGTTCTTACTATTTCTACAATTTTTATACTTATCTCACTCCAGAATCTACTGATTATGTCCTCCCTACCATGAGAGAGGGGATTACGTCCTCATCTCCCCCCGTGATCCACACCTAAGATGAGTAGGTTGACAGATATCCCAGAAGAGAGCTCAAGGCTCCTAGTCCAGTACTCTTCTTTTCCAAGATTTAGGAACACTGAGTGTTTTCCACTGGTCACCACTAGCTCAAGAATTTCCACTCTCTTCCTCCTTTTTCCTTAGTCACATAACAAAACCCATTTTCCTCACTGGGATTTACTTTTATCCCTAGAGGAAAGGTAACTGTATTTAACTGTTTTCTGTTCAACCACTCTCAGTTCTTGGAATTCTTTTATCATCAGTATTTTTAACTTTTTATGGAACCACTATTCCATAATTAAATTTTATTTCAATAAAACATAATTAATTTATGTTAATCATGTAATCCTTTTCTCAAAAGAAATAAAAGTTTAGTCTCTTTAAAAAAAATAACATAACAACTAGTTTGCACTTAAGCTAGTTGTCACATCACAACTAACTCAATTGAATATATCTGAATTTAGATTCGGTTTGGCTATTTTAAAAAATTTATGATAATATTTGTGGAATTTAGTAATTTAGGATGAATATCATGGATACTAAAAAGAATATAATTATGTATATATAGACGCATGTTTATATGACTACTTTTTTACATCATTAATACTTAATACTAGCCTTATATATAAAAATAATTGATAATTTTGAATTATATATATATATATATATATATATATATATATATATATATATATATATATATATATATATATATATATATATATATATATATATATCAAACCTCCTTTAATATTATTTTAAATTAATGTAATATTAAAAACTAATAAAAAATTTGTAAATAAAATTAAAATAAAATATTTATAAAATATTTTGATTTTAAAATAAATTATAGTTTTTGGGAAAGTTTATTAATAAGTCATGGTATTGGCTCATGGTAATGTAACAAAGCTATTTACAAATTAATAATATTCATGGTAAAATAAGTTTTAATTTAAAATAACAAAGGAAGAAAAGCTCATGGAAACTCCAAACACCTGAAGTAACAACTAGTAATGTAGAGATAGAGGAGGAAGCATCCTCTCAAGCTCTTTAATGATATGGCTCTAAACCTTGGGAGATACTTTCACCAAAATTTGTGTGCATATGTTGGTGATGAACACATTGAATTCCATATTTCAAGGGATTGAGTTTGCCATAAGCTAATGAATGATGTGTAGAGGGGATTTTTAGGTGTCTTTGTTTGTTATTGTTGGTTTTATTTTTTTGTTGACGTTGAGCATGTCCATGTTGCTTTATGTTGTTGCCATGCATTGCTAGCATGGTATTTTCATTATTTTTCATTCTTTCTTCTTGATTTCCTCGCTTTGTCTTGATTTTTTGTTAGGTATGAGGAAAGGGAAGTAAATAAGCTCATAAGGGAGAGCTAAATAAAACCAAACTAGAAGTGAAATTCCCTAATTGGACCCTCTTGGAAAAAATATTTAATGCTAAGAGGGGGATGAATTAATATTAAGGCTAATTTTAACTTTTATGCCAATTTATACTTCTCTCCATATTCTACAAATGACCAAACATCTTCATTAATGACCATTAATATATCGCCCATTCTGATATTCCAAAGCTCATAGTCTACTCCATTAAAAAATGACACTCCTTCTAGTGTAAGCCAATATTGATTAGACATATTTCCTTTTTATTTACCTTCAAGTAGTTAATTTGTTCCTAAAGGAAACTGTTATGATACCAATTCTAGATCAATTGGTATAGATACTGCTACAAATGCCAATAGTTAATGATGCATTCAAGCCTACCCTTCCACTATTAATTCTTCATGGATTTTTCTCACTTCTCTTGAGAAAAATCACCAAACACTCTTCTCCCTCGAAGATCATACATCTACCGATAGGGACTTCTTCTTAAATAAAACCAATTTCACCAATGAATTGATAACAATTGGATAAAGAAACTGGAAAAATCCCATGACTACTTCTCAAAATGTGATGTTCATATCTATGAAAGGTTACTCCAACTGATCCAAAGGATACCAATTGGCATAGTGATCCCAAATTATAACTAAGGAACATGCAGAGAAAAAAAATTATTTTTATGAACTCATGATTACTAGGCAAAAACAAATCTACCACTTGAATTAAATAAGAATACTTAATATTAGATTTTCACATTCTTATTATCTGAGCAATCGACTCTTCCTAAGGCCAAAGGATAATGCCTGCTACTACTAATAAAACAGATCCCCCTGAGCCAATTCTCTCTTATTTTCTCTGATCTCTTGCATTTGCCTTCTTTCTTCTGCATGGGGATTGATCTTGTGCACCCAATTTAACTTTGGAACTATTATTACTCAACATTTATGCTACAGCTCCTCTTCTCCTCACAACATAAAATGTTGCTATGAACTCCCCCTTGTAACCATGTTGGCTACACTTTCCCTTATTCTGCAATTTCGATATATCTGTAATAAACAAATTCATTACTGTAATAAACAAGGGGACTGTGTCTTACCTCCATCATTGAGATGCACATTTCTAACTAATCTTCCGTCATTTCTGTATCTAAATTATTTTGGCTTCACCTGAAGCCATTATCTTCTTTTAATGAAGATAAAATGAGGATCTAGTCCCCCTGAGTAAATTATCCTTCTTTTTCTTCCACATATTTATTTTTAGAGTCTTGAAAGGAGCATTACCAATGATATTCTTATTAATCGTTGATCAGGATTTATCTTAGTTGTGTAGGACTAGAAGACACTTCTCCTTCAAATCCTCTTTATTTACCCAAGTAATTTTTGTTTCATTTTCTCTTCTCTAGTAGAGAATAATTTTTGTTCCTCTTTCTTTCCCCAAATTTATGCTTAATGTGTTGAAATTTGCAACAAAAAATAGTGAAATTGGCATCCATAAATGAAATTCAGAAAATGGCACCCAGAAGTGGCTACCATAAGAGGCTTTTGATTTAATTTTCCTTTAATTAAATTGAAAGAAAATTTGTAATTTCATCTCATGACAACTTGCATTAGTTAACTGAGTCAAAAAGACTTAGTTAGCTTAGGAAATTCGAGTTAGAGGTATAAGAGGATGCATGCAAAGGGATCTCCTACTTTTTAGGACCCCTAGTTGATTTATTTATGAGTTGTAATTAGTTAACTCAAATTAATTGAGTTAAAATCAGTTTAACTAGTTTTAACTGAGATATGAGCTAGTGATAGGTCCATTGAATTAAATTATATTTAATTCACATTAAGTGATCAATCAGTAAACTAATAATTTTCTATAAATAGTTATTTCATGTCAGTTATGAGGAAGACTCGGTTGAGACTCAGGTTAAAGGGTATTTTCCTAATTAATAGGGGCTCAATTAACCCAAGAATGCATAAGAAAGGAAGGCTAGGTAGAGGCAAGCCAAATCTTAAATAATTGACCAATTTTTCTTAGATTGCAATCTAGTTTCGAGCAGGAATGGAGTGAGATAGTCAGCAGAGTGTAGAGGTTTCTTAGTGGATGAAAATCATTGTATTGTTTCATGATATTGACCATATTAAATATAGAGATAGAGGGGTTTTGAGCAGTTGCTTTCCCCATATACATCTTGTGTTGTGATATTGATTGTCTCTTTCTCTTTCATGTTATGTGATTGTGCAATCGTGTTTTGTTTCCAAAAATTGTAGAAGGATTCAGTATATTTTTTGAGTACATTATAAGATCAGATTGAATCCTGTTGGTAGATTTTCTACATGGTATCAGAGTACCATGATTCAAAATAGAAGAGAAGAAATTGAATTTGTTTTGAACATGTTCAAATTTGCATATGTATTTTTTAGGATCCAAAAATAGATCAAGATGTCTTTCAATGGCTTGAGACTCAAATATGCCCTTGAGGGAAATTCGAATTACATAGCATGGAATGACAAGATGGAGGCAATGTTGGAGGACAACGGGTTGAAGGAATTCATAAATACTGATATTTCCAAGCTCGTAGCAACAGATTCTAAACTTCTTGATGCATGACAAAATAAGGTAGCAAAGGCGAGAAGGATCTTGTCATAGGGAGTTCGAGATCATATTTTCTCGAGTCTCCATGGGATGGTGACTCCATATGCTATGTGTAAGGCCTTGAGAGATCTGTTTTAGAATAGCAGTGACCACATGAATTTGGTGCTGAAAGACAAGCTCAGAAAGATCAAGATGGAGGAGGGCGACGCGATACCAACATACTTTATGAAGTTCACCCAATGTCGAGATGACCTTGGAAGTGTTGGTGTGAGAGTAGCCCAGGATGATTTGGTGAGCCTAGCTCTTATAGGCCTTCCTAAGAGTTGGAATAGTTAACAAGACTTTGTGAATGGGAGTGAGAAGTTACCATACTCAGAGCGTTTGTGGTCTGACTTGGTAATGGAAGAGATAAGGTGGAGCACTAGAGATGAGACATCGAGAAAAGACAAAGAAGAATATCTTTCATTGTTGGGAAAATGAAAGAAAGCCAAGGGAAATAAGTCCCAAAGTGAAGAGGGCAAGAGAGATTTTTCCAAGACTAGGTGTTTTCACTATCACAAGCATGGGCACTATGCTTCAAATTATCCACAGAATAAAGCAAGCAAGAAAGATCCTACAACTGTAGTAGGTGAAGCACTAGCTCCGCAGTTTGAGCTTGATTTTACTCTCATTTCATGCATTTCCATCATTGTAATGGGATGCATGTGGCATCTAGACAAGGATGCCTCGTTCCATATGATGGGGAATAGAGATCTCTTTAGTGACTTGGAGGAGAAGGACCTTTAACAAAACATACAATTTGGAGATGACAAGAGGTATAGCGCAACATAAATAGGCATAGTTACCTTTTAGAGAGAGTCTAGATCCCCTCCCAGATTGACAGATGTTTTGTATGATCTAGAACTAAGGAAGAATATTATTTCTGTAGCAGTATTGGAAGACCGTGGTTATGATGTCATATTTAGAAAAGGAAAGTTTTTCCTTAGACACATCACCACGAAATGGGTTAAACAGATCAGCATAAGAGTCAAGAAAAATTATGCTCTCGAGGTCGAGGATGCATGAAAAGCTTTAAGGAGCAAAGCAGAGGTTAGTGACTTGGTGGTTGAGAGGGAGCCTCTCAACATGCAGCCTCAAGAGCAATCTCAGAAGGTTGTGGAGCAACTAAAATTGGAGAAGTAGAGAGAATACCGAGTGGAAGCGTCCACTCAAGTAGAAACCTCTAGTAAGGGAAATTTCGAGTTATATGGGCAAAGGGAGAACATGAAGCCATACCTACAGGTGAGAGGTGGGGCGATGTGTAGATATAATTCTAGGAGAATAAATTTGGGCAGGATCTAGTGATATCGTGTGTCTCATGGATCGAACCTGGCTACAAGGAGCCCACAATACAGCTGTAGTAGGAAGCACCAGTTAAATTTGTTAGGGTCCTATAATAATAGGCATCATAATTTTGAATTGACTATGTTTAGTCTTGTAATATTATACATAATTTGATTTCTACAAGTGTTTTCCCATATTAAAAAATCTAAAGAGGGTAATTCCTAAAAGAAAAATCAAAGGACTAAAAGAAAAAGATCAAAAAATAATATAAAGTATGAACTCCACCAAAAAGAGATAAAAAATAGATTCTGAAAGTGATGCAAATTAAAATGCCACAATCCGTGATGGTCAAACTACTTAATATTGATTATTCATGCTTTAAATTTCATGTTGATAGTTAGAGAATAAAGATCTGGCCAAAACATCTAATCTTGGCAGATCAGTAGTTAGGTAGAGAATTAGATAGTTTCCTTATTAAAAGAAAAATAAAGGGTCAACAAGCTCAAATGCACCCAATAAATGAAGAAAAATCCTTAGGGTAAATGATGGTTAGGTAGATTACTTTCACAAGCCATGAAGAGCATGAAATTGGTCATTTCATATCACTAATATCCCCCAAAGTCCCCTTCCCCTTGCTTAAAACCCAATTTTCCATTCTTAAAATGCATTTTCCCTTGTAAAAATATCCATTTCCCTTCATATTAACTTTTTCTCCTTATTTCACCCATTTTCCCTTCATAAAACCCCTTTCCCTAGTTAAAAAGCATATTTTTAGTAGAAAAGTAAATTCCCATTTGCTAACCCCCTTTTCCAATAAAAACATGAAAAAAACCCATTTTATATAGTTTAAAAGTTTAAAAGAATCAGGCCCCACTCTAAGATCCCTCCTCGATATCTTTTAAAAACGCATATCACTAGTGTATAATTATACATCCCGTATCATATTCATTTAACCCCCCATTATATATTAACTCCCACTATATAAATATCTCCAATCCCATATATACACATTTCCCCATGTAATACTAATTCCCGTATATTTTACTTCCCTATCCATATCTTATTAAAACCCATTTTATATTAATTTAACCTATAGTTTTAATTTTCCCCGCATTGATAAATCCTGCGTCCCACTTATATTTTAAACCCATCGCATGACTCATCCTGGGCCCCGCTTATCAAGCCCCCCTATTCGCCCATCCTACGGATCTTCATCCATCAGATCCTACAACGAATAAAGACTATCCCACCCCCGACTACATGAACTTTAACACCATTGGGGGGTTTAAAAATGAGCAGTTTCATAATCTCGCTCCCCTGCTACGTCGCAACCCCACAGTTTATCGCGCTCCCTCATCTGAAACCATTTACCAACTTGTCACTATGCGAAAACCACCAAGTTTTTTTTCTGATCGTTGCAAAAATACCACCCTCGTTTGAAATTTAAACCTCCACACCCATATGATTAACCACTATTGGTTAAAAACAATAAACCTGCCCTTTACAATCTTTTCACCATTTGTTTGTTGAAATTTTAGCAAAGGAAGCCTCTGCCGACCTAATTTCAAGTTAAAACAACCGTTGCCAACCTATTTTGAGGCCAAATTACATCATAATTCAAGCCTTTTGCTACTAAAGACGGTGCAGAACCAGTTTGAAGCCTTATAAAGACCATTGAAGCCTATTTTTCTACCAAAAAGCCCCTCTTGCTTCTATAACCCCTTCTGCATACTAGAACCCCATTTTCATAGGTATTCTTAAAGCTCTCGAAGCCATTTATTAAGAAAAAGAGTAATAAATTGATTACAATAAACAAATCTATGGCTTCCCAAGGCATTGTGATAGTTAATCCCCTGCAACCTCCTATTGTTGATGTTGAAAATACCCCCCTTGTAGACAAAGACTTCAAAATTAGTGACCCTGTCACTGATTTCAACCTCCTTGAGCTCCACTGTTGGAGCCATGATAAATTCAAGGACCAGGCTGATGATACCTACCTTTGAGAATCAAATTTACCCAAGTACATCCTCCTAGAGACTTTCCAATTCCCAGAGATAATTAGACTCTGTCAAATTAATAATCTGCCTGATGAAAGAGCCCTAATAACCTATAGCAAGGATATTTTTTTCACAATTACTACTGAGTCAATAAGCCAGATGTTGCAGATCCAACCCAAGCCTGATGAAACCCCTTTTTCTATTTAAATCCTCACAAAATTATATCTCAAACTAGACTTTACCAAGAGGTTTCAAATCTTCCAAACCTTCTTTCCTTCATTAGTTAAAACCCCAAAGACTAACCCTCCTTATTCAGCCTCAATCTTCTTAGAAAGAACCAGGCATATTGTCACAATGATGTCCTATATATTAGGATACTTTACAGATAGGTATGTAGATGCTTGAGTCTTAGGTTTTCTATCTATTTTCTTCCCAGGACAGCCTCCACCTTTCACATTTAACTTTTCTCAATACTTATCAGATGCCATCCATGAGCATCTAGTTAAATTACTAGAGGAAGGAGTCTTTAAGTATTCATCTATGTTGCTTCATTTATTCCTATACTTCCAATCTGAAAGGTTTGCAGTTAGCCTTCAAAAACTAGACACCGAGGAGACTCCACAATCATTTGTCTTCTAGACTTCCTTAATCAAGAAAGATTCCACAGAGTTTACCTACAACAACTTCATTGATTCATTTATTCATCCAATTGTCAATATGCTAAGCAGTAGCAGTGAACCTAGGATTAGTGAAGAAATAAATAAATTATTGTAGTTGTTTGAACACAATAGAACATGAGACTAGTGTTTCTACCAAAACCACACTGAATTTAGGGTCTATGGAAGTAAACTCACTCCAATAAGCTTCCCAAATACCTCCCAATGAGTTTATTTTCACTAGAATATATCAGGTAGATTCTAAAATCAGATGACGTTAATTTTTTATCAGCAAAGAAGAAAACACAGTTTAAAATCAAGAACCATATTACTCCTTTCATTTGTAATAGTAGAAGTGCTTGTCAATAAGCAAAAATGTACTTACATGAATTCAAGCTCAATGAAAGTTTCAAGTATCAGTATGATCCTTTAGGAGTTATCAGCATGTTAAGAATCAAGTTTAAATTAACTCCTTTTGTTCATGAGTCTAAACCAGAAATTGAAAAGTACTCCAACCAGTCAAAGAAGTTGGAGAATACTTTGCCAGAGGCAAAGAAGCAAGGTGATACTAGTTCCATCTTCCAAACTCTATCCCCACAAGATAGGAACTCCGAGAGAGCAAGAGAAGAAGGTTCATATTAAGCTAAAACCACTACTGAGACTAAATTGAATCTAATGTACAGGAATAAGTCCAATATAAATCCTATAAATGAAACAGTTGAGACAATTGAGATCATTGATACAGACACAGTGGTTAAAGAAAGTGCACCTCCAGCAGTCTTAGAGGAAACTCATCAACCATCAACCTCTAATATACAAATTATTCAGAAAAAACATAGTGTAGAGGTGTCTTCATCAAGTAAATCAGTGAATAAAGAACATGACATAATGGAGAAGTATAAGGAAATCAAACTTAGGAATGAGGCATTAAATGCATTGAATTATTCCCAATAATTGAAACAAACACCTAGTGACCAAAACAAGTTATTTTTAGCGTTTGATTACATGACCAGGAAGATGCAGATGACCTTCTTACAGCCAACAGTGAAGAATCCGAAGTCATCAACAAACTATAGGAAAAAAGAATATGAACTCATGGCTAAAGGTGTTCATCCTATAGACCAAATTGAATTTCATAAGAAAGCTAGAGAAATGCTATATTCTACTATGACCAACAAAGCCATGTGTGTACAAAAGCTGCAATATTCTCTAGAGAATATCAAATGATAGTTAAAACTAGAGAAGGATTCCTCACATGCCAAGGACAACATAATCAAAACACTTGAATAATTGGTCATAGAGATAGGATATGATCCCAAAAATGCCAAAGTAGCTAAAGAACTCATCAATAAAAAGAATGCAGACATTGCTACAATGAAAAAACAACTGAAATTTACTCCTATTGAACATCCACAAGTGAAGGAATTTTTGGAAAATGAAGGCCAAAAAGATAAAATGATGAACCTCATCATTCAGTTGATAGCTCAACTGAGAGAGATGGAGAATGATATGGATAAATTGGTGCAAGATAAAAAGGCTATCATGGAAGAAATCCCTGTCACTGGAATTTCTACAGTTATTATAGTAGTTTCATCTACTTCATCAGCTCCAGTGGAAACAAAACTTCCAGTAGCTATAACAGTTCCATCTACATAGCCACTACATCAGCAACAAATTCAACAATAACAACAACTCATCCCAGTGATGAAGCAGGTAAATTGATCAAAGCCATGCAGGATATGTCAATCTAAACAAATGAAATAATTAGACTTAAAGATCAAATAAAAAGTCTAGAAGATGAAAATAGGTTGGTAAAAATCATGCATAAATCAGAAACACAGAATTCAAACAGATTGAATGAAAGGTAACAAAAGCTAGAAAAAGAATTAACACTGAAATAACCATTGGCCCAAGAAAAGAAATAGTTGTGAACCAATATCATTAACTTTGTTAATGATATTTGGCCATCTATCCAATTCATATTTGAGCAGAAAGATTTGATCAAGGCAGCAAGTGAAGTCATTTAGAAAGTCAAAGAGGAACTTGGGAAGAAGCCAGTGGAGGCTACTGAGATCATTAAGTTTCTTAATTCTAAGAACAACCAGGAATTAGATTCTTTATAAACAAGCCTACTTTTGCAAAATACACAAAAGCTAATGAAATTTACAGGAGAATGGTAAAAATTAAATTACCAGATGAAGAGTCTTGGGAAAATTTGAATGATTTACTGTGACAGTGAAAAGTAAAACAGGTAAAAGAGCAGTCAAGGTTAAAGAGTGAACAGAACAGTTAAAACAGAGCAGGAAGAAAATATTAAAAGACAAAGTTTAAAGTTAAAAACAGAGTTAAAAATAATCAATGAAAGACATAAGAATCGTAAAGGAAACTCAATTGATAAAAGGCAGCCAACGTAAAGAAAACAGTTAGAGAGACAAAGCAACAAAATATCATAGAAAGAAAAAAACAAATCCAAATAAGCAGGGACAACTAGAATTTAGTCTCCTAGGTGTCTCTATCTTCTTGCATGAAGATATTTTGTATTCCTTGAATAATTCCTAAATCAGTTTTAGGATATTTTGTATCATTTTTTTTATAAATACTTCATAATTCGAAGTCTTAGTGTGGATTTATAAACATTTCTATAGTTGTATTGATCTTAAACCTAAGGGTTTATTGTAACAATTTTAAGTTAGTAGACTGGACTGAGTAATAAAGGAATTGCATTACAGGATTCATGTGTTGAGCCACTTCAGTGAAGTATCTTTCTATTTTTCAATTGTTATTTTCTTAAGTATTTCACATACTTGCATGTTTTCCAATTTAAATGTTATAACAGGAATATTATTGCAAAAATTGTTTAAGTACATTCTGTTCTATATTGTTATTCATTTTGATGTTTTCTTCTGATATCCAGATTAGGGAATTCTTCATTTCTCCTTTACTTTGATTTACCTCTTTCATATTCCTTCATTATTTGGATTGAGGAATCCTTAACTACTCCTTGATCCCGATTGAAACCACTTCACCATCCAGCCTAAAGATTTGAATTTACTCAGCTACCTTTCCCTGTGAACACTTCCTTTAGACTTTGATTCAGTCTTGTTTTCTTGACACTTTGACTCCATAGCCCAATGGAAAATAGATAGAATTATATCCATCTAAATCAGTAATTCCACCACCAAACCAAAATCAAAACCAATCAATCTTACATAACTAGCCTAAAATAAACTAAAAAACAACAAAGTTAAATCATAAAGAGAGAGCCCTCTCTGAGCATTAGGAAGGCTAGATCCTGATATCAAAAGTAGGGGTATAGTTACCTGTAATATTTTTTTTTTAAAAGAATAAAAACCCTAGGAATTATTGGAGTGATAACATACTGGTGACCATACTGGGAAAATTAGTCCTCAGTTTAAAATAAACCTTAAAAGAAACATTTTTCTTCATCTTTTCACCTTAAGGTTATTTTAGGGTTGTTAAGATCCATCATTAAAAAGTTAAAATTATGGCTTCTAGAAGAACATACTATACCAGGGCTCATCCTGATCCACAACCTGCTATAATTATAGATGATCCTGACAGAATTTTAAGATAAAACAAAAAAAGTAGAAAGTCTAGGGAATACTAGTCAATTAATCAAAGAAAATTCACTCCCCAAAGAATTATCAAGCTTACAAGATACTAAATTCGATTTATCATTTGAACAGTCATTGTTTAGAACTAAATCTAAAAATTCAATCTATGATAGTGTAATAGATCCTAATTTCATTCAATTTATTGAAACAAAGAAGGATATTGTTTCACTTGATTCAGATCAACAAGCTCTAGAACCTTTTGATAAACTTGATGCTTTGATTGCGAC
This sequence comes from Pinus albicaulis, assembly GCA_034641835.2. Lineage (NCBI taxonomy): Eukaryota > Viridiplantae > Streptophyta > Pinopsida > Pinales > Pinaceae > Pinus > Pinus albicaulis. The sequence continues at coordinate 473,292,419 of CM076580.1, read as the reverse complement.
CTTGATTAAGGATATTGATGAATCCTATTTTCAACATTCTATTGAATTAACTCCTTTATCTTCTTATACCCCTAAGCCTTCTACCATTCCTTCAGAGTCTGTAAATTCATCTTTATTTAGTACCACCTCATCTATTATTTCCACAACACTACATTCCACTGAATCATTCATCCCCAAGCTTCCTCTTGAACCTAAAGTTTTATTTCCATCTCCAAACACTTCAATTTCATCTTCTAGCACTTTTGCTACATTTCCTAGTACTTCAACCTCGTTTCCATGTACATCTTCTAGTATCCCAAGCTCATTTTCAAGTACTTCAACCTCATCACCAAGCACCACAAATTTACCTCCTAGCCAAGCTATAATCTTAGCCATGGTAGCCAGATATGCTCCTTTGGTCTTAACAACTCAATTACATGCCATGCCCTGGGATTATCAAATTAAAATATTTCAATTTGATGGTATTGGTCAATACATTGCACAACAACATGTAAACAAAATTACTGGTTACTTTGAATTGCATGACATTGATGAATCTGATGTTCAAATGAGGTTGTTCACCCAAACTTTATCAGGAGATGTAAAGAAATGGTTTAAATCTTTACCTGCTAATCATATAGTTGATTTAACTTATTTTCATAAATTATTTACTAATAGAAGGGAAAGAAAAAAAAACCTTTAGAAATATTTTCTGAATATTAAAACATTAGAATAGCTCCTAATGAACCTGTTCAAGACTATTGTACTAGGTTTAATAGTATTTACAATGCTATTCTAGCAAACATCAAACCCCCACCAGATCTAGCTTTAATAAAATTTCTAGATGGTTTTGATACTGATATGTCATACCAATTGAGAGAAAGAAAACCATAAACATTAGAACGGATGCAAAGCAATGCAGTTAGTGTAGAAGCAAATTTGTTAGCCAAGAGAGCTAGGATGAGAAATGAAAGAACAGTTACCATAAAAGATGAACCATCCACATCGGACAGTAAGAAAGATAGTTTAGCAAAGGGTATGGAAAGAATAATGGATAGATTAGAAAATATGGAAAGAAAACCACAGTGCAATAATCAATAGCAAGGTCTTCAGATAAGAAATCCAAACTTTAGGAAGAATCCCAACACTGGTAAATCTACAGAATCCACACCTGATCAACAAATAATACCACCTTTCAAAGAGAACTATGTTGAAATTTCTCCCCAAAATGAAGAATGTGAAGACAATCGAATTAACTTAATGGGAATAAATGATGATAATGCAATTTTTCTTACCCAAGAAGAATAAGAATTATACATGCTACAACAATTACAGTTAGAGTTTGGGAGTCTTTTGATTATAAACAAGGTTATGATCCGGATTTATGCAGGAACGCAATAGAATAAAAATTTAACCATAAATACAAATATGCAGTGGAAATAACACTTCATTTCATTAATATCAAAGAACTGAAATTTGCTTACAGACAGAATAGAAATAAACTAGCTAGGGCGATGGTAGCTATCTTTGAGAAGATATGTGGCAGCTATAGGCCTCTGAAATGAGTTACAATGAGTCTCAAGAGCCTATTTATTATTTAGAAACAATGGAAAACCCTAAACATCCAAAACCCTAACCCTAGGAGATGAAGCGCTAAAACTGTGGGCTTCGTTTGGGTAAATTGGTGTTTCAACTTCCCGGGGACGTAACTTTGGCATACGATCTTCGTTTGATGTGAACCATACCTCGTTAGAAAGATATATCAGAGGAATACAAATTTTGAGTGAGCAACATTGCTCCCAGTTTTCCCAAAAAACATCGTTTAGGGCCTCAAAACGGCTCCAGAAGTTCAGGACCCGAAAAACTACTAAAAATAGTAAGTTGTGCCAAAACTGAAAAACTGAAAGAGAAAATAGTGGGGCCCCAAGTGGAATAGGCGGGTGACCACCAATATCCACCTGGATCAAGTTATGAATTTACAATTAATGAATTTCACAAGCAATATAACCTTATGAGTAAGAAAAACACAGAAGCTCCTACTAAGAAAACTACCCAAACTCAGACCAAGAAAATAGTAGAAGCTCATACAACCAAAGTGTTGCAAATTCTCCCTAGAGAAATTCTGAAAAGTTCCACTCCAAAGATTAGACCCAGTCCAAAAATTGTAGACATCACACCTGCTGATCCTCAATCATCTGTTTCTGCTAAAACTTCAGTTGTTTTTAAAACTTATAATGATACTCCAAAATCAAATGTTTTTAAAACTTCAGTTGATCCTAAAACAACTACTACTTCCAAAACGGTTGTTGTCAAAACTACAGATGTCACCCAAACTATCCCGGATAAGAAGATTGAAAATAACAAAACAGTGGAAACAAAAACTAAAAAACCAAAAGTAGATAAAGAAGAGAAAAACACTCAAACTGCAATTGGTAAAGAATAAATCACTTAGTTAGGAAAAAATCAAATCCCATTTAGCATCCAAACTGAAATAGCCAAATTGAAAATACCAGTTCCATTAACAGAGCTGGTAAAACATGATTTATACAAATCACAAATCACTGAAACACTAAACATAAGTGAAGGAGAAGACTCTATTAATCTAAATGATGAGCAACCAGAATTATTGTTTGGCCTTGAGGTAAATGGAAAACATCAAGAAGGTGGTGTTCCTCCATTCTACATTAGCTTGAGTATTCATGATCAAATCTTACACAATGCTATGGTAGATTCAAGAGCATCTCACAACTTGATGCCTAAGGCAATTATGGAAACATTGAATCTAGATATCACTAGACCATACAAATATATTTTCTCTTTTGATTCTAGCAACGTTAAATGTCTTGGCCTAATAAAAGACTTGTGTGTCACCCTAGTCCAATACCCAGGTAAGAGTGTTGTCATGGATATTGTAGTTGTTGATATCCATCCAAAGTATGGAATGCTATTGTCTCGCTCATGGGGAGAAAAATTGCAGGGATCTCCACAGTTATACATTTCCTATGCCACAATTTCAGTATTTGGTCAACCCAAAAAGCTTTACAGAGAAAATTTAATGAAATAGATGGTCAGTAGTGCAGAAAAACCACAGAATTATCCTATTTATTATGTACATTATGATATGAATTCTTTCATTTTATGTAATTCAGAAACTGGCACAAACAAAAAAACAGTTGTACAATAGAAACATAAAGAAATTGATAGTGACAATATATTTAGAGCAATCTATGTGGCACTTAGACTTTGATGGAACAACAAAAAGATTAGGAGCAGGAGCAAGAATTTGGGTTTATAACTTAGAGAATAATCATTCAGAAGGTCATGTATTTAGGTTAAAATTTAAATGCACAAATCACATGGCAGAGTATGAGGCTTTAATCTTAGGACTACAAACTGTAAGAAAACTTGGTGCCAAAAGAGTTTCTATCATGGGAGACTTAGAATTGATCATAAAACAAATTAAAGGATAGTCACCTGGTCATTAATTTCATCATTTTTTACTAGTGAGAGTATCTTGTGAATAATGTTAAACTTAGCCAATACATAGAAATTGTTCTAGATCTTATTAAGGAACTTCTTGAAACTGACTTCGCTATTATTCCAAGGAAGCAAAACATGCAAGCTCATAGTTTGGCTACTTTTTCCAGCACCTGCAAATTTCCTTTTTAGCCAAATCATCGGTATACTGTAGAGGTAATACACAAACCTAATATACCAAATAATTTTAAATATTGGCATATTTTTTCACAACATGCTCAGATCTATAATTTTATGAATGCTAAGGGAGAATTCCAAAACTGTAACATAGACACTAATTGTACAGTAGATGATACAATTAATAGTGATTTAGATGTAAATAATTTAGATTTGACTGAACCAACTAAATTAACTAGAGTAGAAATAGATAAATTAGAAACTATAGAAATAGAAAAAATAGCAAATGATGAATCTGAGATTTTAACCTTAAAAATAACATTTTTCCTAAGGGATTAGCCCCATTAGAAGATTTGTTTGATTCAAATGATGTAGCTAGAAAACAAAAAATGGAGCCTTTAAGATCAGACATAGAAGAATGTAACATAGGAACAGAAGAAAAACCTAAGCTCATCAAATTATTCAAAGAATTACCTCAAGCTGAAAAGATGAAATACATAAGTCTGTTTAAATAATTTCAAGATGTCTTTCCTTGGAGTTATGAATACCTTAAATATTATGACACCAACATAATTCAACATAAAATACCCATCAAATAATATTAGAAACCATTTAAACATAAGCTTAGGATAATTAATCTAGTTCTTATGCCATTAATTGAAAAATAAGTAAAAAGGATGTATGAGGCACAAATCATAACACCTATCAGATATTCTATTTTGGTCTCAAACTTAGTTCCCACTAGGAAGAAAACAAGGGAAATCAAACTTTGTGTTGATTTCCGAAACTTAAACAAAGTGTCGCTAAAAGATAACTATCCTCTCCCATAAATGGACCATATTTTATAGAGGGTGGTAGGGTCATCCAGAATTTCATTGCTAGATGGATTCTTTGGATACAATCAAATCTTAGTTCAGCCAGAGGATCACGCAAAGACAACATTTACCACTCCATGGGGTACTTTCATGTATTTGAAAATGCCTTTTGGGTTGATGAATGCAGGAGCCACATTCCAAAGAGCTATGGATACAGTTTTTTCCAAGGAGATCCATGACTTTCTAGTCATTTATATAGATGACATAACATTATTTTCAAAAACAGATAATGAAAATCTAGATCATTTGAGAAGAGTTTTTATTGAATTCAGAAAATTTGGTATCTCTTTGAATCCAAAAAAGACACTCTTTGGACTTGAATAAGGTAAACTATTAGGACACATAATTTCAAAAGAGGGAATTAGGATAGATCCAACTAGGATAGAAGCCATTTTAAACATAAACCATCCTAGAAACATAAAGGAATTAATGGCATTCTTAGGTAAAAATAACTTTCTTAGAGGATTCATTTCTAATTTAGCAGAATTAATAAGAGAATTCAATAACATGTTAAAGAAATATTCAACACTTAAATGGACAGTAGAGGCAAAATATTCTTTTGAATCAATCAAAGAAGCCCTTACAAAAACACCAGTCCTAATAAATCCTAATTTCAAAAAAGATTTTATAATTTTTTCTTTTTCTTCAAAACATACCATTGTAGCAGTCTTGTTGCAAAAGAATGATCAAGGTTATGAACATCCCATTGCTTTTTTTAGCAAATACCTAAGAGATGCAACACTAAAGTACAACATTATGGAAAAACAAGCACTTTATTTAGTGAAGGCTATTAAATATTTCAAAGTGTACATTTTATACTCACACATAATTGCATATGTTCCAAATTCAGTAGTAAAGGACATTCTGGCTCAGAATGGGCCTGATGGAAATAGAGGCAAATGGATTACCACTATTTTGGAATATGATATTGAAATTAAGCCCACCAAATTGATTAAAGGCCAAGGTTTAGCCAAAATCATGGCTGAATCGAATTTTCATGCCTTAGATATAAATTTTATTTCTAATTAGATAATTAAGAAGATATGGTGACTCCACAGATCAGTGAAGCTTTTATAGATTCACCATGGTATTCAGACATTATATTTTTTTTACTTAACCTACAAGCTCCTCCTGGTTTTTCTAGAACTAAAGGTAGATTTTTAAAATTAAAAGCAATGAAATATTTTATCATAGATAATGCTTTATTTTAAAAATATTATGGTGGTATTCTATTAAAATGTTTATTGAAAGATGAAGCTGATAAATTTATACAAGAATTTCATGCAGGTGACTGTGGAGGACACCTTTACTGGAAATAAACTGCTGATAAAATCTTGAGGGCAGGTTTTTACTGGCCCTCTCTTTTTGCAGACGTTAGAAAGTATGTGATCTGCTGTAAAAAATGCTAGATATTTGAAGGGAAGAAAAAAATATTACCTTTACCCCTCAAACCCATCTCCACATAAATTCCATTTTAGAAATGGGGTTTAGACTTCATTGGTGAAATTCACCCACCCTCCTCAACCCAACATAAATGGATTTTGACAGCCACTGATTACTTTACCAAGTGGATAGAAGCCATTCCTTCTAGACAAACCATTGATTCTGTCATTATCTCATTCCTTGAAAAAAATATCCTCTCTAGATTTGGATGCCCATAAAATCTCATTACTGATAATGCAGCTGCCTTCAAATCTAATAAAATGGTTGAACTTTGTAACAAATACCACATTACCCTTGGCCATTCCATTGCCTATTACCCTCAAGGTAATGGACTTGTAGAATCATCAAACAAAAACCTGGTCAATATCATCAAAAAGTTGTTAGAAGATAACAAAAACACTTGGAACAAAAGGTTGGTCAATGCCTTATGGGTAGATAGACTAACTACAAATAATTCCATTGGTACATCTCCCTATCAACTAGTACATGGGATGGATGTTGTTTTTCCATCCTCATTGGGAGTGCCAATGATGAAAATGATCCAAGAGCTACAGGTAGAACCCAATGATATCCAGAGAAGGATAAATTAGACAATACATTTGAAACAAAACATGGAAGAAGTCTATGTCAAATCACAAGTGATCCAAGATAAAATTAAAATTATTTTTGACAAGAAAACAAAAGAAGATGATTTTTACATAGTTGATAAAGTGCTTAAATGGGATTCTAGAAGAGAAGAAAAAGGGAAATATGGTAAATTTGATTTTCTTTGGAAAGGCCCATACATCATTTAAGGTTATAGAAATAATAATGCATTTTTTTTAAGGAGTTAGATGTATCAGATCTACCAGGAGGACCAGTCAATGGTAGGATGTTGAAGCATTACTTTTCCCCAAATTAGCATTAGTTCATTTGTTTACTTTGCTCATTGTACATAACATTGCAAAGCATAGATTGGATTGGATTAATATATTTTGAAGTTGAAGACCTAAGAGAAGGCCCTAATCTTTAAAAAGATATAACATCATAATTATGAATAAAGGAGAGCTCAAAAAATAGTTCTAAGGCAAGCACAGTAAAAGTTCCAAGGCCACTTATCTTGAAATTTCTTGACATCTCACTAGAAGATGTTGTCCCCATGTGGAGCCACTATTAGGTTCCTATAATAATAGGCATCATAATTTTGAATTGACTATGTTTAGTTTTGTAATATTATACATACTTTTCTTTCTGCAAATGCTTTCCCATATTAAAAGATGTAAAGAGGGTAAGTCCTAAAAGAAAAATCAAAGGACTAAAAAAAAAAGATCAAAAAAGAATATAAAGTATGAACCCCACCAAAAAGAGATAAAAAATAGATTCTGAAAGTGATGCAAATTCAAATGCCACAATCCATGATGGTCAAACTGCTTAATCTTGATTATTCATGCTTTAAATTTCATGCTAATAGTTAGAGAATAAAAATCTAGCCAAACCATCTAATCTTGGCGGATTAGTAGTTAGGTAGAGAATAAAATCATCTCATCAGTTTAATCTGAGCCATTAGCAGTCATAAGATTAGAACTAGATAGTTTTCTTATTAAAAGAAAAATAAAGGGTCAACAAGCTCAAATTCACCCAATAAATGAATAAAAATTGTTAGGGTAAATGATGGGTAGGTATATTACTTTAACAAGCCATGAAGAGCATCAAATTGGTCATTTCATATCACTAATATCCCCCAAATTCCCCTTCCCCTTGCTTAAAACCCAATTTTCCATTCTTAAAAGGCATTTTCCATTGCAAAAATATCCCCTTCCCTTCATATTATCTTTTTCTCCTTATTTCACCCATTTTCCCTTCCTAAAACACCTTTCCCTAGTTAAAAATCATATTTTCAGTAGAAAAGTAAATTCCCCTTTGCTAACCCCCTTTTCTAATAAAAACATACAAAAAACCCTTTTTGTATAGTTTAAAAGTTTAAAAGAATCGGGCCCCACTCTAAAATCCCTCCCTGATATCTTTTAAAAATGCATATCCCTAGTGTATAATTATACATCCTGCATCATATTCATTTAACCCCCCATTATATATTAACTCCCACTATATAAATATCCTCGATCCCATATATACACATTTCCCCATGTAATACTAATTCTCGTATATTTTACTTCCCTATCCATATCTTATTAAAACCCATTTTATATTAATTTAACCTATAGTTTTAATTTTCCCCACATTGATAAATATCGGGTCCCACTTCTAATTTAAACCCATTGCATGACTCATCCTAGGCCCCACTTATCAATCCCCCCTATTCGCCCATCCGTCCGATCTTCATCCATTAGACCCTACGACCAATAAACATTATCGCACCCCTGACTACCTGAACTTTAACACCATTGGGGGGTTGCGAACTGATCAGTTTCGCAACCCCACTCCCTTGCTACATGGAAACCCGACAGTTTATCGTGCTCCCTCATCCAAAACCATTTACCAGCTTCTCATGATGCGAAAACTGCCATGTTTTTTTTCTGCCCGTTGCAAAAATACCACCCTCGTTTTAAAGTTAAACATCCACGCACATATGATTAACCATTGTTGGTTAAAAACAATAAACCCACCCTTTACAATATTTTCACCATTTTTTTGTTGAATTTTATGTAAAGGAAGCCTCTGTTGACCTGATTTCAGGTTGAAACAATTGTCGTCGACCTATTTTGAGGCCAAATTACATCAGAATTTAAGCCTTTTACTACTAAAGCTGCTACAAAACTAGTTTGAAGGCTTATAAAGACCATTGAAGCCTATTTCGCTACCAAAAATCCCCTGTTGCTTCTAGAACCCCTTCTGCATACCAGAACTTCATTTTCAGAGGTATTCTTAAAGCTCCTGAAGCCATTTCTTAATCAAAAGAGTAATAAATTTATTAAAATAAAGAAATCTATGGCTTCCCAAGGCATTGTAACAGTTAATCCCCTGTAGCCTCCTATTGTTGATGTTGAAAATACCCCCCTTTCATAAAAATACTTCAAATTCAGTGACCCTGTTACTGATTTCAACCTCCTTGAGCTCCACTACTGGAGCCATGATAAATTCATGGATTAGGCTGATGATATCTACCTTTGGGAATCAAATTTACCCAAGTAAATTCTCCCACAAAATTTCCAATTCCAAGAGATAATCAGATCTTGTCAAGTTAATTATTTGCCCAATGAAAGAGCCCTAGTAACTAATAGCAAGGATATTTTGATCACAATTACTACTGAATCAGTAAACCAGATGTTGCAAATCCAACCCAAGCCTGATGAAACCACTTTGTCTATTGAAATCCTCACAGAATTATATCTCAAACTGGACTTTCCCAAGAGGTTTCAAATCTTCCAGACCTTCTTTCCTTCATCGGTTGAAACCCCAAAGAGTAACCCTCCTTATTTAGCCTCAATTTTCTTATAAATAACTAGGCATGTTGTCATAATGTTGTCTTGTATATTAGGATACTTTACATATGACTATGTAGATGCTTCAGTCTTAGGTTTTCTGTCTATTTTATACCCAGGACAACCTCTAGCTTTCACATTTAACTTTTCTCAATACTTATCAGATGCCATCCATGAGTAACTAGTTAAACTACCAGAGGAAGGAGTCTTTAAGTATTCATCTGTGTTGTTTCATTTATTCCTATACTTCCAATCTGAAAGGTTTGCAGTTAACCTTCAAAAAATGGACACTGAGGGTAATCCACAATCATTTGTCTTCTAGACTTCCTTAATCAGGAAGGCTTCCACAAATTTTACTGACAACAACTTCATTGATTCTTTTATTCATCCAATTGTCAATATGCTAAGCAGTAGAAGTGAACCTAGGATTAGTGAAGAAATAAAGAAAGTATTGTAGTCGTTTGAACATAGTAGAACAGGAGACTCGTATTTATACCAGAACCACACTGAAATTAGGGTCTATGGATGTCAAATCACTCCATATAAGCTGCCCAAATACCTCCCAATGAGGTTATTTGCAATAGAATATATCAGACAGATCCTAAACTCAGATGAGGTTAATTTTTTGTCAACAAAGAAGAAAACACAGTTTAAAATCAAGAACCATCTTGCTCCTTTCACTTATAATAGTGGAAGTGTTGGTCAACAAACAGAAAAGTACTTACAGGAATTCAAGTTCAGTGAAAGTTTGAAGTGGAAGTATGATTCTTTAGGAGTTATCAGCAAGTTAAGAATAAAGTTTAAATTAACTCCTTTTGTTCATGAGTCTAAACCAGAAATTGAAAATTACTCCAACCAGTCAGAGTGGTTGGAGAATACTTTGCAAGAGGCAGAGAAGCAAGGTGATACTAGTTCCATCATGCAAACTCCAGCCCCACAAGATAGTAACTCCAAGAGAGCAAGAGAAGAAGTTTCATATTCAGCTCAAACCACTACTGAGACTAAATTAAAACTAATGTATAGGAAGAAGCCCAAGCTAAATCCTATAAATGAAATAGTTGAGAAAATTGGCATCACTGATACAGACACAATGGTTAAAGAAAATGAACCTCGAGCAGTCTTAGAGGAAAGTCATCAACCATCAACCTCTAACACACAAATTATTCAGAAAAAAAAAACAGTGTAGAGGTGTCTTCATGAAGTAAATCAGTGAATAAATAACATGACATAATGGAGAATTATATGGAAATCAAACTCAGGAATGAGGCATTAAAAGCAGTGACTTATGCCCAATATTGGAAATAGACACCTAGTGACCAAAACAGGTTACTTTTAGCATTTGATTACAAGACCAAGAAGATGCCGATGACCTTCTTGCAACCAACAGTGAAGAATACGAAGTCATCAGCAGACTATAGGAAAACATAATATGAAGTCATGGCTAAATATGTTCATCCTATAGACCAAATTTAAATTCATAAGCAAGCTGGAGAAATGCTATATTCTACTATGACCAACAATGCCATGAGTGTACAAAAGCTGAAAATTTTTCTAGAGAATATCAAAGGACAGATAAAACTAGAGAAGGCTTCCTCACAAGCCAAGGACAACAAAATCAAAACACTTGAATAATTGGTCATAGAGATAGGATATGATCCCAAAAATGTCAAAGCAGCTGAAGAACTCATCAAGAAAAAGAATGCACACATTGTTGCATTGAAAAACAACTAAAATTTCCTCCTACTGAATGTCCACAAGAAAAGGAAGCTTTAGAAAATGAAGGCCAAAAATATGAAATGATGAACCTCACCATTCAATTGACAACTTAAATAAAAGAGATGGAGAATGAGATGGATAAATTGGTGCAGAGAGAAAAAGGCCAGCATGGAAGAAATCCCTGTCTTTGCCATTCCTACAATTACTACAGTAGTTCCATCTACTTCAACAACTCGAGTGGCAACAACACTTCCAGTAACTACAACATTTCCATCTACATCAGCCACTACATCAGCAACAAATTCAACAACAACAGCAACTCATCCATTTGATGAAGCAGGTAAATTGATCAGAGCCATGCAGGATATGTCAATCCAAACAAATGAAATAATTATACTTAAATATCAAATAAAAATTATACAAGATGAAAATAGGTTGGTACAAATCATGCATAAATCATAAAAATAGAATTCAAACAGATTGAATGAAAGGTTACAAAATCTAGAAAAATAATTAACACTGAAAGAACCATTGGCCCAAGCAAAACAACAGCTGTGGGCCAATATCATTAAGTCCGTTAATGATATTTGGCCATCTATCCAAGTCATCTTTGAGCAGAAATATTTGATCAAGGCAGCAAGTGAAGCCATTCAGAAATTCAAAGAGGAACTTGGGAAGAAGCTAGAGGAGGCTACTGGGATCATTAAGTTTTTTAATTCTAAGAACAACCCAGAATTAGAAGAAATTAGCATAAGTGATAGAATTGAAACAATCCAAGACGTTAAAAAGGTAATTTCTAAAAGAAACTTGATGGTATAACTTGGAGACAAGTGTCAAAACATGGAGCTTGGAATAACCAGATTCATGGTCAAATTTGATATTTTGAGGAAGAGAGGTATACCTAATCCTTTGATGATCAATGATAGATTAATGAAGCATGAAGACTATGACAAGAAAATCAGAGAGGTGGCCAAAGAATAGTCCAAGAATTCCTCCATGAAAGGAATGCCTACCAAAAAAGTACTCTATCAGAGTTTTGAAAACCTATTTTAGCTCCAGCATGAGGTAAAAAATCTCTTTATAAACAAGCCTACTTTTGCAAAATACACAGAAGCTGGTGAAATTTACAGGAGAATGGTAAAAATAAAATTACTAGATGAAGAGGCTTGGGAAAATTTTAATGATTTTTTGTGACAGTGAAAAGTAAAACATGTAAAAGAGAAATCAAGGTTAAAGAGTGAACAGAACAGTTAAAATAGAGCAGGCAGATAACAGTAAAAGACAGTCTAAAGTTAAAAATAGAGTTAAAAATAATCAATGAAAGAAACAAGAAGCATAAATGACACTCAATTGATAAAAGTCAGCCAGCGTAAAGCAAACAGTTAGAGAGACAAGCAGCAAAATATCAAAGAAAGAAAACAACAAATCCAAATAAGAAGGGACAGCAAGAATTTAGTCTCCTAGGTGTCTCTATCTTCTTGCATGAAGATATTTTGTATTCCTTGAATAATTCATAAATCAGTTTTAGAATATTTTGCATTAGATTTTGTATAAATACTTCATAATTCGAAGTATTAGTGTGGATTTCTGACCATTTCTATAGTTGTATTGATCTTAAACTTGAGGGTTTATTGTAACATTTTCAAGTCAGTAGACTGGACTGAGTAATAAAGGCATTGCATTACAGGATTCATGTGTTGAACCACTTCAGTGACGTATCTTTCTATTGTTCAATTGTTATTTTCTTAAGTATTTCACATACTTTCATGTTTTCCAATTTAAATGTTATAATAGGAATATTATTGCAGAAATTATTTAAGTACACTTTATTCTGAACTGTTATTCATTTTGATGTTTTCTTCTGATATCCATATTATGGAATTATTCATTGCTCCTTAGTTTTGATTGACCTCTTTCATATTCCTTCCTTATCTGGTTTGAGGAATCCTTAACTGCTCCTTGATCCCGATTGAAACCACTTCACCATCCAGCCTAAAGATCTAAATTTACTCAGCTACCTTTCCCTGTGAACACTTCCTTTACATCTTGATTCATTCCTCTTTTCTTGACACTTTTACTCCATATCCCAATGGTAAATAGACAGACTTATATCCATCTAAATTAGTAATTCCACCACCAAACCAAAATCAAATCCAATCAATCTTACATAACTATCCTAAAATCAACTAAAAAACAATAAAGTTAAATCATAAAGAGAGAGCCCTCTCTAAGCATTAGGAAGGCTAGATCCTGATCTCAAAAGTAGGTTGATAGTTACCTGTAATATTTGTTTAAAAAAAAAGCATAACAACCCTAGGAATTGTTGGAGTGATAACAAGATTGATTCATTTAGATGTTAGGAAGGCATAAATCAGAGTGACAGATGTCAGATATTGGAGTGCAGATAGGAGCTGGCAGCAGTGCAGAGGGAATATATGAAAAGTTAGCAATAGTGCAAAGATTTCATTAGTCAGTGCAGTAACTAGTATCAGTCAGAGACTCTGATGATAGATGCATCATAATGATTCGGTTTTTTTGGAGGCTATTGATTTTCAGGAGCTGCAACAGGAAAAACAATAGAGAGACGTGTTGCATGTAGAACATTCCAAAGGTACCAGATCAGGATAGATTGATTCCTTTCATGTTGAAAGGGATGTTGAAAATTTCAACAAGAAATAGTGAAATTGGCATCCATAAATGAAATCTAGAAAATGGCACCTACAAATGGCTACCATATGAGGCTTTTGATTTAATTTTTCCCTTAATTAAATTGAAAGAAAAATTGTATTTTCATCTCATGAAAACTTGTATTAGTTAACTGAGTCAAAAAGACTTAGTTAGCTTAGGAAATTCGAGTTATAGGTCTAAGAGGATGAATGCAAAGGGATCTCCTATTTTTTAGGAGACCTTATTGAGTTATTTGTGAGTTGTAATTAGTTAACTCAAATTAATTGAGTTAAAATCAATTTAACTAGTTCTAACTAGGAGATGAGCTAGTGAGAGGTCGAGTGAATAAAATTAGATTTAATTCAAAAATAGCGATCAATCAATTAACTGATAATTTTCTATAAATATTTGTTTCATGTTGGTTCTGAAGAAGACCCAGTTGAGACTGAGGTTAAAGGGAAGATATCTATTAGTTGTACTATTAGAAAATTGTACAGGTCATGCATGAGTTCATCGGGAAGGCCTTGAAGGATTGAAAAATCATTATTGGGTATTTTCCTAATTAAAAGGGGATAAATTACCCCAAGAATGTTTAATCAAGGAAGGATAGGCAAAGGAAAGAAAAAGGTTAAATACTTAACCAATTTTGCTTAGATTGCAAGTTATTTTCGAGCAGGATTGGAGTGAGATAGTTAGCAGAGTGCAGAGGTTTCTCAGTGGAGGAATAGAATTGTATTGTTTCATGATATTTACCATATGAAATATAGAGATAGATGGATTTTTAGTAGTTTCTTTCCCCATATACATATTGTGTTTTGCGATTTATTATCTCTTTCTCTTTCATGTTATGTGATTGTGCGATCGTGTTTTGTTTCCTCAAATTGTATAAGGATTCAGTATCTTGTTTTATTAAATTATAAGATCATATTTAATACCATTAGTAAATTTTCTACATAATGTAGTCAACACTTATAAAGCGATCGAACAGTGAAGTGCAAGGATCATTCCTTTTAATTTTTCTCTGATTTTTCTTGAGATAGAGATTCAATTTCTCATGATTTCTTCCTCATTTATTCATCCAATTGTCTTTACACAAAGAATTGAAGAAAAAACTTGTATTCATGTACTCTTTTATTTATTCTTGTCTCCAACGATCGAGCTTCTTATGTTTCTTGAATATTCTATGAAGCCGTATTTATATTGCTATATTTGTAATATGTTGTCTTATGCCCAAAGTTGCCACAATTGTAACATTTGAAAAGATATAAGAATGCGGAAAAATGATCACTATATCTAACAACATTCTTTTCAAAGCCACTATTGTTGTCAACGTGCTTATTCCTGGGCATATGATTCCTTCTTGGGTCACTGCTACCCATCACACTTAGTTTTCTTGCATTCCATTTACATCCTATGTATTTATGCCCATAATTGTTGCAAGAAAAATAAAATATGAAAGAATATTTGATACCTGGAGATACCTTTTCCTTGAGGAGGAAAGGGATTTTTCTGGTTCTTGATGTGTCTTCTATAGTTGTTTGTATTGCTTCCATTTACAATTATTTTTTCTGCTACTTCTTCTGGTTGGAAATATCGTTTTCTTTTGTTTGGTGCTTACATGAATCTTTATTCATTATCCCTATTAGATACTGCTTAAAATTATGTTGTTATTGTTTCATTTATTTTTGTTTTTGCTATTGTCCAATCATTTATATAACTTTATTGATGTTGGACTTCTTAGTTGCATCATCTTGATTAGCTTCTCCTTCAAAATTTTATTTCTTGAGACTCTAAACTTCATTTAATCCCAAAATAGCCTTGATGAAGGTGGGTCTCTACTTACTAAGAATATCATCTAAGATATTGGATCCCTTTTTAAGCTTTTGAAATTGAAAAAACTTATCATTTTCCTTTTCTATATCATGTCTCAATGAGACTACCTCATCTTATAATCTCTCACAATAAGCTTCTTTCTCATGAAGTTGATTTTTTATTTCTTCATTGAGTATGATAACTTCTCCCTGTTGAGCATTTAGATCAATAATTGTTTTGATAAACTTATGATTCTCAAGCTCATATTATTGCAATACTTATTTTTCTTGATATTTTCTTTTAAAATCTCCTTGATCTCTTTTAGAGAAAATATGAGTTTCTTTCTAAAATAATTCCTCTCATCTAGATTGTAATGCCTCTAGTCATTACAAGTGTTTGTCAATTAATTTTTTTACTGTGATTTACTATTATTTACTTGAGGTAAATGAGACTTTGTACTGAAAGGCTTAGAGGAAAGCCTAATGAACTCAAAGAGAATATTTAATGAAAATTAGATAGGAGTATATATGTTTATTTATTTATTTATTAAGTATTAGTGGAGACTTGGAACTCTCGTGAGGCTCTGAATGAATTTTCTAACTTCTAGACAATTATGATGGTTACGGTTATTAGTTCCTCTCATTCCCTAGGGACAAATAGGTCTCAGTGGGAAGAGAGGGGGTTTTAATAATTTTCTCTTGGAAAAAGGTAGATACAAAAGGGACGTACAAGACCTAAACAATATTGGTAAGTGTATCAGCATGCTACTATGGATTAGAATTCTTGAGTTGGGCTGGAAGAAGTGGAAGAATCCACTAGAGACAAAGGTCTGTAAATTCTTAGGCTGGAACTTGAAGGGGTCAAGATGCCTGTAGAATTATTTGAATCGGTCATAATCAAATTAACTGCTCTGGAAGTTAGGGAAGCTCGGGGTGAGATACAGATGTGACTTTCGTTCCCATTGGAAGGGAGGTGAGTGTTTTTCATATTGAGTTCCTCGACTACCTAATCCTATATAGATAAGTATTTTTGAATCCATGATGTTTTGAATTATAAAGGATTGCGATTGAATGTAATTTTAGTTTACTAGTGCATGTGAAGCTTCTATTTATACATTGGTAAACTCAATAACGATGTAATACAAATGTAACTATAAACTAAGTTCCATATCATATTCCTGTAAGGAAAGTGAACATTCATATATGACCCAGGTTGGAACCCTCATAGAAATGAGAAGAATATATTCACAATTTGGTATTGTTGTAACTTAAGTGTGTAGACTAAAGTCGTAGGCTTAGTCATGGGAAACTAGTTCATTAGGGGAATTTTGAGGTCTAAAGTGGGCCTCCTAAGAAAAATGTGCAACAAAAATAAAATTTATAACAACCAATATTATTCAAGATGATGATGTCAACCATGGGGGATGATTCACCATTTTTTAAATAAAAGGGTAAAAATATTAAAAAATAATAAAATAATATAACTACTTTTTCAACTCGTATTTTCAACTTATCTCCCAAAATTTTTACTCAAATTTCGAGTGGGAGTACTCGTTGGATGCGAAATTTAATTCCTCATCCAAGGAGTACCCATGTTGCATACTTTCGATGGAACTCTACTACCACGAAAAATGAAATACAAAAAGCGTGATTGTAATCACGTTTTTTTATGTAATTTCTCATTTTTTAGGTATAGTGAACTACATCAGTATACAACATGGGTACTCCTTGAATTAGAATAAATTTCGCGTCAACTAATACTCGCTGAAAATTTGAGTAAAAACTTTGGGAGATAAGTTGAAAATATGAGTTGAAAAAGTAGTTTTTCCATTTTTCCCTCTAAAATTTAATGATGTCATCAAATCTTATTTGATTTTTTCCACTATTATTTTATAATTTCCTTAGGAGGCCCATTTTAGACCTCAAAATTCCCCTAATGTGAGGTCATGGCATGTTAGATAGTTTGGAAAATAAATTGGGTTGGGTTAGTTCAACCCTTGGTATGAAGACTGAAAGCTTGAATAGTCCTGTACCCATTAAAGTAAAAATTAAAGAAAAACCCCATGGGCCATGAGGAATCCGGAAGGCCCTAGTTTCTACAAGAGATGAGGTTGAAAGGGAGAGTGTCGCCAACTAAATGTGGAAGGCCATCAAAGTGTAAAAAAAATACGATAGTACAGATATGAAGGTTAAGTAATAACTTCGTGAATCTTCCATAGTAACTGATAATATTGATTTTGAGCAAGTAAAGACAAACAGAGAAAATATTGCATAGATTATGAATTTTATTGTACAACAATTCCACTTGACTTTAACTCTGTTAAAATAATGAAGAATTATTTCATGCCAATCATGATAAAAGAAAAAATAGAAATATTCCCAGAAAAATTTCAAGAAAATTATTGTGCACGCATGGCAAGTAATTAGATACCCTTTATGGCAATTAAAATTAAGCATTGTCACAAAAATATTAATTGCATAGAGCGGAAACATACCCTAACCACATAGAGCGAAAACATACCCTCGTGAGAAGGGTTTCATATACCAAGGGTTTAAATCTCGCACCAACACAGGAATTTCATTACCACTGTAAACAAAAATTATATAATAATATTCCAGTTCTTGAGGAGGAAATATTCATTACATTTAGAAAACCAAGAACCCAGAAAATTATTCCTGCTCTTAACAAATTACAAGGAGTGTGGGATTCCATCCCCCCTAGAAAAAATCTACTAAGGGATGGATATACTCTATACTACAAAAAACATATTCCAGTAAGTAGAAGATTCACACAACCATCCTTTAAGGTGAATCATCAAATACATAGAAACCCTGGAAAAGAATCTGCATGGTTAATGTCAGGTGTATTTTAGGTACTTCCCTCTAAAGGAAACACAGGCAGAGAATCATAAGAAGGAGGACCTTTACCTGCATCCCAAAAACCTGAGTTATATATTCAGGTGAAACATGGGAAGGTTAACCTAAGAAGGTACAAGAAAGAATAATACCTATGGATGAAGTCTTGTGCACCACCATGAGACCACCTTACAATGACCAGAAGGATTCAGGTTGTATTTCATAGCAGAAGAGTAGAATAATTATTTAACCATTGGATTTAGGGTGTACCATTTATCGGAGCCGGGATTGGATATGAAACCCTGAACTATTAATCTGGGATAAGAAACTTGCGAAATAGTCAAGGAGCTAAGCGAGTTATATTCAGAGTCGCTTTTGAGCGAGAGGGTTTCTCCAGAAAAAAAAAAAATTTCAAAGAAGAGTATAAATATGGCTAGAATAACAAACCCAACACACCTGTTGTTGGGCTATAATTGTAATCTACGAATAAATTATGCTTCCCTAGACAGGTGTTATTCTAGAACAATAGGTGAAAGACTATACGACTATACGACTATTTTCCCTAACTCAAAACAGATACATAGAGAGGATTGGAGGCTTACTTTTTTAGTCGCTTCCAAATGGCTCCTTTTGTCACTTCCACTACAGCTTCAAATTCAAGAAATTTGTGAGCTGAATGCTTCCTGAGAACACCAAAATAGCAGAATATGCAATAATGTAGATATCTATTCAAGTTAGTTAGCTAAATCAGTAAAGCATAAACCATACACATCAACTAAGATCTTGCAACATGGAAAATCAAATCCAATACAGATGCATATAGGGAAAAATAAGCAGTAGTCTTTATTGATGATAGAAGGAGAGGTTACAACCAAATGACTGATTTTAAGTGACCCTTCCAGCAACGATCCAAAGCCTCATCATAGTATAAATCTCTCCAGCAGTATATTCACAAATCAAGCTCTCAATTGAAAATTCTCTAGCATTTCTCTACTCAAATTATTCCTCTCCAAGCACTTAGGTCTGTGCTCAATTTATAGATGAAGTGTAGGTTGTTTTGCAATCAATAACTTTCCAAAAATAGGCAAGACATGTTTCCAGTCATGTAGATTTCAAATGGACACTTGTATCCAAAGCTTGACACATGTGAACCCTTCTAGAAGGAACTGGCCAAGTGAAGATTCCAAATCAATGATAATTTCACTCCCAATGTGACCAACGGACCTTTGAATGTCAGGAAGTGCTTTGTAGAGCAGCCTTGCATGGGGATAATTGCATATGCAACGCACTTAGGCCCCTTAGAGCCTGCATTGGTGAGCTCTCATATGTTATACAATAAGCTTCAAACCATGGAAACCTTTTCTTGATGAAAGTAATGTTTGATTTGTCTTTTTTTCTTGTATTAGAGCATATAGCAACTAAAATGATAGGGAATTATAGACCCTTGATCATCAGTCCTAGAGATGATGCCCAGTTAACCAGGTCATTGGGAATGGTGGCCAAATTGACCTATAACACCTGTAAGAGAGATAAATTAGTGTCTGAGATTCAAACCCTTGGTTTAATGGAGGAAAAACCTATCATTTGCAAAGTGATGATGTCGTAGCGAAATAAGGAAGAATGAACAATTTCGATAAGGGTTTGAGAGTGTAGTTACCCAAATTCCCTCCAAATGACCACAAACATTGATAGAGGATGAGCAATCGATGGTGTAGATGGAAATAGGTGGCTAGCATGTCAAAGGACACCTACAGTTCGAGAATTTTCATAAATTAATGCCTTGTCTCACCTACATCTTGGAACTTAACCTTATGAAGTCAAATTAACCAAGGTTGTGAGCGTAGACTAGTACAAAACCCTTGTAAATATGTATGTGTCTGGAACATGGTGTAACTTATGAAATAAATATGGCATGTCTAAGTCAAACCAACCTTGAAATACTATCGCATACAATGTAAGGTAATTTATATATTTAAGAAGTACTAACCCATAGAGCGTGAGGCCGTGGAATGATTTCCGATGGGTGAGGGTCCATGTATTTAGTATACATCACCACCTATAAGTTATAGTATGCACCAAATTACTGAGTTACGAATTTTAGTCCCATGCCATATGATTCAAAATATTGCGAACCATACTAATATGAGGCAAATTGATGATAATAATTTTTTCAAACTACATATAAGTGGTAAGTTCTTAATAATGCATTAGGCTAGGTAGATTTTTTTTTTCTTTGGGGTATATTAATGTTACAAGTGGTATTATAGAAAGGTTGCAGCACCGAGACCTATCTAGGAAACTGTGTAATAAAAAATTGTTGACGATCCATAGAGGAAGCAGTACAATATGAGGAGAGGAATTGGAGTCACTCCATCAGGGAAACTTGTAGTTGAAGTTGTACTTGGAACTCATAAAAAATCCAATCCAGAGATGTGGGTGCAATTAGAAAAAAATCCTCACAATACGAATGCATTACTGTTGGAAATGTTTCAACAGTTACGGGATGAGAAGAAAAACTTGAGAGTTGATAACGAGAGATTGAGGCTGGAGCAAGAAAGGATCCTTAAAAGCCTCTCAGATTGTAATATTCTCAATTAGCCCAAGCTAATGGGAATATACAATTTTGCTTCATTTTTCTGTTGCATGAATAAATGTGTAAAGGAGGACAATAAAAACTCCTAAAACAGTGAATAAATCAATGCCACATGTGAACAAGGCTAAATCTAGGCTATCTGAATAAACACCCTTATGTGTGAAAGGGATTGAATCAATTGACTGGGTCAACCATGACCAAATCAATAGCGTTGTCTAGAAGAAGTGATTCTCATTGATGCAAAACACAGTCTTACTTGGAGGTGGAACATGTGAAAGAAGCTAAATCATTGAGATGGTTTAGGGTTTTGCAAGATCTCTATCTTATAAAAGGAAGAGGAAGACAACATGAGAGGGTTGTTGTTGATTATATTATATTTCTGAATATATTTTCTATTTAGACATATATCATTCTCTTGGTTGTTTAGCAGAGAATGGTGTTGTTTAGCACTGGGCGTTCTTGATCAAGAATCCCACCTCTTTCCTTGAGAGGCCTCTTGGAAGAGTCTTGCTTGTCTTTTCCACTATCAGGCATTTGGCCAAGCTTCATCTTCCAACTACAACGCAGATCCTGTTGAGGGTTTGGTTTTCCTTGTAAGCTGCAACAAGTGGAGTCTAGATCTACTCAGGTCTAGGCCATTCTAGTGCCTCTTTTCAGTGGGAAAGTCTTCTATCCCATTGGAAAGAGTGTATTGGATTATTGGAGCATCAGATCCACATCTTGGCATCAGGCCAAACTGATCTTGAACCCTACAGCGTAGTCTATCTTCAAGATCTGTGTTATTCTGTAGGTGTTGTTGTAAGGGCTTTTGGCATAAATTTGGAGGAGAGATCTCTAGTGTGGGGAATCTGCCCTTCACTGTGGTGATCCATGGATTTCATATCTAATCCATGTTATATTCAGATCTGATCTGGATACTCCTGTATTTACTTCAGAATTTCTGAAGATTCCTACAAATCTGCAGCTTTAGATCTCAGATCTACTCCATGTGCTTCATGTATTATTGAAAACCCCAAGGGGTATGTAAATTAGAGACTCTATAGTGTATGGATTTGTCATAGATCTGACTGTTCATGCATTATTTTTCTCTAGATATAAGTTGTAATCAACAGTTGTTGCAGCATAAGAAAAATAACGTTGTCAATCCTTTTGCAGTGAATATATGTGACTGTAGCACCTCTTTTTGAGGGATTTCTTCTATTTAAGTCTTCTATTTCCTGTTATACATTGTATGGGCCTCATTGTAAATCTGATTTCCTAATGTATATGTAAATATTGAGCCTCCATATTGGCCTCCTACTTTCATTTTGCTGAACTGTCTTATTTCTGAGCAGTATTGTTTAGTATTGCTGCTTGATCCCTTTTTGGGATATTATAGTGGTATCAGAGCAATCATCTTGGCACATCCTGTGCTTTCTTAAAAAGCCAATATGTATTCAAAAGAATATGAGCCTCTTACTGAAAAAGAGAAGAGGTAGCTAAGAAGAAGACAGAAGAAATTTTATTACACAAATGATGATCAAGACAAGGGTAAAGCCCCTGAATCTAGAAGTGATGAAGATGGAAAGTAGTTTGCAAAAACCTTTTTGAAATCCATGCAAGATCTTGCTGGAGAGATCAAAGAGATGAGAATCGACAGAATCAAATAATCTCCTAAGAGATTTCATCTTGGAGAAAGCTCTGGCATATCTCACCATTGGAATGATCAACAAGTGAACCAACCACAATTTTCCCAACACTCTACCATGCCTACCTTTTTTGATATGGGAAATGAAGGGTTACAAGAGCAAGCATCCCTTGAAGAATAATTTGAAGAATATGATTCTCAAAATCATAGATTCAAGGATCAGCTAAGTTTTCAAGATTTTTGTCACCTCAAGGACAAAATAAGACCAAGGCATTAGCATAGAGATGGTGGATTCACTCAGAATCATGATCGACATCACTCTATGGGCAAATTATTTCTACCTAATTTTTATGGGTCATCCAAGTGTTCTACCAAAGCATGGGTAGAAAAACTTGACATCTACTTTCAATTGAACAATGTCCTAGAGATGGAAGCAATCAAGATTGCAGCGCTGCACTTTGAAGGTGAAGCACATGACTGGTGGTTCCATGGCTTGTCTACATTGGGTCATGCCAATGTGACTTCTTATTCAGAGTTAACTAGAATGGTGGTGGAGAGATTTGACAGAAGAGATCCAGAGGCACCTTTCATGAGCCTTTCAAAGTTGAAGTAATCAGGTAATACAAAGTCTTATATTTCTGAATTTTTGATATTATCTATTATGGCTCTTGACTTGTCTACAACAAGAAGGGTGTACATGTTCATAAATGGTCTAGATGAACCTCTTCATGGGTTGGTAAAGTCTACCAAGCCCACTAACTTGCATGATGCCATTGAGAGGGATAGAGACATTCAATATTCCTTGCCAAAAGCAAAGGAAAATTTTTAGCACAAACCCTCTTTTCTTTCTAAAGGAAAGGAAGAGAAAGCTACTCCTACAAAGGAGAGCTCATACAAGAAGCCTCTTGATGATGAAGTCTCGAGAGATCTAAGGAGAAAGAAGCTATGTTTCACTTGCCAAGAACCATGGGTACTTGTACATAGATGTGCTGCTGGTAAAGCACATTACATAGATGTCTTCTCAAATCTTGAAGAATATGAATATGATGAACCAAGAAGAGGTCACAACGTTGATAATGTTGAAGGAGATCCAACACCATCAAGATATGGAAATGGAGCATTTGATCCTATTGGAGGAACTCTTGCATATTTTAGAGGAGTACCTAAGTACTTAACCTTAAGAGTTCAAGGTTCAATCATGAATCAAAGGGTTTCTGTATTGATTGACAGTGGGGCTACCCACAATTTCATTGATGCCCATCTTGTGAAAAGGGGGGTAATACCCACTAATACTTTTGAGGTATTATCTTTTTTGGTCCCAGGAGATAGAAAAATGTAATGCATGCATTATGTCCCATCACTTTCAGTCACCATGGGTACCTACACTTTGGTTGATCACTTCTTTGTGGTTGACATACTGGACACCAATGCGATTTTGGGTGTTCAATGGTTGATTACATTAGGGAAAGTCACCATTGATTGGGAGGCTTTGCAAATGGAATGGGTGGACAAGAAGAGTGGTGAAACTCAAATGATGAAAGGCATGCATACTTACCCCTCACATAACACTTCCACATAGAAAACAAAGATGGATTTGATTAGTGGAAACCTCATAGTCCAATCTATTATGTTTATGATATTTCTATATGGGACACCCTTATCTAGTGGCAAACCACCTGGGAGGCCACCTGATTCAGATTGTGTGGGGAAGACCTCACAAATTTCTGCTCCAAACTTAGATCCAGGAGGGATTGGAGAACTAGAAGACAAAGCTACAGCGTTGGGAGGCTTGGGTAAGCTCAAGAAGGATGGAGATTTTCTTCCCTCATCATCATCACCCCCTCTCATTTCTTGATCTGCGCTGTGGGAGGAGAAGAATGGAAGGAACAACCTTCCAGCACACACCTTGGCATATGAGATGTCAAGGAGAAGAGCAGCAAAATGACATACATTTCTGTTGTTGCATCATCAACACTGTCATTGTTAAGCAATGTAGATCTATACTAGAAATTCCAACTATTGGTGGATTACTCCAAAGATCTTCACACATGTATGATACTTGATGACCAGCTGCATGAAGAGGGCTACTTAGTCCAAGGAGAAGTCATCTATCATCATGGTATGATCTTCTTATCTAGATCTTCTAAGCTCAAGTAGAAGTTACTACAAGGAGCATACAAAGAGTTATGTTTCGGCCATATGTATTCCATGAGGATCTACAACATCATCATGAGGAACTTTGATTGGGAAGGCTTGAAAGAAGAACTACATCATAATTTTCAAGAATGCATCAACTATGTGGAGTTGGGGCAGCCATGTGACTCTATGCAAGAGTTATTTTAGCCATCTCTTCCTTCTTTGGAAAGAGGAGGAAGATCCATTCACAACTCCATGTGTAGGAGGAACATTTTTGGTGAAGAATTTGATCATGTAAAGCATGTGTTATTTTCTGATTGTACATATTCTTTCACCATGTTTATGCAGGCCATGAATCCAAGGAGGAGTAATGTATCATGCAAATCTCATGGAAAACATTGGGCCACTAAAATTTCTGAATTTGGCCACTCCCATGATGTGCAAAGTGACATTTTCTTTCATGATGGATGCTTTCCTAAAGCACCAAACATATCCCAAACTTTCATCCATAGTGAGATAACATGGGAAGGAAGTAAGTGGTGGGGAAACCACTTACCACACCTTGATCTGATGCAGGCAAGAGATGCACTACACTGGTACCATATATGGGACTATGACCCACCTCCTCATGCTCAAATTTCTGTTTGTGTATATGTAGTTTTTCTTCCATACATTGATGACATACTTGTACTTTTTATGGGATTTTATGGAGGGAGGATGGGAGGCATGTATGTACCACATGGGAGGGAGACCCTCTATGTAAAATATGATATATGTTTTAGGGAGAGTATTGGTTCAACCATGTTTGTTTCATTTGAGTTCTTGACTCCTTGTGGGATGGAATATGTACATATCATAATGACCTTGGAGGAATGATTCATGGAGGGTTGGATTGGTGAAAACTTAGCTTATGAAGAAATCTTAACTCATGATGGTGTCACCAATGGAGGAGGAGAAATGTTGCAACACTCACCTTATCAATTTCTTTAGGACAAGCAACATTTTGGAGGGGAGGACTGTAATATTCCCAACTGGCCCAAGCTAAAGGGAATATAAAATTTTTCTTCATTTTTCTGTTGCATGAATAAATGTGTAAAGGAGGACAATCAAAAATCCTAAAAAAGTGAATAAATCAATGCAACATGTGAACAAGGATAAATCTGGGCTATCTGAATAAACACCCTTATGTGTGAAAGGAATTGAATCAATTGACTGGGTCAACCATGACCAAATCAACAGCATTGTCTAGAAGAAGTGATTTTCATTGATGCACATCGCAGTCTTAGTTGGAGGTGGCACATGTGAAAGAAGCTAAATCATTAATATGGTTTAGGGTTGTGAAATATCTCTATCTTATAAAAGGAAGAGGAGGACAACATGAGAGGGTTTTTGTTGATTATATTATATTTCTAAATATATTGCCTGTTTATACATATATCATTCTCTTGGTTGTTTAGAAAAAAATAGTGTTGTTTAGCACTGGGTGTTCTTGATCAGGAATCCCACCTCTTTCCTTGAGAGGCCTCTTAGAAGAGTCTTTCTTTTCTTGTCCACTATCAGGCATTTGGCCAAGCTTCATCTTCCAACTACAACACAGATCCTGTTGAGGGTTTGGTTTTCCTTGTAAGTTGGAGAAAGTGGAGGCTAGATCTACTCGGATCTATGACATTCTAGTGCCTCTTTTCAGTGGGAAAGTCTTCTATCCCATTGGCAAGAGTGTATTGGATCATTGGAGCATCAGATACACATCTTGGCATTAGGCCAAACTGATCTTGAACCCTACAGCATAGTCTATCTTCCAGATCTGCATTTTTTTGCAGGTGCTGTTGTAAGGGATTTTGGCATAACTTTGGAGGAGATATCTCTAGTGTGGGGAATCTTCCCTTCACTATGGTGACCCATGGATTTCAGATCTAATCCATGTTATATTCAGATCTAATCTGGATACTCTTGTATTTACTTCAGAATTTTTGAATATTTCTGCAGATCTGCAGCTTTAGATCTTAGATCTACTCCATGTGCTTCATGTATTGCTGAAAACCCCAAGGGGTATGTAAAGTAGAGACTCTATAGTGTATGGATCTGCCATATATCTGAATGTTCATGCATTATTTTTCTCTAGATCTAAGTTTTAATCAACATCTATTGCAGCATAATAAAAATAACATTGTCAAGCCTTTTGTAGTGAATATATGTGATTGCAACACCTCTTTTTGAGGGATTTCTTCTAGTTCATGTTATACATTGTATGGGCCTCATTGTATTTCTAATTTTCTGATGTATATGTAAATATTGAGACTCCATATTGGCCTCCTGATTTCATTTGGCTGAACTACATTATTTCTGAGCAATATTGTTTAGTATTGCTGCTTGTTCCCTTTTGGGGATTTTACACAGATAGAAAAAACCAAAAGGAATCTAAATCTAAACCGAGAGGATGGAAACAAGGTTGAAATGCATTGATAGGGAGAATATAACCCTGAATTAGGAGGCTGAATAAATAACGAAGAAGGATCTGAGAATTATTTTGAATGTAAAGAAACTAAAAGACAAAAGTTTGAGTTAGTAGGGGTGTTTAAGAAAATTAAACCTCCTACATATGATGGGGAAGCGGAAGAGGTTGCAGAAGCATGGATGATTAATATGAACAAATATTTCCAGATCTACGAATATGGTGACAATCTTAAGCCTCGATTGAAAATTTATCAATTGTAGGGAAAAGACACCTTATGGTGGGAAGATGTCAAAACAATTCGAGGAATTGATGAATAGGAGGTGACCTAGGAGAGTTTCCAAAAAAAAATTAAATATAAGTACTTGACTGAACATTTCTATGATGTAAAAGAAAAATAATTCCATGATTTGAAGCTAAGCCATCAGAACATGGATGCATTTATAACTAATTTTAGCTCATTTCTATGGTACATTCCTTATATTCAAGAGCAAAAAGCTAAGGTGCAACGTTTTATCGGCAACTTTTCAGCTTTCATGAAGGAAATATTGGACATTGATAATCCAAGAACGATGGACGAGGCTAGATGAAAGGCCTGAATCTGCTACAAGAAGATGAAGAAGAAAGGGGATACCAATAAATATTGGTCAATTAAGAAGCGGAAGAGAAATTTTCAGAATATGAAGAATGCTAAATTTTCTGGAAATAAGGGTGCACACAGAAAAAAATCAAATGTTCTTGTAGGTAAAATTCAACATAAAACTCGAGCACCAAATGAAACTAGACAAATGGAGGCATCAATCAAGCCAAACCCAAATAAGCCAGATAAGCCCCCCTTATAGTGTTGGGGTTGTGAGGAACCCCATTATTATAAAAATTGTCTTCACCATACCAAGGTAGAGCCATATTCTAACAGTCAGGAAGCTTATACAGTTGGGGAAGTGGCGAGGAATATTTCACGAATCAACACTGTGTTAGAATATTATTAGACTGAGTACCAGTCACCGATGGTGTAATTTGAAGGTAAATTAGCTAACCACCCTATCTCTATTCTAATAGACCTTGGTTCAAGCCTAATCTATGTTAACCCAAAAATATTTGAAATGTGTCATTTACAAAGTGTTAAATTTAGAAATTTTTGGTGCAATTGGCCCCGGGGGAAAAATGAAGGGTAACTTCCAAGGTAGAGAACTATCCTGTGGAGATAGGAGGACAAAAGATTAAAGTAACTCTAAGCATGTTGCCTTTAGGATCCTATGATGTGTTGATTGGTATGGATTGGTTGGAAAAACATTGGTCCTTATTAAATTGCAAAGAGAAGACTATTAACTTCCTTACTGATGAAGGGTGTACGAAATATATTTGGGGAATTAAAAGGGGCATAAAAATGTGACCAATCACAACCAACCATCTAAGAAAATGCATACGGAAATGATGTCAAATATCTGTGGTGCAAGTTGGTTACACTAATTCTAAAGACAAAATCACTGCTCTGGAAAAGTTCACATTTTAGGGTTGTTTCCGAATTAAGATATTGACTTTACTGTAGAAATAATTCCTATGGAAGCCTCATTTTTGAAAAAAACCTTACCGTGTGAGTGTTCCTAAGATAGAAGAGCTCAAAATACAGCTGCAAGAATTACTTTCTAAGGGATACATTCACCCAAGTGTGTCACTCTCAGGAGCCCCAGTGTTGTTCATGAAAAATAAAGATGGCACTTTCGGATTATGTATTAACTATAAACGGTTAAAAAAAATAACTGTTAAAAAAATACCTGCTACCAAGAATTGACGATTTATTTTATCAAGTGAAGGGTTCTAATATGTTCTCAAAGATAGATTTTTGGTCAGGGTACCATCAAATAAGGATAAAAGAGGAAGCCTCTTTGCAAAACCATGTTTCGAACCCATTATGGACATTATGAATATACAGTGCTTCCATTTTTCCTCACACACGAGCCAACAACATTCAAGATCCTGATGAATGGTATTTTTCACCCTTATTTGGACAAGTTTGTCTTGATTTTATTGAAAAAATTCTGATATAATCAAAAAAATTGGAGGAACATAAAGTACATCTTCAAATAATACTGTAGATCTTAAGGAAAAATCAATTTTATGCCAAGTTCAGTAATTTCAAGGACCAAATTCAATATCTACGACATGTTATTTCCTCAAAGGGCCTCGTTTTTTACCCTAAGAAAATTAGAACCATTATGTAATCGTCTATTCCCAAAAATGTTGCAGATATTATAACTTTTATGGGCTTGGTTGGGTATGGCCACCATTTTATAGAAGGTTTTTCTAAGGTCACTTACCCTATAACTTATTTACAAAGGAAGGGAAGGGTATTTAGATGGAAATCATAGTGCCAACACAACTTTGAACAACTAAAACATTGATTGAAAACAATCCATGTGCTGAAAAGTTCAGACTTGGAAAAAGAATTTACAGTTTTTACAGACACTTGCGAGGACGGCATTGGTGGAATATTATTGAAGGAAGTTAAGGTAATAGCTTATGAATATTGCAAGTTAAAATAACATGAGAAAATATACTCCGCGTATGATTCAGTGATTTTCCATGCTCTTAAATTTTGGTGGTATTATTTATTAGGGAAAATAATTTTTCTTATGACAAATCACAACAGTCTAACCAGTTTTTTTAAGCAACCTAATTTAAATTTATGTCAAGTGGGATGGGTTTCTTCCCTAACCAATTTTGACTTTGACATCAAGCATATTAAGGGAAAGTAAAATCATATAGCTAATGTGTTTAGCAGGAATCTGCACCATGTATATGAAGTGGCATACAGTCGAGTTGAATTTTATTTTACCAAGCAAATTAAAGACACAACGCATAAGGATCCAGAGTATAGATTATTTTGGTAGCAGAGTAAGCAAGCACAAGATGCTGGAAGACAATCTGAATTTGTATAAATAGTAAAGATTTTTTGACTTTCAAGGGGATAATATATGTCCCTAACCAGTTTGTGAGTAAGAAGCTTTTGTTGGATTAATTTCATTGAAGCCCCTCTGTCGCCCATCCAAGATATAAAAACTATTTTCTGTAATAAAACAAAATTATTTTTGGTCTGGTATGAGAAGGGATATTACAGAATATCTAGCTAAAATTTTAGAATGTGAGCAGGTCAAGGAAAATAACCAACATCTGGCCAGTATTATCCACCCCTTACCCATACCTAAATGGAAATGGGATACAATTACAATGGAATTTGCAACTAGTTTTCCAAAGTCCAAAAAACAGAATGGTTCAATCATGGTAGTGGTGGACAATTTGAGAAAATTAGTAGCTCATTTTTTCCCTGTTAAATATACATATGAAACCTTCCAAATTTCAGATATATTCACGAAGGAAATATTTTTATTACATGGTTTATTGAGAGTTATAATCTCTGATAGGGATGCAAATTTTACATCCATATTCTGGAAGGCTCTTTTGATAGTGTTGGGTACTGAGATTCAATTCAACACGGCATACCACCATCAAATATATGGGAAAACTAAAATGGTAGATCAAGTGCTTGAAGACATGCTACGCATGTATGTAATGTAACAACCAAAAAAGTGGGAAGAGTACCTCCATTTAGTAGAATTCGCATATAATAATAACTACCATGAATCATTAAAAATGAGTCTTTTTGAGGTGTTGTATGGGAAAATATGTAGAACCCCTACTAATTGGAGTAGTCTAGAAGGCTTTTTTTACAGGGTTGGGTACTCAGGTTCAATTCATCACAGCGTACCACCCACAAACAAATGGGAAAAATGAAAGGGTAAATCAAGTGCTTGAAGACATGCTACACATGTACATAATCCAACAACCAACCAAATGGGAAGAGTACCTCCATTTAGTGGAATTCATATATAATAATAACTACCATGAATCATTAAAAATGAGTCCTTTTGAGGTGTTCTATGGGAAAATATGTAGAACCCTTACTAATTGGAGTAGTTTGGAGGACAAGGTGATATTGGGACATGATATGGTGATAGAAATGGAGCAAGAAGTAAATAAAGTGTGACAGAATTTAAAAGATGCTCAAGATAGACAAAAATATTATGAAAACAAAAAGATAACCTTCAAGGAATTCCACGTGGGATGACCATGTATATGTGTGAGTTAAACCCAAGAGAAGTACTCTAATATAGACAAGTTGCACAAATTTAGAACCCTGATATTGTGGACCCTTCCATATTTTGGAAATAATAGGAACCGTAGCATACAAATTTGCATAAGTTAGTAAACATAAGTTAGAAATATGTACAGGTAAAATTTATTTAGAATATTGTAATGCATATTTGACTCAATTTCTTAGTAGAATTGAAGATAATGTTGTGCTTGTGATGCAGGTCGAACCAGACGAATAATTTTAGGTATAACCTTTATGTATTATATACTAGATAGAAACAATGTTGTGGAGATGAGCTATCACCCAAGTTAAAGTGCAGTTGAAGTAGTTTAGCCCAGAAGAGGCTACTTGGGAGGATGAGAACTTAATGTGACAAGTATATCCTAACATGTTTTTAGGGAAAGAATAAAACATTGAGGCCAACCATTTCAAACAAGGGGGGGGGGGGATGTAATGCCTCTAGTCATTACAAGTGTTTGTCTATTAATTTTCTTACTCTGATTTACTACTATTTACTTGAGGTAAATGAGGTTTTGTAGTTAAAGGATTATAAGAAAGCCTAATGAATTCAAAGATAATATTTAATGAAACTTAGATAGGAATATATATGTTTTGTTTATTTATCAAGGATTAGTGGAGACTTAGAACTCTCGAGAGGCTCTGAATGAATTTTCTAACTTCCATAAAGTTATGATTGTTATGGTTCTTGGTTCTTCTCATTTCCTAGGGACAAATAGATCTCAGTGGGAAGAGAGGGGGTTCTGATAATTTTTTCTTGGAGAAAGGAAGAGACAGAAGGGACATACAAGGCCTAACCAATATTAGTAAGTGTATCAGCATGCTACCATGGAGTAGAATTCTTGATTTGGGATGGAACTAGTGGAATACTCCACTACAGACAGAGGTATGTAAATTCTTAGGTTGGACCTAAGAGAGGTCGCAATGCCTGTAGAATGACCTGAATTGGTCACAGTTAGAGTAACTGCTTTGGAAGTTAAGGAAGCTCAGGGGGGAGATAAAAACGTGATTTCCATTGTCATTGGAAGGGAGGAGAGTGGTCTTCATATTGAATTCCTCGGTTGCCTAATCCTGTATAGATAAGTGTGTTTGAAGCTTTGATGTTTTGAAATATAAATTTTTGCAAGTGAATGTAATTTGAGTTACTGGTGCATCTGAAATTTATATTTAAAAATTGTTAAACTCAATGAGGTTGTAACATAAATAGAACTATACAATAAGATCCATATCATATTCCTGTAATTCAAGTGAACATTCATATATGACTCGGGTTGGAACCCTCATATAAATGAGAAGAATATGTTCACAATTTTGTACTATTGTAACTTAAGTGTGTAGACTAAGGTTGTAGGCTTAGTCATGGGAAACTAGTTGAGGACATGGTCTGCTATATAGTTTTGCAAATAAATTGGGTCGGGTTAGTTGAAGCCTCGATAGGAACACTGAAATATTGAACAATATTGTACCTAGAAAAGGAAAAAATAAATAAAAACCCTGTGGGCCGTGAGGAATCCAAAAGGCCCCAGTTTCCACAAGACATGAGGTTGGACGAGAGAGTGTAGCCAACTAATTGTGGAAGACCGTCAAAATGTAAACATAATACTATTGTACAAATATGGATTTAAGTAATATATTCATGAATATTCAACAATAACTCATAATATTTATTTTGAAAAAGTAAAGAGAAATAGAGTAAACATTGCATATATTATGACATTTTATTGTACAACAATTCCACCTAAATTTAACTCTAGACAAATAATGAAGAATTATTTCATACCAATCATGATGAGAGAAAAATAGAAATATTCCCTGAAACATTTCAAGAAAAATATTGTGCACACATGGAAAGTAAGTAGAGACCCTTTATGGAAATTTAAATTATGCACTATCACAAAAATGTTAATCGCATAGAGTGGAAAAAAACCCCCATGAGCAGGGTTTCATATACCAAAGGTTTGACCCTATCATACTAAAAGGAATTGTAATACCATTGTAAATAAATAATATATAATAATTTTCCAGTTCTTGAGGAGGAAATATTCATTATATCCAAAAAATCGAGAACCAAGAAAATTTTTATTTTCCTTAACAAATTACAAGGAGAGGGGGATTCCATCCCTCTGGACAGACCCTACTCAGGTATGACTAGACTCTATACTAAATAAAACATGTTCCAGTAAGTAGGATATTCACACAAACATCCTTCAAGATGAACCATCAAATACATATAAACCCTGGAAAAGAAGGCATTTGGTTAATGTCAGGTGTATTTTAGGTACTTCCATCCACATAAAACGTAGGCAGAGAATCATATGAAGGAGGACCTTTACCTATAACCCAACATTCCAAGTTAGATATTTAGGTGAAACATGGGAAGGATAACTTGAGAAGGTAGAGGTGAGAATAATACATGTAGATGAAGGCTTGTGCACCACCATGAGACCACCCTATAATTACTATAATAATCCAGGCAATAGTTCATAGTAGAAGAGTAGAACAATTATTTAACTGATGGAGTGAGGGTGTACCATTTACTAGAGTTGGGACTGGAGATGAAACACTGAGTTATTAATCTAGGACAAGGACCCTGCAAAATATCCAAGGAACCGAGCAAGTTACACTCGTAGTCGCTTCTGAGCGAGAAGGTTTCTCTAGAACAAAAGAAAAATAAAAAGAAGGGTAGAAATATGACTAGAATAACTGACCCAATGCACATGTAAGAGTTATAAATTAGTTTTTGAGGTGAAAACCCTCAACATAACAGAGGAAAAACCCATCAATTTCAAAGAATTTCTTTTGTAGCAAAATAAAGAAGAATGAACACTATCGGTGAGGGTATGGGAGGGTAGTTACCCTAAATTCCCTCCAAACAACCACAATCATTAATCAAGTATGAGAATTTGTTCCTTTAGATACAAACAAGTGGCTAACACGTCGAATGACACCTATATTTCGAGAAGTTTTATAAATTAATGCCTCGTGTCACCCATAGCTTGGGACTTAATCCTATGAAGTTGAATTAACCAAGGTTGTGAGCGTAGACCAATACATAACCCTTCTAAATATGTATGCGTATGGAACATGGTGTAACTTATGAAATACATTTGGAAGGTCTAATTAAAACCACCATTGAAATACTATCACATATAATGTAAGGTAATTGATATAGTTAAGAAGTACCAACCCATAGAGCATGAGACCGCAAAATTATTTTCAATGGGTGAGGGTCCATGTATCTAGTATACATAACAACCTATAAGTTATAGTACTCACCAAATTATTAATTTATGAACTGTAGTCCCATGCCATTTGATTCACAATATTGATAACCATACTAATATGAATCAGACCGATGATAATAATTCTTTCAAACTACATACAAGCAGTAAGTTCTTAATAATGCATTAGGACAAGTAAAAGTATTGAAGTATATTTTTATTTTGTTTTGGGTAAATGAATGTTACATATATCATTTTCTTCACTATCAGAATTGTTAGTAGAATAACCAACAATATATATATATTCCTCTTTATATCTAGGGAATATCCCATAAGTCTTAGAAGCATTCCTTATTCACTACTACCAAGAATACTCTCATTTTATCCTATGGATGAGAGCTCATGGGATCTCTCTTCATTCTCTTCATGAGGTTTTCTTCCCTCTTATTGAGAGGCACCTTCATCTGCTATTGCAAAAAGTGTAAGTATCTCTTCACTACTACTAGATGAATTTATATATCTCCCTTTATAAAATTCATATGAATATATAGAAGATAAATCTCTTTTACATTTGAAAGAAAGAAATAAATTACCTTCTCAGTAGCCTGGCCTCTCATCCAAGTATTCTTCTTTACCTCTAAATTGATGATCAATAGCTTACATAGTTGAAGGAAGATCTTCAATCTTCTCAGCATATTCTATTTGAGATGTTTTCTTCTTCCTCTTCCTTCTCTTATTCTCACGTCAAACAACAACTTCTTTGGAATTTTATTCACTACTTGAGCATAAAGGTTCTTCAACCTTCTCTTGAGCTTCATGGCTATCTCCTCCATATACACATTGTAAATTTTCCAACATTTCCTTTTTTGTCTCGCAATTTTTCACTTTATCAACATCTGACTTTGATATCCCTTTCATGATAATCCTCTTGGCCTTTGTATAATTTTTATGAAGAAAATCATTTAAAAATCAAAGGATTATACCCCATGCCTCTGTACTTTTTGACATGGAAATATGATAGCATAATGACACATGTTGGTAGTGTTTTTGTCACACTTGTGTACCAAAATACACCTCTCTAGCAGTAAGTTGCTTCCTAAAAAGATCACGGAGAATACTATTTTGTTGTTAATGGAAAGATTGAACACAAATAAAAACTCATAAGATAAGTAATCCATACAATAACATGAACTTAAACAGAAAAAACACAAGACAATAATGCTCAAATGGAGCAAACAAACAAACACAATTA
Source organism: Pinus albicaulis (assembly GCA_034641835.2). Classification (NCBI taxonomy): domain Eukaryota; kingdom Viridiplantae; phylum Streptophyta; class Pinopsida; order Pinales; family Pinaceae; genus Pinus; species Pinus albicaulis. Next base: position 473,256,547 of record CM076580.1, on the reverse strand, counting down.
TGGAGAAAACTCCCTTTATTGGTTGTTGGTAGTAAGAAGGACATAATGCTAACACACTTGCAACAGAGTCTTTTAAGCTATGGAGCTCAAATAATCTCAAAAAGGGGGTCCCTTTCCTTGGTTTCCTTGCAAGCTTCTCCTCCCTCTCTCAAAAGGAATGTGACAAATCTCCAATGGTGGAGTTCTCTTCTTCACTAGGATGTTGGATGGCTAGCATGCTAGTGCCTTCAATTCTCTTTCTTCAAAAATTGAAATATGGTGTTGATATGGTAGCAATTTGACCACCATAACAATGTGTCTCCTTTTTCTCTTCCATGACCACTTTATATAGAATTTTTTTGAACTTCTCTTCCCTTTATTGGCCCAAGATTGATAATGACTCAAGAGTAGGACAAGAGATTCCTTTAAGGGATGCATAACTATTTAAGGTGGCTCGAATTCGGATGTCCTTGACTGTTACCGACAGAGAATCACCTTCACCAAGAACAGAAAGTGGTCCCAGATGGTGACTTTTCACCATCCGCAAGACTACGTGACTATCGAAGGATAAATCATGTTGTGCACAAAACTTCTTTAATTTTGGTGTGTTGTCTGCCAATTTCTAACTAAAAATTAGGAATTAATTTTTTTTTTTCCTCCATAATATATTTATGATGAAAAATATTTATTATTAATATGTGCTTCAAATTTTCTAATGTTTTTTACTTGTACGATTTTCTAGTGTTAATAGCTTCCCACTGATGTATGAGGTCTAGGAGGAAACATATAGCGGCAATACATTCTTTTTTCTTTTCTATGTGACCCGTTTGGGAGAGACAGAGAGAGAGAGAGTAACTTGATGTGGAGATAAGTAGGGGAACCACTTTTTTGAAGTAAAAAAGTAACCATGCTTTGAAGGGAACCTGTAAGTGGTAAAATAATAAATGTTTCTATGAGGCGAGTATGTCTCGTGCTTGTGATGATGAATAGTTAATATAATGCGATAGATATTGGTTTTGTCAAGTCACATTGTGGTAGGTGATCTGTTGTTGGTTGATTATGATAGTTGTTGACACCCTCAAGGGTGTTTTATATTTGAACAAAAAAGGTTGAATGTGGTGCCCACATTCATTGTCTATGTATAGCACTTTTTGGATGAAGTTCTCAATATATGCATGGGTATTCAAATTTTGGGAACCTTCCTATGTATAGTAATTTAAGCATTGCTGAAAAGAGATGCTTACTGATACATGTGTCTTTGACTAATTTTGATAGAGTGAAATGGTTATGATGTATGATATCACCTTGACAGGAAAACTGGTGACGATGTTGAATTTCAGGGGGGCCGATGACATCAATGGGTGATGAGAGTTCCCATTGTTCCATCTAAGGATGCCCCTATGGTTGTAGGGACCCATCCTAGATACTACTTCCTTCCTAGAAATTGTTTTTTGAAGTCAACATGAAGGAAGCATAAACTGTCTGAAACAAGTACTAATACCGAGGGTCAGGAATTTTGGTGAAGCAGGGTGTAATGTGATGAGTTAGAAAGACATGATGATGAGAAGTGGCTAAAACTGATGGTGATGGTTAACTAGCTAGAGGTCGTAGTTGTTAATGTGAGTGGTAGCAATCACAACAACTTTTGATGATGTTATCCCTGGGGTTGGTAGGACAACCGGGGTGGGTGTATGTTTGCTATAACTAACGTGATTGGGTGTGGTAAATAATACACAAATATGACCAATGGTGACTAGGGACTTCCTCTAGGTATGAAACATAAAAATATGTATGGAATTATTTATCCTAAAAAATATTTGTACACTTTCCAAAAGAACGTGAAAGTGGTTTTGATGTAAATCATGAAGATAGGTACCCCATTAGCATGCATGATACTACATGATGATGCAAGGAGGGTTTTTTTGTTGAGGGTGGGGGAACCATTGGTTAGTCTCAGTGCAAGGGTGATGAGGTGGATGGAATGTCACGGATGGGCTATGTTTATGATGGTGTGGTAGGCCAAATGTGAAATGTGGTGATGCATTTTTTGTTGATCCACTGTAAAAAATGGTGGCCTGGGAATTTGGTTTTGATATGCGATGAGTAAAAAAGGATGATGTTGCTAATCAATGCATAAGAATGAGATGGTTTATGGGCCAGGGATAGTGGCCATGACTCCAGAAAGTGACTTATGGTCTAATAAATTGATGGACGCCATGGGAGGTGTGGATCTACCAACTTGAAAGGGTGCTTATCATGTGAAAGGTGAGGTGATAATAAACATGGTCGGGTGAATGAAGACTATGTTTTATTATTTTGGAGAAATTATGCCAGGATATGCAAAGCTTTGGAGGGAATCCTATCATGCGAAGAATAAGATGATACATGCTCTTGTACTTTTACTGCCTTGGATATATGGTGTTTGGTGTACCTACAACATCTGTGGCCAATACCACAAGTAAAAGAATATTTTTCATATCAATATTTAGAATTAACATGAATTGAAACAAACAATAGAGGGCACACCTAAGATGTAGAATGGAAGGGGGCGTGGGCTCGAAAATGAATTTTTTCTGAAAATTGGAATAAGGAGGTCCATATGAAAGATGATGAAGTGTTGATCACTATGTCTCTCGCAGTTTTCTGATTGTATACCCTAAGCTCTAGTTATGGGCTCTTAAAAATGGTGGAAACGATGATAGATAGGCTAAGGTGACCCATTTTTAATTCATGTGTTTGTTGAGCTTGAGAGGTCAAAGACTGAGATCGGAGTGTTTCTTGCTGTTGTGGTCACCTAGAGCACCAGGGATATGCATCAAGAGTGTCAGGTATGAGCTAGAACCTCATTCTTCTTAATTTTTTCATTTTCATGTTGGATGGGTCATACAGGAGTGCCTTGTAAGGCCCTTATAACTTTTTTTATGGGGACCTCACGAGCGACTCTTGGGGAGTGGTGTTGTCGCCGCGTAAATAGATAATATTTAAATGGCGACCCCACGCCAATGGTAATTTAGGTTGTGTTTCCCTCTGTGTTTTTGTGAGACACAGACGCAGGGACATCACGCCTGGGTTGAAAATAGATGCGTCGACCAATTATGGTGATCAACGTGTTTGTGAGAATCACAAGCGCGGAGAGCATGTGTGACTTTGTCTCACAAACTTGTTGTTTGCATGCTTGTTTCTCTATAATGCGTGTGGTCCTAAAAAATCTTGCAAGTTATGTTTTTATTTTATTTTTTGGGATAAATAAATTTATTTTTTGGTGTTTCTTGGTTGCAAGATGCTATGGATGGAAAGAGATTGGTCCAACCTCTGCATCGAGGTGGCCCAAAACCTGTGTGCTTGCTAGTATTTGGTGCACTAGGGGTTGCTCAAGCTCCTTGAGAACCCTATTTTGAGGTCCCATGACAAATGCTTACGATTCTTGATCCATTGCTGGGATCGATAGCAGTGGATTATGGTGGTGCACCAGGCTCAGATTAGGTTGCGGCCTAAGAAAAACATATATTTCATGACTGGTTTCTTGCCTCATGGGGAGGTGTTGCCTTATAAACTTCCAGTAGGGGAAGTAAACATTAATCACTAGGCAGAGGAAGTTGGTCACTGTGGGCCCCATGCTATCTCCCAAGGGTGTGTTCTCATGGCCCATGTTACAAACCTAGTAGAGCGTGTTGCTTTGTCTATGATATTCTACCTAGTGGGGTCATATTTGCCTCACAGGGTATCATGGCCACATATAGAGATCTTGCGACAGCTCCAAGCGAGGCACTTTTTTGATTTGGCTAGATTGGTATACCATGGCATGGTCAGACAACTAGCCAAGGTGTAGCAATGCACAACTTTGACTTTTTGTTATGCTAACATCTTGTGATTTATAATGTATGATCAGGTCATTATGGTACAAAATTTTCTTGCAGTGTTGTTGGGCCTTTTGAGGGATCCTCAGATTCGTAGATGGGCTCCTGTCATACCCCATCATGGTGGGGGTGAGGTTGGCAGGTACTAGGATGATATGATAGAGGAGTAGTTCGAGTCGAACCCTCATTTGATCTTAGAGTTACCTTATGTTGGGGTGTATTTCTGGAGTGATCTGGATATGGATCTTCCTCCTAACTATGCTTGGGGATCTGCAGGTATGCCCTTTATGTTTTCTGCATTTCAGTATTATTTTCATGTATTTTATGGGTATACTATTTATGGTGACACTAATATTATTCTCGTTTACTTTGCAGATGCGAGACGAACGAGCCAACCCCTGGTTGTCTTAGTTGGCCATGATCCACGAAGGAGGGGTGCGCTAGTGGCAGACCAACCTTAGCTGGGGGATAGAGATGGTAGTCCCCCTCGTTATACTAGACCATCACTGGCGTCACAAATTGACATCAGCAACCCTTAATGGGAGGGCACTAGCACTGTCGCAGCTAGGGGGATGTAGTGCTAATTGCGTGTGTCGAGGCTGCCGAGGCCCATGTAGTGACTATTGAGGCTTGTGTACAAGTTCTGGAGGCTTAGATGCATGACTTTAGTGATTCTTGGTAAAGGATAGAGAGCCTAACCTAGGGTATTCCCATGAGGGGATTTTATGACCTAGATAATATATGGCTAGAGACAGCGATGGCCCGTGAGCGGGATCATCGCCTCACCTTGCGCAAAGTGGCACTTGCTACAGTTTCTTCCGCTCCTATCATTGCTATAGGAGTGGATGTGGGCCCACAAGACCCTTCTAGATGGGCTCGGCCCTAGATTCTGCTATGTATGTACCAAGGCAAGCACCCATTATGAGGATGCTTCCCTACCTTTTCAATGACATGTATTTTTTTTCCTGGTGGTGGGCTAGTGGAATATTTTTGTATACTGGGACACACATATATTTTTACATATATGCGAGATGTATTTTGACAGCTCTGATGATGTGTCTATGGCTATTTTTATGATGTTTTGTATGTTTATGATGGATTTTATGTATGATGGATTCACTATATATGATGGTTTTCTACTCATGTTTGATGGTATATCCGTGATGTATTCTAGTATTGGATATGGTTAGCAATGTGATCAGACACATGATTGTGAATTCTTGGTAAATGTATAAATTTAATGTGATCAAAACTGTGGAATAATATTTGTGCACGTGGGTACTTCCTAAAGAGGCGTGAATCCTGAACTTGAAAATCTTGGTTTAACTGCGATACCACTAAATAGGAATGAAGGAAGACTTATATGGTTGATGCCTTGGAGGGAGGCGTCGCTTAATATTCCTATGACAACATCATATTTTGCTTGTTTTTTTTTGGCTGGCCCAATACACACTCCGTTGGTGAGGTATGGTGACCGGTTAGGAGAATATATGACCTAGGCATTCGCAGCTAATTTTTGTGACCATCGAGAGGCTCCATCAGCGAATCCAAAATAGTAGATGGGTAGATAATTCATCTGTGACACAAGAGTGTGAGTTTCAAAGTAATCCCATGAGGATGATATCATCATATTAAAATAATGTTGCATACATATTTATTCTAGGGTACTGCGGCCTTTCTTTTTTATGGGTAAATGTTTTTGAGGTAGAGCCCATTTACATGGTTATTTAGGCATTTCCCATCAAGATCTTATAAAATGTATGCTCCCTTGAGGAGAAAATTTTTGATGATGTAAGTAACCTTCCATAATGTTTTGAATTTCTCAGGTCCTAAGGCTTCTTTTGCAACATCATAACGTAGGACTAGTTCCCCCTCGGTAAATAAGCATGGGGTGATGTTGTGTTTGAATGATGCTTTCACCTTTTTCTTGTGGGATTCGTTATGTTGGAGAGAATTGCGTTGGCTTTTGTTGACAAGTTCTAGATGTACCAACCGTTTCTCTAAGGTTTGAGTATCAGTGAGAAATTTTATGGCTAAATGCAGGGTGGGGATTTCACATTCAATGGGAAGCACGATCTCCACCCCGTACACTAACTGGAAGGGTGTGAATCCCGTTGAGGATTTGACTGCTGTCGAGTATGACCATAAAGCTAAGAACACTATATAATGCTATTTGGTCTTGTGGTTGTTCACCATACGTTGTAACATTATTTTTAGGACTTTATTGACATCTACCTGACCATTGGACTGGGAGTAGTATGGTGACACAAATTCATGCATGAAACCAAGGTGTTGGGATAGTTCCTAGAATATTTCATTTTTGAAATGTTTTCCATGGTTGGACACTAACTATTTGGGAACACTGAATCATGTGCTGACATGGTTTAAGAAAAACTTTGTTGTGATTTCTGTGGTGTTGTTGTATGTGGGCACGACTTCTGCCCATTTGGTGAAATAATCGACAGCCACCATGATATACTTGTGGTTTCCCGATGGTGTGGGGTTATATATCATGAATTCAATGCCCCATTTTCGAAAGGGGAATTCAACAATGATGAGGTGTAGGGGATCTAGAGGGGATCACACCTTATGAGTGTAGCATTGACATCGCTCGCATATTTTTACTACTTGAATGCAATCATGAAATAGGGTGAGCCATAAATAACAGACATGTAGGAATTTTTGGGTGGCAACAATTCTTGATAAGTGGTCACTACAAGCCCCACTATGGTATTCATTGAGTAATTTCTCGACTTGGTCATGAGTAAGGGATTGCCATAGGATGTTTTTGATGCCTTGTTGATATAGGACATCCCCTAATAAAAGGTATCAGGGGGTTTGATGGCGTATGCACCTTCTATCGTCATGAGTGAGCTGGGGTATAAAATTATGAGTTCATAAGAAGAGGAGGATATCACAGTACCAAGGGTCCTCCATTGTCCCTAAGAACAAGTGTTCATCATGTAGTGTGTCATTAACGGGGGATCCTTGGGTCTCGGTTGGGAGATTAGTGATGAATTTGGAAAGGATGATAGCCTTTTTTCTCTTAAGGGAATTAAACTGTAGATCAAATTATTGCAGTATAAATACCCATTGGGCATACTTATGAATCATCATGTAGCGGGTTAGAAAATATCTCATAGGGTTGATATTTGTTATGATAGTGGTGGTTCAAAGGATGATGTAATGTCAAAAATTTTATAATGTGTGTACTAGGGTTAAGGCTATTTTCTCTCCTGGCCCATACTTCAATGTAGACCTGACTAGGTTTTTCATTCATAATAAATTATGTTCCTTGTCTGGCCATCCTGGACTAGCACCCCAACAATGGCTACATCAAATGCAGATAGGTATAAGGTGTAATATTTGGTGTGGTTGGGTGGGATGATCAAAGGAGGAGAAGACAAAGTGTCTTTTAATGCTTCAAATTATTTCTGGGCTTGTTCATCCCATTTTAAGGGCATGTATTGACGAAGGAGATGCAGGAAGCCTTGCGCGCAAGTGGCATAGTCAGGGAAAAAGTGTTGTAAGAAGTTGGCCTCACTACAAGGAAAAGACCCTCGAGTAGATGTTTTTGAGGAACCCCTTATAAAATAGCCTAGATATATGTTTGTAGTGAATGTCTCTAGAGGAGGTTGGCGGGTGTTGGTTTTTGTGGATTTTTTTTATCCGTTGTGTTCAAATCACAACACACTGGTGCATACTAAAAATTGGCACACCGAGACACCGTGCTCTCTGTACAAACCCACCTGGTGCGTCTAATTACTATAGCACACCAGTTCTCTATGCATAAGCAAGCCTAGTGCATCTCAGTAATCTAGCGCACCACAATGACAATGTTGCGCCATCGTTAATACTGCCTGGTGCATCTCAAAAACCTGCACATCGAAACAGGGTTAAATAAAAAAAAATTACTTTCCAAAAAAGTGACATATTCAATTCTTCAATGCTCCAGACCTCTCAAGCACCAGTGTGAATTTCTCTTGTGTGAGGCACCCTGCCATCGATGCTCCCATTGCACGCACTGTTGTAGTCCATTTCCCACATAGAGGAGTTCAAATTTTCGAAAACAGTGGGAAAATTTGGTTTCTCCAATTCCTCAGCAAATATTCCTCCTTGACGAGCAAATTTACAGGTATTTTACTTTTTTCTCAATAAATAAACGTTTTAGAAGATTACATTTCTAGAAAATCTTAAAATTTACCATTAAAAAAAAAAAAAAAAACTGCACGATGCACTCAAGCTGTTCGTCTTGCACCATTTTCGGGGTTACCTGTAAATTTATAGGCCGCACCACGAACGTTGCTAATGGAAACCGTATTGGGTTCTGGTGCGGTACCGAAAAATAAGCACTGCAATTTTTTATTAAAACTTACATGGCAGTATGGTTGTTCAAACCGTTGAATACGTACCAGTGTCGAGAGGGTGGTGCGTTGACCAAACTATGCGCCCCGGGGTGGATAGTTAGGTCAACTCACTGCCCTCCTAACATTAGTACATAGTCAATGGTGCGGTTGTTTACAGGACCACACCGTTGACCATGTAATGTTGTTGGGTGATGCATTGACCAAAAGATCCACCTTGGGGCAGATATTTTGGTCAGCGCACTGCCCACCCAACAATAATACATGGTCAATGGGGCAGTCTTTTACAGGACCACGTCGTTGACCATCTATTATTGTTGGGCTGTGAATTGACCTAACTATCCGCCCCGGGGAAAATAGTTTGATCAACGCACCGCAGAAAAAGAACATTTTATGTTTTTCTTGGCGCAAAAAATTTCCATGTGCACCGAGAGTGGTGCACAATAAAAATGTATGCACCAGTACTAGTGTGTGACTATTTTTTTGGGCATAAAAAATATTTTTTTTTTAAAAAAAAAAAAAAAAAAAATATATATATATATATATATATATATATATATATATATTTAAATACATGTCTCATTTAATAATAAAATAATTTATTTAATATGTGAACCATTCAGTGATGTCAATGGAGAGAAAAAAGGGAACAACAAGAACATATGGAGGACCAATATAATGTGATTCACCTATTTGAGGCATGAGAGAGGGAGAGACTTATGTACCCTCACCTTATTACAACAACCACCTAACTTCTCCTAAGGGAGGTAGGCCTCCTCAAGTTCTATGGGGAGGCTACATCCCTGAAGGGCCATAGTGGGTTATTGGGACAACTCATCTTTAGGTGGAATGCCCACCGACAGGCTTTTTGGGTCGGTCCTCACTACTGGTACATGCCCACTGAGAAGGAAACATATTTTATTACTGGCCTATATAGTTGAGGGCAGGATTTTCCCCATTTCCCAGATGTCCCCGTCATCTATGCAGTAGGGAGTCAATTGGCGTACTCCCAGAGATACATTAGGGATGATATAGTTTCTCCTTCAGATTTTCAAGTTATTCCATTCATTTTTTAATATTTTTAAGTGTCTATTGGTCAATTACGTCTTTCTTCATTTGGTGCAAAGGAGGTGAGGTGTCACTCACTACTGTTGATGACCATTGAACACTATACTAGTGACGGGAAACACATAAGTTGCCCTCATTTATTTAATGTTGATTCTTTATTCCAGGCACCTTGACTTGTGAGATGGTCTGCGACTTTTTTGCAGCAATTTTGTACAACATTAGATAGATGTCACTCTCAGGAATGTGGGAGCTTGACCTTCCATTTTTATTTAGAGTTATTTTGTTTATTTTTTGAGAGGTTCCTAGAGATGAGCTCTACTTTTGTTCGGAAACCTCGTAGTCTGATGTTGCATGTACGGATGCAGATATGGGTCCAGATGATGCCCAAGAGTGGTCAGTCTGACTTTCCCTCCAGGATATCTCCTGATGCACTGGATTTGCAGTGTTGATGATCACTCCTTTGTTCTGGGTCCATGTCCATATGCCGGTTTTGATTGGCAAGGGTGTAACAACATCCTCTTCACATAGGATGAGTCGTCGGACACGAGAGGTAATATTAGTGTTTTCTTTAAATTAATATAGTTTCATTTTATTGTCTTAATTAATTAATTAGAATTATCAAATTTATTCTAACACCTTATTTAACCTGTTTTATTAAATTATTTAATGAAAATTTCTAATTATTGTTGTGTACTATATACTTTGTAGATATTGGGACATGCGTTGGGGATGAGATTCCACCCCCTCCAAATGATCTAGGTGTAGATGTTGATGAGGAGATGGCAGAGGTGGAGGATCAGGGTGAGAGACCTGATCCCAATCGAGTGTAGATACCCATGGGGCTAAGGCGTAGGTCGGACACCCGATTTAGGATGGAGTTGGGTGACCAAATCTATAGACTGATAGTTGATGAGGAAGTCTGTCGGGTTACGATCACAAAGATTCGGGCTTATCGTAGGCTCACACAGCTTTGGAGAGGCATGACCCATGATATTTTGACCCTCATGCGTCATGTCGTTGGAGCTTCTAGAGCACTGACGCAAACTAGGAGGGGTAGGTGTCGTAGATATGCATGACAGAGTAGCGCCTCATCTAATTATTATGATCATGAGGGTAGTGATCATCATTCTAGTACTCTAGATCCTCCTCCTTAACCTCAAAGTGGATATCATGATGAGGAGCGAGCATCCAGTCCTGATTAGCAAGCATGACCTGAGCAGTCTGCACCATCTCAACAAACACCTAGTCCTGAGTAGGCACTTGATCCTAAGCAGGCGGGTCCATCTGAGGAGGAAGGTCCATCATCACAGGCTGCACCATCCACGTCTAAGTAGGCCGCTCCATCGACAAGTCATCAACAAGCAGTTCCCGAGTAGACTGCACCATCAACTAATCAGGCCTCGATGAGTACTAGTATTGGTGTACCACTAGATATTTGACATTTATATGTAGTTATATTACAATTGTATATTTTTGACATGATATATATATATATATATATATATATATATATATATATATATATATATATATATATATATATATGGTCCATGTATTTTATGTTCATGTTGATGTACTTAATTTACATGTTGGTGTTCATCATGATGTGTATATTGTTAGGTCATGTAAGACATGTTTATTTAATGTGCTTGCAGATATATGTGTATGTGATAGCATTTATTTGACATGAGATGTATATTTGATGTTTTTGTTGTGATGATGTTATATAATGTTTGTGTTTTGTTAGATGATCATGATCACAATGTTTATATGATGTTAGCAAATTTGAATGTGTATTTTAGTTTAATATGATGTTTGTACGATGGTTATCATGATCGTGATGTTTATTTTTAATATTAAATCATGATATTTATTAAATATTATGTCTTGATTGTAATTGAAATTTTAATTTTAATTGTATGTAAAATTGTAATTGTAATTGTACGTAATTGTATTGTGAAATTGTAAAATTGTATTTGTAATTGTATGTATTCATGTTATGATTCAATTTTATTAAAATTGTAAAATTTTTAAATTTTTAAATTTGTAAAATTCTAAAAATGTAATTGTAATTGTATGCATTGTGATTGTAATTTTAATTGTATGTAAAATTTTAAAATTGTAATTGTAATTGTTATTGTAATTGTATGTGAAATTGTAAAATTGTAATTGTAATTGTAATTCTATAAATTCTAATTGTAATTATATGTAAAAATCTAAAATAGTAATTGTATGTAAAACTGTAAAAAAAAAAAAAAAAATTGTTAATTTTGTAGGGCCTGTCTATTTTCTATTTTGTAAAGAGCAAGTTTCTCTACAAAAGAGATAGTTTTGGTAGCTTCAACATGCCCGAAGGAAACCAGGTCTGTTGGCCACCTCAAAGAGTTATAAGACAACCAAAATTGGTATTGTTTCTTCCTTTGGTTATCAGCTAATACACCTTTACTATGTCCATATAAACTACATATAAAGCATATAGTAGATTTAATATCGAAAAAAACCATACAAAAAATAACTTTTAAAGAGGTTAACCATCTGATGACTCAACAGGTGCATGGTCTTTTGCAGTTGACCCTGGCATCTCAGCTTGCTGCAAATTGAGTAGTTGTTGCTCCATCCTTGCCATTATCACATTGGTTTGAACCTATGTCTTTGCCATTTCCCTCATATCCTGTTTAATCTAGTTGAGCTCAAACAGTATGGAAGAATTTATTTGTTTTTCCTGTGTACTTAACAGTGCTTTTTCCAGAACACATTTTATTTTCCAATAGGTCTTAACAGATTGTTGAAACAATGAAACTCTTCCTCTGGTGTTACCTGGGTCTGAAAGGAAATCTATTCCCTCATGCTGGCTTTGAATGTCATCCTCTTCATGTTCACTATCCCTTTCCCATCCCTGAATAGTTTTCCGAATATCCTTCGGAATTCCAGTTTCATAGCTTCTTGCTAAACTTTCAAGGGTCTATTGATTAGTTTTCCTCCCTCTTTTTCTTGTCTCAGCGACCTGACTGGAATGTATTTTCCTTCCCTTTCCCTTTTTAATTTTGATCTGAATACCCCTGTATATTCATTTGACAAAAAAATACCTTGTGTATCGAACATTAACCAATAGGTAAAGCTTAGAATCATGATGAAATTCCATATGTATAACCAAAATATTTGGGTAATGATGGCAGCTGGCTCTGGTCCTGCTAATGCAAGGCCAAACCATCTCAACATCATAGAGCTAAAGCATCAAGTATCGGGTAAAAAGTAGAGTTGGAATCCCATAAGGAAATTAAGATGTAACTCAGGATTTCGAAAACGAGGCAGGAAATTATAATGGATCCCCTCTATCATCACATACAGACCAAATAAACCCAGGAAAGAAACATAAAACTATCACTGTGTTGCATGGCCTATTAAAATTTCTAAAGACATTGACGGAATACACAGAAGAAAACCTAGAAATGAAGCCAGAATAAATGGAACAAGAACATACCCAGTCACAAAATGCTTCCTGTCTTGTTTATTCTGCTCCCTTGGCGCTGAGCGAAAGTTTTCTTCAGCTTGTGAAGGAATGAGCTATCGACAAAGACGGAAAAAACATATACCCTCCCTACCTTTCCGCTGTGACTCTGCCTGTCCATCCAAACACTTAATGCTATACATTGAAGGCATAATTGAAATGCATGCGATCTGAGGCCACTATGCTTACCATTAACGAGACTTAATGGTCAGTTGACACGCCACCCCCATGGCGGTGTCATGCTGTCGTTCTCCCACCCCAATCGAGGATCTTCACTTCCACTTAGACCTCTTTCTGTAATAAGTTGAAGGGAATGTAGTTCAATATTCCAGGCTCGGTCTCTTGGCCTAACATCAAAAATCCTCTCGTTATTTTTATAGCCCCAATTAGCTAAATAATCGGCTGCCTCATTACCTTTTCTTCAAATGTGTCTTGGGATCAAATACTGTATTTCTTTAATCAGCATGCTTATTTCCTGAATTAGATTCTCTGTTCTCCAAATTTTACTTATTTTTTCCCAAGTTGAACCTTGTTGTAATTTACATAAGGTAGTTGTAACCATTGCCGAGTCACCTTCTACAATGAGTCGCTGATAGTTTTCTCTTTTGGCTATCAGTAACCCTTGTTTTACTGCCATTAATTCTTCTTCATTATTAGTAGCGAAGCCCAAATCCAATGCATAAACTCGACATACTTCCCCTTGAGAATTTTGAAAGATCCCTCCAACTCCTGCTTGTCCCAGATTACCTTGTGAATCACCATCATAATTAAGTTTAATGAAACCATTCTGAGGAACCTTCCACCTGTCTTCTATATTTTGATTCGGAGGTTTATACTTCCAAATATTTTTATATAAAATTTTAGGTTTTAAATTTAAACTGGCAAGCATTTGAGCTTCAATACCTTCCACCTGCCAATCTTCCTCTGTCCATATTTCCACTAAAATTTTTTCTTGTATATTCTCTATCAAATTCTGCCATAGTTGATTCATTGTTTGTTCTTCATCTCTGAATATCTGATGATTCCTTTCTTTCCATATGTTCTAGAAAAGAAACCCAATTGATAATCTCCAGGCTCTGTTCAACACTTCACATTTAAATCCTCCTTTACGCCAGTTTTTAATGGTTTCATTGATAGTCATTTTGTCTTTATTTGTTTGTCTGAATAGGTTTTGTAGACTTCTCCAAAGGGTCTCTATAATTGGGCAGTTATTAAGAAGATGTTCTATTGTCTCATTTGTTTTTCGACACATATAACATCGGGATGGTCCATACATTCCTCGCTTATGCAGTTTTTCCCATGTCAGAATTTTACGATCACTTAATAACCAAATAAATTATTCTACTTTTGGCCAATGTTTTGAAGCCCATATTTTCTTCCATATCAGTATTTCATTGTTAAGATTATTTTGAGATTGAATATGATATCCTTCCTTGATAATGAACATCCCTTTTTTTTTATAACCCCAGCGTAGAATATCACTACCAGTTGTGTTATTTCCTAAATCTACCTTAGCTTGAAAGAAGGCAGAGTTCAGGGTAACATCAAACCACGCTCAGTCTGGTAGCTAGCCCTACCAGAACAGGAGAGGGCTCTCTCCAGGTCAATCTCAGCAAAAATAATCAATAGGGCTTGAGATGACTTGAAATAAAAGCTAATTTTAGGCTAGGTATATAAGTAAAGGAGTTTGATTGTTTTTTTGGGGTTTTTTGTTGGATCAAAGGGAAAAGCAGTTTTGGGTGCGGGGATTAGGCCTAGTTTTTGCAGAGTTTTGATTGGGGAAAGAAAGGAAATAGTTTTGATTCTTTAGATTGAATGAATGGATGGATCAGACCGGTGAGGAGTTGAATAGGGAAAGAGGGTTTCAAGATTCCTCCTCAAACTGATGAAAACATGTAAAATTAAACAAAACTAAAGGCAGAGCAAAGCAAGCTACTGAATTCCACCTTTAACACTGATTTGTTTAATATAAGAAGAAAGAAGAAGGAAAATGGTACACATAAACATCAATGAACTTAAAAATACATGGAGGAAAACACCATCAAAAAATAGAGTCACAAGGATCCCAAAGAGTGCTGCAAAACCCTGGTCTATTCCTTTGCCAAAATTGCAGAGATGAAATGTACAATGAGGTGCCAAGCAATCCCAAGTGTCCAAACCTAAAAATGACTAAGAAAATACATAATATAGACAAGCCTAACTCCTCCCCATGCCTCTAGGGGTCGAGCTCATCATTCTTGGAGCTGTTTCAACCATATCTAAACTAGGAACTGAAAATTAGGCAATGAAAACAACTTGCCTCTATATGGTAGGAAACTGATTCATTCACTTACATTTTACCTTTTGGTGAATGAATCTTATAGAACAAGTAAAAATGTGCCAAAATTACATCATGGTTATGAAATTACAACAAGGTAGATCAAAATTTACATGAAAAAGTGAAACTGGCCAAAACTAGGCGAAATTCTGAGCTGCTAAGTGAAAAATAGGCCAAAATTCTCTATGCGCCGCGCCCAAAATCTCTATGCGTAGCACAAGTTTGGAGCTGATTTTGAGGCCCTTCCTGAAGTCCAAATTGAGCTCATGATAGCTCGTTGGAAAGCCCTATCTGTCTAATTTCCAACCCAAGTAGAATTTCTATATTTGGTTTCCATTTTCCCCTCTAAAAGTTCAATATCCCAACACTGCTTCCTGTGTGTGCAAAAAGTGGCAGAAAGGCCATTTTTAGGGTGTTTTTGACCCTTTAGGAAACCAAGAACTTGATGAAATCCTTAGGAAATCAATGAGAATGCGTAAATTTTCATAAAAAATCCATAAATGCAAATTTTTCCCCCTGAAGAGCTGCCAATTATAAGCGCGCACGAGGTGGCACTACGCGTCGGGCAGGAAAACCTGTTTTGTGACCAAAAAATTCAAAATTGACAATTTTCCCAAATTCCTTAAAATTTGGGCTGAAGGTCCCTCATCAAGTACCATGCTCATCCAAAGAAGCTTCGGCCAAGATTTTGAGCCTATCATGTCTTTTGCGACGCTTCAGTGCCCTCCTTAGCCTCGCTTTCAGGATCTTGATCTTCGCTTTGCAAACATGTGTACGTGCCCAATAATTGTTCTTCATATGTCTAAGCATGTTCTTCTCCTTATTTACCTTCTCCAACAGCTTCTCAAGATGAATGTTGACTCTCTCAAGCCAAGTCTCTCTATCGGCCTCAATCTCCCGCTCAATAGGTGTCATCTCGGATGGGCTTCTTCGGGCAGCTTGTCGGTTCTCACGGATGTTTTGCAACTCCATAATCATCTGCTGATCCTCCAAATTCTTATTCCGTTGCTCTAGATATTTAATGATCCATTGTGCTCTCTGCAACTTTTCAGTCAATGTGCTGATCTCAGTTTTCTGCTCCTGAATGATCTCTCTCAGTTTTAAGCTTGGAGAGCTCAAATCCACATCAATCAACATAAAATAAGTATCTTGGCCTCTTGAAGGGCCCTCCCCCTGCATAGGCCTCTTTCCTCTGTCCTGTACCTGTACATGTGCTGATGAAAATGGCAACGAGACCCCTTCCACCCCGAGTGGAGATAGTACTCGTCGAGTTGCTGCAAATAATGCTCTCGTGCCTCTCTGATAAGTGACAAACACTGGCACACTAATAGGCTCTATCTCGGGACCCTTAAACTGGTGTGAAGGTTCACCTAGCTCATGAACAAGCTCCAGAGGAGGCTGAGGGGCTATGAAGAAGTCATGGGAAATGAAATCCTCCCATGCAATGCCCTGCAATCCAAGTTGATGTACCATAATAATCTTGATGAGCGCATAATGATAGATGATATTGTACTGCTGCTCAGGAGTCTTCTTCTGCACAAGAGTAGTCATCCTCTCTATGTTTCGACACATGAAATATGGAATGTCCATCATCCTCACTCTCATGAAATGCATCAATAATCTAATGTGGTATGCATAGAGGCGTGAGAACCATCCCTCACAACTGAAGTATCTGATAATGAGTCTCATCAATGGCGCATAGGATTCCTTCAGGAACCAGAATGGGAATACCCTGATGAGCTGCCTCACATAGCTAGGCATGATGTATGGCTCGTAATGTACTCTTTCCACCTGCTATCTTTTATTCCATTCTTCCCCCACATTCGTTATTCCTGTTGCCTGAGAAATGGTTTCTGGTGTCAAGGTGAAATTTACACCAGTGAGGGTAACCTGACCATCTCGCAAATGTAAAACAAACAACTGGGCTAACTCCTGATGATGCTGAATCTAAGAAATCCTCTCATAATACTGATAACATGACTGCTCCCGGAAACATTCCATGGCAAGTGGGCAGGCCTGCAATTGAGTCAATGAGGTGGGCTCTTCTCTCACATGTTTGCCTCCTTTACGAGGCCTTCTCGGTGCATGTAGCTCTGTGGTAGAATCACTGTCTTGTTCATATGATGACTTAGTATCTGTCATGGTGTTGCAATGTGTATGTCAAGTGTATGTTTGGTTTGTTGAAAATGATAAATTGGTGCCTTTGTTTCAATTGCCAAAATATTCCAAGACTGTAGGAAATATGGACAGTGGGAAAAAAAGGTTCTGTCAAGTGAAATTAAAATGTAAGGACAATCACTCGACTGTGTTTGGGAATTGGGATTTGGGGATTTTTTCAAATGATATGGGAGAGTGATGATGATGGGGAATTGTAGGGTTTAGAGATAGGGATAATGAGAATGAGTGATAATGGGATTATAAGGGAATAGGAGAGGAGTCTTATGATAATATGACAGTGATGAGAAACACAGGTGAAAAATGGAATGGGAGTGTTTTGGCACCAAAGTCAAGTTTTAACACCCAAATTCAAACCCTAGGAGTATTTTTTAACCAAATGATGGGGTTTATAATTTCACCAATAAAACTCTCCAAAACAATCTTGAAACAACTCCAAACACAAGCTATTAGCAATGGCAAAGGCTCACAAACTTACTTGGAGCAAAAGAGTTTGAGTCGTTTTGAAAATTTTGGAAGCAGTGATGAAATTCCACTTGGCAGCTCTGTGCGTCGCACTCACTGTATGTGCCGCGCTCGTTGAAAGATACATGGTGATGTGCGGCTTTATGCACCGCGACCTCCTTGTGCGCTGCACGTTCTCCCAGTGCGTCGCGCCTGCAAGTTTCACCACAGTCTCAGCCTCAAACACAAGCTTTCGCTCCTCCACGATTTTCCCTTGGGTCTTTGACAACTTCTTGCGTGAAAATGACATTTGAATGGTGAAAATATCTTGTATAGTCATATATTTGATTTTTTTTTTTCAAAAAACCCACTTTCTTATGTTTTTCTTCGACACTTTTTCACTTTCTAATACAAACTCTGTTTTTTGTTTCCACTTTGACTTTTTTGACTTGAATGATAAAACTTTTGTCAATTTTTTGCGGGGATGAATGGCACGGAATTTGGAAAAGGTGACCAGGGCTACGCCTGAATATTTTGACAACTGAAAATTTTTGAAAATATATATGGCATTTATTACAAAAGACGAAATGACGATTTTTATTCAAAACAGAGTTTTGAAGAAAAGTCAAGATCTTACATTATAACGATGAAATTTCTTGAGATGAAAACTTATTTTGAACCTCCCTCTGGCCTGCTGGCATTATTGGACACTTTGAAGACAATTTTTTGGAAACCCTAGACCTAATGACTGAAATGACTCTTTGCCGACTAAGAGACCAAAACAAGACTGTAAATGACTTTAAAATTGATTTTGATGAATAGACACGGACCAGCAGGTACATGACATGAGGGACATGAGTGACAAAACCCTTCCGTCAGAAGACTGATGCTCCTAATGGAATGCAAATGACTGAAGTGAATGAGACACCTAAAAATGAAATGCAACAAAAGAGATTTTGATCTCTGACGGAGGGATGAACATATCGAATCTAACAAGTTGTATAGCAGATTTTCCTTGATTTAAGTTCTTTTGCTAAGTTTATCCATTGTCGTGTTTCTGGAGCTTATGGCCAATGGATTTTCTCCTTCCAAATTCTCCATTGAATTTGCTGATGTTGGCACCAATAGTTATTAATTAATCTACAATTCAGGGTATTGGTAAAAAGAAATATTTCTCCTAAATCAAGTTTACTAAATTTTTTTTTATCTTTGTTGCCATGAATCTTCCCAAAACAGTGTCGTTCTACCTTCCCTCACTTCCTAGAAACTATGAGATGGAATTAGATTCCTGTTAGTTGCTGCAAGATTCTAGATTGAAGATCCTTTTGGTACTATATCCAATTTTAATTTACCTGTAACTGAATGTGGCATACCATATTTTTTTCCCATATACTCTTCCTCTTCCAGAGATCGTGTCCTCCTTGTATCCATCGCCACCCCAGTTTAGCACCCATTACATTATTTAAAACAGAAGGGTATCTTAGTCCCAAGCCTCCTGCATATTTGGGTTTAATAAGTTTTTCCCATGTAAGTAAAGCCCATTTCTTGTTAACCTGAGCTCCTTTTCATAGAAACTTCTTGAAGATATTAAATAATTGATTACAAATACTTTTAGGACAAGATTTTCCTGATAATTGATAGAGAGGAAGGGATTGAAGCACTGATTTTAATAAAATGATTCTTCCAGGAGAATTCAACACACGAAATGCCCAATTATGAATTCTTTTATCTACTTTTATAATGATATCCTTCCAGTCTTCAATTCTTACTGGAACAGTATTTAAAGTCATTCCCAAATACTTTATAGGAAAAGAACCTATTTTGAATCCAAGATTTCTGGCTAAGAAATTTTGAGTTGCAGTATTGGAGTTAAAGAAATATACATTAGATTTATCAGTATTAATAAGAGTACCTGATGCTTCCATGAAGATTTCCAGGATCTTTAAAATAGCCTTAGCCTCTTTCACCGAAGCTTGACAAAATAATAGAATATCATCAACAAACTGTTGGTGTGTCAAGGGAAGATCTGCTCCCCATAGTTTTAAACATTTTAGCTTCCGTTCTACAATATGAGCCTTGATTAAACTTCCCAATCCTTCCGCTGCTATAATGAATAAAAACGGAGATAAAGGATCTCTTTGACGGAGGCCTCGAGTAATATTAAATGGTCGAGACGATATTCCATTGAGTAAAATGGAGAAATTTGGGGAAGAAATAAAATACCGAAGCCATTGTATCCATCTATCATCAAAGCCAAACGCTCTCAGAACCGCTATCAAATAATTCCAATTAATACGATCATATGCTTTAGAAAGATATAATTTGATTATCATTACTTTCGTTTTGAGGGTCTTCAATGAGTGAATTGCTTCCTGGGCTGTCACAATTCCATCTAAGATTTGTCTGCCTTTGACAAAACCTGTCTACTC
The DNA here is from genome assembly GCA_034641835.2 of Pinus albicaulis. Lineage (NCBI taxonomy): Eukaryota > Viridiplantae > Streptophyta > Pinopsida > Pinales > Pinaceae > Pinus > Pinus albicaulis. Next base: position 473,236,406 of record CM076580.1, on the reverse strand, counting down.
CGGAGCAATCAGCCTTGGAAGGAGAGGCTTGAGTCTATTTACCATAATTGTTGAAAGAATATTGTAAATTACATTACAGAGAGAAATTGGTCTAAAACCAACAGGGGTATCAAAACTTTCCTATTTTGGAATAAGAGTTACAAAGGTTGAATTTAGGGCAGGATAGACATTCTGATTTCTCCTTGATTCCTCTACTACTTCCAAAATATCTTGGCCCATGAAATTCCAGGTGGCTTTAAAAAATTCTACAGTAAAGCCATCAGGCCCAGGAGATTTATTCCTAGGCATATTCATGACTACTTCTTCTACTTCTTGCAAACTAATTTCCCGTAGCAAAGCTAATTTCTATTCTCTGGTGATCACTGCCGGGATATGAGAAGTTATTTTATCAATTGTTAGATGTCTATTATGATTAGATTCTGTTAGTATATTTTTGAAATTCTCTACCAACTCCTTTTCCATTTCCTCATGTTTAAGCAGTCTATTACCATTTTTATCTTTTAAGGAGAAAATTTTGTTATGCTGCCTTCTTTGTATCATTGTTTTATGGAAAAAATTTGTATTTCTCTCACCTTCCTTTAGCCACTAGACCTGTGATTTATACTTCCATAAGATCTCTTCCTATTTCCTACGTTCTTCTTGCAAACTGAGAGTGTTACCCTCCTCAAATTCTAGTGCTTTTGTTTTTCCATGAAGGATCATTCTTTTTTGAATATCTTACATCTTCTCTTTTAATCTAATCTAATCTTGTTGAATATTTCCAAATTATTCTCTATTCCACCGTTTTATTTCTGCATTTAATTTATTTAATTTTATCTAAAAAGAGTGCATATTGTTTCTTCCTATAGCCTGATTAGAATTCCACCAATTTTTAACATTTTCTAGAAATCTTGGATCCCTTAGCCAAAATAATTCAAACTGAAAAGGCTTATTTTTTGGAGTTTCTTTGACATCTATATCTATTCGAATCGGTCGATGATCTGATCCAAGCATAGGTAAAATTGCTGCCTCATAATAGACATATAGACTTACCAGAGCTTCCAATGCAAGAAAGATATCCAATCGTGATGCTACTTGATGTCGTTCTCCACATCTATTGTTCCAAGTAAATTTTCCATTCACCATAGGAATATCTACTAAACACAGATCTGTTAACAAATCTCTGAAAAGCTCCATTTCTAGATCTTCTCTTCTTATTCCTCCTTTTTTTTTCTATCAAGTTTAAAATCATATTAAAATCTTGCCCAAGAAGCCAATATTTCTCTTGATGCATATTATTTAGAGCCCTTATACTCTGAAGGAACTCCTCTCTTTCTCCTGGAATTGGAGGACCATAAACAGCTAATATAAGAATCTTTAATTCTGACTCAATTTGTCAAAAATTACCGGTTAGAATTCTGGGAAGACCCATCCATCCTTCTGCTACAATTTCTATTGAATTCCATAAGATAGCTATTCCCCCTGCTGTATCTATGGAATCTATTTGCATAACTTCAAAATTGAGTTTGAAAGATTGAATGATAATTTGGAGCTTCTGACCAGAAACCTTTGTTTCTTGAATTAACATTACCTGGGGTTTTTCCATTTTCAATCATTCTTTCAGTTATCTTTGTTTGCCTTTGCTATTAAGGCCTCTAATATTCCAGGAGATTACTTCCATTTGGTAAATTTAGGTAGTTGTTGGAATACTGTTGTTAACAATATTATCTTACCTATATTAATCAACATTTCTCCCACTAGTTGAATTGATTCCTGTAAAGTTCTTCTTCCTCGCTTTTTTTATGGCTTAGGTTGTGGATTAATATTTTTCCAAGCAGCCTATTCCATGTCTTGAACTTTCTTGTGCGCTTGAGATATCAAATAGTGTTCGAAGGTTTCTTTATATAGTTTCTTTTGATCTTCAGGAATAAACCTGTCATCTAGATTCCTCCATTCATACAGAAGGCGTTTCAATACTTTTTCCTCGGCACTTAGATCATTTTTATTTTGTTCAACATCCATAAGTGTTAGTTCCAACATGCTACTGTCTTCATTCTCGACACTTTCCTGGGCTAATTTTCGTTTTGTTGACAGGATTTTCTGAGTCCCTGCCTCTTGAGCAAGCTCTATACCTTCATCCATGATTTCCACCATCGACGGTTCACCTTCCTCCTGCAAGATTTCGTAACGGTTTGCTGTTGGTTTCTAAACTGGAGGGTTTTGCAAAGTACCCTAATTCTGTACATTATTAGAAACTATGTTACTACGTTTCTTATTTGTAACTGTGATAAAACCATCATCTCTCTAGCAGCTTTGTTCATTTGAAACGGTTTGATGAAAAGGTTGTTGTTTAGTTACATTTAAAGGGCATGATTTATACAGATGCCCATACTCATGACATCTCCAGCATCTAAACGAGATATGTTCATAATCAAGAAGCTGAGGCCAGATTTTCCCTTCATATTCTAATTCTATCATTTCAGGCAATGGTTCAAAGATATTCATATATACACAGATTTGAGCAAAATAAGTATAATGACCACGACAAGTAGTTTCTGATATCTTAACAAAATTTCCTAGAGAATTTCCTATACCTTCCAAGATGTCCAGATCCCAGAAATCCATTGGAAGGCCAAATAATCGAACTCAGACTGGTGCTGCAAGAAATTGTTCTTGATCTGGGTTGTAACATTCTTCCCATTTTCAGAGGAAAAGCCCTGCATTATTGTAAAAATATGGCCCTCCCTCAAAAATTTGTTTTTTGTCTAAAATATTAGTAAAAATAACTGTAAAAAAAACTTTAGCCCCAAATTTCAGATCAATATGACCCTTAGGCTGCCATTTTATTTGTATCCATTTTAACAAATCCTTCCCTAAAGGCCAAAGACCAATAAAATTACAGATTAATGCGTGATTCTTCATGTAGCTTCTATATTCATCCAACTTAGAGGCTGGAATAACAAATCTTGGTTTCTTCACTGCTCTTGGCAGATATTTCCCCTTTGCTTTTGCTTGCTAGTCTACCCCCAAAACTGGATTTACTCTCTATTGAGAAGTTCCAGTTTGCTGTTGTCTAGTAGATTGATCTCCGCTGGTGACATTATGGTAGGAGGGATTTACCGCTCCTCCCGAGGAGGCTGCCATCGCTAAACCAGTTACTGGAGACCTGAAAAATTACCTTCTCACTGCTTCAAACCCTAGCTTCCATTTTCTTGGAGCGCTCTCATTTTTAAAACTGTAAAATTGTAACTGTATTCATGATTCAATTTTATTAAAATTGTAAAATTTGTAAATTTGTAAATTTGTAAAATTCTAAAAATGTAATTGTAATTGTATGCATTGTGATTGTAATTTTAATTTTAATTGTAATTGTATGTAAAATTGTAAAATTGTAATTGTAATTGTAATTGTATGTGAAATTGTAAAATTCTAATTCTAATTCTAATTATAATTGTAATTTTAATTGTAATTATATGTAAAATTGTAAAATTGTAATTGTAATTGTAATTATATGTAAAATTGTAAAATTTTAATTGTAATTATATGCAAAATATTTGTAAAATTGTAACTGTATTGTGAAATTGTAAAATTGTAATTTTAATTGTAATTGTATCTATTGTCATCATTCAATTTTATTAAAATTTTAAATTTGTAAATTCCTAAAATTGTAAATTAATTGTCAATTTTGAACCATAATTACTACGGTAAGTAAAATGTATACCATAAATATTGTTAAACTACCATAATGATAAATTTGTAAATTTGTATGAATATAAATAATTGTAAAAAAATAAATCTAGAATAATATGAATTTTTGTAAGATAATAAATTTTATAAAACAATGCAAATAAATTCATGTTTAGAATAATAATTATTTTATTATGATCTTACCACTAGTAAAAAATGATGAAATTAGTGACTAGCTGACTAAAAATGTTAGTCACCGCAATTATTTCAAGTGAAATACTACTAAATTTGAGTAATTTTAAGTGATCGAACTAAAAATGACTAACTTAAATGACTAATTTAGTCTAGGAATAAAATATACGACTAGATAATAAGTGACTAAATTAAAAATGATTAACTTAAATGACTAATTTAGCCTAGGAATAAAATATACGACTAGATAATAAGTGACTAAACTAAAAACAACTAACTTAAATGACTAATTTATTCTAGGATTAAAATATATGACTAGATAATAAATAACAAAATTAATAATGATTAATGTAAATGACTATTATATTCCAAGAAGAAAAATATGACCAAATAACAAGTACAACAAGTCTATGAATTAGTCATTTATGTTAGTAATTTTTAATTATGGACACACTATTTGTTATGGGTTTTTTGTGGCATTGTTACATACTGTGGTTGATTATTGCACTAGATTCATCGAGAATGATTTCATTAATTTGAATTCAAAGTATGTTGATTTATACATGGTAAATTGATATAAATATTGACTCGAAATTGGTGTATGAGACCCCTTGTTTTTGGAACAAGGGACCCACGTTTGGGCAGCAATTTGACTACTAAGTCTTCGAAGACAAACATACTTTACCCCCTCTGATTTTAAACACATGACATTTTGAAAAAAAACACACACTCTTAACCATTAAAACATCTCAAACTATATAATAATTTTATACTAATCCTTCTTCTCATACCATTATATTATTATATTATTGATTTATTACACTGTATATAATTTATATTTTATGTTAATCCTTCTCCTCATACCATTGTACCATTAATTTATTACACTATATAATAATTTATAATATATAATAGTTTCATGTCAATTTATTACACTATAGGTTAATTTATAATATATAATTAGTTTATAATATATAATTGTTTGATGCATTGGCAATGTAAAGATTTGAATATATGACATTCGCGGGCATTTGCACCAACTTCAGAATTTTAGTTTGGCCATACGCGGGAATATCCGATTTGGTGTGTTCAGAGTATTACTATCACAATTGTCAAATAATCAAAGCGGACAATTGTGGGAGCACTGGTGTTTCGATCTTTAGTTGTTTGGTTGGATATTTGGGAAAGCCATTGCTTTCTATTAATTGAAAATTATCAATTACTTGGTTGGAGGAGCCTTGTGGGTTGGAGTAGTTATTATTTAGTATGCAGAGTTTTAAATACAGCTCTCAGAAAGGGAGGGAAATTTGTTGTTGGCTAATGTAAGCGAGTAGTTCTGATCTTGTATTCCATCCTAATTCGAAAAAGAGTATTCTTAAATATTTGTTGCATCCCTTCCAGTTACAGATCGATTTATTTACCTTTAATCTGTTTACTCATAACCGACCTGGTTTTCCGAGAAAAATATATAGTTTTAGCCATTGAACCATTTGAACGAGAAGCTCGTTCAGTACCGATCATCAATCTGTGTAATCTACACAAAGAAAAATCAAGAAGCAAGGAGATATCTGTTCTTATCCGGAGAAGGGAGAGCAACGCAAGCAAGAGAGCCCAAGCAAAAGAGCCGCAGGATGAGAGTTGCTACATCTGGTGCTTTGAGAGCTGGTACGCCTGGTGCTTAATGTTACAGGTATGTATCTGTCTAGATGTTAACTTAGTTCTTTAAGCACTGGTGCTGAAAGATCTGCTTTCACAGGGATTGATGATTCAACTTAAAATTTAAAGTGAAAGTAAATCCCATTGCGTGGGTTCTTTAGAATATCACCATCAAGACCAACAAGCAGAAATGCCTCCTCTTAATAATGGATTGGAAATAATGGGAATACAGAGCACGGCTAGTGGATTGGCAATAACGGCAATACAGAGTAGGGCGGGTGCTGATTGGCGTTGTGGTTTTCATATGGGTTACCTCTGTCGAAGTTACTCAGGTATGTACTACTCGAACCTGGACGACCAGAGAAGGATTTTGTGTGTAATTTTCTTCAGATCTGATAGGTTGTATAAAGAGTGATGAATTTTATATGAAGAATCAATCGAATTAAAGGGAAGATTATCTACCTTCCCTGCCCTGAATGTGCATCATATGATAGGGACTCGCCCCACAACCATTAGATGTGCACTCTGTTCTGCACTCATTTGTTTTTATTCCTTAAAAAGACCCAGCAAGCAGATCATAGAACGACCTATTGCTACTCTCATTGTTAACAACAATGCATGCTTTTGGTGGTCATACGCTGGAGCCTGCAGTGGAAACTACTTCTAATTGATGTACACTTGAAGTTTATTGCGTCACTTGCCCTTGGGATGGTCACAAAAATGGTGGTTCTGTTCCCACAAAACGAAAACGCTCCTCAAAAACACCAAAATTTCCCGACCCTACATTACCCTACCCTACTGTAACGTGGGAAATGGAAAAAGTTGAAAAGCTACTTAAGGCCGTGCAAATATTTTGAAATAAAGAGGAATACTAGATCAGAGAGTGTTGTGATACGATGTAGTGTAAGGTTTAGTGTTTCTATGGCTCACAAAGTTTGAAGGGTTTATCTCGATATTTAAGCCTCCGAACGAATCAGTAGCGAGACTATAAAATTGAAGTGAAATGGCTGTGTCTTCTTCATCTTCGATATATTTCTCTTTGGAAGTGAAATGGCTGTGTCTTCCTCATCTTCGTTTGATATGGGGCCATCGAATCCTTCACTGACAGGCACATCTGGGATCAGACCAAGAATTTTTACATAAAATTCTTCCCCATTCTGCTCTGTAAGATCTTCGGCTTCGAGGAGGCCTTACAGCCGTCCAGCATTGGCGGATGGATCACACAGACCTCCGAGCATTCCGTGAATGCTATCATAAATCTTATTTCGCCATCTGGATCTTTGTTTTCGTCAATCTTTGCTGCAGATGAGGGGATTGTGGTTCACTATGTGTTTCCATACAAGCACCTTCAGGCGTGGATTCGTCCCATGCTTCAGTCGAAGAGGGGTTTGTATATCTTATCTGAAGTCTGCCCTACTTTATTTAAAGGTTGATTAATGGAGGATGTCCATTGGGGAGGATTTCAGGTGTAGTTGAATGCATTTGAGTATTTTATGTTTTGGTTTTCTTATTATGCTGTATGCAAAGATAATTATATTATGCATCATTCGGATTCAAATGAAATGAAATGGGGGTTTAAGAAACGTTCCCGGTCTCGTTTCGAGAAATGGGTTTCTTCTCTGCATCGTTTGCGTGGTAGCCATGACAATAGAATGCCTGTAAAGTTCAATTCTAACCCTTATTTTCATCTTCTGAATTTGTATCTATACAAATTTGTTCCTATATCTAATCTTTGTGCTCCTAGTGTGTCTACACACCTTTTTTTTCGAGGATAATCCATCGATATTTCCTCGCGCAGAGTTTATTTTTCATACCTTTGTACAATTTTGGTTGGTGAATGACGATTTTTTCCCTTTTCTTCATGGGGTTTCTAGTCTTGTATCTTGTTACCTGTTAAAAACCGATATCAGAGGTATACTCTCCCCAATGTAGAAATCATGGAGGCTATGAAAATATTGGTCAATTATGTAAAAAGTACTTTGTGTTGTCCTCAAGAAGAGTCAAATTCTGGATGGGGAACTGCATTACAAATGGATACCTTGAGATTCTGGTCATTTTCTTTGCCATCGAGCACTTTGTTTGTGCCTACTACATGGTCCCTTCTGCTACAGAGGCCTTTGTACATGTTTATATTACGAGCTTTCAGTTATTGGCCAGTAGGTGCTTGTTTGAAGAATGCTACACCTATTATTGATCTATGGTTGGATTATTTATAGCCTTGGAATATTGGTGCAGAAGGAAAAATAATGCATGCTCTCGAAGAGGATCATTATTTGAGGCAGAGAATAAGATGCTTAGGATAGGGATCAACCATTGTTTCCACTTTCAGGGAGCTTGCTTAATTATTTTATCCTAAAGTATAACCCTCACTTTCCATGACAAAAAAATTGAGGTACCATCTAGTTTCTCCTCAAATCTGAGGTAAACTAAGCCCATCTCTAAGATATAATGCACAAACTTCCAAAGAAGAAAATTATTTAAGAAATATTGTTGAAACCCTCTAATTGATGGCCCTTCTTTTTTGCATTTGAATTACTGTTGTAAATCCTTTATAGTATCACTATGAGAGATAGCTTTGGTACCATGTAAGATTTTCAAGCCTAAGTGATTGTTGTCCTCATGTTAAATAACCCAAACAAAATTTCATTAACAGCAGAAAAATAAATTTCATAACATTGCACCGATCACACAAATAGTTGAAAAATGAACAATGGAAAAATAAAATACAGACACATGGATTTCTCCTTCAAATCAATTTTTCAATCTTTTGATCAAAACTTACAAGGTGACCTCTGCAACCTGCTTTAAAAAAGTAGTTGTACAGTCAATAAAATCACCTCAAACAATAGTTTATTCCCTGTGAAAATAAGCTACAGTTATAACAATACAACTTGATCTATTTATGCCTTTCCTGAATAGCTAATCACTACGTACAACTACAATAGTACAACCTGATCTATTTATTCCTTTCTTGGGCAGAAAATCACTCTTTCTACCTCTCAATAACTGAAGCACACTCCATAAATACACTCTATGTTAAGACCTGAAGGTGTATGTCTAGATTTGATGTATGGCATGTGCATGAAGAAAAAACAGTGGTCCCAGTTGTATGGTTTGTTGTACTTGCTGGACTCTTTAACATATTTGATTTTATTTTCTTCTGGATGCACTCTTCTTTCCTCCAACTCTCTTGCTTTCTTCTCATGTGCATGAGATCTCTCTTATATGATCTTATTTATGTTTTTAGAGAGGATAACTAATATCCCCAATTCTAGGATTACATTGACTTAAAAAAAAAAAAACAATACTTTCATTTTTAATTTTTATGTAAATATTACAAAATAGAATTAGTCATCACCTTTCCAAGGTGCTCATTAAAGAAATGCAGACATTCACATTGAAACCTGAAACGTGTGCAAGAAGTTTATGCTTGAACTACATTTCTCAACATTTTGTAGCAGCATCGACCTTCCTATTATGTTCTATGAAAATATGTGAGGAGGATATTTTCTGAAAAGAATAATTGATCTCCTTTTCCTGTCTGATGACATCCTTAATAAGTATATTTATGTTCTTCTGGGAGCCAGAGAAAACCCCTTCCCTACCAACCACACGCATAGAAGCTGGTCTGGTAAGATTAAAACCAGCATATATTCATCTTAGTGTTAAATCTCTTAAGTCCACCTTGAGCTTTTTGATCTAAGGGTGGGATGGATCCATGCTAAAAGGTAAAATAAAACTGAGGTGGGCTTAAAAGGAACACAAGATTGAGTTAGAGACTTTGATTTTAAAATCAAGTTGTAATTGATGGAATTGTTCTCAGCTCTTTTGGAAGGTGGAATCTGGTTACATTTATCTAATGTTCACTGGTATTTTTTCCAACAATTCATGTGTGCTAGGCATTCCTTTTAAACAAACATTGTCATAACATTTGTTCTGATGAAGAGTTGGATTTTGAAAACCTCACTTTCTACTTGACCTGTAGTGAATATAATATAATATAAATGATGCATCATAATGACTAAAAAGTTCTAAACGCTCAAATATTTACATTATTATATTATGGTTTAAATAAATCTAAATTGACATACTCTGGTGGAACAAGCTGACATACTGTAGTGGAACGAGCTGCCTATATTTTGTGGCATTTTTGGGAAATTACATAATTCAAAAAATAGTGTTTTACAACATGCATTCCCATGTTCTTTGTTCTTAGATATTCTCTTATTTCTTTTCCTTTATCTATAATTTGTTCGTAAACCATGATTACTCGAAGTTGGATACAATTGAGGAAAAATATACTGCAGGAGATAATGGTACAGAGAGGCCTTCTATGTACAAAAAAACTGTTGCTGAACTATACATTCCATTGACAAAGAACTGCTACTATACCATATTCTTTACTTCATAGTACAATATCCATGTTTTCTTAGACCTTTGTTTTATCCACTTTGTGTTCATTTCATAGGAACCAGGACAGTGCCGACTGGTTGCAAGCTCAAGGGTAAGAAAAGAGGTGAATTTCATAATCACATTCTACCTTGAGAATCAGTTCTATATCTTGATGACTTTCATATAATCTAAGACCTCATAGAGATGGTTTTTTTTTCACACCATTGATAGAACCTATATTTAATTTGCAAGTTTGTGTTTTAAACTTCTACAGAATCCCAGTGGTATTACTAGCTTTGGGGCCTCATCTATTTCTTCTCTCTGTTTTTTTCTTTTCAAAGCTTTGATTCTAGGAAATCTATCTAGCACTTGCTAAAAGAGAAAAATGATCTTGAACCAGATTCTCTCTTAAACAAGAGAATGATACAAGTGCATTATGCTTATAAAATTTTCTTTGATTCTAGTTTAACAGATTATCATTAAGGTTGTCAATCCTGCATCCCAAGAGTGTTTCTGTGTCAGGGTTGTGAGATTTTGTGGATCAGGTGCAACAAATGTTTTCTAGGAAATGGTGCATCAAGGACCATGGTTATTTATTTCTTCACTGTGCTGGTAAAGACAACAGTAATGATTCATCATTAAATGTTAGGTAAAGGTAATGAGGAAGGGATCACCATAATGTTCTTTTCTATTATGGTTTTTTTAATCTCATTTATTGTATTTTTTTTTATAGGGTTTAGAATTGTTAGTGAATGGATGACTGTCAAGGCACTCTTTTTGTCATGGTCATAGGATCAAAATCCTGTAAGTATCTTACTTACCTAAATTTATAAGTATAGGTCAGTGTTCTTGGAGCCTTCAGTATCTTCTGCTAAAGTATAACCCTCACTTTCCATGCCAAAAAATTTGAGGCATCATCTAGTTTGTCCTCAAATATGAGGAAAACTAAGCCCATCTCTAAGATCTAATGCACAAACTTCCAAATAAGAAAATTATTTAAGAAAGATTGTTGAAACCCTCTAATTGCTGGCCCTTGTTTTTTGCATTTGAATTACTGTTGTAAATCATTTATAGTATCACTATGAGAGATCGCTTTGGTACCATGTAAGCTTTTCAAGCCTAAGTGATTGTTGTCATTGTGTTAAATAACTCAAACAAAATTTAATTAACAACAGAAAAATAAATTTCATAACATCCTACCAATCACACAAATAGTTGAAAAATGTGGAAAAATAAAATACATCCCCATGGATTTCTCCTCCAAATCAAATTTTCAATCTTTTGACCAAAGCTTACAAGGTGAGCTTTACAACCTGCTTTGAACAAGTAGTTTTACAGTCAATAAAATCACCTCAAACAATAGTTTATGCCCTGTGAAATTAAGCTACGATTACAACAATACAGCCTGATCTATTTCTTCCTTTCCTGAATAGCTAATTGCTACGTACAACTACAGTAGTACAAGCTGATCTATTTCTTCCTTTCTTGGGCCGAAAATCACTGTTTCTGCCTCTCAATAACTGAAGCACACTCCAGAAATACACTCTATGTTAATACCTGAAGGTGTATGTCCATATCTAATGTATGGCTTGTGCATGAAGAAAAGACAGTTGTACCAGTTGTATGGTTTGTTGTACATGCTGGTCTCTAACATATTTGCTTTTATTTTCTTCTGGATGGCTCTTCCTTCCTCCAACTCTCTTTCTTTGTTCTCATGTGCATGGGATCTCTTTTATATTTTCTTATATGAAATCCTGTAAGTATCTTACTGAAATGGGAAAAATACTGGCACTGACACTGTGGGATCATTAGTAAAAAGAAGCATGGAAGATAGTTGTTATGGATATAATGATCAGTGGAAAAACTATCTTCTTGCTAATTATCCTTTTTACAGCTCTCTTGTTGTTCACTTTCTTGTATTTTTCCACAATTTTGTGCACATCGATACCAAGGCAGTTCTTCAGATGACTCACAAGGTGCATTTCTCTTTCCTTCATTCTATTATGTCTTATTGATAGTATCAAGTAATAGATGAATAAAAATTTACTCTTCAAGCAAGATCCCATGGTTGTTTAAAGCAAGATCCCATGGTGGATTAAAGGGACTTATTTTAAGGTAGGATCTACAATTAGGATTATTACACCTAGGTTTTGTATCTCAAAAATTAGGACACTAAAAATTTACTTGTGGAACTGTGAAAATCAATTAATTGGAACTTCCTCTTGCATGGAAATAATGACATTGCAGGGAATATGTAGATTGCTACCTTTTAAATATTGAATTTGCCTATGCAGTCAGTGCTATATAAACAAAAAAATCAACATTAACAACAAATGATCCATTCCTGATAGATTAAGTTATGAACAACCTTCATGCATGTAAATGTAGGCTTGAACTTGATATAATTGTTTATTAGGTTAACTATCCTTCTATTTTTCACTCAAATGCTTTGTATGTGAAAAGTACCTCGTGTTATTGAAACTTAATATGGTTGTTAATTCAACAAGCAAAGTATTGTTTTTTATTTAAATTAGAGACATTTAGATTAGTGTCTATGTTTTGGATCTCAAATGCTTTGTCTTAAAAATACTTTCCAACTTATCATTTTATGTTGACAAATTCATCGTAGTTTAAATAGTTGTAGACAAGATTTCCAATCAAATAGCTAAGCACACCATCTATTTATAGTCTTTTGTGGAGGGTCATTTCCATAAATGATTGTTGTTAGTGAGACTAATGTCTTGCTCGAGAGACAATGGGTAAATTCAGCCTGAAGTCATCGTACTTAAGTTACTTCTATTTGATAATTCAACGTGCAATTTATATGCTTCCTGTTTTGGACGACTTCTGCAAATAAGGATTGAGTTTTTCATTTTACATCAGATAGGTACTTTGCTAACTTTGTATAAGTGGCAGAGATGTTGAATGGATATGGAAAAACTTGTGATCCCAACCCAAACCTATTTTCAAGAAAAAAAATTTGGTATATTCTTATACACTGTCAAGGGTTCCGACACAAATTGGGACAGATCATGGAAAATTGGAACAAGGATATAGTTAGTTTAATATTTTTCACATGTTTGCTGTCTTTATATTATGAAAAATCGTAATGCTTTTCTTACCAAAAGAATTCCTAAACTTGTGTAGTAAGTCTATTGCCTTCAATGAAAATTGAAGACCTAATTTTCTCAATTCATTCCCTATAACTGTCAGGATAATGTTGATATGCCAATAGTAGGACTTCGCAATCCATTCTCAAGTTACATAAGAAGTGAGTGCAACTTAGTGTTACTTAGGTGGATCATGGTTGGGTAGCAGTGGTCTTGCATGAAACCTTGTATTTCCTGCTAAGTTTGATGAATTTTTTTGCTTTCTTATTGAAAATGTTCCCGGATTTCAATATTTCACTGTTTTAGCTTGATCTTCTAATAGGTTCACTTTGATAATGGTAATATTTGGTGGTTATTATTTCCAATTTGTTTCTTTTATCCAGATAGAAAAAATACTTGAAATCCAATTTACATTTGTGCATTTTCATTGTATATTCATGGTCACCTTAATTTTCAATAGGTTTTTGTATTTGGATTAGATTGATCTCAGTTTATACTGGTCTTCATAGAACCTGTATAATTTTGTTTGTTAATGTATTTTCTGACAAGTATATCAAACGAGATTCAAAAGGGTGGACTATGATTATTCATAGTTGAATTTCCATTCGTATTTCATTGTATCATTCTAACTAAGATATGTATTGGAAATGGCATATTTTTTCTAACGCGTCCTTTGTGTTATTACCTCTATTATTTGCTTTTCCAGAAAACAGGTTTTATAATTTGTTAAAGTCTTTTGTATTCTAATATAATGTTATGTTTTCATTTGTAGGTATTAAGTGTTTTCATATCTTCAAAAGAGATATTGTGTCTTATTCGAAGCACAGATTTGACATACAATGAAGTGAAGTCGGGAAGTGCACCATGCTGTTTTGACAGTTTGCATAAGGTTGTGCTTGCCATTCGAGAGCAACTACAAGTCTTCCCTCTATGAGCTATATAGTGTTATGATGTAGGGTACCATTATCCAATGCACCATTTTTAACAAGGTTTTGTTTGGAAAATGTCTCATTATATTAAGAGGTTTCTTTGTGACAACTACAGGACTGGGAGGGTGATTTATCATATTTTGAGAAAGGCAGTGAACTTACTCACTCTCCTTCGCAAAAAGAAACACAAATGTTGCATCTTTCCAGCACCAGTGATAGTGGAGGCCATCAAATTCTAAAGGTGAGTTTTGTGAATGGTTTCTTTCTCCGTTTTGCAAGACTCATTTGGTTGATGGGGTAGGTTTATAATTTATTTTGTCCATACATAAAATTTGGAACTTTACAAAGATAACTCCTTATAAACATTAATTCAACACAATTATTATTTATGCAATTATAAGGAGGCAACTACATTAGTAATTGTTTATATTATTTTTTTCCTAGGGAAATATGTTCCCATAACTTGCCCACATATTAAATGTTCCAAGTGAAGAAGTTGGTACCTTGTCAGAGTATGATGGAATCCCCATTTCTTCCTCCTTTCCTTGTATCTTTTCTGTATGAGGAATGGAATTGACTTCTAGTTGAAATACCAGTTGGTAACTGGACATAACTACTTGGGAATAGATCTTGTAACCTCCCTGGGTATTATGCCTTCTGTAGAAAGCGTTGGGAAAACTGAGCTATACTATTGTGCTAACTGTTTATTACATATGTACAAACATGAAATCTATATTTATTGGGATTTTATATAACTAAAATGGAAATGAATTATATAAGTCTTCCATATAAAGAGCTAGAATGACTTTAAATGTTAGGTAGTTGGACACTATTTTATTCAAGAGCAGAGCTATGTTGGAGTATATTATTCCTCAATATTTTGACCATACTGCAAAGCTCATCTTCAGGGTATAATTGAAGTTTGATTAAACTTGGGATTTTAACTTATTTTATAAAATTTGAATTCTGCTAAAATTAGTTGGATAAGAATATAGTTTTAAAAAACTGATTTCTAATTAATGTTAGCTGGATAATAACATAGTTCTGATTTAATTTTTCCAGTTGGAAAATAATTGAGTTTCTGAACTTTATAGATGATATTTTTTTGGGAGGGAGATGGGAAGGTAATTTAAAGGCCTTTTATTAACAGATGATGATTACCTATGATTCAACCTTATGTATACCTCTGGTTTGCCACTAGGGAAACTAGGCCATTTGCAATACAGGAGGTCTGCTGTCCAAAAAATATACATTTTCCAAAAATATACTGAGTTCTAAAAAATACTACAGTGCCTTGGCTTAACAACCACAAAATCTAACAACATATAATCCTACTATAATTGTAAAGATAGAAAACATAAATTTTCATGAAGAGACTAGGAGGTGGAAACTTTCACATCTATGGGTGCTTGATCACCTGGACTGTTTGGATGAGTTGGGCCTTTGCCATCCAGTAAGACCGTTTTGATCCTTGCCAAATTATTTCCCATAACTTTGTTCATCATCATCAAAATTTTGTATTCAGTGTCATTTTTGTCAAGGAGCACCCTTCCCAGCAACTGTCTAGTTGTAATGCTCATCCAGGTGGCATGATCCAAGCATTGCATCGCCAGAGACCTTTGGTAAGTCTGGCGAATGGGACTGGTACAACTACTCTTGATAGATGGGCTTTCAACAACGAGGCTACGATACCACTCAAATTTCCATTGCCAATTTCCCACCCTCAAATGCTACTAGACAGTGTCAAGTCACGGCAATGGATGAGCTTTCAGGTTTTATGTATGCCCTCGGGTGGCCTTTCTGCAGATAGAATCCACCTCAGATATAAGTGCCTTGACCAACTAAGGAGTAAGGACTTGATGAGAGGAAAAAAAAATAGACCCGAGAAGGAGTTGATCCCAAGAGGAGGGTAGCCCAAGATGGCTTGGTCCCTCTCTCAAACCACACCTCGACAAAGCCTTGCACCACCATAAACAAAACCAGAAAACCCATAAAGTAGCAAGAAATGAAAGAGGATGCCCTAGATTCAGCATAATCAGATAGAAATTTCCATTTTGAATAACAATTGCCATCATGAAACAAATGTTCTTTGCAAATCTTCCCAAATCTGAACTGAGGCCTTGCAAGGATCGCTTCTCACATGGGAGTATTTTGGTCGAGAGTAAAAGCATCATCTGAGATAATGAAGGGACTTCCAAGTTCCAACTGTGTACATGTTCTCAAGAAGTGGTGTGGTGGGCACATCTACCTTGCCCACTACTCAAGGTGACAGAGGCCCATCCAGTCCTACTATGTGTTCCCTCCCTCATCACCCTATTTGGGGTTAGATGACGTTAATTTGATGTAAAGCATCAAAGAGGAAACCTGACTTCAATGACTAGTTAAATGTATTGTTTATAAATTAGACAAGGTTAGTGAAGTTTGTATGGAAATTTCATATTGTTTTTTCCTATATCTTTATCCTTTCTTTTGTTTTTTCTCTTTTTTCAGCTTTTATTTTTTATTTTTTTAACCCAGAGGAGAAATTGCATGTTTGCAAAACAAGGCTTTTAGAAACATCTTTGTCCATATGACGAAGTTATAATTTCCATAAATATACAAAATGGTGATACAACCTTTAGGCATCCATATTTTATTGATTATCTCTTCTATTTTTTCCTCCCTCAGATACTTCTAATTGATTTATTCCAATCGGTGTTTCCATCAATAGTGTCAATAGATTTTTGTATAGGGGCCCTTGCTAAAAATATATTCCATTCTATTTCTTGTCCTCATGCTTATTTAATAAAATCTGCCTATTTCCAATGGAGTAGATGCCACTTGTTTTCATTTTTATCACTCCAAAGGATGTTTCTAATGATTCTTTCTAGATATTCTATAATTGCAGTAGGGACCATTAGAATGTTGCTTTGATAGAGGGATATCTGGTAGGACTGTGGATAAATATCCTCGAGTCTTGTACTTCAGTTTATGTTTCAGCTTATCATATAATAATAGTGTCCAGTCTCTTGCCTTATGTTTCGAACTTAACAAATAAATAGGACAGAACAATGGGATTGCTAACTTTGTCAGTGTTGATACGGTAGGGATGTAAAGGTTTCCCTATCTAGTGTTTTTAAGAAAAACCATATCTCTTGTCTCTCATGTCTATTTAAGAAAAATCACCCATTTCCAGTGGAGTAGATGCCACTTATTTTCATTTTTATCTCTCCAAAGGATGTTTCTAATGATGCTTTCTAGCTATTGTATAATTGTAGCAGGGGCCATTACAATGTTGCTTTGATAGAGGGATATATGATAGGATTGGTAGAATTGGGTTCATCCTCCCCAACTAAAATTGGGTTGTGATATGAATCATAAAATGTCTTTGAGATTTTGAGATGTTTCTAACTGATATTCTTCTTGATACACAGCACATTGAGCTAATTTATCCACCTGCCCCAAAGGAAAAAATTCAAACTTTTGATGTTGTTGGGCCTGTCTGCGAGTCTGTAGACTTTTTAGGAAAGGACAGGGAACTTCCAACTCCAGAAATGGTGGTTAGTTACAGGACAATAATTATCACACATAATATACATGCATGATGAGAAGGAATTGATTTTACAATATGATATTTAATTGTTTCTAGAATTATTTTGTGATGCTTCTTTGAAGGCATACACTTGTGGCTTAAATTTGAGTGGCCATCCTCTTTTAGTGGGCAGGAATGGTGGTCCATGAGACGGGAGTTTACTGCATGAGTATGGCATCAACTTACAACTTAAGAATGAGGCTAGCAGAATACTGGGTAAGTTGAGTTGTGAATGCATATTTTTGTTTCTAGATTGGAGTGAATGCTATATTTTTAAAGCTTGACAATGCTGATTTTGACGATTGAGAGAATGCTAGACATATTCAAGATGATGGATCAGTTAAAAAGATAAGACATGCTGAAAAAATTGTAGGTGCTTGCTATAACTCATGACATTGTTGACCATCTTGTCTTATAGCGTACAAGAACAGTCAGGGTCTTCTTGTCAAGTTTGCTAGGCTGTTGGGTAGGTGGTGCTGAACTTAGGATCTTGAAAATTACAAAATTTTGGTTTGACATTAACAGATTTTGATGTTAACAGATTTTCATATGAATATTTTTTAGAGTAAAATGTAACTGCAGATAAACTTTTCATTTTCCTCTTCTGGGCTATTGGTGTGTTCTCTATATGGATTACTTCATAGAGTGTATTTGTATATCAATTTATTGAAGGTGTTTGTATGACATCTTTTAAAGTTGTTAGAAGGTAGTTTTGGACCAACTTTAAAACAGTCTTGTAGCAGCAATTGAAAGTTTTTTTTAAAAAACCTTTAAATACCCCTCTCTAGCACATTGAAAACCTTTTGATGATGGATTTAGAGCAGGTTTGAATATTTAGTTTCGATAGTTATTTGAAGCATTTGAAGAGCTAGAGCAATCTCCTTGGAGCGACTATTGAAGAATCTTCGATACCATCATTACTATGCCATTATTCTGGGACAATTATATTAGTGTTCCTTTATGTTAGTGTAACTTTATTTTAAATTTTAACCTCCTATTACATTCTTTGAAAGATATATAGGAACTAAAATTTCCATATATTTCACTTAATTATTGTTTTCCCCACTCCCCGGCGTTACTTTGAACCTCTCGTTGCAAATGCTAGTTACATAGTCATTACAAGGAAGACCTACCTAGTTACACTCTTCAACATTATAACTATATATAATTTTGATGTTTCTAGGTTGGAGATTGTACTATTTTCATTGGAGGATGCTACTATTGATGCGCACGAGGCTCTTGAGTTACTTGGTAGGATTCTCGCAAAATTGGTTGTTGAAGGGATATTCTTTATTCAAGATATAACAAGGGAAATCAAGGATGGAGGTACATAGCCATGAAGCTTATTAGAAACGAGGGGGATTTGAGGTATTTCTCAAGAAGAAAATTTCAAGGTAGTCTGCTCACAATTTTAATGTCTGATCAATTTTGTGGTTTATTTGTGATCTCTCATGTTGACTAGTGAATGGTTGGTTAGTTTTTAGCTCGTGCTCACATTTGTTGGTTCCTGAAGCTTGAGCACTTTATAACAAAAATAGGCAAAGTCAAACAACACAAATGGTCCATTAGCTCTCTTTTCATTTGCTAATATTATAATGAAGTTTTATTAGAGGCACTGTTTGTTTGTTTATTTTGGTTAGAAAAGGGTTTTCTCTTGGTTTTATGTGATTTTCAATTTATCGTATGTAGCATGTTGAGAAATGGGAAAGAATAACGTGACATTTATTTTGCAGAAATTGATGTTGAAGGAAAATTGCTTTGACATTGTTGATGTTAAGGTATATGTTGTATAAACTATTTATAGTCTAATTTATGTTATATTCTAGTGTTCATTTTCTTTCATTTCTTACAGTGCATTGTATTTTCTTTTGTTTTCAAAAAATGAAATCAGTATTGATGGTAAGAAGCATGAATTGAAAAAAGAGAAGAGCAATAACATTGGAGCGACAAATGAAAAAAGAGAGAGGAGAACTGGTTTGGTGATACCCTTCGAACCAATATCTCGCATAAGACACACATATAAAGACTGATGATCAAGTCTTCAGAGTTGGTGAATTCACCTGTAATTCCTTGACAACACAATGATAATGTTTTGAAGTGATGAAACATCATTTCATGTGTAAATTGTAGTCCAACTAATATAAAGTTGGAAACTCATATTGTAATATTTTAACATTTCATATAACATAATTTATGTGGTTGAAATTATTTATAGTTGCACTTGATGTTGTTTAGTATTGTAATTAAAATATGTGACTTTGTGTTTTCATATTAGATGAACATGCACATTGTATGACATTTTTAAATCATACAAATTAATTTATGTTAATTAATAATGAACACAAATAAAATGAATATGCGACTAAATTAATCATTTAGAATGATTATTAATGAAATGAATATAAACTACTAAATTAGTTGTTTATATAATGAATAGATGGCTACTGCAAATGATAAATTTGTGACTACAAATGATGACTAATTTTTGCATATATACGACTATTAGTAGCTAATTTACAGTATCTTATAACACGACTAAAATTTAGTCACATTTCTTCGGTCATTAATTGGTTTCAAACAATGACTAAAATTTGCATATATGTGACTATTAGTAGCTAATTTACAGTATCTTATAACACGACCAATATGTTGGTCATAGTTCTTTGGTCATTAATTGGTTTTCTTGGGTGATCATATAGTAATATATTTTGTTGTATATTTGGTCATTAATTGTGACATTTAATGACCAAATCAAAGACCAAATCAATGACTAAATGAATGACTAAATCAATGACCAAATGAATGACTAAATGAATGACTAAATCAGTGACAAAATGAAAGACCAAATGAATGACTAAATTAGTGATCAAATCAATGACTAAATCAATGACCAAATATACAACTAGATAACAAAATTGAGATAACCAATTAATGACTAAGCTAAAAACGACCAAAAGTTGGTCGCGTTATAAGATACTTTAAATTAGCTACTATTGGTCACCGACCGAAAAATAGTCGTTTATATGCAAATTTTAGTCATTTTTTTAGTAACAAATTAGCCATTTTGTACTAGTGTACATACCAAAAATAACAGTGTACATTTTGAAGATATCATTCACACACATTTAAAGTAATCAAGTAGTTGTATTATTTTAGGAATTGACATTGTTAAAAAAATAAAAATAAAAACTTTATACATTACGCCATTGTTTTCGAGATCAACATAATTGAAAATTATCAAGTGAAATGATTTTAACATTAACACAATGCAAACCAATTAATTCAAAATACATATTATAATGTTTCGAAAAAAAGAGTCTTAGTTGTAAGGTAATTATGTCCTCTTCTCTATAGAAAAAACCATCTTAAAAAGTATAAATGATGAAATAACACATGTACCATATCACTCTCGGTTCTCTTGATCACCTTCATTATCTTCCTGCTCGCTTGGCATGATAACACTATTGTACTCAAAAATATGTTTTGATCTAGGGTCATGTCTCAATACGAACCACTAATCACTATCCAACACACCCGTGTAAAAAAACACCTGGTTGTAGTGTTTGGGGAAAACATAGGGCTCCTTAGCTTCATCTCACATATTTCTAGAGTTGATACATATCAGTCTACTATCGCATTCTTCCTTTACATTATTCTGATCAAAGGTGTCCCACCAATTGCACCTAAAAATAATACATTGGAAAGAAGAGAAATCCACTTCAATGATCTCTTCTATCTTTCCGACATAACCTAACGTCCCTCGTATTAGGTTTTGATCACGGTGGCTAGCTCGAATAGATTGATCAAACTCGACTTCCACTCCACAGTCTTGTGTCATGTGTCCATCATCGACATTTTTTTGCGAAAATGGTGTCCATATGCCCACATATATGAGAGCAAAGTGACCTATAAAAAAATTTAAAATTCATAGTTTCATGTGTCTTATAATAACCCAACTATTAAAATATGAAATATAGATGTAATTACATTTAAAAGGTGTATTATTAAGTTTAAAATGTACGTAAATATATTATTACCGACTGGGTGCACCCAGTCCCTACATTTAATGCATCCTCTTCAGCATGTGGGTAACAACTAGTTGCATGGTATTTCTCTCTGACTTGGTCAACAACCCAACTATTAGGGCATATTTTTGGCATATTTTCTTTTAAATGATCGGGATAAGGCACACTTCTACCATTCAACCATCTGAATACTTTCCTATCACTATCCCATTTCATCCTCTTTTTTTCGTATAATGCGAACCACAGTTGTGTCACTTCAAAATTGTAAAGAACGAATTTATTGACTGCTTCAATTTATGCATTCGTTGATGAAATAAAACCAACATATAGTATATATGATATCAAAATATACATTATATCGAAGTTCAGCATGAGCATTTACTTTGTGTAAATTTGAAAACTATGAGCTGCTTACTCTTTATCAAGCGCATTTTTCCATTCGTTTGGAGCAGCTCCCCTTCTCTTTTTTCTTCATCCCTTTCATCATCCCAAATCACTGCACCTGGTCTATTGTTGATCTGCTTAATGTACTCACTGGCATAATATAAAGACTCATACGATATGTACCCCTCTTCCATAGATCTCTCGGGTTTTTCCCTTTGTCGAACAAAACCTTTCAATTTCTTCATGTACGTCTCTAAGAAGAACATCCAACAACAAGAAACCACCCCAACTAATTCAACCTCATCTACTAGGTGGATTAGAATATGAACCTACAATTCCATGAAACTCTTCAGCGGTTCCTTCTCAAACATACAAAAAATCTCAGCTATCTCTTGACGCCACCGTGGAATGCTATCCACATGAATCTCCTTTGACGTGATCCAACATACAAATGCAGATAATTTAGATATGGCACATCCTAGGTCTTGGGGGAATTCATTTTCACACACCCATGCACAAAAAAAGGATAATGACACTACAAATTTATAAAAACATGAAATAATATACAAAATTATTTATGTTTTATGATCCCTGCATAGGATAAAATTTATTAATATAACAAATAATAAAATCATGCTTTTGACATTATACATACTCTTAGAAGATTCAAATGGTCATGCGATTTCAACCTTGAAAAATAGTCATCCATGGTGAAGCAACACTGTAGTGAAGAGCCATATGAAGATGGCACCCTCACACCCATTATAACTTCCTTTCCCAAAGAAAGATAATCTTTTTTAAAAATCCATGGTACATCACCTTCTTTAAAATACCAGTTAGAGGAACCAACGCCTGCCTTCGATCTTGTAATTTCTAATCGTCTTGGCCAACGTTTCTTTTTATTTTTTGAAGTAATAAGATCTTTCCTAACAGCCAATGTGTCACTTTGTTTTGATGCTACATGTGCCTCCATAAATAAGATGAAACATTTTTAAATAAATGCATGGGATCTAATAAGTGGGTAATCTTAAGATGCTCCAAATGTGGGAGGTTATAAAATATAGATTTCCTTTTCATCCCAATGGAAAATTTCTCAACATAGGTGTCGAATAATTCTAGATCATCGAACATAGGCTCCCCATTTGAATTGAAAATTTCTATGAACTCCTTCTCCTTCACTCTCTCATGTGCTCTAAGCCATTCAGATGGTATCGTTATTAGAGGCCTTTGGGTTCTATCTTGTTTACCATAGAAAGTGGATCCTGCTCTTTTATAAGGGTGCTCTTATGGGAGGAATACCCTGGAGCATTCATACACTAGCTTTTGTAGGTCGTTGGACCATCTAGATTTCAGAGAAGGTCCACAACATTTAGATCCAAAATACCCTTTTGTTACATGACCTGCCAAATTATTATATACAATATATATGCATGGCATGCTAAAGAATACCATGAATATCAGAACAATTACAACAAATTAAATAACTAATATGTGAAATAATATTGTTACGTATATAAACGTATCAATAAACATGTAATTTACGAGATCAAACTCCTAAGACTAGATAATCATGTGTCATGTAAGCACATATTCTATACAATGTAAAATTTCTCTCTACTGCGATGGGTCTTGATACATCGTATACATTTATCCCATACCATAATTCCTTCAATTCATCTACCAATGGTTGTAAATAGACATCCATATTCTTCACTTGTCTTCTACCAGGGACTATGAGAGCCAACATAAGATTTTTATTTGTCACGGACAACCATGGGCGGATATTGTTATTTATTACTACGACAAGAAAAATAGAATAGTTGGTGTTTTGGAGGGAATATGGGTTGACTCCATCCATGGCTATGATGAGTCATAGACTTCGTACTTCATCCTTGAATTTTTCAGGCCATGTATCCTCTATATGCTTCAAGTCTATTCAATCTATTAGGATTCACGTAACTCCCAACTCACTTCTATGTGAGGCATGCCATCCCTGCAGCATAGCTAATTCTTTACAATGAAAGAGCCTTTGAATCCTTGGGATTATAGGCATGTGCTTCAATATATTAAAAGGAGGGCCATGTGATTTACCCTTATTTTTTTATTTATCATACCTGCCATGCCCACATTTTGGACATATCTCTTTGTCTGCATATTCTCCTCTATTTATAATACAATCATTTGGACATGCATGATATGATATGTACTCAACACCCAACATTTTCAAAAATTTATTTTCCTCTTTGTAGCTACCGAGTAAGACTGTAATATTCCTAAATTAGCATGCATCTAATTGAAATATTAAATTTTGATTTTTTCTTAGATAGAGGAATAAGATGGGTAGAGAGGCCCATAAATTCTTTAGTAGGCATAAAATCCCTCTTAATGAGAAAAGGGATCATATTCATAGCTGGATAAAGCACCTTCATGTGTGAACAAAGGCTAATGCATGTGGGCAAGGTCAAGTTTGACCAAGTCAACAAAGATAGTATGGAGGGAGTGGATCATTAATAGAGATAACCGAGTGGGAATATGGATCAGTTTAGATATTTAGAATAAATCCACCTTCAGTGTGGAAGGAGAAATTTCATGGAGATTAAGTCAAGGTTGACCAAATCAAACAACATTTTTATGGAGGAGTGGCATTGATGATGGGACATCGCAGTTTTGGAGGGAGATTAACTGCATGATGATGGAAACCCTAATGAGTGGGACCCAAGGTGAGAAGGCTCACATTTTTTATAAGGAAGAGGATGGAAACCATATGGGGTTAGATTATGATTATGATTTTGATATGTCCGTTTAGACTTTTTCTCTCTTCAGCTGTTTAGCTAAGATTGTTGGTGTTGTTTGGCACAGGGTGTTCTCGGTCGGGAATCCCACCTCTTCCCATTGAGTAGATCTTGGGAGAGTACTGATCTATCATTCCACATATCCAACATTCTGGCCAAGCTTCAGTCTTCAGCTACAGTGCAGTTTCTACAGAATATTGTGTTGTGTTTCAGGGTGTTGGAGTGGAGGGTTGAGAAACCCACTTTCTGAGCTATTTTTTCATAAGAGGAAGGATTTCTTCTCTTAGGAGATCATCAAGGAGGGATTCTGAGCACATTTCAGATATTTGGCACTAGGCCAACCTATTTCCATCATTTACATCATAGTTTCAATCTGGAATTGTGTTATTTTTTAGGGCAGCTTTAGGGGAGGATCTATTGGCTCTTTTAGAGTGTTTTCCTGTGGTTGAAGGGTGCATCCTTTCATTGGAGGAGACCTTTGATGAGATCTACATCAGATCTATAATATTTCAGCTTTCTATTTCATGAGCTTTAGTTTGCAGTGACTCTTTAGTCCTAGGGCTATAGATCACCATTTGTATTTTGGTTGTATTTCTGGAAACCCTTCCCGGGTTATCTTGGATTTGTGTAAAGGAGACTAGATCTCAATTTTCTAGCACTCTTTTATAATATATCATTAGATCCATTTGTCTCTTTATTTATATGGTATAAACCCTCAGTAAAATGCACTGTCACTTGCTGCAGTATTTATGTGTTGTAGTAGTCTTAGGGTTGCAGTGTTTTTGGGCCATTATGGGCATGGGAGGCTTGTTTAACTCATATATCATGATTTGTTTCTGATTTCCTTTTGTATTTGGTTACCGTAATGTATAAAAAAATGGATCCATGGGCTGTTATTAACTATTATAGCATAAATTTCTGAAAAGTGTGTTTTTAGTGCCTATATTGTTGATTTCCCCATTTGGGAATATTACAGTGGTATCAGAGCATAATCTTGGCTCAGCCTATGGATCTCAACCATTATGCTATCAGGAGAATAAGAAGAAGGAGAAACAGATCAGAATGATGGAAGGAATGAGTTTTATCTCTTGTCTTTTCAGATCTAAGAGGGACCTCACCAAGGAGGTCAAGTAAAGAAAAGTGGAGAAGAGAAATGAAACCACAACATGGTTTCAAGATGAGGAAGGTCCATGTACTTCCTATCATAAAAAAGAAGAACTGGTATTGCATAGAGATCCAAAGAAACATGCTATGCCATTTTATTTTGAAGGAGAACACAAGAGGCATGGAGATAGAGGAAACTTAGATCATGAGATTCTAAGTGAGTATATTGCAGAATATAAATCTCAACCTAGAGCTTCCAAGGAAAATCTAACTCTCCCACAATTCATTCAGCTCAAAGAAGAAAGGAGACCTTATAGCAATAGAAGAAAAGAGGAAAATATATTTCTATTGTCTACCTTTGATGGGTCATCCACATGCACAGAAAGGGTTTGGGGAATGAGGTTGGATACATTTTTCCTGCTACACCCCAGAGTAGAGAAAGAAGCTGTTGAGATTGCAGTGCTGCACCTTGAGGGTGAAGAAAAAATTTGGTGATTCAGCCATTTGAGTCATGCAAAAGTGACTGCATATGCATATTTTACTCAAATGTTGTTCAAGAAGTTTGACAAGAAGAAATCAGTGGAGAAGGATCCTTCACCACCACTTATTGCAAGAGCACTTGCATCAAGAGAAAGAACCCTTTCATCTATGCAATATGGTATTGATCTCTTGACATTTAGATTCCCATGCACTATTCTAGAGATGCATGAGAAGGAGGAGACTTGTACTATTGTTGATGTAGCCATGGAAGAGTACCCGTCATCATCATTATTTGGGGAATCCATTACACTAGAAGGAGGAACCCTTGTAGAAATACAAGATGTTCCCAAGTTTTACCAAGATATGCACATGTTTCCATTTTATGTTACTTCAGCACATCATATGGAGGATTGTGGGAATATACTATTGCATGACCTAGGGTCAAAGTACATTGCTGATTTGGAGCAGCAGACTATCACTGCGTTGAGCAGCGTTGATTTTTTCAAGGAGAAGATATATAGTCATCCTAGTGTATCATTGTTGAGCTGCACAAAACTCTTGGGGTTGGAGTGTAGATTCTTGGAGGATGGGATGTGTATTGTCTTGAAAAATGCAATACAGAACTATTTGTCTAGCACCAAGTGTTGGAGTCCTGTGCTTTGTTAGATTGGTGAGAAAAAATGCACAAGGTAACATCAGACTAGTCTTTGGAGTCCTAGGACCTAGCCTTCCTGGACTTAGAGAGGGCTCTCTCTATTTTTTGCAAAGGATGTGAACTTGTTTGCTTTTAGGGTATGATTTTAGCCTAGTTGTTAAGTTTAGGGTTTGTTTGTTTGTTTTGGTTGGGTAGATGATTAAGTAGAATATATGGAGTGAGGAAATATTCAAATCATTGGGATATGGAGTCAATAAAAAATCATGGAAAGTTTAATAATGAATCAGGGTGCATCACAGGGAAAATCTAGCATGGTCAAATGGATTTTCAGGGTTTGTGTGAGATGAAATGAACATCAAGTTTGTGAACAAAGTAGGGGAAAGGGAAATTAATAATCCTTTGTCAAATAATTTAACAAGAAGGGACTTCAACACTATTTTAGCATAAAGAAGTAATCAATAGATAGGGCACACCAATAAATCTTTGATTAAACTCAAGAAAATAAGCATCTAAGATAAACAATCCAATGAAATATAGAAGGTGAGAAACTTATTTAACTTCCAGTGATTTCACCTTCAAGGTTAGAAAAAATTTAAGATAAACATATAACTTTAATCAAAGAAGAGGGAAATCCTAAAAATCATTGATAATATCCACAAAGATCTCCAAAACAACCATTCAAGCATGGACAAAGGGTATGATCGAAACATAGCCTCTTTGGAAAAACCTAATTAGTGGTACTTTAAAGAAACATCTCAAGAACAATGTTTTCGTGACATCAAACAAGCAGGGCTAACCATAAAACATCTTTGATACCTACTGTATTGAACCATTCATGAGATAAAAAAATCTTGGGTGGGTCTAGAGAGCAGCTAAGAATTCTCTAAATTGACCTAGTAGAGGAAAACATAGAGGCAGTGAAGAACAAACAGAGCTAAGGTGCCTTTGAAAAACATTTCTTAGTCTAAAACCTCTATCCTAATGCAATATATAAGGATGGAACAACATGATACATAAGAAAACATGAACTGAATAGAAGCACATCACCATTAACCAAGCTTAGGGATCTTGCAGGCAAGCCTTCTCCATCATCAATCAAAACAAGTCAATCACAAACTCCACAACACCAATTTCTTCTTCAATCTCCAAAAAACCATATATTTCTCTCAAGAGTCATCAAATGTCAACCTTTTACAATGAGGCCCTCATGCTCTATTTATCTAGAAAATGAGGGAAAAAACCCTATTTAGGGTTTGAAAATGTCAAAAACACCCATAAATGACATTTATGTCTAAGAGACCATGCAAGGCCCAAGACACAAAATATCTCATGAAATAAATGCAAAAATAACTCTTAGCACATAATTTTGGGGTGATTTTCCCCAAAAAAACACTAAAATATCATTTTTCCATAATAAGTGTGTTTTGTTGAATTTTTGGCCAAAAACGCACAGTGAGGCATGAATGCGTAGCGCCGGCACGGAGAAACTAGGTCCACTTGCAGCCTTGTTTTGATGACCTTCGCGATGTCAGAATTGGCTCTGTGATGGCCCGTTGGAAATCCTGATGAGTAAAATTTCTAAAAATTCCCTTGGTTTTCTTATTGGGCTCCATTTACCTATCCAAAAAGTAAATATCCCAAAACTTCTCTAGGCGCAGCCCTAGGCCTGAAAATGAGGCAGAAAGGTGAAAAATGAGGTGTTTTTTGGCCTTTTGAGGGACAAAAAATGCTCCAAATGCTCTAAAACTTGGTGACCATTTTTTACTTGAGCTAAGGATTCCAAAAATGAAAATATTTCCTCCTAAGGATGTCTGAGATGAAAGTGTAGCGTCAAGGGTGTTGTGCTTAGAGGCCTCAAAATTTGCAAAAAACCAAAATTTGTCAAAATTATCCCAAATTTGGTGGATGTCTTCCTTATGGGGTTTGAGAGGCTTGTATAGAAGCTTTAGCCAAGATCCCAAGGTTTTCTTTATTTTTTTCCTCTTTGAGTGCTTGTATTTTGGCATGGGCCTTTTTGAGTGTAGCCCTTGCAACTTGGTTTCTTCGGGCATAATGCTTGGTCATCTTCCTTTGGAGATCAAGATCTTTATTGGCTTTCTTCAATTTGGCCTCCAAGTGTATGTTTTCTCTTTCTAGCCAAGGCTCCCGATCATATTCTAAATCCATTGCAAGTAGCTCATCTAGAGGAAGCTGCTCTACCAAGGCTGATTATCGCTCTCTTTGTCTTACGAAGGCCTTCTTCAAACCCATGGTTCTTGGTCTCCTCCTAGACTGCCCTTCTTCATATTCAATTTCCTCATAGGTGACCATGAATTCCTCTAGCTTTACCTGTGCCCTTTGAGATTATTTCCTAGCCCTTATTACTCTAACCTCATAAATTGAATTTTGTGCTCCTAGCTGCCTGTTCTCCTTCTCAAGGGCATCATTCACACTCTTGGTCCTATTTAGATTTGCTTGAAGGTCTTCAATTAGGGAATTTTTGTTCTGGATGAGCGAGTTTGAGATCCTTGCTTCATTTTCCTCGTCATTGTCAATCTGAATGATTTCAAACTCTCTCTCAACCTCATGCTGGTTTTCTTCTTCTTCCTTTACCTTTTCTTTGCCTTTATCTAGTGTCTTAGTGGATGAGGAAGGCATGGCCCCTTGCCTTTTTGAGGCAGAAAACACATTCCTTTCCCCTCTTTGGTATAACAATGAAAAAGGCTCAACTATGCTCATTTTGGTGTTTTCATCATGGCTGTCATCATTGGTTTCCATGTCTTCCTCTTCATCACCTGGATTGTTGCTTACCTCATTCCCTTCAACCTCAGCTTCACTTTTAGCCTCTTCACTTATTTTTGCACTTTCATTTTGTTCCTCATTGTAGCTTCTTGCCTCATCATTTCTATGATCTTCATTTTGACTATCATCCTCTTCATTTTCTTCACTGTTTTCATGACTATCATGATTTTTGTCATGACTCTCATGATAGTATTCTTCCTCAGTGATGTTTAATTCATTGGTTTCCATGTTTTCTTCAGCCTCTTCATTGTCTTCATTGTTATCAACTTCATTTTGGCTGCTCACATCATTTTTTCCCTCATCTCTGCCATGACTATGAGCCTTACTGTTTTAACTGTCATTAGGGCTCTTAGTCTCACTATTTTCCTTAGGATCATCCTCTGTTTCTTTGTCACATGCCTCATCTTCATTATTATCCACCTCCATGTCTTCTGCCTCATTGCTGACCTCTTCTTCATCACTGCTTAATTCATTTCCACTGTCATCTTCTTCATTTCATTCATTGTTATCATCTCCCTTATCATCATTTGTCTCTTCCATGCTAACATCACTATCCCCTACTTCTTAATTTTCTTCCTCTTTACTGTCCTCTTCTTCATTAATGCTTAATTAATCTTTGCCCTCTCCTTCACTAGTATTTGATTTCTCATCATGATCACTTTATTCTTTGGATGATGCATTAGGAGAAGGTGAGGAAGGGATGTTTTCTTGAGGATAGGATACAGGTGTAGATGATGAGGCATGGTCAGTAGGAGATGATGGAGGAGTGGAGGGAGGAGGATGAGATGATGAGGGTAAATTTGGCTGATGATGGGGCTGTAGGTTTGTGAAGACCTCATGAGTAATAAACACCTCCCATGGTATGCCCTTTTTCTCCAACTGATGTAGCACCACCATCTTGATCAAGTGGTGGAACAAACTATGAATTTTCTGGGACTAATTCCTCCTTCGGACAACAGAAGACATCTTTTCGGTACTCCTATACACGTAGTAGGGAAAATTAAGAATTTTAACCCTAGTAAAATGCATGAGTAATCTGATATGGTAGGAGTAGATCCTAGAGTATCTCCCCTCACAGGTAAAATATTTCATGATAACCCTCATTAAGGGTGCATACCTCTCCAATAGATGTGAAAAAGGGAAAATAGGTTTGCAGCCTTCTTTGTACCTAGGTTTAAGAAATTTCTCATAGCAGCTCATGTCCAACTTTTCTCTTTTGAACCATTTTTCACCAACATTAGGTAGGTCGGTAGCATTAGCAATGGTATCTGATCATAGCTCAAAGTCTACTCATGCAAGATTTACTTGTTTATTGTATAGGTTGAGGAAAAACAACCTAGTGAGTTCGAGGTGACTTTGCACTTGTTGGAGCTTTTCACAAAACTGAAAGCACCCTACATTCTAAAAGCATGTGAGAATCATGGGAGAGATAGTAAGCTCCATAGTGTTATGGGTTTCAAACATATTAACCTTCCCACCTTTTTTCTGTTGCATCATAGGCACTTGGCCTCCTTCAATGCTCACACTCCCTTCTCCTCCTGACATGGTGATTAGTGTTGTCTGTAAACAACCCTAGGCCTACTTGTGAAACTTCATAGGGTGAGTGAAATGAAATGATGGTGAAAGGAAATTCTTGTAAGTGAGTGAGATGGAGGTGTGGGTTTATGATTGATTCCCCTTTGAACTTTGATGAAGAGTTAACTTGAATTCACTATAATTACCCTAATTGACACTTTTCTTGACTGATAATTTTTTGCTTGGAGGTCAAAAGAGAGTGTTTGTCATGAGGACTTAGGGATTCTAGCCACTAGGGTTTATTCAATTCCCTTAAGCATAAAATCATGAATTTAACTGGAGGAGAAGGAAAAACATGCACCTACCAAACTTTAACTTCTTTGCAGGTCCTTGGATGCAGCTTGGAGGTTCTCCCTTGTGGTTTTTTGGAAATTTTGCATGTGGAAGAGGGGTTTTGGCCTAGGCACAGTGCATGAACATGTTTTCTGGTCCTTTATTCCCTAAGCATAGTGCCTACATTCACTTTTGGGTGTCATGCCTCTTGGGCGCAATGTGTGCATGCCTGCAGGCCTACCGGGCTTCATAAGCGCAGCGCCAGGCACATTCTGGGCCTATCGGGCTATTTCTGGGCGAACGGGT
Organism: Pinus albicaulis; assembly: GCA_034641835.2. Taxonomy (NCBI): domain Eukaryota; kingdom Viridiplantae; phylum Streptophyta; class Pinopsida; order Pinales; family Pinaceae; genus Pinus; species Pinus albicaulis. The sequence goes on along the minus strand of CM076580.1, from coordinate 473,204,515 downwards.
GGCACCCACCTGAACGTGTAGCACGTTCACCCAAATGCATAGTGCAGTTTATTTTTACACAGAGAAACCTCCCGAACGCGTAGCGTCGGGTAACCTTACCCAGATTTTCAATAAAACTCAGAAATTCTCTTTGAAGGATTTTTACTCCTTTGCATATGCCTAATGAGCTGAATGATAAAAAAAATGACTCTTTATAGTCTTATGAAAATAAATTTATCCCTTGTAAACACACTTTCTAATGTTTTCAGTTCCTTGTTCACTTTTACTGATTTTTCATTTTGAGTTTTTTCAGTAGGTGGCTTAAAAAACATTCAAGTAATATTTTTCCTTTCTAACCATTTTTCTTTGTTTCTCTTCAGGTTGCTGACATGGTGAAATTTGACCTCCTTTGACCTATTGGTGCCTTTATCACTCTATTTTGTAGATGTATTTTTTGTGTAATATTCCTAATTAGCAGCAGCTAATTGGAAATATTAATTTTGACTAATTTTTCCTTTATAAAGTTAAAATATAAATAAAGTGGGTGAAAAGGAGAATATGACCCACTTAGGATAAAATGCACTCCCTAAAGTCACTAAGGAGATATAACGTTGTAATAAAGGGGGCCCAATTGAGCACGCAACAAAGCGATATTACCGTGGTATCGTGGGTGGAGACGGCCTTAGGTTTTGAGAGTAGAAAATGCTATATAAAGAAGATAGCCTCATCATTTTGCATTATTGGAGTTTATGCATTTGAAGTTGGTCATTGCGACTTTGAGCACGCTGGCTATTTAGCCTATCTGTAGCGCTATTTAGCGCATTAAGTGTCTCCATTCGGAGATCTCGCCCTCAGCCCTGGGGGACTTCGATTTCCTGCTCAGGTGAGGTAGTCCCATCAGTGTCGTTGTAGGAGGATCGATTTGCAACATTCATGGAGGAGCAACGTGTTTATTGACTGCGCGACATCTGTGGAGAAGCAGCGCATTTATTGATTATGCAGTCCTGAGTGGGAGGACGTATTCTGTATTGGGAAAAGATCAAGTTGGTATTCTTGGAGGATCTTGGTCTATTAGGGATTTCTGGGTAAGCAGGTGATCATATTATCAAGGATCCCAGGAAATGGCTGTGTGATCGTTTGGAGGAAAGCACAGATCCACAAGGATATATTTCCAGACAGCTACACGGCCTTTTTCAGCAGCTGGAACGTAGATCTGAAACACATCCATCCCATGCAACGCAGATCTGAAACACATCCATCCCATGCAATGCAGATCTGAAACACAACAGCGTTCCGAGAATATTTCTTAACTTGCCTTGTGCAAGTTTAGGTGTTATAGCTTTGATCACCTATTGTACTCCCCTATATTTATCAGTAGAATAAAATGGCTTAGCGTTCTCCTGGTATTTCTTGAGTATCTGTGCATGCTATTGTATGTTTGCATTACTATTATTTCTTCCTTCTGCATTTCGATTTCTGTACCACTTGTTGTGTTTTCCCCACACTCTTGGATAGAGTCTGGAAAGGGCCAGATAGCCTCCATATATGATCCTCTTTTTAGAGGTAAAATATCTGGTAAATTCCCTCCCAGTCCATCTCTGTTTAGATTTTGTTGTGTTTTAGACGTATCCCTGAAAAGGGATATTACAGTGGAATCAGAGCATAGATCTAGCTCAACCTGTGGAGCTAGTTGTCTATGTCATCGGAAGAAAAACCCTAAAACTACCACAGAGGTAAGAAATACAGAAATATTGAGCGTAGGTTGGAGAACACCTATAGAGAGGGAGACTGTGTTCGAGTGGTGGACGCAGAACAGGAGGAGCCTGAGCTAGGAGCAGAGTAGGGAGAGCCGATGGTGGAGGATAGCGACACAAATAAGTTTGGGGAAGCATTCCTTAGATCAGTGCAGGAACTGGCGAGGCAGATATAGGTGATGGGTCAGAGATTCATGGCTGTGGAGGCTAGATAGTGTGAAACCCCAAGGGGTTTCCAGGTTGGTGAGGGGTCGGGCACATCCCACCATTTTCAGGAGCAAGTTACCGCTCCGCACCAGGCATCACATGCCCCCACTCGTGCTACCATGCCCACTTTTATGAGTGCAGATACTATGGCACGAGCACATGAGGAACTAGAGTCTGACCGCATAGGTGATTATTTTGCTGAGTACCAGGCAGCTGGGCAGGAGTTCAAGCATGCCATTTTATCCAAAGACTTTGTTCAGCTCAAGCGGGACACTAGATCCTGCGACCATCACAGAGGGCACCGACATTATCTTGATGGAGACACCCAGTGTACAGCAAGCCGATTCCATTTTCCTACGTTTTATGGTTCATCAAACAGTTCGGAAAATTCTTCAGGTGGTAGTAGCTTTCTTGGCTCATCCTGTGAGTCTAAGCCCAAGAAGATCAGAACATTGAAAAAGATGAGTTTATTCTCATCTATTTTCATATCTAGAGGGGACATCTCCAAGGAGGTCAAGAAGACTGAAGAAAAAGAAGAGGAAGTACCATGCACTTCCTATTCTCATCAAGAAGAAGGCATTGAACATGGAGGATACTTGGATCATCAGATCCTCAGTGATTACCTTGTTGAGTATAGATCTCAACCTAGAGCGTTCAAGTAGACTCTAGATTTTCCTCATTTCATCCAGCTAAAGGAAGAGAAGAGACCATGTAGCAGAAAGGAAATCAAAGGCAATAGATTTATGTTGTCTACCTTTGATGGGTCATCTAATGCAAGAACTTGGGTGAGAAATTTGGAGGCATTTTTCCTACGACATTCTGTAGCAGGGAAAGAAGTTGTTGAAATCTCAGCGCTGCACTTGGAGGGTGAAGCCTATGATTGGTGGTGCAACCACTTGAGCCATGCAAGGGTGAATAATTTTGCAGAGTTCACTCAAAGGTTGATCCAAACCTTTGATGGAGAAAGAGAAAAGAAAGAAAGGATCACATCACCTCTTGAGGAGGCTTGTGATAACGCTGTCACACTCATGGAGGAGCAGCCACATGCATCAACAGTTGGGGCAACCAAGAATTTTGAGGAAGGGACTCTTATAGCCCTGCAAGAAGTTCCAAATGCACATCAAGGTATGAAAATATTTCCACATTCCATTGTTGCAGCAAATTCTTTTGATCAATGTGGAGATTTAATTTTGCATTACCAAGGGTCAAATTCCATTTCTACTATAGAGCAACTTGGTTGCACTGTGCTGTGCAACATGAGAAATTTCAAGGGGGAAACAAACCATCATCTTCATGAGCCTTTTTTGGATTGCATATCACATTGGAGGTTGGCGTTTGAAGCCTTGAAGAATGATGGTAGACATCTTGCAGTGAGAAAATTTTTCTCCCTTCAAGATGACACTTTCTCAATGAGCTCCTCTCAGCTCAAAGAGGAACTTCTACTTTCAGAACCAAGACCTCAAGGGTTCTTGAAGACTATGGATGAGAGGGAGGTATTAAGGAGAGATCTCATTAGAAGTGCACTTCAACACACCATGGAGTGCAATGATTTTCTTCCTTTCTCACAAGATCAGATAGAAGATGGAGGAAATCTTAGGATGGATAACATCTCTCATGCTTTTGTTGGACATTCCTTGAACCATACACATCATGATAGGAGGTTTTTTCCTACCACCTATTTGAGTCTTGATAGGGTCTCATTGATCCTTGAGGAGGTTGCATTTCAAAATCCCATGAAGTGAAAAGACAAGAATTTGATTTGGGAGGATGGTAGCCCTAATGGGAGGAGTACCAAGATGAGGAGAAGAAGGAGGCATCCACAAGTGATTGAGTGGATGTGTTTGATGAGTAAGGATATGGGAGGCTACTTGCAAATTTATGATACCGGGCAGCAGGAGCCTTGACTACACTGGTTTCTCTTGAAAGAGTTTGGCCATCAATTGGAAAACACTCTTCTTAAGAGTAGGAGTATGGATGCATGGTGTTGATGTGACACTCATATCATTCATTTTGTCTTCATCACATGAGTTGTACGATGGAAGTATGGGGAGGAAGCAAAAATTTTGGTTGCATTTCTTGTTCTTGGGAGAGAAAGAGCAGCTTTGCTCTCACACTTTGTATGATGTTGCAAGAGGAGGAGATGGAATTATCTCCTTGATCTTTGATGATGGCCTGGAAGCACTTCCAACTTGGGAGGTATTCCACAATTTTTGCAGCATTATTAGAGGAGTCTTTAACAAGGAACATGTCAAAGAACAGAGCTTTGTATTGACAGGAGCTTATTTTCATGAGCTCACAGTGCTGTCACTTTGGAGCAGAGACTTATGGATGAAATGTGCCCAGTGGCAGTATGGAGGATCCATAACCCACAGGTCCCAGGATCATTTCATATTTGTTGCACTTGATGAACAAAGAGGAGGTAATGATGATAGAGACATCTATCACTATGGCATATTCTTCTTGACTTGGGTTTCCAAGCATGAGGAGGATTATCTTCTTGCAGCACATGGTTCATTCTTCTTCATAGCATGCCAAAACACTGTGCAGGACTCATTTATGGACCCATGTACCATCTTACTTCCAGCATATGGTGAGGAGTTTGTTTATACATTCATTTATTTGCACACTCTTACCAATATTATGCAGTGCATTGCTTCACAAGAGGGAAAGCTTGTCACATTGCTCCATGAGTTATATTGGGCCAATCTACATGATGGAGGCAACCATATCTTTTGTGGCCTTGGGAAATTTTTTTATCATCACATGTATGTTCATCTTGTGCACTCTAACATGTGTCATTTGAATACATGCACGATTAACCATGTAAGAAGAAACATTTTTCCATGTACTTTTATCAAGCAGCAACTTGTAAAACTACGATGTACTTGTTTGAGAAGCTGTTGGTACCTTCTAGCATCACTTGAAACCTTCAACATTTTCTTCATATCATTGCTGATCATGACTTCATATGTTGATATAGATCATATTTGTCAAGGGACAATGATTATGAGAGTGACACGTGAGATGGATGTGTCCTTGGGTGGGGAGAATTCCCACATTTTTTGCACTACATGTTCTAATGGGGGCATGGGAGGAGATATAGCCACCACAGCCACATGTTTGTTTCCTTTTGAGGTGGGCCATGATATTGGTATTCATCCAATGTATAGCCATGGGCAAGTGCTTGATCATGTATTGTTGTTACATTCAGCCATTTACTATCTTTTAGTAGATGTGATGAATCTTGTACATTGCTTGTCAGGTAATTTTCTGAAGTTGTAGTGGGTGAAACTACGCTGCATCCTATTGAGATATTGTTTGTATCATGCACTATCATGTATAAATTGCAGTAAACTTCTCATTGGGACACTTTATGACGATATTTTCCTATTCATCATGGATGGATTGTTTTGGGCCAGCACGTTCTTCATTGTTGGAGGAGAATTCTTTGGAGGATTTCTCTTCACCTTGCCATTTGAGGGCAATACTTTTGCAGCCCAGGATCAGCACATACTCTACACTTATCATAACTAGAGAGGAGGATAGCTTGAGGTAGGCTACAATTCTTTCCATGCTCATATTTTTAGCCCACCTTCATTTCCAGAGCTTGAGGTGGAAGAAGATTTTCAGGAGTTGCCTTGTTGGGTGGTTGCTCATTTTTTTTGGATGATTTCTTGGGGATGGAGGATCCACATGAGGGAGATGTTCCTCAATATATTTCAGACTCCATGCCTTGAGTGGAGGCTTTCCAGTTCTATCCTTGCAATTTCTTGAGGACAAGCAACATTTGGGAGCGGAGGACTGTAATATTCCCAATTAGTAGTAGCTAATTGGAAATATTAATTTTGACTAATTTTTCCTTTATAAAGTTAAAATATAAATAAAGTGGGTGAAAAGGAGAATATGACCCACATAGGATAAAAAACACTCCCTAAAGTCACTAAGGAGATATAACGTTGTAATCAAGGGGGCCCAATTGAGCACGCAGCAAAGGGATATTACCGTGGTATCATGGGTGGAGGCAGCCTCAAGTTTTGAGAGTGGCCAATGCTATATAAAGAAAATAGACTCATCATTTTGCATTATTGGAGTTTATGCATTTGAAGCTAGTCATTGTGACTTTGAGAACAATGGCTATTTAGCCTATCTGCAACGATGTTTAGCGCATTGAGTGTCTCCATTCGGAGATCTCGCCCTCAGCCCTGGGGGAATTTGAGTGCCTACTCAAGTGAGGTAGTCCCATCAGTTTCATTGTAGGAGGATCGATTTGCAACATTCGTGGAGGAGTAGTGTGTCTATTGACTGCGCGGCATCTATGGAGGAGCAGCCCTTTTATTGACTGCGCAGTCCTGAGTGGGAGGATGCAGTCTGTATTGGGGAAAGCTCCGGTTGGTATTATTGGAGGATCTTGGTCTATTGGGGATTTCTGGGTAGGCGGGTGATCATATTATCAAGGATCCCAGGCAGTGGTTGCGTGATCATTGGGAGGAAAGCACAGATCCACAAGGAGATATTTCCATACAGTTACACGACCATTTTCAGTAGCTGGAATGCAAATCTGAAACACAGCCATCCCATGCAACGTAGATCTGAAACACAACCATCCCATGCAACACAAATCTGAAACACAGTAGTGTTCCAAGAATATTTCTTAACTTTCCTTGTGCAAGTTTAGGTGTTATTTCTTTGATCACCTATTGTACTCCCCTATATTTATCAGTATAATAAAATGGCTTAGAATTCTCCTGGTATTTCTTGAGTATCTGTGCATGCTATTGTATGTTTTCATTACTGTTATTTCTTCCTTCTGCATTTCGATTTCTGTACCACTTGTTGTGTTTCCCCCACACTCTTGGATAGAGTCTGGAAAGGGCCAGATAGCCTCCAGATCTCATCCTCTTTTCAGAGGTGAAATATCTAGTAAATGCCCTCCCAGTCCATATATGGTTAGAGTTTTTTGTGTTTTATAGGTATCCCTGAAAAGGGATATTACAGTTTGAGTCACATGTTTTACTGTGTTTTGACCGTGCTCATATCTTCCAATCATTTTCACAACTTTAGGTACTTGCATGGTGGTAGCATCCTTGAAACTTCTTTGTTTTACCTTGAAGATCAGATTTCCATTTTCTTGAGGGGTCACTGAGAAACTTGTTTTCATCATTCTTATTGATCTCTAGGCATTATAAATCTATTTTTGACAAGCACCGCAGCTTTCAAAATCATGTATGCTATCTCATTTTGGCCACTTCTAATTTTCAGGTGCTGTGACATGCTGATTTTAGCCCTTTTTGATGTTCTTCATTTTTTGAAATATTTATTCATATAGTAGCAACCTCATGATCAACTTGGTTTTCTATCCTGGGGCTTAACCCTATGTTTTTACTCCTTTGATCATTGAGTGCAAAAGACTGAAAATGAAAATGAAGGCTTGACCTTCCTTATACTGATACTCTTTACATTTTCTCCCTTTGAGGTAGTGAGACACTTTACCTCGGAAAAAATTGTAAGTCACCTACCACAATCTCTTCAAATCTCCTTCTGTTGTCATGATGGAGGCTCAAAAACTTCATTTTACCTTCTTTTGACCATCTTCAGTTTAACTCGTGTGACCATATTTGTCATGAAAAACTACTTGGAATGATTTTGGAATCTTTGCAGACAGTGAAACCCCCAGAAAACCTTTGATGTTGTTTATGGAATCCAAACTTTCCATTTTACCCTCTTTGATAATCTTACCAAAATCCTAGGTTTCTGGGTTGTTTGAGAAGAATCATTAGTGTTTTCTTCTAATTTCTCTATAGCCCTTTCAAGTTCATTCATTTATTTCTAGTTCACCTCACCTTTTCCCCCTTTTTTTATCGATGATTTCTAAAAATCTTCAATCCATGCTTGGTTGTGTTGGTGTGCCTCCATGTGATTTTCTGCATTGGCTCTTTGTTTGGCATACTGCTGGCCCAATCAATCTTAAGAACCCTGATTTCTCCTTTGACATAAAACTATTCTTCCTCCATTTTCTTGTGTATATATTTAATGAGGAGTGGGCCTCTTACCTTACCAATTTTGCTACTGATAGTCACCTTGACACTCCTGTAGAAATGTCAAAAATGACCAGTTGTCCTTTGTAGAACTTGAACTTGATAAGGAGGTCTTCCTTGGAGACTTTTCTGATCTATCCTGGACAGACATGTGCTTACTTTCTTTCAAATTTGATTCAGCTTTTAGCACATTAAAAACAGTGATTTGGAATACCAAAGCTAACCCTACAACTTATGAAACCCTAATGACCTGGTGGAAAACTCCTTTGACTTGTTATTTGACTGAAAGCTTGACTTGGGGTCTTCAAGTATGAAAAACAAAGTTTTTTTAAAATTGATGTATTGAAGATCCAAAATCCAATGTACTTGATTTACCTAAAGAGCCTACAAATATAGTTTTGAGACCATCAATGCTTGAGGCACCTACTAGATATGAGAAGGAGTAGGTTGTTTGGAAACCTTAGATTGAAAGTGGAGGGTATAGGCAAAGACAAAATAGAGTGCTGAGGTTATGGGTGGAAAATAGGACAAATATGAGTGTCATGAGCCCATGAGGGGTCTTCTAGGAGTGGTAGGCTAACCAGGGAATGGCAGAGTATTAAAATAGTGAAAATTTCATTTTAAGGATAATGAAAGAAAAGAGATTTCTAAAACTCACAATATTCATGAATCTTTTTTTTTAGAGATCTAGGAAAAGTATTTATTCATCTACAAATTGTAGAAATTTGCTGAATAATGAATTTTATTCGCTGCGATTAACCTGATCATACATCAATTCGAATTGCATGCATAACACATAATCGCTTCTACCATTAATCGTCACATGCGGAATAAAAAACAAAGCGACAGAACATCAATTCACACACATAGAACGCAACATGTATGGGGAAAGCTTATAGCTGAAAACCCCCAGCTATATGTATCATATAATGGATGAGAAACATTCAGCAATACATAATACAATACTCCTCACAAGTACTCAGTACTATCTCATATGCTGAACACAAAACTAGCTAGATCTGAAACTAATCACAGGTTCAGATCCTTCTGCTGCTCTACCTGCCTCTACTGCGCAATCCAAAAAGTGAATATAGCTGAATGGAATTCGAATTCACCTAGTTGGTACAACGCAATCATCATTGGCATCATCATCCCACTGATTGTGCAAATCTCATGCACAACTAATGTACAACTGCTGTCAGTCTCACCCTTTCATCTACCTCTTCCACTAGTCTTTCACTGAACTGTCCATGCACTGAGTTAACTGATGTGTTATTTTAGTTTAATAATGAGTTAATATTAATGAATTAATTAATAATTAATTCACCCAACTCATCTCTAGCATAATCACAAGTTAAACTGATCATAACTAGTTAAACTAGTTAACCGGAACACAATCTCCATTAACTCCTCAATCAACTCCACCAAAACTCTGCCACATGAGTCTAACTGAAGTCTAACATGCAATAGCTCACTTAACTCATAGGAAATTCGAATTTCCTTATGTCAGCTGCATGCCCCACCTCTGGGGGTCAAACTGAAGTGCTCCAAGAGAGTAAATTGTTGTTTATAGTCTAAATATTATTAAGGGTAAATAATATTTGACTTCCATATTTTTAGGAGAGGCAGTCTAAAAATAGCCTGTGACCTAAAAATATGAGTCTCATCTATTTTTACCAACATGTCGCATACTTCAAGAATATCCAACTGGAATCCCCGAATCATGCTCCGTATGTTTAAAAATAGACATAGTCTAAAAATAGATTTTTTCGACAAAAATCACATGTGTGGTCCCCACCTAGTTTAGGTGATCACTTTCCAACTAGGATCAGGAAAGATGTTTCAGGAGGCCTCCTTCACTGTTTCTTGTTGCCATTTTCAACACTTCCTCTCAACAAGAAAGGACTGTCTTTGCATGCGACATGCAACTCCATGCATTCGCCCTGCAACCTTCACAAGCGCCATGCAACTCCATGCATGCGACATGCAACTCCATGCATTCGCCATGCACCCTTTGCATGCACCATGCAAACTCATGCATGCACCATGAAACTCCATGCATGTGCCATGCACCCTTTGCATGCAACATCTTCGAAACTGAATAGGCTCCAAACAACTCAATCAGTTTGATGCATCTATCATCAAAGTCTTTGACTTCTGCTGGTACCAACTGCACATGTCATCAGGAACTACTGCGCCGTTGAACTCTTGCACCCATGCACTCTTGCACTTGCTGTCAACTCTGATCCGCGCTCCAGTATCCGACACTGTCACTTTGATCTGCCTGCATCACTCCAACTGATCTTGCTACTGCTGCGCTATGGGAACCTCGTAGCCAGGTTCAACTCATGAGATCCACACCATCTCATGAATCTGCCCAGAAATCTCCTCATGGGATTACTCATGCATGTCGCCCCACCTCATACCTGGTGGTATAGCTGCATGCACTCCCTCTGCCCGTCTGGCACGAAATTTCTCTGCATGAGTGGTCTCTCCCACTCCATGATCCTCTTGTGGCTGCTCCACACCCCGAGGTTCACTTTCACCTGCATGCAAAACCCGCTCCCTCTCAAGCTTCAATTGCATGTCTTTCTCGCCTGCATGCAACACTTGCTCCCTCTCAAGCTTCAGTTGCATGTCTTTCTCCCGCTTCCCAAAAATAGGAAGCTCCGTAGACATCCCATCTACTTCAAGTCTGTAGAGATTCTTGGCTCGAATCCCAACCTTCTTGACTTGTCCCGTTGCCTTGTGCCGAAGGAAAACTTTTCCTTCTCTAAAGACAACTTCATACCCTTTATCCTCTAACATTGCAACTGAGATCAAATTCTTTGTTAGACCTGGTACATGCAATACATCTTGTAAAAGAATGAGTTTACCTGACTCCCTCTGAAAGGTTATGGTACCAATGCCGGTCGCATTGTATCGTCCACCGTCGCCCAACTCAACATGCATCCGGAGACCTTTCTCCACCAAGTCACTGAAAAGATTTGCATCTCCCGTCATGTGAAAGGAAGCGCCACTATCAATATACCACCCCGATCCCAATGCACTAGACACAATGCATGCGATCAATGAGAAGTCCAGCTCAAATTGCGAGGCAAGAGCCTCACCAGCTGCAGATCCTGCAGCCTGCTTGTTCTTCTTCTTCTTTGGGCAGTTCGTGGCATAATGTCCGTGATCGTGACAGTGAAAACACTTCACTTTGGACATGTCACGCTCTTTACCATCCACACCGGATTGAGAAGCCTTATCCTTTCCCTTCCCCTTCCTTGCTTTGGCAGCCAAAGCGCAGTCTTCTTCATCAGATACCTTTGATGAAGATCCATCTCTGGTATTTCGCCGGATCTCCTCTTGCACGAGATCAGACCACAGTCTTTCCCATCCCGGCAACTTTTCCCGACCATTGACACTATCTTGATATGCATGCCAAATCTTCGGCAAACCAAGAAGCGCCAAACTCACCAGATCCTCATCCACCACCGGCACACCAACACTTCCCAGCTCATCCCGACATTGGGTGAACCTCGTGAGGTACTTCGGCATACTTTCCCCCTTCTCACACTTGATGTTCCTGAGTCTATCTTTGAGCGCCAGCTTCCTTTGGTCACTCTTGCTTTGGTACAGATCCGTCAAGGCTTTCCACATCAAATATGGAGAGGCCTTCCCGTGTAAACTGGATACAATGTGATCCTTTACACCCTCCAACAGGATCCTTCGACATTTTGCTTGTTTCTTTTGCCATGCTTCCACAATAGCAGCATCATTAGAAGTAGGCTTTGGAATCTCTTTCTCCACAAATTCCAACAGCCCATGATCATCTAATACAGCCTCCATGCGGTCCTTCCATGCAACATAATTCGAACTGCCTTCCAAGGCATATTCTAGTCGCAACCCGATGAAAGACATTTTCACCGCGGCACCAAGAACACAAATCTGCAAACTCGAATTTCACCACCAACTGATAACTCAATCGCTTCCGATCTACACTTGAGAACAAATTATTTCCAAATCAGAGATTGACTGCATGGGATTTTACCAGACCTTTCACTTTCCAAAGAAAGATGAATCCGGAGGCTATCTGGCCCGTATGCAGGCTCTGTCCGAGGAAATAAGTTTGCAATCACCGTAATAGATCTCGACAATTAATATTGCTCCGATACCATGTAGAAATTTTCTGAATAATGAATTTTATTCGCTGCGATTAACCTGATCATACATCAATTCGAATTGCATGCATAACACATAATCACTTCTACCATTAATCGTCACATGCGGAATAAAAAACAAAGCGACAAAACATCAATTCACACACATAGAACGCAGCATGTATGGGGAAAGCTTATAGCTGAAAACCCCCAGCTATATGTATCATATAATGGATGAGAAACATTCAGCAATACATAATACAATACTCCTCACAAGTACTCAGTACTATCTCATATGTTGAACACAAAACTAGCTAGATCCGAAACTAGTCACAGGTTCAAATCCTTCTGCTGCTCTGCCTGCCTCTACTGCGCAATCCAAAGTGTGAATATAGCTGAATGGAATTAGAATTCACTTAGTTGGTACAGCGCAATCATCATTGGCATCATCATCCCACTGATTGTGCAAATCTCATGCACAACTAATGTACAACTGCTGTCAGTCTCACCCTTTCATCTACCTCTTCCACTGGTCTTTCACTGAACTTTCCATGCACTGAGTTAAATGATGTGTTCTTTTAGTTTAATAATGAGTTAATATCAGTGAATTAATTAATAATTAATTCACCCAACTCATCTCTAGCATAATCACAAGTTAAACTGATCATAACTAGTTAAACTAGTTAACCGGAACACCTCCTCCATCAACTCCTAAATCAACTCCACCAAAACTCCGCCACATGAGTCTAACTGAAGTCAACCATGCAAAAGCTAAACTAACCCATAGGAAATTCAAATTTCCTTATGTCAGCTGCATGCCCCACCTCCATGACTCAAACTCAAGTGCTCCAAGAGAGTAAACTGCTGTTTATAGTCAAAATATTATTAAGGGTAAATAATATTTGACTTCCATATTTTTAGGAGACACAGTCTAAAAATAGCCTGGGTCCTAAAAATAAGGGTCTCATCTATTTTTACCAACATGTCGCATACTTCAAGAATCTCCAACTGGAATCTCTGAATCATGCTCCGTATGTCTAAAAATAGACATAGTCTAAAAATAGATTTTTCGACAAAAATCACATGTGTGGTCCCCACCTAGTTTAGGTGATCACTTTCCAACTAGGATCAGGAAAGATGTTTCAGGAGGCCTCCTTCACTGTTTCTTGTTGCCATTTTCAACACAAATAACAAAAATTATTGATGACTAACACTGAGCATGATCTTGAGATAGCAGGTGCACCATTACGGAGATCACCAGCACTGTCATTGAGAAAAAGTGATGAGTTGGGGTCCCAACCATTATTGGAGCATTCCAATGACCTTTCTACATGCATAGCAGAGGATAGGCAGATGGTTGATGAGATACATATTATCTTCCATTGTTATGATGGATATTTCTTGATGAGCACTTCATTTATCAATGAGAATATGTTGCCTTTAGTATATTTGGATCCTTATGGGGTCAACTTGGTCACTGAGGAGTGGTCTTCAGTTGGAGATCTCCAAGAGACTGCATTTCAACATCCCATGAAATGCAAAGACAAAAATATGGCTTGGGAGGATGGTATTCTCCATTAGAGGGATTCCACTTTTGGACATGATGATAAATAATCACCATTGGTTGGATGAGTGATGTTGATGAGTAAGAGGTTGGGAAGCCACTTGCAGATTTATGACACCGGGCAGCAGGAGGAAAGACTGTGTTGGTTACTCTTGAAAGACTTTAGTCATAATATGACACATTCTATTTCAAAGGGTAGGTTGGTGGATGGAACTTGGCATGGAACTTAAATCATATGGCAGCAAGGAGTTTGGATGTATTGGGGTGATGTGATATCTTTCATGTCAACCATCATATTGTTGCCCCATAGTTTATATGGTGATGATGTGGGGAGGCAACAAGAGTTTTTGTTGCTTTGGTTGTTCTTGGGGGGATATGAACTGATTTCCTTACATACTTTGCATAATGTTGTAGGAGTGAGTGATAGCACTATCATGGTGCAAAGGGGCTACTCCTTAGCCTTGGAGGATCAGAAGGTACTTCCACTTTGGAAGGAATCTCCCATATATAGCAGCATTATGAATGATGGCTTTTACATGTGGTATGTCAAATAATGGAGCTATGAGATGACATGAGCCTTATTACAAAGGCCAATAGCACTGTCACTTGGGAGCTTGGGTTTGTCGATGGAGTGTCCCCAGGATCACTTCACATATGATGCACTTGATGGGCAAGAAGGAGATGAGAGTGATGGAGTAGTGGATGGAGACATCTATTACCATGATATGATCTTCTTAACTTGGATTTTCAAGAATAAGGAGAAAGATCTACATGCAACACATAGTTCATTCCTTTTCATGGGACTATGTCACACCACTATGGAGGGCTCATTCATGGATCTTATTATCATACTACTCTTAGTATATGGTAAGAATTGTGTTTTTGCACTTATTGATTATCTAACACAATATCTTCATTCTCTTGCAATCTCTATACAATGCATTGATCCACAAGAGGGCAAGCCTCTATTTTGGCTTCATGGTCATTTTTGGTCGACTTAATTTTTGGATTAAACATCTTAATATTAATTATCAATCCAGGAGTCATAAACGCGAGTTGTACTACATATTGGCTCAGCTTAATGGTCAGAGTATAAATATATTCCTTTGTAATGATGAACTAGGTACTTGAATGAAACACACCTTTGCTGGCAAATAAACAATCTTGAAAAGGGAACCTACTTAACTAATTTTATCAAGAAAAATCCATACTACAATTAAACCATAATACTATATAAAGAAATTCTAAATCATTCTCGCACTTGAATTCTACTTTTTAAATCTCCTATGATATCTTGAAAACCCTGATCTATTTGTTCCTCTCATTAACTTGAAACTAACACTTAAAACTAATCTTGAGATAAGAAAAAAGGACACACATTATAAATTCACACCTTAAACTAACTAGAAATATTCCTGAAAACAAACTCAATATTCAAATTGACAAAAGACACTTCTAACTATTGCTAGAAGAAAACCATTTTACTTCATGTAAAATAACACTTAAAAATCCTATTAAAAATCACATTACAATTAATCTATGATAAACCTTCTATTTAAATATTTTAATCTAAAAGAAAATAAACTATTAAAAAGCAAGCCTACTTCAAAATTGAATCATGTAACTCAATAACGAAAACTAAATCATGCTACATTTAAACTTGGTATCTCTACCTAATGAAATCTGCACTCAAACTTGCTCTTATAAGGAAATGATTAAACTACGAAAACAAGAATCATTCTAACTAAAACTAAATCTATCAAATCTGCACTCAAACTTGCTCTTATAAGGAAATGATTATACTACGAAAAAAATAATGAAACTAATTAAAAAGAGATAAAAAACAAGACAAATTCTAATTAAAAGAGATTTAATTATTGAGTGAAGTCATGCGTAAACAAATAAAATGTGCATTTAAATCCTGCAAATATTCAAAGAAATTATGTAATGCAAACCAAACTCAAACTCAAAGCATTAAATTATGTTCTAATTCTGATCCAACTCAAAAAAAAAAATTATATTCCTATATCTTAGATTCTCCAATTGTAAATACAAATAAATGCGATCCAAATCGATAAGGGAGCTTGGCTCTGTGTTAAAATGTGAACTGGGTTATAAAACGAATCAGAGATCTTGAACATAGGAGAGAAATCCTCAAATTATATAATCTAGCTACCTCACTGTTTGATGAAGCTTATCTCCAGAGGTGGTGGGCCCTCCCACGCCTGGAGTAAGCCTACTTACTGCAATAAATAAATAAAAAGATTCAAAACATCAAAGACAAAATTCGAAATAGATCATGGAGACAACACTGCTGCTTACAGCTTGTATATTTAAAAAAACATCTGGAAATTGATTTCCACAAATTATAGGCTAAACGATAATTCCACTTCGTTACACAGAAGTCCCTATCTCTATTACATTGCTCCTGCAAATTCGATGCCCGTTCTACACCTGAGAAATTCAACTTTACAAATGAGAAAATCAACTTTTACATCTTAGAAATTCCCTCTGTCTATTGATGGACTAACTTCATCTGCACCCTATCTAATTGATGGAAGAACCCCTCTAATTACATATGAGAAATTAAATTGATTAATTAGTGCAAAACCCTCTGCTTTATAGTAGTAGAGATGCTCTAATTAAGAATCGATTTTTATAGATAATAAAAATTTAGGAGATTTGTTTGATACAAATTAAACAAAATCAAAACAATGAGATGTGACTCCCAATTTCGGTTTGAGCTGGTGTGATCTGGCTTCTAGAAGAATATGACCTCACGCTCTGTTGGCAGAGGCATCACACAAATACATGGGGCATCACACAGTTGGAAAGCTCCAATCAGTCATCATCATCCTCTCCTCGATCTCAACATCTCAGTCGTGTGTTGGCAAGAAGCAATTGAAAATTTGACTTGGTGGATACCCTTCTGCAGTCTCGTAGGGAATAAGACACAAGAGCTTCTTTGGGAATATAAGAGACAAGAATGGAATTCCATTGTCCCCTAGAATTCTCCCAACACCCCTCAGTGCTGACTCTACTAACAAAAACTTGTGTCTTTAACAAACCAGCTGCATTGTTCGAATCCAACAACTCATCTTCAGACAAAGCCAAAGAAGAATCTTCACACACCTTATCATTGTCAATTTTGGTCTGTATTTGTTTCTTCACTTTTACCTTACCTCTGATTTTCTTGAATGTTTTCTTGCACAAACCTGCGGCAACTTCACAAAGGCCAAAATGACCAAATGGACCAAAGCACATGGACAACAAATAACGGCTGTGCATATGGCGGTACTATCACTAGCTACCTCACCACAACCATGACACTGATGTGCCTTCGTAAGAAAAGGCTGCTTACGACCACTCCTAGATTTCCGACTTAATTCCTTCTTAGAAATATTGTCAAAATGTTCTTAAGAGGCCAATGTCCTTACATATTTGCACTAAATAATTCCAAAACCCGTTAATTGAAATATTGCACGTTGATATCAATCATTAAATCAAGGAATATATAACTTCTGTTTGATGTTTCAGGAATCTCAAACCACTGAATTGAAAGACTACATGCCCACTAATTATTGCACTTGGAAAATATTTTTCAACTTCATGCACTGTGGAACGCATCGTATTAGACATATATGCCTGCTCAATATATCCTACATTTTCCAACATACACCATTTTACATTCCTTGGGCGCTTCTGCTAGCCTTTCTGCATGGAGGAGGGATGGTGTTACTATATCAATTGCTTCCTTGGAAATTAGAACAAATCTGTCCATATCGTGAAAGCCTAAAATTGATAACTCTTTTACTTATTTTTGTCTGGCGGATGAATATATTTCTCCACAATTGTTGTTGTGTGCAATGGTGAAGGCTCGTTCTATAGGTATGGGCCGTAGTTGGTAGCAACAAGATGAATTTTAATGTCATCTAGCATCTGGCACTGGCATAAGTTATTGTAATCTGCCGATGTCACAGACCCTATCAGTACCCTCATCCAATTGCTTCCAGGTATCCACCATGGATATTGAATATGAGGGCCTCCAACCTGTACATGATTACGCTTTGGATTAAAAAACCCCGCCTACTGAAGTAACAAGAACAGCAATAGATCCACTGTTCGAACACCTTGAACGTGTGACCATGAAAATGTGTAGAGAAGTGAAGTATAAAAACTGATAACAAAAATGAAGTGGATGGTCACATGAGAGGGGCTTTTGCATGGTTCTTTTTCCCCGAACATGAGCCCATAATTTCTAGGAATGTAAAGAAAACCATCACCATCTACGCCTTGTAATAAGATGTCCTCTATGATTAGAGGTTTTTCCCATCCAATTGACATCGAATTTATTGAAGCTTTAATTGGGATTACTTTGTTAATAAAGAACTCTGTTGCATGAAGCTCAGTAGACGAGGATAGAAAGGGAGGTGTTCAAATAATGAACAAAGACAAAAGCAAACAAAATGTTGCAGTAGCTCTTGGTAGGTGAAATAGAAATCTTTTCATTTATTCTATGAGTCTACTAATTCGGTTGTTAACCTTTCTTGTAATACACTTGTAATCATGAAAACATATTATTAATGATATTATTATACACAACACTTATTTAATTTAATTAAAAATAAGAATTTATAACTTAATTATTAATGTATCTAAATGATGCTAATCAAAAACATAATGGATAAATAATTATTAAAACACTAAGTACAACCATTTATTTATTTGATAAAAATCATAAAAACATGGAAAACAAATGCAGCTCATGTCAGCAAAGAGTTTAGCAAGTAAGGATGAAGATGCTTGATATTTTAATGAATTCATTAGCCTACAACATAACTATTACAATGCCAGCCAAAACCATGTTACATTTCTAATGAAAGTATCAATTGCGGGAATGTAACAGGATTAAGTACAATCAAGTAGACATTATTATAAAAGAGTATGGCACATGCCTATTACCTTGTCCCCATGAACTCCCTGTTTTGTTTCTTCCCAAAGTCTTATGACGAAAATCAAATTTTGTTGAAAAAGTGCAGTTCCAAAAATAATAACACAATTTTCATGCACCTACGATAGAAATATTGTACCTAGTTTATATAGCACATATTTAGAGGCAATTACAATCAATATTCATTGTTGGCAACTAACACCTCGTGAGTAGTCATCATTGAGCATTTCATCACTTCAAATACCATATAAATTAAAGTGTGTTATGATACCAATCAGTGACCTCTTTATTGAACACTCTAAATTTCGTTGTTATTCAGATTCAAAACTGAATCTCCTCGTAATCTAGTACAAAGAATTACCTCCACTAAGGGTACCACATCATTAAATATTCTTCAATTTTTGAAAGATATAACTCAAGGCATCATGTTCAAATTGTCTTAAAACCATTGTTCAAGAAAAAGGATGAGTTTTAGGGAAAGAGAAGCATAACCAAGCAAATCATAGTGTGCAATTAACTTTAATACCACAGACATGGCCCTGTTGCCCGCAAGTGTTCATAACCTCGACAGAGATGTCTTTTGACCCATCGAAATGTCTATGTCCCACTTACTAGATATAGATTTAGAGTTATCTTATTCGACTTTTTAGATGAAGGCCATTGTCCTGGTTTGGTAACCAACTGGTGGCAGTGCCACTCACAAGAAGTAATATGTATGAATAGGATAACTCGTGATAAGACCTCCCGTCTTCCAGCTTTTTGGCTGAAAGCCATCACTCTGGCTTGGTGACCAGTAGTAGTAATGTCATGCATGTTAGGTCTCATGATCATGGTAGGTCGGCTCATCACGAGACCTCCTATCCTTTCCTAAATATTTTTAATCTCTAATTATGATTAACCTTAAAGGTTACTTAATAAGTAGGGAGACAAATCTACTCCTTAAGAATACAGGATGGCATGAAAAGTTTTTAATGACTAATCATTGCTGACTAATTCCTCCAACCTAAAGACTTGTTAAAGATATCCTAGAAAATTACTGAAAGATTCTTTGAGTTAAGAATGTTAGTGTTCTCCCGAATAGCTCATTATGATCTTTGCAAGAGTGGTCCACCATAGGGGTTTTCCAATAGTACCTTCTAAGGGAAACTAAAAATATATATCTGAGTCGAAAACTTATTAGAATGATTAATCATGGTTACTTTTGCAAAATCATGAGGTATTATAGTGACTTGTACTCAACAAGATTTGTCACAAATGTGTGTGTTAACAACTAATATGGATCAAAAGTAGTTTTAACAGGCATGATTTAAAATTCAAAACCCTAATAGCGTTATAACATCTTTATTTATTTATTACCCTACCCTATTTTACCCTAAGAGGCAAAAGACTCTTGTTTAAGTATAGGAGTACTTCCAATGAAGCCATGTGCATAACAAAATGTTGATTATACTCATGCTTAGTTTTAAAGAATGGACTTTAGGACATACGAAAGAATGAGAAACTAGTTTATTCAATTGATATGGTACCAAGAGTTTTTGAATGTTGAGGAAATAAGATGTGTTAATGACTACTCAAAACCAGGATTCAATGGAATCCACATATTTATGATTCTCCAACTAATGAAAATCTTCCACAGTTTGAAAATAATTTTTTTGGAGGCATAAAGGATTAGGTGAAAGACAAAAGATAAATCCCTCACGTTTAGGCTCAAATATCTACTTTTCAAATTGACAAGAACGGTTGAGAGAGATTCTAGGGTTTTGAGTTTCAACAACATTTTCAGAACAGATTCTAATGAAAGGTTTCTCCTCTGGTGTTCTTTGAATTACACCTTCCTAGGGTGAATGTTGTGTGGTAATGGGGGGAGTTTCTAGATTCATTCCCTTTCGCAACATGGAAGATGTAGCATTATGTTGAATAGGGGAATCAACTGAAGGAATAGGTGGTTTGAATTTTTTTGTAACCTGATGGTTTAGATTAGGGTTTAGGATGTGGTTTGGGATAGGGTTTTGGTTAATGCTTCGACTAAGGTTTGGATTTGGATTTGGATTAGGCTTTGGACTAGGGTTAGGTCTAGGTTGTAAGTTAAGGTTTGGGTTTGAATGAGGGCTAGGTTTAGGGTTTGGATGAGGGTTAGGTCTAGGGTATGGATTAGGGTATGAACTAGGGTTAGGGTATGGATTAGGGTTTGGATTAGGACTAGGATATGGATTAGGGTTAGGGTATGGATGAGGGTTAGGGTAAGTTTGTACATGCGGATGGGACCATCGAGGGGGATAACTTAATGGTGCATTGGAAAGAAATTGTGGTTATTGTTGGTGCTCATATGATTGAATTTGCATGGGATATTTCCCTAGAGAGAAGGATCCAAATGATTCTTGAGGCCATGGAGATATCTAGCTCGAGGATGATAGCCAAGGAGAGGGCCACTGTGGCCATGAAGTAGGGTATTCAATTGCAGGAGGATTAAAATTTTTCCATGGAACTGCAGGATTATAAACATGTTGAGGAACCTTCTAAGGAAAATAAAAATTATTCCAAGTATCAAATGGTGTTAGGTTTTGAGTTATACCTGGCAGTTGATTCGATTCCTTACTTGTTTCCCTGAGTACCTTTCATAATCATGGCAGTGATGGGCAACGTTTGGTTGCATGACCATCCTCGCAAATTTCGCAAACTTTTAGATCGCTAAGTGGACACTTTCCAAGGAAGTGATTCTTTTGACAATTGGCACAAAGGATAAGCAGTGGTTATTCATCCTTCTCTTTCTCTTGAAAATCATCCAATTTCGAAATCAAAGATTTAATAATATTAAATTTATGTTCAAGAAAGGTGTTAAATTCTGCACTTTTGAATTCTTCATCGGATGAGTTGTTCATCTCTGTAGCAGCATAAAAACTCTTCATTGAATTATTCCTCAAAATAACATCCTCTTGTTCTCAACAAGTCAGCTAGCATGTTTTGTCATCACATGGATTAATACAAAAGGGTTCTTACAGTACCCCAAAAATGATATATCGTTGAAAACTGGATTCGGAAGATAAATGAAATTTAAAATATTTTGACTGAAATAAAGATCACCATGCTTGCATGAAAGGAAAATGTCGAATCAAAATACTATTTAATCTATTAAAAACAAGGCAATTTGGAAATTTAATGTCTAAATCCTGCTTCTACAGGAAAGGAAACAAAAGTTCAAGAGATAAGCAAGATGGACAAACTTTGGAGCAACCCCACAATAGTGGATGCATGGCTCTTCACTCACATCTTACCATACTCTCTCCGTCCTTTGAATGCCCTGCAACATCCTTGAAACTCTATGAGAAAATTTTACGTGAGCCAAAATACAACTCCCTGGGAACGGTGCCAAAATGTTGGTCAGCTTAATTGTTGAATTAAACCTCTCAATATTAATTATCAATCTGGGAGTCGTAAACACGAGTTGTACTACGTATTGGCTCAGCTTAATGGTCAGAGTATAAATATATTCCTTTGTAATGATGAACTGGGTACTTGAATGAAACACACCTTTGCTAGAAAATAAACAATCTTGAAAAGGGAACCTACTTAATTAATTTTATCAAGAAAACTCCATACTGCAATTAAACCGTAAGACTATACAAAGAAATTCTAAATCATTCTTGCACTCGAATTCTACTTTTTAAATCTCCTATGATATCTTAAAAACACTGATCTATTTGTTCCTCTCATTAACTTGAAAATAACACTTTAAACTAATCTTGAGATAAGAAAAAAGGACACACATTATAAATTCACACCTTAAACTAACTAGAAATATTCCTGAAAACAAACTCAATATTCAAATTGACAAAAGACAGTTCTAACTATTGCTAGAAGAAAACCATTTTATTTTATGTAAAATAACAGTTGAAAATCCTATTAAAAATCACATTACAAATAATATATGATAAACCTTCTATTTAAATATTTTAATCTAAATGAAAATAAACTATTAAAAAGCAAGCCTACTTCAAAATCGAATCATGTAACTCAATAAATAAAACTAAATCACACTACATTTAAACTTGGTATCTCTACCTAATCAAATTTGCACTCAAACTTTCTCTTATAAGGAAATGATTACACTACGAAAAAAATAATGAAACTAATTAAAAATAGATCTAAAACAATACAAATTCTAATTAAAAGAGATCTAATTATTGAGTGAAGTCATGCATAAACAAATTAAATGTGCATTTAAATCCTGCAAATATTCAAAGAAATTATGTAACTCAAACTCAAAGAATTAAATTTTGTTCAAATTCTGATCCAACTCAAAAAAAATCATTATATTCCTATATCTTATATTCTCCAATTGTAAATATAAATAAATGCGATCCAAATCGATAAAAGAGCATGGCTCTGTGTTAAAATGTGAACTAGGTTATAAAATGAATCAGAGATCTTGAACATAGGAGATAAATCCTTAAATTATATAATATATCTACCTCACTATTTGATGAAGCTTATCTCCAAAGGTGGTGGGCCCTCCCATGCCTGGAGTAAGCCTATTTACAGCAATAAAAAAAATATATTCAAAACATCAAAGAAAGAATTTGAAATAGATCATGGCGACAACGTTGTTGCTTACATCTTGTATATTTAAAACATCAGGAAATCGATTTCTACAAATTAAAGGCTAAAAAATAATTCCATTTCATTACACAGCAGTCCCTATCTCTATTACATTTCTCCTACAAACTCGTTGCCTATTCTACACCTGAGAAATTCGACTTTACATCTGAGAAAGTCGACTTTTACATCTGAGAAATTCCCTCTGTCTATTGACGGACTAACTTCATCTGCACCCTGTCTAATTGATGGACGAACCCCTCTAATGAAATCTAAGAAATTGAATTGATTGATTAGTGTGTAGCCCTCTGCTTTATAGTAGCAGAGATGCTCTAATTAAGAATCAATTGTTACAGATAATAAAAATTTATGAGATTTGTTTGATACAAATTAAACAAAATCAAAACAATGAGATGTGACTCCCAATTTCGATTTGATCTAGTGCGATTTGGCTTCTAGAAGAATGTGACCTCATGCACTGTTGGCAGAGGCATCACACAGGTAGATGGGGCATTGCACAGTTGGAAAGCTCCAATCCGTCATCATCATCCTTTCCTGAATCTCAACATCTCAGTCATGTGTTGGCAAGAAGCAATTGAAAATTTGACTTGGTGGATACCCTTCTGCGGTCTCGTAGGGAATAAGAAGTAAGAGCTTCTTTTGGAATAGAAGAGACGAGAATGGAATGCCATTTTCCCCTGGAATTCTCCCAACACCCCTTAGTGTTGACTCTACTAATAAAAACTTATGTCTTTAACAAACTAGCTGCATCGTTCGAATCCAACAATTCATCTTGAGACAAAGCCAGAGAATAATCTTCACACACCTTATCATTGTCAAGTTTGGTCTGTATTTGTTTCTTCGCTTTTACCTTACCTCTGATTTTATTGAGTGTTTTCTTGCACAAACTTGCGGCAACTTCACAAAGGAAAAAATTACCAAATGGACCAAAGCACATGGACAACAAATAATGGCAATGCATACGGCGTTACTATCACCGGCTACCTCACCACAACCATGACACTGATGTTCCTTCGTAAGAAAAGGCTTCTTACGACCGCTCCTAGCTTTCCGACTTAATTCCTTCTTAGAAATATTGTCAAAATGTTCATAAGAGGCTAATGTCCTTACAGATTTGCACTAAATAATTCTGAAACCCCTTAATTGAAATACGGCACGCTGATATCAATCATTAAATTAAGGAATATACAACTTCTGTTTGGGGTTTTGCGAATCTCAAACCACTCAATTGAAAGACTGCATGAACACTAATTATTGCACTTGGAAAATATTTTTCAACTTCATGCATTGTGGAACGCATCATCTTAGACATATATGCATGCTCAGGATCTCCTACATTTTTCAGCATACACCATTTTACATTCCTCGGGTGCTTCTATTAGTTTTCCTGCATGGAGGAGGGATGGTGTTACTATATCAATTGCTTCCTTGGAAATTCGAACAAATCTGTTCATATCATGAAAGCATAAAACTGGTAACTCTTTTACTTATTTTTGTCTGGCGGATGAATACATTTCTCCACAATTGTTGATGTGTGCAATGGCGAAGGCTCATTCTATAGGTAGGGGCCATAGTTGGTGGCAACAAGATGAATTTTAATGTCATCGAGTGTCTGGCACTGGCATAAATTATTGTAATCCTTCACTGTCACAGACCCAATCGGTACCCTCATCCAATTGCTTCTAGGTATCCACCATGGATATTGAATATGAGGGCCTCGAACCTGTACATGATTGTGCTTTGGATTAAAAAAACCCACTTACTGAAGCAACAAAAACATCAATAGATCCACTGTTCGAACACCTTGAACGTGTGACCATGAAAATGTGTAGAGAATTGAAGTATAAAAACTGATAACAACAATGAAGTGGATGGTCACATGAGAGGGGCTTTTGCGTGGTTCTTTCACCCCGAACATGAGCCCATAATTTCTAGGAATGTAAAGAAAACCATCACCGCCTACTCCTTGTAATAAGATGTCCTCTATGATTAGAGGTTTTTCCCATCCAATTGACATCAACTTTATTGAAGCTTTACTTGGGATTACTTTGTTAATCAAGAACTCTGTTGCATGAAGCGCAGTAGACGAGGATAGAAAGGGAGGTGTTCCAATAATGAACAAAGACAAAAGCAAACAAAATGTTGCAGTAGCTCTTGGTAGGTGAAATAGAAATCTTTTCATCTATTCTATGAGTCTACTAATTCGGTTGTTAACCTTTCTTGTAATACACCTGTAATCATGAAAACCTATTATTAATGATATTATTATACACAACACTTCTTCAATTTTATTAGTAATAAAATTTATAAATTAAGTATTAATGTCTCTAAATGCCGCTAATCAACAACATAATGGATAAATAATTATTAAAACTCTAAGTACAAACATGTATTTATTTGATAAAAACATGGAAAAAAATGCAGCTCAACATCACCCCACGCTAAACTTCTTGCACATCCTCATGCAAGCCAAAATTATAAAATAAGGTAGGGAAAATGTCAGCAAAGAGTTTAACAAGTAAGGATGAAGATGCTTGATATTTTAATGCATTCATTAGCCTACAACATAACTATTACAATGCCAGCCAAAATCACATTACAGTTCTAATGAAAGTATCAATTGTAGGAATGTAACAGGATCAGGTACAATCAAGTAGACATTATTGAAAAAGAATATGGCACATGCCTATTACCTTGTCCCAAGGAATTCCCTGTTTTGTTTCTTCCCAAAGCCTTATGATGAAAATCAAATTTTGTTGAAAAAGTGCAGTTCCAAAAATACTAACACAATTTTCGTGCACCTACGATAACAATCTTGTACCTAGGTTATGTAGCACATATTTAGAGGAAATTGCAATCAATATGCATTGTTGGCAACCAACACCTTGTGAGTAGTCATCATTGAGCATTTCATCACTTCAAATACCACAGAAATTAAAGTGTGTTATGATACCAATCAGCAACCTCTTTATTGAACACTCTAAATTTCATTTTTATTCGGATTCAAAACTGAATTTCCTCTTAATCTAGTACAAAGAATTACCTCCACTAAGGGTACCACATCATTAAATATTCTTCAATTTTTGAAAGATAGAACTCAAGGCATCATGTTCAAATTGTCTTAAAACCATCGTTCAAGAAAAAGGATGAGTTTTAGGGAAAGAGAAGGATAACTAAGCAAATCGTAGTGTGCAATTAACCTTAATACCACAGACATGGCTCTCTTGTCCACAGGTGTTCATAACCTCGGTAGGGATGTCTTTTGACCCATCGAAATGTCTGTGTCCCACTTAATAGATATAGATTCAGGGTTATCTTATTTGAATTTTTAGATGAAGGCCACTATCCTGGCTTGGTAACAAGCTGGTGGCAGTGCCAGTCACAAGAAGTAATATGTATGAACAGGCCGGCTCATGATGAGACCTCCTGTCTTACAGCTTTTTGGCTGAAAGCCATCACTCTGACTTGATGACCAATAGTAGTAATGTCATTCATGTTAGGTCTCATGATCATGGTAGGTCAGATCATCACGAGACCTCCTATCCTTCCATAAATATTTGTAAGCTCTAATTATGATTAACCTTAAAGGTTACTTAATAAGTGGGGAGACATATCTACTCCTTAAGAGTACAGGATGGCATGAAATTTTTTTAATGACTAATCATTTCTGACTAATTCCTCTACCCTAAATACTTGTTAAATATATCCCAGATAATGATTAAAATATTCTTTCAGTTAAGAATGCTAGTGTTCTCCTGAATAACTCATTATGATCTTTGCAAGAGTGTTCCACCATAGGGGTTTTCCAATAGTACCTTCTAAGGGAAACTGAAAATATATATCCGAGACAACAACTTATTAGAGTGATTAATCATGGTTAATTTTGCAAAATCATGAGGTATTAGAGTGAATTGTACTCAACAAGATTTGTCACAGATGTGTGTGTTAACAACTAATGTGGATCAAAAGTATTTTTAACAGGCATGATTTAAAACTCAAATCCCTAATAGCATTATAACAACTTTATTTATTTATTACCCTACCCTACTTTACCCTAAGAGGAAAAGGACTCTCGTTTAAGTATAGGATTACTTCCAATGAAGCCATGTGCGTAACAAAATGTTGATTATACTCACACTTAGTTTTAAAGAATGGACTTCAGGACATACAAAAGAATGAGAAACCAGTTGCTTCAATTGATATGGCACCAAGAGTTTCTAAATGCTGAGAAAATAAGATGTGTTGATGACTGCTCGAAACCAGGATTCAATGGAATCCACATATTTATGATTCTCCAACAGATGAAAATCTTCCACAGTTTGATAGTCATTGTCTTGGAGACATAAAGGATTAGGTGAAAGAAAAAAGATAAATCCCTCAAGTTTAGGCTCAAATATTTTCTTTTCAAATTGACAAGAACGGTTGAGATAGATTCTATGGTTTTGAGTTTCAAAAACATTTTCAGAACATGTTCTGATGAAAGGTTACTCCTCTGGTGTTCTTTGAATTACACCTTCCTGGGGTGAATGTTCTGTGGTAATGGGGGAAGTTTCTAGATTCATTCCCTTTCCCAACATGGAAGATGTAGCATTATGTTCAATAGGGGAATCAACTGAAGGAATAGGTGGTTTGAACTGTTGTGAAACCTAATGGTTTAGATTAGGGTTTAGGATGTGGTTTGGGCTATGGTTTTGGTTAATGCTTCGACCAAGGTTTGGGTTTGGATTGGGATTAGGCTTTGGACTAGGGCTAGGTCTAGGTTGTAAGTTAAGGTTTGGGTTTGAATGAGGGCTAGGTTTAGGGTTAGGTCTAGGGTATGGATTAGGGTGTGAACTAGGGTTAGGGTATGGAATAGGGTTTGGATTAGGACTAGGATATGTATTAGGTTTAGGGTATGTATGAGGGTTAGGGTAAGGCTATACATGCGGCTAGGACCATGGAGGGGGATAACTTAATGGTGCATTGGAAAGAAATTGTGGTTGTTGTTGGTGCTCATATGATCGAATTTTCATGGGATATTTCCCTAGAGAGAAGGATCCAAACCATTCTTAAGGCCATGGAGATATCTGGCTCGAGGATGACAGCCAAGGAGAGGGCCACTGTGGCCATGAAGTAGGGTATTCAATTGGAGGAGGTTTAAAATTTTTCCATGGAACTGTAGGATTATAAACATGTTGAGGATCCTGCTCAGGAAAATAAGAATTATTCCAAGTATCAAATGGTGTTGGGTTTTGAGTTATACCCGCGGTTGATTTTATTCCTTACTTGATTCCCTGAGTTCCTTCGTAATCGTGGCAATGATGGGCGGTGTTCGGTTGCATGACCATCCTTGCAAATTTTGCAAACTTTTAGACTGTTAAGTGGACACTTTCCAAGGAAGTGATTCTTTTGAAAATTGGCGCAAAGGATAAGCAATGGTTCTTCATCCTTCTCTTGCTCCTAAAAATCATCCAATTTTGAAATCAAAGATTTAATAATATTAAATTTATGTTCAAGAAAGGTGTTAAATTCTGCACTTGTGAATTCTTCATCAGATGAGTTGTTCATCTCTGTAGCAGCATAAAAAATCCTCATTGAATGATTCCTCAAAATACCATCCTCTTTTTCTCAACAAGTCAGCTAGCACATTCTGTCATCACATGGATTAATACAAAAGGGTTCTTATAGTACCCCAAAAATGATATATCGTTGAAGACTGTCTTATGAAGATAAATGAATTTTAAAAGATTTTGACTGAGATAAAGCTCACCATGCTTGCATGAAAGGAAAATGTTGAATCAAAGTACTATTTAATCTATTAAAAACAAGGAAATTTGGAAATTCAGTTTCTAAAGCCTACTTCTACAGGAAAGGAAACAAAAGTTCAAGAGATAAGCAAGATGGACAGACTTTCGAGAAACCCCACAATAGTGGATGCGTGGCTCTTCACTCATGTCTTACCATACTCTCTTCGCCCTCTGACTTCCCTACAACATCCTTGAAACTCTGTGAGAAAATTTTATGTGAGCCAAAATACAACTCCCCGGCAACGACGCCAAAATGTTGGTCGGCTTAATTGTCGAATTAAACCTCTCAATATTAATTATCAATCCAAAAGTCATAAATGCGAGTTGTACTGCGTATTGTCTCAGCTTAATGGTCAGAGTATAAATATATTCCTTTGTAATGATGAACTAGGTACTTGAATGAAACACACCTTTGCTGGAAAATAAACAATATTGAAAATGGAACCTACTTAACTAATTTTATCAAGCAAAATCCATACTAAAATTAAACCGTAAGACTATACAAAGAAATTCTAAATCATTCTCGCACTTGAATTCTACTTTTTAAATCTCCTATGATATATTGAAAACCCTGATCTATTTTTTCCTCTCATTAGCTTGAAACTAACACTTAAAACTAATCTTAAGATAAGCAAAAATGACACACATTATAAATTCACACCTTAAACTAACTAGAAATATTCCTGAAAACAAACTCAATATTCAAATTGACAAAAAACAGTTCTAACTATTGCTAGAAGAAAACCATTTTACTTCATGTAAAATAACACTTAAAAATCCTATTAAAAATCACATTATAAATAATCTGTGATAAACCTTCTATTTAAATATTTTAATCTAAATGAAAATAAACTATTAAAAAGCAAGCCTAATTCAAAATTGAATCATGTAACTCAATAACTAAAACTAAATCACACTACATTTAAACTTGGTATCTCTACCTAATCAAATATGCACTCAAACTTGCTCTTATAAGGAAATGATTACACTATGAAAACAAGAATCATTCTAACTAAAACTAAATCTATCAAATCTGCACTCAAACTTGCTCTTATAAGGAAATTATTACACTACAAAAACAGTAACGAAACTAATTAAAAAGAGATATAAAACAATACAAATTCTAATTAAAAGAGATCTAATTATTGAGTGAATTCATGCGTAAACAAATCAAATGTGCATTTAAATCCTGCAAATATTCAAAGAAATTATGTAATGCAAACCAAACTCCAACTCAAAGAATTAAATTCTGTTCTAATTATGATCCAACTAAAAAAAATTCATTATATTCCTTTATCTTAGATTCTCCAATTTTAAATATAAATAAATGCAATCTAAATCGATAAGAGAGCATGGCTCTATGTTAAAATGTGAACCGGGTTATAAAACGAATAAGATATCTTGAACATAGGAGAGAAATCCTTAAATTATATAATATAGATACCTCATTGTTTGATGAATATTATCTCCAGAGGTGGTGGGCCCTCCCACACTTGGAGTAAGCCTACTTACCACAATTTAAAAATAAAAAAAAAGATTCAAAACATCAAAGACAAAATTCGAAATAGATCACGGCGAGAATGCTGCTGCTTACAGCTTGTATATTTAAAACAACATCTAGAAATTGATTTCTACAAATTACAGGCTAAAAAATAATTCCACTTCATTACACAGCAGTCCCTATCTCTATTACATTTCTCCTACAAACTCGATGCCCATTCTACACCTAAGAAATTAGACTTTACATCTGAGAAAGTCGACTTTTACATATGAGAAATTCCCTCCATCTATTGACCGACTAAATTCATCTACGCCCTCTCTAATTGATGGACAAACCCCTCTAATTACATCTGAGAAATTAAATTGATTAATTAGTGCGCAACCCCCTGCTTTATAGTAGCATAGATGCTCTAATTAAAAATTGATTGTTATAGATAATACAAATTTAGGAGATTTGTTTGATAAAAATTAAACAAAATCAAAACAATGAGACATGACTCCCAATTTCGGTTTGAGCTAGTGTGATCTAGCTTCTCATGACCTCACGCACTGCTGGTAGAGGCATCACACAGCTGGATGGGGCATCGCATAGTTGGAAAGCTCCAATTCGTCATCATCATCCTTTCCTTGATCTCAACATCTCAGTCGTGTGTTGGCAAAAAGAAATTGAAAATTTGACTTAGTGGATACCCTTTTGCGGTCTCATAGGGAATAATACGCAAGAGCTTCTTTTGGAATAGAAGAGACGAGAATGGAATGCCATTGTCCCCTGGAATTCTCCCAACACCCCTCAGTGCTGAATCTACTAACAAATACTTGCTTCTTTAACAAACCAGCTACATCATTCGAATCCAACAATTCATCTTAAGACAAAGCCAGAAGAGAATCTTCACACACCTTATCATTGTCAAGTTTGGTTTGTATTTGTTTCTTCACTTTTACCTTACCTCTGATTTTCTTGAATGTTTTCTTGTACAAACCTGCGGCAACTTCAAAATGTCCAAAATGACCAAATCGACCAAAGCACATGGACAACAAATAACGGCAGTGCATACAGCGGTACTATCACCGGCTACCTCACCACAACCATGACACTGATGTGCCTTTGTAAGAAAAGGTTGCTTACGACCGCTCCTAGATTTCTGACTTAATTCCTTCTTAGAAATATTTTCAAAATGTTCTTAAGAGGCCAATATCCTTACAGATTTGCACTGAAGAATTCTAAAACCCCTTAATTGAAATACTGTGTTAGGGTCCCGTGATTTGGCTGATTGGAAAGCCAAGTGACAAGGTAACATCAAACCAAATTTGGAGCCCAAGGACCTAGCCTTCCTAGACTCAGAGAGGGCTCTCTCTATTTGTGTAAGGGATATCTATGTGTTTTTCTTCTTATGTTTCTGATTTTAGGCTAGTTGTGAAGTAGGTTTTTGGTTTTGTTTTTAGGTATTTGAGGGAGGAACTGATCAAAGACTAAATAGATAAAAATATTGTTATATCAACTGGGCTATGGGGTCGAAAAGGTCAAGAAAGCCTCAGATGGTGACACAAGGTATGTTGAAGGGCCGATTTGATCAAGGTAAAATGGATCTTTGGTAAAATGAAGTGGAATGGACACTAATTTTGTGAAGGAAAAAGGCTTTCAAACATAAATAGTTCAATAGCTGACATTTATATGGTAGGGCTAACCATTAATCATGATAAATGTAACTACAAACTGATAAATGCATAGAAATAAACATTCGAGCAATACATAGAGATATATGACTCTCTAAATTTAGGAAATTTCTATCAGACTTTGGGGAAAGACATTTAAGACAAACAAATAACTCAAACTACTAAGAGGAAACTCCTAGACATAATTTTTCAAGCTATCAGGGACATTGAATTAAGATTGCAGAGTTTTAGGCAAAGGGCAAGATCGATACAAGACCTCCTTGGTTCAATTAGGACAATCAAACATTCAAAGAAAGGTTTCAGAGGTGGAGCTATGACTAGCCATGAGTAATCAGGGCATACGGTGAATCATAATTAGCATGCATAAAACCATAAATGAAACAAGCAAACAATATCTTCAGTGATCAAAGAGTAATCAAGAATTATTTGATATGACTAAGAAGGAAGAAAACATAGAAGCTGTAATGAAACAGGAAATCTGAGGTGCCTCCAAGGGCATGTCTCAAATCTATTCTCTACTGTATTATAGAAAGCAAGCACATGAAATATGTATGAAAACTAAGAAACATAACAGAGAGGGACACTATACCATTTTACCAAGTCAAGGAATCCAACAGTAGTCCTCTTTCATCATCCAAAAGCATTCAAGAAACTATCCAATGCATGAGACAAGTATTTCTTCCAAGCTTGCATAACCATATATTTCTCTATATCATCAAGTTCAGCCTTACTTACAATTAAGTCTCTTGAAATATATAGGCCAAGATGAGGGAAAACCTCCTAGTGCAACTATCAAGCTCATTGGCCCATCAAAAATATATGATTTTGTCCTTGAGGCTTTGCAAAGCCCAAGGCACAAAATATCTATAAAAATATCCTAAAAATGCTAAAAAAGGAAAATATATTGACTTTTCCTAACTAACAATGGCCAAAAAAGGCTAAACGCACATTAGGAAAAGCCACTTCAGAAAACTGCATTTTTTATAAAAATACTTCAGAAATATATCAAAAGAAAATCCCCTATCTTGTGGGCAACGTTTGGAGGCCTTCCCGATGTCAAAAAGAGGCCTGTGATAGCTCGTTGGAAAGCCTTGGATGTCTAGTTTCTGAAAATTCTTTTTTTTTCCCCAAACTGATCACTAGAAGCCTATGAAAATCTGACCTGTGTGAAAAAAACCAGAAATTAGACTTTGCTGATATGCAGGGCAGAGTGTTGAAAAAGTGATTGTTTTTCACCACTTTAGGGGACCAAATCATCTTCAATTGATCTAAAAATCACTAAGTAGATGCTCCTAAAATTATGGCATCCAATGATACCATTTTAATCCTTTGAGGATGTTTCAAACAAAAATGGTGATGCCCATAATTTTTTGCAAAAAGCCCAAAAATGTCGAAAAACCAAAACTTGTCGAATTATGCCCAATTTTGGTGAGCATGACCCTCATGGGTTTTCAGAGGCATGCTGAGAAGTGGAGGCAAAAATTTCAAGCCTTGATATGCCTTTCTTCACTTTTTGTGTCGGGCGCCTCCTTTGAGCCTCCTTGAGTTGTTCTTGTGTAGCCTTCAATTTCCTTCGGGCGAATTGGTTAAGCTTCTTATAGTGCCCAGTCATTTTTCTTTGAAGGTTCAAGTCTCTATTAGCCTTTTCCAACTTCTTCTCCAAGTGTTCATTCACCCTTTCAAGCCATGCTTCTCTATTTTTTTCTATCTCTTGGGTGAATAAAGTAGTAAGAGGAAAATATTGGAAAAGGGCAGCCTCTTCCTATTTTTGCTTCTCCAAAGCTCTTCTGAGTCCCATGGTCCTTGGCCTCTTCCTCCTTGGCTAATATTCTTCTTCACTATCATTGAATTCACCCATGAGTTATTCCAACTTAATTTGCGCTTTGGAGGCTTATTTTTGATATTTGATAGCCCGTGTCTCATACACCGCCATGTGGACACTCATCTTCTTGTTTTGTGTTTGCATAAAATGAATGAGGTTTTTAGACCTCTCTAGATCCGCTCTTAGATCATGAATTTGTTCTTCTCTATTTAGCAAGAGAGACTCTAAGATTATAGCCTCATTGTCACTCTCATCACTGTTTATCTGAATTATGTCAAAGTCCCGCTCTTTCTCATGGCTACTTTCCTCCTTCTCTTTTCCCTTGCTTTGGGTGGCTTTCTTGGTCCTCCTCCTCTTTGGTAACTCAACAATGGATTGCTTGGGAAACTTCCCTTTGCTCCGAAGTGCTCTAGTAACATTTGGAGTTACATTTTGAGTCATTTTCTTTCTTGATTTTTGGGGCTTTGTTACCTTTGGAGTAGAAAGCGTTGCCCCTTGCCTAGGAGAGGTAGCTAGCACATGCTCTATTTGGTCTTTCCCCTTGCTACTCCCTTCATCATCCTTGCCACTATTTTGACCCTCTTCATGAATGCCTTGACTATCACCTTGCATGTCTCCTTGAGGGTTGTCTTCTTCACTTTTGTCCCTACTTTCTTCAGGACTTTTAGGCTCTGTATCTTCAATGTTTTGGGCTTCATCCTCATCATGTTCGCTACTGTGAGGGCTATCAAGATCTTCCTCTTTGTGATTGATGTGTTCCTCATCAAATTTTTCCATTTCTTCATCATTTCCCTCTTCACTATTTTTCTCTTCTTCATGGTTCTCTTCTTCATCATTGTGCTGCTTTTCATCACTGTGCTTTTCTTTACCTTGCTCCCCTCCACTTTGCTTCCTTTGACTTTGATCCTCTTCACTGTTTTTCTTTTTACCACTATGCTACTTTTCCTCATTGTGCTCCTCTTCATCATTGTGATGTTCTTCCTCACTGTGTTGTTCTTCCTCACTATGCTCTTCTTCTTGATAAATCATAGGAGATTTTTGTTTCCTAGGAGTGGGTTTACTAGAAGAAGGAGAAAGATGATGAATGTAAGGTGAAGGAGATGGATAGGATGAAGAAGCAGTGGCAAAATCAGGATGTGAAATGAAAGTGTCCCAAGAAATTCCCTTCTTCTCAAGTTGATGGAGAATGACAATATTGATAAGGGAATGATGGAAAAGAGAAGTTGGCTACTGAAAGGAAGACCTCTTTTGAATAGTAGAAGCCATCTTTTCAATACTTCTATGGAGGAAAAAGGGTAGGTTTAGCAATTGGGTTCTTGTGAAGTGCATGAGTAGCTTGATATGGTAAGCATAAACCCGGGAAAACCTTCCCTTGCATGTGAAATATTTCATGATTATCTTCATGAGGGGAGCATAGCTGGTCAAAAAATAGGAAAAAGGAAATATAGATGGACATGCATCCTGATGCTCTGGTTTCAAGAAGGGTTTGTATTGATCTGAGTCTAAGTAGCTCCGCTTAAACCATTTTTCTCCGACATATGAAATTTTGGTAGCTTTGGAAATGGATCTAGGAGAAAGCTTGAAGTCTAAGCTTGCTAGATGAACATGTTTCCCTTGAATTCTTAAAGAAAATAGATGTTTCAAGGGAAGATAACTTTTCACCTCCTGAACCCTTTGACAAAACTCCAAACATCCTACTTCATGAAAGTTAAAAATTATTGAAGGATGGGCATTTACTTCCTCAGTTGAAAAAGGTTCATACCTTATGTGAGGGCCACTTCTGCTATCTTTCTTGGGAGGCATTTTTCTTTGGATACTCTTTGTTGGCTGACCAAGATAGGCTGATTCAAATGGTCTCTAAAATAGTTTCCCAAGACCACACCTTTTCCTCCTTGCAAGTCACTATGTTTCTTTGATGCTAGCAAACAAGTGTTTGTCAAATGAGAACCAAAATCACTTTTATCACTATGTTTGAAGAAAAGGTTTAAACAAGATATGTTTGTGGTTTTTTTTTTGAAGAGGAATCTCCCTCTTTGTTTTGGCACAAATACCCTTTCCTTCAAACACTGCTCTTTTTTATCACTGTTTTCGAAAGGTGATTAGGGCTCTTTCAAAGCTGATAAAACACCTCCCCTTATCACTGTGTTAATCCTTGATACCCACAACAACAAAAATTATTTTATTTTGACCAAAGGCCCAAACTCCTAATCACTGTGTCTCTCTTTGTTTTTAGGTGATAAAGTGCCTTTAAAGCCACGGTTTCTTCTTGGAAATCACAGAAAAAAAACACCCCTTTTAAACTTCAAAATTTACCAAGAAGTGAAAAAATACCTTGAAGATAAGTTCATGGACCTTGTTTTTTGTTGGAGCAGCTTTCAAAAGAGTCTTTTGAATTCTGGTGGATGAGTGGCCCGTTTGTAGTAGAAGGCGTCGTGTAGAGGAGGTTGTCGGGTCGTTTTCGGGCACCCGGTGACCGCAGGCATAGGTGTGCCGCGCGCTGCACCATAGTCTAATTTCTTTGTTCAGGCGCTCATAGGTGCATTGCGTGCATCTATAGGCGCACCGCGCAGATTTTTGAGCACCAAAAACTTGAAAAATCCTTGAATATTCTTTTTCCTCCAGTGAGCAGGTTAAGAAACATTTGTTTCGTGGTTTGAAATTGCTAATGGGCCTTTTAAATGGTCTCTTCCGCGTTTTTATTTGAAATAAACTTCAATGTCTTTGCAGCATAGTTAGGAAAGGTTTTGATGCTTTTTGGAAAGGTTTTTTTTTGTATAAAAACATAAATCACTGTTAGGCACCTTATACTAACATTTTCCTTTGACTGTGGTGTTACCTCCTCAAACTGTGATTTTGGCAACATTCTCATAGTTTCAGAGAGCCATTTTCTCATCTTCAAACTTATTTTGGGCCAACAGTGATTCTAGATATAGATGGACTATTTTACAAAGAAATAAACACATCTTATGTTCCTTTGTCATGACATGTTTTACCATTAGGCTCATTTTAATCCCTTTCATAGAGTCATTATGTTTATATGTGATGTCAACAGAGTCTGATAGATATCAAGCAGCTTTTATAGAGATCTTTTCTCTATAACCACTGCTTTTGGAGATATTATGCCTAACCTATTAGCCACCTGATGGACAACCTCTAGTTGTGATGTATCATCTCAACTATTAGAACTATGTTGCAATAGTGTAATAATATTAATGCCAATTTCCATCTCTGATGGTTCTAATTTAAATTTGGTTATTCAAGCTCTTCAACCATTTCAGCAATATTCTTGGTTAGGTCTCGTGGCACCATGGATTAAAGATGACTTAGATTTTGAGCAAGTGAGCCTTTTATCCTTGTATATTTGTCAGAATTGAGTCCCCAGTAACATCCAAGTATAATCTGCTACATTTGGCACAGTACTGAAGTGTGCAATGTAATTTCAAATGGTAGCCTTTTATTTAAACATTCTAGCCTCTGGTTACTCTTCGAAGGATGCCTTTATAGATAGAAGAGAAGAGACCTCTTTTGACACCATTCTAACACTTCTTTGATGATGTCACAAATGGCTTCAAACCGTGAACCTTCAGTTGCTTTCACTGATTTTCAACTTTTTCCTTTAAACAGTGAACTTATTTAAACACCATCTGAAACACTACTGATATATCAGTTGTTTCATCCTTTTGGAGGAAGTGGTGTAAACAAGTTTTTAAGTCATTTTAAACACTATTAGTCTCATGCTCTTGACCCTCTACATTTAAATGAAGGAGGCCCTTATCATGTTCCTAACCATGTGCTTTTAAACGAAGGAGGTTAACATAATATTTCCAAACCATCTGCTCTTTATACTGGAGGAGGTTTTCAACATGTCACCCAAACATCTGCTCTTGCTTGGAGGAGGTTAACATAGTCATATCATTTCATCCATTTCTCAAACTATCTCATCTTTCTTTGTAATACATATCTATGCTTGGTATATCACAACAAGTAATAAAGTGAAAATTTGGCAATATGTTGTAAGGGGCATGTTCTGAGATATGTATCCTGTCATCAGAATATCCTTGTGAATATTTTAAACCAAGAGCCATATGACTTGTATTTGTAGAGTATTTTCTTGCTAGTCATTACTTACTAAACTTTCTTGAATGTGTTTGCAGAGGTTTATTTAATTTTCTCTCTGACTAGTATTCTTATCCCAGGCTCAAGACAACATGAGAAGCAGTTGTCTTCTTATGTTTAGTTTGATAATGTCTTCTAGAATACTTGTACATCTCTGCTTCTGAAAGAGACACTAAAACACTGTAGATCAACATTATATCAGTTTGGCTTTTGAAACATGTATTACCGAGACATCAAGACCTCTTAGTGGCACGACCTATGGGTGTGTCAAGATTTTTTTTTGTAGATTAAGTGCTAATTCAGGGCTGGTTGGTATTGAACAAATTATTCTGGCTCAGGATTTTTTTGCCAAGGAAGGGATTCCCTAAAGTGCCACTACCTAACTTAGGGGAGATCTTTGACAAATTTTGAGTATTTTCTTTAGGTAGGATTAGATCTCAAAATTACATATGACCAGAGGTACGGTGGCTGAAATTATTATCAAAAGTTGGACAATGAATGACTTGGGAATGAGGG
The DNA here is from genome assembly GCA_034641835.2 of Pinus albicaulis. Classification (NCBI taxonomy): domain Eukaryota; kingdom Viridiplantae; phylum Streptophyta; class Pinopsida; order Pinales; family Pinaceae; genus Pinus; species Pinus albicaulis. The sequence goes on along the minus strand of CM076580.1, from coordinate 473,165,852 downwards.
TAAATGACAGCAGATAACCTTTAGCTATGACAACTCATGGACATGATTATATGACTGAAACTAGATAAGACTTGACAACTAGGTTTTTTCTCATCATAGGCTAACTGGAAAAGGTAGGAGGAAAAAATTGTTTAGGGGTGTTTTCTAGATGACAGATTTGACAAATTGGAGATCAGCTTCTAGAAAACTAGGCTTAAAAAATTATTCATCATCAATAGGTGAAACATATTGATGACTAACAGTGGCTCCATTTGGGGAGGGCAGGTCCTTTTCAGGAGGTGTCCAGAATTGCAGATCTCTGGCTTATGAAGACCAGTGCCCTATCCATTGGCGCAAATTTCTCTCTTTCTTGATGCTATTTCTAAAAATTGAAAGCATGATTAGCCTCAAAGACATCTCTACCTACCCAGCTCTATTTCCTAACATTTTTTCTTCTTTAGGTGCATCTGGATTGGCAACCTTTTGACATGCTACTTTTGAAAAAGAAACTATCTAATTCAACACTTATATCTTCTAGGAGTTCAGATTAAACTGATGAACTCTTTTGATTCTCTACCTATGCTAGATCGACTATCAAGATTATAAGTTTGACAGGATTTTATTCGCTAGACTAGAACATGAAATTGAAAAAAATGACCAAGTCAGGATTAGACAGTCTGATTTTTCATGTGTTTGTGGCATAAAGACATGCTGCACACAAATATTATTTTGCATGAAAATGACATCTAGAAAAATCAGGGCTAAGATACATAGTTTGTTTTTCATCCTTGTTTTCCTCTTTGTTTCTATTTTGAGCATGTGGAACCAGTATCTTTTCGTAATCTACTTCTATTGACAAGTCAAGCTTACACAATTTTGACTATCATTTCTTTCACTAACTTATCAGCAATCAATTTAAAACATGTTCAGTTATGATTAGGCTAGATAAATGAACAAGACATATTTTGAGCACTATTAACGGCATTTAGACTTGCTCTCTTTCAGCATGACTATTTTTGGGTATGGGGATGTACCATTGCTTTAGAAACTGCCCTTTTTTTCTACTTTTTATTGTTTTTGGTATTTTTTGTTTTTTATTTATCTTCAAACAGTCTAGAACTAAAAATATGCTCACAAGGCTGAGCTTATTTTCCACACCTATATATCTATCCTAATCTAACTTATACATAATATACATTCATTTAGTGAAATATCTTTTCCAACAAAGCCAATCAAGTAGATGATTCCATGAGGGACTTTGTTTCAGTTCTTTCATGATGTTGAAGAAATCAAAAGGCCACTTCCACTTCATTTGTTTTCGGACAGTAGTGCTTGAAAATTTTCTCATACTTTGCAACAAACTGTTCATGATAGAACACACTCCTCCCTCATATTTCTCAAGGAAAACAACAAATAGATCTTAGAATAATACCTGATCTAGAGGATTTGAGACACAAGCTCCTTTCAGGGCTACTCTTTCTTTTACTTGTTTATGCTTGGGATTCTCTTGGGAAAGAAACTTTTCCTCTCCCTCATGATCACTTGGACTGTCAGACTCATTATATTTTGTAGTGTAGTCCTCTTGCCTAGCTGATGTATCCTGATTAAGTGGACTGAAAACTGTGCGAAGGTCATTATTTTGATGAATAGGGATACTCTTTGGCAACAAATATTCTTGAGAAAGAAGAGCAACAAATTTATTGTGATCATCAATTTTCAAGCTTTCACCTGCAATTTGTAATTGAATGGAACTTGGTGGCTACAAATCTAGAGTTAAAGAGGATTCTATGTCCAAAATGACTTCCTCAATCATTTTGGGAAAAGGCTTCTCATTGACAACATGCTCAAGAATTTCACCATCTTCCTCAACCTTGTCATCGAAGCTGAAAGGTTCCAAAATCTCAAGGATTTCTTTATCATTGCTATAGGTGACCTGTATTGGCTGCTTACTTTTTTCAACCTAATGATAGTGAAATTTGTCCCATAAATCAACTGCTGACTTCTCTGCAAGGTTAGTTTCTATTTGGATATCATAATCATTAACATATTGATTGAACCTTAGAGAATTATCAATATAGGTAATGTCACCAGCCATGCATATTGGACTATCATATTTCTTTTCTTTGAATTTATTTATAAATCTATTTTCCACTGTGTGATAATCAAGATCAGGAGAAAAATTAGGAGAGGTTGACTATATGTTTATGAGCTGATCTATCTCCTCTTCAGTTAAATTATCTTGAGAAAATTGATTTAGAGGATGAATTTATTTTTTGGCCTCACCTAAGAGAGATGATGAATCATCACTTGTGCTTTTAGAGAAATCATGTGGGTTCTCTTTCATTTCTTGATTGGTTTCCTCTTCAACTAATCTTTCCTGATGTTTGGGATAATAAGCTTGGGATTCATGAGTTGTCTCTGATAGGATTTTAGGAGGCCAATTTTCTCGTATGAATTTAAATGACTCAAAGCATAAGGGTAGAGATCCTATAGGTTTTTATTTTTCTTCCATTTCAGTTTTGAATTTATCCTTAATCAACTCTTCTTGATGTTCAGGACAATAAGCATGGGATTCATGAATTTCCTCTAATAGATTCTCAGCAGGCCAATTTTCTCGTATAATCTGAAATGGCTCAAAGCACAAAGGCAGAGATCCTAAAGGTTTTGTTTTTTCTTCCATTTCAGATTTAATTTCATTCTCAATCAACACTTCTTGGCTATCAAGATATTTATCTTGCGTATGAAAAGTATGAACCTCCTCTAAAAGATCCTCAGAATTCCAATTTCCTAAGTCTTCATCAATGTTTACAAGGTGTTGTATGAGGTCTTCAGATTGATCACAACAATTTTCAGCCGATGATAGAGATGGACAATGCCATATATAGTGTTTACAAAATACTTTATGGAAATCCTTCAAAGAAAACAAGATGCCAGGTTCTAGCCCTTCATACCAATTTCTCGCCTTATCTTCTAATGTTCCCATAAACATTTTCATGAGGCAGTCCTCATGTCATTCAACCTTTAACCTATATATGTGTATATGAAATTTTATGAGGTGTAACAAGGGGTCATCAACCTTTTCATCTTGAAATATAGTTAGGTTTTTTATCCAATTTATTTCAGGCATTTTGTGTGGGAATCCAGGGATATGTTCTCTACTCATCGAAGCATATCTCCTTTGTATCCTTGGATCCATCTTTTTTAATCAGAAAGGATCACTGTGTCTTTTCAACCCGTCTAAATTTCTCTACCAGTGGAGTCTTTTGGTCTAATGAAGGTTGTGGAGTCGCCAGGTGGAAGATTTGAACTGTGCTGTCCACCATCAGCATGATTGGGATTGCTCAATGCATTTCCAGGAGATTTTATAAGGACTAGTGGAGTAATAGGCCTATTGTAGGCTAGTGGAGTCGCCAGGTGGATGTTTTTAGTTTTTTTTAGAGATATGTGTATGGTCCACCACCAATACTGATAAAAAGCCAATCTAGGGATGTTTTTTGGGGTTTTCTGAGTTTCATTTAGACCTAAGGTTTGTAAGAGTGTCCTATATTTGGGTCATCATTTTGCTAGGATGGTGAGACAACTAGATTCTACTCTTTGATAATAATTCTAGGTTGAGAGATTTCTGAAGTTCTAAGGTATACTTAGTTTGTCACTAACTCAAAAGGTCCCACCTTGATCGCCATTATGTTAGTGAGCTATGGGATAAGTCCACAAGATAGTATTCTCAAAGGTCCTTGAAGGTTTAGGGAAGTCTAAGTTTGTTTATCACTCAGAGTCCCACTGTGATCACCATTATGTTAGTCTGGCGATGAGGTGGCTAATTCACTAGGTATTTTTGAAGATAAGGGATTTCTAGAGTCCTAAGGTGTACTTAGATTATCACTAACTCAAAGTCCCACCGTGATCGCCATTATGTTAGGGTCCCATGATTTGGCTGATTGGCAAGCCAAGTGACAGGGTAACATCAAACCAACTTTGGAGCCCAACGACCTAGCCTTCCTGGACATAGAGAGGGCTCTCTCTATTTGTGTAAGAGATATATATGTGTTTTTCTTCTTATGTTTCTGATTTTAGGCTAGTTGTGAAGTAGGTTTTTGGTTTTGTTTTTAGGTTTCTGAGGGAGGAACTGATCAAAGACTAAATAGATAAAAATATTCTTAGATCAACTACGCTATGGAGCCGAAAAGGTCAAGAAAGCCTCAGATGGTGATACAAGGTATGTTGAAGGGCCGATTTGATCAAGGTAAAATGGATCTTTGGTAAAATGAAGTGGGATGGACACTAAGTTTGTGAAGGAAAAAGGATTTAAAACATAAATAGTTCAATAGCTGACATTTATATGGTATGGCTAACCATTAATCATGATAAATGTAACTACAAACTGATAAATGCATAGAAATAAGCATTCAAGCAATACATAGAGATATATGACTCTCTAACTTTAGGAAATTGCTATCATACTTTGGGGAAAGACATTTAAGACAAATAAATAACTCAAACTACTAAGAGAAAACTCCTAGACATAGTATTTCAAGCTATCAGGCACTTTCAATTAAGATTGCAGAGTTTTAGGCAAAGGGCAAGATCGATACAAGACATCCTTGGTTCAACTAGGACAATAAAACATTCAAAGAAAGGTTTCAGAAGTGGAGTTATGACTAGCCATGAGTAAGCAAGGCATACCGTGAATCATACTTAGCATGCATAAAACCATAAATGAAACAAGCAAACAATTTCTTTAGTGATCAAAGAGTAATCACGAATTCTTTGATATGACTAAGAAGGAAGAAAACATAGAAGCTGTAATGAAACAGGAAATCTGAGGTGCCTCCAAGGGCATGTCTCAAATCTATTCTCTACTATCTTATAGCAAGAAAGCACATGAAATATGTATGAAAACTAAGAAACATAACAGAGAGGGACACTATACCATTTTACCAAGTCAAGGAATCTAACAACGGTCCTCTTTCATCATCCAAAAACATTCAAGAAACTATCCAATGCATGAGACAAGTATTACCTCCAAGCTTGTATAACCATATATTTCTCTATATCATCAAGTTCAGCCTTATTTACAATGAATTCTCTTGGAATATATAGGCCAAGATGAGGGAAAACCTCCTAGTGCAACTAGCAATCTCATTGGCCCATCAAAAATATATGATTTTGTCCTTGAGGCTTTGCAAAGCCCAAGGCACAAAATATCTATAAAAATATCCTAAAAATGCTAAAAAAGGAAAATATATTGACTTTTCCTAACTAACAATGGCCAAAAAATGCTAAACGCACATTAGGAAAAGCCACTTCAGAAAACTGCAATTTTTTACAAAAATACTCCAGAAATATATCAGCATAAAATCCCCTGTCTTGTGGGCAACTTTTGGAGGACTCTCGATGTATAAACGAGGCCCATGATAGCTCGTTGGAAATTTATGGATGTCCAGTTTTTGAAAATGCATTTTTTTCCCCAAACTAATCACAGGAACCCTGTGAAAATCTGACCTGTGTGAAAAAAACCAGAAATTAGACTTTGCTGATATGCGGGGTAGAGTGTTGAAAAAGTGACTGTTTTTCGCCACTTTGGGGGACCAAATCATCTTCAATTGATCTGAAAATCGCTGAGTAGATGCCCCTGAAATTATGGCATCCAATGATATCATTTTCATCCTTTGAGGATGTTTCAAACAAAAATGGTGATGCCCATGATCCTTTGCAAAAAGCCCAAAAATGTCAAAAAACCAAAACTTGTCAAATTATGCCCAATTTTGGCGAGCATGACCCTCATGGGTTTTCAGAAGCATGCTGAGAAGCGGAGGAAAAAATTTCAAGGCTTGATATGCCTTTCTTCACTTTTTGTGTTGGGCACCTCCTTTGAGCCTCCTTGAGCTTTTCTTGTGTAGCCTTCAATTTCCTTCGGGCGAATTGGTTAAGCTTCTTATAGTGCCCGGTCATTTTTCTTTGAAGGTTCAAGTCTCTATTGGCCTTTTCCAACTTCTTCTCCAAGTGTTCATTCACCCTTTCAAGCCATGCTTCTCTATTTTTTTCTATCTCTTGGGTGAATAAAGTAGTAAGAGGAAAAGATTGGAAAAGGGCAGCCTCTTCCTCATTTTGCTTCTCCAAAGCTCTTCTGAGTCCCATGGTCCTTGGCCTCTTCCTCCTTGGCTGATCTTCTTCTTCACTATCATTGAATTTGCCCATGATTTCTTCCAACTTAATTTTCACTTTGGAGGCTTCTTTTTGATATTTGATAGCCCCTGTCTCATACACCGCCATGTGGACACTCATCTGCTTGTTTTGTGTTTGTAGAAAATGAATGAGGTTTTTAGACCTCTTTAGATCCGTTCTTAGATCATGAATTTGTTCTTCTCTATTTAGCAAGAGAGACTCTAAGATTCTAGCCTCATTGTCACTGTCATCACTGTTTATCTGAATTATGTCAAAGTCCCTCTCTTTCTCATGGCTACTTTCCTCCTTCTCTTTTCCCTTGCTTTGGGTGGCTTTCTTGGTCCTCCTCCTCTTTAGTAACTCAACAATGGATTTCTTGGGCAACTTCCCTTTGCTTCGGAGTGCTCTAGTAACATTTGGAGTTACAGTTTGACTCACTTTCTTTCTTGATTTTTGGGGCTTTGTTACCTTTGGAGAAGAAAGCATGGCCCCTTGCCTAGGAGAGGCAGCTAGCACATGCTCTATTTTGTCTTTGCCCTTGCTACTCCCCTCATCATCCTTGCCACTGTTTTGACCATCTTCATGAATGCCTTGACTGTCACCTTGCATGTCTCTTTGAGGGCTGCCTTCTTTAGTTTTGTCCCTGCTTTCTTCAGGACTTTTAGGCTCTGTATCTTCAATTTTTTGTGCTTCATCCTCATCATGTTTGCTGTTGTGAGGGCTACCAAGATCTTCCTCTTTGTGACTGATGTGTTCCTCATCAAACTGTTCCATTTCTTCATCATTTCCCTCTTCACTGTTTTGCTCTTCTTCATGGTGGTCTTCTTCATCAGTGTGCTGCTTTTCATCACTGTGCTTTTCTTCACTTTGCTCCTCTTCACTTTTCTTCCTTTGAATTTGATCCTCTTCACTATTTTTCTCTTTACCACTATGCTACTTTTCCTCATTGTGCTCCTCTTCATCACTATGTTGTTCTTCCTCACTATGCTCTTCTTCTTGATCAATCATAGGATATTTTTGTTTCTTAGGAGTGGTTTTACTAGAAGAAGGAGAAATATGATAAATGGGAGGTGAAGGAGATGCATAGGATGAAGAATTAGTGGCGAAATCGGGATGTGAAATGAAAGTGTCCCAATAAATTCCCTTCTTCTCAAGTTGATGGAGAATGACAATCTTGAAAAGGGAATGATGGAAAAGAGAAGCTGGCTGCTGAGAGGAAGATCTGTTTTGAACAGTAGAAGCCATCTTTTCAATACTTATATGGAGGAAAAAAGGTGGTTTATCAATTGGGTTCTTGTGAAGTGCATGAGTAGCCTGATATGGTAAGCATAAACCCGGCAAAACCTTCCCTCGCATGTGAAATATTTCATGATTATCTTCATGAGGGGAGCATAGCGGGTCAACAAATAGGAAAAATGAAAGATAGATGGACATGCATCCCGATGCTCTGGTTTCAAGAAGGGTTTGTATTGATCTGAGTCTAGGTAGCTCTACTTAAACCATTTTTCTCTGACATATGGAATTTTGGTAGCTCTGGAAATGGATCTAGGAGAAAGCTTGAAGTCTAAGCCTGCTAGATGAACATGTTTCCCTTGTAGTCTTAAATCAAATAGATGTTTCAAGGGAAGATAAATTTTCACCTCCTGAACCCTTTGACAAAACTCTAAACATCCTACTTCATGAAAGTTAAAAAGTACTGAAGGATGGGCATTTACTTCCTCAATTGAAAAAGGTTCATACCTTTTGTGAGGGCCACTTCTGCTATCTTTCCAGGGAGGCATTTTTCTTTGGATACTCTTTGTTGGCTGACCAAGACAGGATTATTCAAATGGTATTTGAAATAGTTTCCCAACACCACACCTTTTCCTCCTTGCAAGTCATTGTTTTTCTTTGATGCTAGCAAACAAGTGTTTGTCAAATGAGAAACAAAATCACTTTTATCACTGTGTTTGAGAAAAAGTTTTAAACAAGATATGTTTGTGGTTTTTTGTTTGAAGAGGAATCTCCCTTTGTTTTCTCACAAACATCCTTTCCTTCAAACACTGCTCTTTGTTATCATTGTTTTTGAAAGGTGATTAGGGCTCTTTCAAAGATGATAAAACACCTTCCCTTATCACTGTGTTAATCCTTGATACCCATAGCATGAAAAATTCTTTAATTTTGACCAAAACCCACAGCTCCTAATCATTGTTTCTCTCTTTTTTTTTTTGGGTGATAAGAAGTGCCTTTAAAGCCCTTGTTTCTTCTTTGAAATGCAACAAAAAACACCCCTTTTTTAAACTTCAAAATTTACAAGAAGTGAAGAAATACATGAAGAAGATAAGTTCGTGGACCTTGTTTATCATTGGAGCAAATTTCAAAGAGTCTTTTGGTTACGGGTGGATGGCGAGCCCGTTTGCAATAAAGTTGTTGCACGGAGGAGGTTGTGGGTCATTTCGGGCTTCGGTGACCGCGGGCGTCGTGTGAGAGCTTGAGCACCGAAAACCTTGAAAAATGCTCGAAAATGTTTCCTTTCTTTAGTGAGTAGCCAAGGAAAGTTTTCTTCATATTTTGAAATTACTAATGGGAATTTTTAAACGATCTCTTTCCTCCTTTGAAAATAAAAAAGGCTCAAATACCTTTGCAGCTAATTTGGAAGGGTTTCGATGCCCTTTGAAAAGGTTTTTTTATATAAAAACATAAATCACTATTAGGCACCTTATACTAACATTTTCATTTGAATGTGGTGTTACCTCCTCAAACTATGATTTTGGCAACATTCTCATAGTTGCAGAGAGCCATTTTCTCAACTTCAAACTTAAGTGGGTGTGTGGTCTGAATTAGTTATGGACTATTTTGCAAACAAATACACATCTTCTATTCCTTTTTCATGACATGTTTTACCATTGAAACAATTTTAATCCCTTTCACGAGTCATTATGTTTTTATATGTGATGTCAACGGATACATTTGATATCATGCGGCTTTAGTAGAATCTTTCTACATTACCAGCATTTTTGGAGATATTATGCCTAACCTATTAGCCACCTGATGGACAACCTCTAGTTGTGATGTATCATCTCAATTGTTAGAACTATGTTGCATTAGTGTAATAATATTAATGCCAATTTCCATCTCTAATGGTTCTAATGCAAATGTTGTTATTCAAGCTCTTCAACCATTTCAGCAATCTGCTTGGTTAGGTCTCGTGGCACCATGGATTAAAGATGACTTAGATTTTGAGAAAGTGAGCCTTTTATCCTTGTAGATTTGTCAGAATTGAGTCCCCAGTAACATCCAAGTATAATCTGCTACATTTGGCACAATACTGAAGTGTGCAATGTAATTTCAAATGGTAGCCTTTTATTTAAACATTCCAGCCTCTGGTTACTCTTCAAAGGATGCCTTTATAGATAGAAGAGAAGAGACCTCTTTTGACACCATTCTAACACTACTTTGATGATGTCACAAATGGCTTCAAACTATGAACCTTCAGTTGCTTTCACTGATTTTCAACTTTGTCCTTTAAATAGTGAACTTATTTAAACACCATTTGAAACACTACTGATATATCATTTGTTTCATCCTTTTGGAGGAAGTGGTGTAAACAAGTTTTTAAATCATTTGAAACACAGTTAGTCTCGTGCTCTAGACCCTCTACTTTTAAATGAAGGATACCCTTATCATGTTCCTAACCATCTACTTTTAAATGAAGGAGGTTAACATAATATTTCCAAACCATCTGCTCTTTATACTGGAGGAGGTTTTCAACATGTCACCCAACCATCTGCTCTTTCTTGGAGGAGGTTAACACAGTCAGACATTTCATCCATTTCTCAAACTATTTCATCTTTCTTTGTAATACATATATATATGCTTGGTATATCACAACAAGTAATAAAGTGAAAATTTGGAAATATGTTGTAAGGGGCATGTTCTGAGATATGTATCCTATCGTCAAAATATCCTTGTGAATATTTTAAACCAAGAGCCATATGACTTGTATTTGTAGAGTATTTTCTTGCTAGTCATTACTTACTAACCTTTCTTGACTGTGTTTGCAGAGGTTTATTTAATTTTCTCTCTAACTAGTTTTCTTATCCCAGGCTCAAGACAACATGAGAAGAAGTTGTCTTCTTATTTTTAGTTTGATAATGTCTTCTCGAATACTTGTACATCTCTACTTTTGAAAGAGACACTGAAACATTGTAGATCAACATTATATCAGTTTGGCTTTTGAAACATGTACTACCGAGACATCAAGACCTCTTAGTGGCACGACATATGGGTGTGTCAAGATTTGTTTTTGCAGATTAAGTGCTAATTCAGGGCTGGCTGGTATTGAACAAAGTATTTTGGCTCAGGGTGTTTTTGCCAAGGAAGGGATTCCCTAAAGTGCCACTACCTAACTTAGGGGATATCTTTGACAGATTTTGAGTATTTTCTTTGGGTAGGATTAGATCTCAAAATGAAATATGACCAGAGGTAGGGTGGCTAACATTCTTATCAATAGTTGGATAATGAATGACTTGGGAATGAGGGTAAATGACAGCAGATAACCTTTAGCTATGACAGCTCATGGACAAGATTATATGACTAAAACTAGATAAGACTTGACAACTAGGTTTTTCTCATCATAGGCTGACCGGAAAAGGTAGGAGGAGAAAAATTGTTTAGGGGTGTTTTCTAGATGACATATTTGACAAATTGGAGATCAACTTCTAGAAAATTTGGCTTAAAAAACTAGTTATCATCAACAGGTGAAAAATACTGATGACTAACATACTGCACGCTAATATCAATCATTAAATCAAGGAATATATAACTTCTGTTCGGGGTTTCATGAATCTCAAACCACTAAATTGAAAGACTGCATGCCTACTAATTATTGCACTTGGAAAATATTTTGCAACTTCATGCACTATGGAATGCATCTTATTAGACATATATTCCTACTCAGGATCTTCTACATTTTCCAACATACATCGTTTTACATTCCTCGAGTGCTTCTGCTAGTCTGCCTGCATGGAGGACGGATGGTGTTACTATATCAATTTCTTCCTTGGAAATTTGAACAAATCTGTCCATATCATGAAAGCCTAAAATTGATAACTCTTTTACTTATCTTTTTCTGGTAGATGAATACATTTCTCCACAATTGTTGCTATGTGCAATGGTGAAGGCTCGTTCTATAGGTAGGGGTCGTAGTTGGTGGCAATGAGATGAATTTTAATGTCATCCAACGTCTGGAACTGGCATAAATTATTGTAATCCACCATTGTCACAGACCCGATCTGTACCCTCATCCAATTGCTTCCAGGTATCTGCTATGGATATTGAATATGAGGGCCTCGAACCTGTACATGATTGTGCTTTGGATTAAAAAAACCCGCCTACTGAAGCAACAAGAATAGCAATAGATCCACTGTTCAAACACCTTGAACGTGTGACCATGAAAATGTGTAGAGAAGTGAAGTATAAAAATTGATAACAACAATGAAGTGGATGGTCACATGAGAGGGGATTTTGTGTGGTTCTTTCACCCCGAACATGAGCCCATAATTTCTAGGAATGTAAAGAAAACCATCACCATCGACGCCTTGTAATAAGATGTCCTCTATGATTAGATGTTTTTCCCATCCAATTGACATCGACTTTATTGAAGCTTTACTTGGGATTACTTTTTTAATCAAGAACTCTGCTACATGAAGCTCAATAGACGAGGATAGAAAGGGAGGTGCTCCAATAATGAGCAATGAAAAAAGCAAACAAAATGTTGCAGTAGCTCTTGGTAGGTGAAATAACAAGCTTTTCATCTATTCTATGAGTCTGCTAATTCGGTTGTTAACCTTTCTTGTAATACACCTGTAATCATGAAAACCTATTATTAATGATATCATTATACACAACACTTCTTCAATTTAATTAATAATAAGAATTTATAACTTAATTATTAATGTCTCTAAATGCTGCTAATCATCAACATAATGGATAAATAATTATTAAAACACTAAGTACAAGCATGTATTTATTTGATAAAAATCGTAAAAACATGGACAAAAATGCAGCGTAACAGTCATTGTGGGACCAACATCTATGATGGAGAGAGTAATTTATTGTATGGATTTGGGCAAGCATTATACTATTTTCTATATGCTCAGTTGATATACAATGCCATTTAATATTTACTAGTATATGAGATAACATCAACAACTAGAAAATTGTTTGAAGACAACTTGCCATATCATATTATGAAACTACAGTTGGTAAAATTGCATTGTGACTACTTCAGAAATTGTTGGTACCTTCCAGAAATATGTAAAACCTTCAGTACTTCTCTCATTTGGATTGCATATGATGATAATGTCATATTCATTTTATATGGGATGATTTGGGTAAGAACCAAAGAGTGGGTATTTGAGGGTGCTATTGCCTTTTTGCTCCATGAAGGAAACATTATTGCAGCCCATATTCAGCAGCAGCTCTACACTTATCATAAGTGGAGAGAGATACAGTGTGGGATGGAAATTTTTATCCATCATATTCAGCTATGCAACCCACCTCTGTTGCAGTAGCCTAAGGTGGAGGATATGTTTCAGGAGTTACCATGTTGGAGGTGACTCACTTTTTTTGGATGATAGCTTAGGGATGGAGGCTTCACAGGGGGATGATGGTTCCCAATATATTTTAGATTCCATGCCTTAAGAAGGCCTCTAGACCACATATAGTTGTTTCCATGGATATCCCACTTTTTCATGATGAGATCCATTTGGATTTTTCACCAAAGGAATACTTATACACATGGGAGGAACAACTTGAGGACATATTGTTGAGAGAACATCTTGTTCTTTGGAGGAACCTATCATATGAAGATGCTACAGGAGGAACAGGAGGGTCTCTTCAGTTATATCCTTGTAGTTGCTTGAGGACAAGCAACATTTGGGAGGGAAGGACTATAATATTCCTAAATTAGCGTGCATCTAATTGGAATATTAAATTTTTATTTTGTTCTTAGTTAGAGGAATAATATGGGTAGGGAGGCCCATAAATCTCTTTAGTAGGCATAAAATCCCTCTTAATAAGAAAAGGGATCATATTCATAGCTGGATAAAGCACCTTCATGTGTGAACAAAGGCTAATGCATGTGGACAAGGTCAAGTTTGACCAAGTCAACAAAGATAGTATGGAGGGAGTGGATCATTAATAGAGATAACCCAGTGAGAATATGGATCAGTTTAGATAGTTAGAATAAAGCCACCTTGAGTGTGGAAGGAGACATTGCATGGAGATTAAGTCAAGTTTGACCAAATCAAACAGTTTTGTTATGGAGGAGTGGCATTGATGATGGGATAACGCAGTTTTGGAGGGAGATTAACTGCATGATGATGGAAACCCTAATGAGTGGGACCCAAGGTGAGAAGGCTCACATTTTTTTATAAGGAAAAGGATGGCATCCATATGGGGTTAGCTTATGATTATGATTTTGATATGTTTGTTTAGACTTGTTCTCTCTTCAGCTGTTTAGCTAAGATTGCTGGTGTTTTTTAGCAAAGGGTGTTGCCGGTCGGGAACCCCACCTCTTCTCGTTGAGTATCTCTTAGGAGAGTACTGATCTATCATTCCACATATCCAACATTATGTCCAAGATTCAGTCTTCATCTACAGTGCAGTTTCTACAGAATATTGTGTTGTGTTACAGAGTGTTGCAGTGGAGGGTTGAGAAACCCACTTTCTGAGCTATTTTTTCACAGGAGGAAGGATGCCTTCTCTTGGGTGATCAGCAAGGAGGGATTATTAGAAAATTTCAGATATTTGGCACTAGGCCAACCTATTTCCATCATTTACAGTACAGTTTCAGTTTGGAATTGCATTATTTTGGAGGGCAGCTTCAGGGGAGGGTCTATTGGCTCTTTTAGAGTGTTTTCCTATGGTTGAAGGGTGAAACCTTTCATTGGAGGATACCTTTTAGGAGATCTACATCAGATATATATTATTTCATCCTTCTATTTCATGAGCTTTATTTTTCAGTGATTCTTCAGTTCGAGGGCTGTAGATCACCATTTATATTTCCGGAAACCCTTCCCGGGTTATCTTGGATTTGTGTAAAGGAGACTAGATCTCAATTTTCCAGCTCTCTTTTATAATATATTAATAGATACATTTGTCTCTCTATTTATATGGTATAAAACCTCATTAAACTGCGTTGTCACTTGCTGCAGTATTTCTGTATTGCAGTAGTCTTGGGGTTGCATTGTTTTTGGGCTATTCTAGGCATGGGAGGCTTGTTTAACTCATCTATCATGATTTTTTTCTGATCTCCTTTTGAATTTGGTTACCATAATGTATAAACTAATGGATCCATGGGTTGTTATTAATTATTATAGCATAAATTTCTGAAAAATGCATTTTTAGTGCTTATATTGCTGATTTCCCCATTTGGGAATATTACGTACATTATCACTCAAAAGAACCTTCTTGCTGAATAACCTATAGTTGGTCATGGACAATATTAAATGTACATTAATGATGATATAATTATTAATTTATCATAAATCTTCCGGAAAATGATAATGTGATTTTCCGAAATATTTATGATAAATTAGATATGGATCACATAAGTTTAAACTCTCAAATATAATTATTAACATTCATAGAATTGACCATTTCTAATGTTCGTTGTGTGATTATATTTCTCAAAATATAATGGAGGACTTGATGGTCAATTACCTCAAAATTTCAGAGAAATATGCATTCGACAAGCCAAACTTTACTTTCAAGTTGTATAGTAACATCGTTTTCCCCAAATGGGTAGAATCTGACTGATCGCCAGGTCCAAAGAGAGGGGTGGTGGAAGAAAATTTAAGGCTTTAGAAAAAGGTATCAACGATATTAGCATCAGCCCTTAGCTGGCCATTTTTCTTGAATCCATCTAACAACATTGTCTCCATGGCAGTCGTATCCCTTAAGAAATCATCCATACCAACCTATATTTGATTGCCTCCATTGCCATCTTGTGAAGAACTACTATTGTTGTATTCATTCCTAATTGGTGAATTTGGACATAGTGGGAATTGAATAGATTGTTCACTCAACCATTCTTGGTATCGTTATTCTCTGATTTTTTCTCTTAATCCAGCCTTCTCTCCATTTTAAATTTCCGTGGGGTGCAACAAAAGATGGTCGGTAGGTTGCTCATCATCACTAGAATCCTAATAATCTCAAAAAAAATATTTGAACATGATTAGTACAAAATCTATGATATCAATTAGTAAGCATGTCGACAATGCATGATTAATTGGTTTGACGTTGAAATAATTACATTAATATACCAAAAAATTATTATTACCATCATTTTCCTAGGATTGTGGCTAGAAGATGCAATGTTACAATTGGAACGGTGAAGCGAATGTCCATTTACATCTACCAAATGTGCCTTGCGGTATGCTGCTCCTGATAAGAGCTTATGATGTTTTGGAGTTGTTTGAATATTTTGTGCATCTGAACTCGATTTTGAATCTGCATGAACCTGAAAAATTTGTATACATTAATTTTATTTAGCTGATTAACATGGATAAAAAAAAATTTCAATTAGATAATGAAAATATAAATAAAATCTGAAGTAAATATTACGTTTGGAGATTGATAGGGAGAAATTTGCGATGGAATTTGAGAAATATTATGGAATGAGCTGGATTTTGAAGAATTGTTCATTCGATATAATTATGAGATTTTCTCCCTACATTTGAGCAAAAAAACAATAATTTTTTGTGTACATACCTAAAAGTAATTTCGGTGCCTTAAAAATGGACTTATTGTTATCGGTGCTAATGTATAGTTAACCGCACTAGTGCGTTTAAGTTACCGTGCATCAGTGTTGTGTTATTAATTGATGCACCAGTGTAGTTATATAAAAAAATGCACCGAATATCCGCAAATAAAAAAAGAACAAATTTATTTTTTTAAAGTGAAAGAAACGGTAAATTGAAAAAGGGGCGGTAAATTATTTTCGAAAATCTAATTTCATAAAAAAATTATTTAAATAGTAAAATCTATTCATTATTTCATTATTTTTGCAAAAAAAATCAGGGATGGATTTTCAAAAGAGACATACCTGAAGCAAGAAAGCATGAGAGCACTATGGAGCAGCAAAATACTTTCGAACAATAACATTATTTATAGAATCAGAATTTGTAACATCTAGTGATTCGCACAAAAACCCTGTATTATAGTAAAAATTTCAAATTTTACTGTAATAATTGTTTTTTTAACAGTTTCCGTTGGATTTAATACATGCATTGTAAAAATTTTAGCCTTTACTATGCATTTTTAGAAAAAAAAAAAAAAAAAAAAAAAAAAAAAAAAATCCATTCTTACGTTAAACCTTTGCTTCTTCTTGTTTCTACCCTTGTTTCTTCTTGTTTTCGTGACTTCACAATTAGGGCTTTTCATTTTATATTTATAGGGTTTGTATTGCTATATATATAGACGTATTACATCTAACCCGCGGGACGACTTGTAGAGTTGGATCCCAATCCATGTCAGCCCTTGCATGATTTTTTAAAAAAATATTTTTTTAAATCGGTGCGCCCTGTGTAAAATAGCGTACTGTTTGATAATAAAAAAAAAATTATTAATTTATGTCTCTATTAATTGGTGCACCAGTTATCATATAATGCACAGGGTCTCCTTGTTGACAGAGAGCACCATCTGGTGTTTCTACTGTTTTCTCGGTCTGTTTATAATAACATGTCGCACCGCCTCCTCCACGACATCTTATGCTACAAAAAATAACACTAGATGTTTTTTATTATTTTTTGTGTTAATCAATGCAGTGGGTAAAAATATAATACACCATGTCTCCTTGTTGACAAAGAGCATCATACGGTGTTTCTACTGTTTTGGCGGTGCGTTTATAAGAACATGTCGCACCATCTTTGGTGCGTACTGTTTGAAAGGCGCACCATTTTCTTGATTTTTTTTTTACCTGAAAAGTTTGCGATTTATTTATAAAATATATTAATGAATGGTATGGTACAAGTTTCATATTGATAAATAAATGGCTGACAAGAAAAGCAAAAAAGACAAGTTCTTTTTAAATTCTTTACAAAAATTATTATTTTTGAACTATATGTAAGTTTAACTAATATGTATTGTTTACTATGTATCACGTAGAGCCACAAAATGAAGAATATTAATAAGATTATTTCTGATGCAAGACCAGAAGAGCGTAAAATCTTGATCGAAAAATTGCAGAAGGATGAATTAGGTGAATGAAAAATAATATCGATCCAATATGGGTTTCTTTTTTAATTTGATTAATAATATAAATAAAAATATTACATAACATGCTTCAAACAATATATTAATTCACATATGTTTAATGTTCTATAGGGACAAACAAAGAAGAAAATGAATGTTGTTCTAGGAAAAGAAAAAAATAGAACATGCAAATGAAAATGAATTTCTCCTTAGCTCATCTGAAGTGGTGTTGGAGGTTAGCAAAAGGGGGAAAAACTTTTACAAAACTTTGAGGGATCTAGTGGAACGAATTTATAGACTTTCTTTCCACTTACAATACAAAAAAAAATCCAATGATTCTAAGAACTAAATTTTATTTAAACTACGGGATGAGTTTCCAGAGAATTGATCCATGAGGCATGTCAGACTTTTAATAGAGAAAACGTACAAAAATAAAAATGAATGAAAAAGTAATATTCCCTTAAATGTTTTTCTAGAATTATATGTATATATTACTAGAAAGAAATCATTTATAAATATCACTTTTGTTATATGTACTTTTCATATAGCAATATAAAAATTAAATAATTTATTGTCATGTTACATTTTCAGGAAGATCATGAAAATATCAAAGGATGAAGGAGCTAATATCATAAATATGCCAGTAGGAATGTTCAAAAAGGTGTACAAGGAGATGGTCAAAGAAATGGACATAATTTCATCACACGAGGAGCCATCTCAACAAAAATATGCTTCAAATGTAATATGTAATCATTGAATTTTTCGATTAGGTACAATAAATAAACAATTTAGAATTAAATGTTAATTTTAAATTATTTTCTTGTAGAAAAATAAAAGAAAATGGAACCCATTCAGCACATAAAACAGGATGCTAAGGAAGAAAAGGGTTCATATCTATGTTTCTGAGTAATTGTTACTTGCTTATAACAACTTAACTAGATTTAATTTTTGTATATTTTAAGTTGTTTTACAACAATCATCATTGAATGTCTTCAAAGAGGTGCTAACATAAAAAGAAGAACCATCAGATGAATTGATTGACATTGGGTTAAATATGGGTTGTCAGCATATGTTGGACTATCAGAAACTAATTGTGGAATTTGTAAGCATCTACCTTGTTTTACTTAGCTCTATCTATAATTAATAGAAAAAATAAAAAATAAAAAATAAAAAAAATTCTTTTATATTAAATATATGATTGTTATGGGTATAAAACTTGCAGGAAACAAAGTATGGAACTGCTCCAACAAATGAATTGTTGAAAGATGACATAAAAATTGGTTTAGAAAGAATGTGTATAGTTCATGAGTAAATTCTTGCTATGTTACATTTCTTTTCAATTTTCATTGATGTATATTATTTAATATTGCAATTTTCATTGTTTTCACCAACGTATATACACTCATTATAGTTTATTTTTATGTTTGTAGATGGAACTTGAAGAAGAAGAAAACAGTCAACATGTTGAAAAAAACATTCCTCAAAATAACTCGTCATGGAAGTAGCTCGAGCAGTGTCAACAATTCCAGCGAAGAATGATGATCAATATGTTTGGATATCAAAGCAAGGCGTTGTATTTTTTGAAATATTTTTCTGTGAAATCATACATTTTGTTTAATGTAATGGACATAGTGTCCCAATTGAAATATAGAGGGATACCAACAACTGTCCCATTCAATATGACAAAGAGTGCCTTATTCATATATATATATAATAAAATACATTTTAATTTACTCTATTGTTTTCTCCATTGTTGTTACACCATTGATTAAATATACGGATGATTAAATATCATAATGAAGAGATACAAAATGTGATGATATGATATAACTAATTAATCCAAACATCACATTCAAATGCACTATTAAAAATCTAATTGATATGAATATCGTTATAAGGTATGTGTCGACGTTTGATGAATAATGAATTTTTAAAAATCACAATAATTGCATTACCACGGGTCAATGTTTCTAAAAAATACAAAATGACCATCGGTATGTGTTAGTTACTGTTCACCAGTGCCTTTATATGATAATGCAAACTGCTGCGTTTCTACGACCTATGGGCTCCACACAAATACCAATACCAATTAGAACACCTGCTGCACTTTAGTCACTACGCACCAGTGCGTTTGTATGATACTGTGCACCGGTGTGATTTTACGACCTATGGGCACCACAAAAATACCAATACCAATTAGAACGCCCGATGCACTTTATCGATGACTACCACCTGGGTGGTCTGATAGGATTTTCATGCAACGGTGCGGTTTTCCTTTAACGCAACAGTGTGTTTTTATAACTTAATGACCCAATGTGTTGTCACCTACAGGGCCCGGTGCGGTTTTACACCTTAACGGCCTAGTGCATGCACCTTCCATCGTCCTAGTGTGACTGTCTAGCTGACATGCATCAGGCCATTGCTAAACACACCGGGGCATCTGATTTTTTTTTTCTATCCCGATTTTTGGTAGGTTTATAGTATCGGTGCATTCATGGTACAACACATCGATGCGTTGACAGCTGATTCGCGCACCAATGAGAAAACATTCGTAACAACCTCTACCCACCTAGTTTTTTTTAGTTGTGTTGAAATTATGTTAGAAGCTCTGCCAAAACCTCCGTTACCGAAAATGAATGTTGTAGCAAATGTTCTTTTGACTATTTTGGCTAATTTTAAAGCACTAAAAACCTCTTTTATAACCTTCGCTAGAGGGTCTTTTCCTTGTAGTGCCTTACCTTGCCGCCTTTGTAGGTGTTTCAATGTTTTTGGTGGTGGTACCTATTTTATTAGCTGGACCTTGAGAGGGTCGACTCTGATCCCTTGCTACGACACAATTAATCTTAGCAGTCTTCCTGCGCTAACGCAGAAAACACACTTGAGAGGGTTCAAGCGGAGGTTGTATTTTCGTCATCTCTAAAATACTAAGCAAAAATATTCGAAATGGTCAGCACACCTCTTGGATCGTACCGTGGGATCATCCAAGTAAGCGAGAATGAGATGAGCTAGGTCATGGAAGATATAGTTCATGGTCTGCTGAAATGTGGCGCCAACCTTTTAATGACCGAATGGCATAACTTGATACGCGAATGTGCCCCAAGGGGTAGTGAATGTAGTTTTATACCGATATGTATGATGGATATGAATTTGATTATACCCCCAGAACCCATCCATGAAGGACAAGGACTTGTGACCGACACAAGCGTCAATGACTTGGTTGATCAATGGAGTGGGGTAGTTTTCCTTCGGGCAGGCTTTATTTAGAAATCCACGACGTGTAAGAAATCTGATATATGAATCTAGATTTGTTTAGTTTGTCTATATCT
This sequence comes from Pinus albicaulis, assembly GCA_034641835.2. NCBI lineage: Eukaryota > Viridiplantae > Streptophyta > Pinopsida > Pinales > Pinaceae > Pinus > Pinus albicaulis. The sequence goes on along the minus strand of CM076580.1, from coordinate 473,145,144 downwards.
TGTTTGACATTATTTTTGGTGGACAGGGGAGATGTTGGGCCATGTGTAAATATGATGTTCCACATTGGTGGTACGTAGACTTAGAATTTATGAATAGTCCCATGCAAATATATCCCTATACTCCTACAATAGGGCGGTGTATGTGGCTATTTTTTTGGAGAGTATGCTGCCCCTATAGAGATTTCTTTGATTTTTCCAAAAAAATTTGAAATATTCACCTTGATGGTAGGTGAGATATTTGACAAATTTCCCTCCTCAAACGCATCGGGTGTTGGGATGGGATTCTTCAACCAATCTAATTTTCCTGATGGCATGAAATATTTCGATTCAATGGTGCAAATATCATGGGTTTCTGTATTGCTAGGCACGAATAATTTTTATGGTAGAAAAAAACAGCAGTGGTGTATGCTAAATCCCACATACATTCAAGTTCTATTATGGCCTCTAATATATCCTCATAAGAGTGAAAAATGATTTCTAAGGGGGAATTGTTTTTTGTGAGGCCATGAGGAGTGGATTTGGGCCTAGCAAGGCTGGTCAACAAGCAATAATATGATTCAAAGGTTCATGTCATAGAACTAGATGAGGTTGAAAAAGTGTAGATGGGATGGTTCTACACCGTCGAAGGTACTCCTACCCATGTGGTAGTTGCAGTGGTCACGACACCAAGAAATGATGAGTAGACAACATAAATCATGGTTCCCACGGATGATTAGATGAATCGTATATGATGTTTTGTGTCCTCAACATTAGATGGTGGAAGGATTTCCAGGAGTATTGGTTTTTTTTTAGTAAGAGGGGGTTCATGTAACCTTAGTGGTTTACAAGGGGTACAAGAATTTTCCTCCAACGGGAAATGGTTTTGAATGAAAATATGTTGAAATGTTTGTAACATAGGGCATGTTTCTATAACATGGGAGTGATTGGTGAAAATGTTGCATGGATTATAATTACTCACCAAATAAATGGTATGTGAGCTAATACTACTTACGACACAAGACAACGACGATTGGTGTTGGTCACACAAAGGTTCATTTCTGTATTTTTTCCATCTTCAGGTCTTACTTTTAGCGTGGTATGGATCCCTCGGGTGGTTTTGGTTTAATGCTGCTCTGGAAGCTCTCAATCATGGAAGATATTAACATTTCTTTGTATCATGAAACTGGGATAAAATTCGATAATAGCAGCGAGTGATATTCTCTTGATTAGAGAGATGTATGTGGGGGATAGGAGTTACTAGTCAAAAAATGTTGGTAAACCTATCTAGCTCCTGACATTGGTTAACCAAATGGTTATGTTTATCACATAGGGCACATGTGAATTTGGGTTTCAACCTCACCTTGCTGGGGCATTTGGTCACCTTCCCATATTTAGGTTTGTGGTGATGATGAGAGGAATGGAACCTTTTTACTGGAAGTATCTCTTCATATGTACATAGGATGGACCTAGATGCTTCACTCTCCTAAGTTATGGAACTCTCCACAGATTCTAAATCTAAACTTTCCAAGTCAGGATTTCCAATAATGAATAGGTGCATAGAATCTAAAACCAAGAGGAATTGGGGGATGTGGGGATAATGATGAACATGGTGATTATCTTGAAATATTAAATAAGTGTGTCATATGTGTCTCACCAAATTTCTTTTGACCATTGGGGTGATCGGGTACCAGTGAAGAAATGACCTTAAATCTAGGCAGTGAGCGATCAAATGATCAGGTGTGTCGCACAAGGCGCAGTTCGAGACATGAGGTTGGTGATTGTAATAGGAGGGAGGCATTATTCATGGTGGCTTCCTTTATTCTGATATACAAAAGATGGTCCTAGATGGTCTAGTCCCTTGAGTTGTATTATTGCTGTGGATTTTGAGTCCAAATTTGCTCAGTCGGAATTTTCAGCGATAAAGTGACGCATGAAATCTAACATAGTTAAAAAATGATGGATATGGGGACAATGAATTATATGGTGGTTACTTCGAAAGACCTGACATGTATGTCGTATGTGCCTTGAAAATTTTCTTTGTGTAACGTGAGTAATTGGGTACTAACGATTAAATTCCCTTATTTTGGGCACTCAGTGATCAAATGATTAGATTCATCGCATAATGTGCAAACCAGGACATGAGGTGTGGCCTTAGTTTTCCTTCTGGGTGTTTTTGTCATTGGGTTGGTTGGGTACAAGCATGATGCATGCTCTTATCACATGTATAATATGGTCTTGGATCCATCTTCCCCTATCTCGATGGACAAATCCTGGGTGTTGGATTTCTCTAGGGCACGTAACACATCCCTATATTGAGGAATATCTGAGCAATGATGGGTGTAATACCCGTACTGTTGACATATGGTGCATGTACGGTTTGTGCATAATGCCTTCCCTTGGATATTTTTGAATTTTTCCTGTTTGTTTGGATACTGGGTCGCAGTCATTTTTTTAGCATGTAGAAGAGCTTTCAACTCCTCCAACTCAGGGAAAATGTTGGTAGGCTAGCCTACGATATTGCATAGTGTGAAATGTTGTGATTCCCTAGGAACTCTAGGGACACTGACCTTCTTCCCTTTCTTTTTATCCTTTATGGTAGTACCAGCTGGTGTTGTTACAAGGGGTTATTTTTCTATGGTGACATCTTGGGAGGTAATAGGAGTTATTCCTGTAGCGGTAATGCCTGGGTTTTCCGACATGGGTGGAGGGGCCAAATACAATTCTAGTATTGCCAGAGCCATATTTGGAAATGTAAGAGTTGCGATGACTTGTTTCATAAAAAAAGCAGGTGGGAGATACAAAAATTGGGTATGGGAGATGACATATGGTAGGAATTTCGAATTAGTTTTGACGACATCTGTGATGTCGGGTTCTGGTTCTAGGCTACTTTCAGTGTTTGATGAAATCATGATGCACACCAATGCCTCTATATTTTTTGGGGTTTCATCATGTAGTATAGGGGAATATCCATGGTATGTTCCAAGGACAGTGAATGGTTTGAATTGGATGGAGCTAAATTCCAAGTATGTTATGATTAGCTCAATATATGTATCTACGTATCGTATACGACATCTAGAGTGGTCACAAGTTTCTTTTCGCAATACGTGAGTTGGTCAATGGTGATGGTTTTGTCTTCATGGGGGAACATCATCACCCTAAAAATAGATGATGATATATCGATCATTGAATACATATAACTTCACCCAAGGAGGATGTTATAGTCTAATTACACATCTAAGACCTCAATTTCTATGAGAACCATCATGCTAGCAAGGTGTATTGGTACGTTTTGGAAAATACCTATGGGGGTTGATGGGTGCCCGTCATATGCTCTGAGCATGATGTCAGATGGTTTCAATTCTAGTGATCCTAACTTCTTCCAAACTATTTTGGACATGATACATGTAGATGCTCCTTCATCTATGATGCAATAGTGAATGGTGATGTTCTAGATCAAAGTCCGTTAAGTGAGAATCGGAAGGGTCGATTGCATATAATGCAGAAATTAAGGCTTTCCACCAGGTTGGAATAGATTGCAGGACTTCTAAAGCTGACATGGCTGAGGGATATTGAGCTAAGTCATCCACTATACTGTAGCTATGAGTAGCTTTGGAATATTGCCTTGTGCTACTTGCTGACCCCTTTACCATTTTAGGCATGGGCTCGATAGATACCCTAAAGATGGTTAACGAGGCTAATGGTGCACTCATGCTTGTACCTTAAGGGTTGGAATCCAGAGGTGCTTCGTAATTTCTGTTCCATGTTTGGAAGAACAGGTCTTCCTCAGCCATGAAAATATGGTGACTTCTTTGAGCATTTCCTCCCACATTTTTTTGTTGTGTTGGTTGTTTTTACTGGGTGTTAACCACTCCTTGATGGTGGAAATGTTCCTGCATGACTGTAGCTTGCTGGGTTTGTTCCCCTTGTCCTCGGTTACCCTGAAGTCATGTCAACTCAGGGAGTTCAAGGAAGTGGTGGGTGTAATGACCGTACTCCCCACATATGGTACAAGAGTGATTTTTCCTTATATTGGTCATCTTGTTTTTCCTCTGATAGTTATTTTTTGGTTACTATTCTTGATTTCAGTTTGGATTGCCCCCAGCCTAAGATAATAGGGAACATTGTTGATTGTTGCCCCCCTATCCAACATCTCCCTTTTATTTTCTCTTTGGTTTTTCCTTTGCAACATTCGAAGGATTATTATTATTCTCCTAGTCATATGAATTTTTTTGTTGAGCCTGGGAGGGTTGCACTATATTAACCAGTGCATTGTTCCACACTTATGGTATATTTTGTGGACGGAAAGGGGAGTATTGGTTTCCTTTCCCTCCGTTGATGTATGTATTTTTAGGTCCCTATATTACTAGTATAGTCCCTTATTGTTGTTAGTGTAACCCCCTTATTGTTATTATTGTACCCTTGTAACCCCCATTTTTTTATTATTATGCCCTTAAATTATTATTGTTAGGTCGGCTAGGATTACATTGTGGCCCACTAGGATTACATTATGGCCCCAAGGACTCCTATATATAGAAAGGAGGTTTTGTAAATTGTATCATCCAAGAATTGTTCATTTATGTAATATATTGGAGGTTTCCCCCTCGAAGTGGCTTATTTCTAAGGCATTGATATCTCTTTTATTTTATTTTTGGAGCTGGTTACACAACATTTGGTATCAGAGCTTTGGATTCTAGGGTTTCGCTACTCCAATTAGGTCATCGTGGAAGTTTCGCTATAACTTTTTTTCTACGAAGCTTCAGAAGCTAAAAAATTTAGGGTGTGAAGCCGAAATCCTGAGGAACATTGTAAAAAAAATTTAGAGTTTGGTTCGCAATATTTTCTGAGATATGATCTGTGGAAGTTAGGTCTTTTTTCAGGCTCCTAAACAGGTCATCGTGGCATTTGCGCTATAACTTATTTTCTACGAAGGTTTAGAATCTGAAATTTTAGGGTACGAAGCTGAAATCCTGAGGAAACTCATAGGAAATTATCAAATCTTGGTTCACAATAGTTTCGGAGATATGATCTGTGGAATGTAGTGCTTTTTCAGGCTCCAAAATTTCATCTCAAAGAGGTGATCATGGGAGAATATTCATAACTCTCTCTCTGAGCATCGGATTGGAGTGCCGTAAAAAGTGGTCACAAGTAAACTGATTGTAGTTTCTTTGCTATCAGTTTCAGAGTTGAAGGGTGAAAAAGTGACACGTGGAAAGTCGTACAAGTTCACTCTATTGAACCAGTCCATAATTAGGTCATTGTGGAAGATCGGACACAACTTTGTCTTAGAGAATCCAAAACAAGTCAGACCTGTGGAATTCGAAAGATAATTTAGAGGGCTACGTTGGTACCAAAATTCAAATATTGAAGTGCTGCAATCACAGAGATAATCCAATTTCAATATCGAGCTCCTCAAAAGCAAGAAAAAGGTGTGTATTTTTTTTTCCAAATTACATAAGTCTTGTTTGAAGAATCAATTTGAATTTATTCCGAGGGCATATTGTAGAATAGATATCAGTATTGGGTTCTAAAATATGTCCCATAAAAATAATTCAACACCCATTAAATCTTCAGAAAGCTCTACTATGACTCATGAAGATGAATAATTGCAACATGATCCATCAAAATTACAAGAGAAAGTGCAAAAAATTTCACTCTCGCAAAGAGCAACAAAAAATGAAATGGATTTTTTGAAGAAAGGCATGGAAGCAAAGATAGACGGTTTGAAGAAAGCCGTGGAAGCTAATATGGATGGCATTGAAGCTGGCATGGAAGCTAAGATGGATGACATGAAATACAACATGGAAAACATGAAGAATGATCTAAAAGCAGACATCGAAGGTTTGAAAAAGTTGATACAAGAAATGTTTCATAATGGTGAAAAGATAGTAGAAGAACCTCATGATGAGAAAAAGATAAATGTTAATCGTGATTTCATAAACTCTAATGTTGGCGGGAAGAACCACCATATTCCAAAAATGGATATGAGGAAGTTTGATGGAAAGGATCATGTAACATGGATACTACAGATGGAGCAATATTTTGATATCCATAACGTGAAAAACACACAAAAGGTACGCATTGCAACTTTACGTTTAGAACAAAATACATTTGTATGGTATCGATGGCTTTGCTCCCGTAAAAAAATTGTCACTTGGTCAATTTTTACGGAGGAAATGATAGCACATTATGAGGATACAAAGAGCAAATCCTTATTTATCCAATTGATAAATCTCAAACAAAAGGGTTTAGTGGGGGAGCACATTGAGGACTTCCAAAAATTGAATATAAGGGTAACTGATATTCCAAAGGAACATAGGATTGATCTCTTCATAGGCACTTTAAAGGATAACATCCAACATGAAGTTCACATTTTGGAACCTGATTCATTGGAGAAGGCATTCAGGTTGGCAAGAAAAGTTGAATGTAAAATTATGGCGACAAGGAAGCCTACCACTCAATTCTATAAAGAAGCAAGTGTTGCTATGCCTAGATTTCCGCAACCTACAAGGTTGACACCACAACAATTGGAAGAAAAAATAGCAAAAGGGCTTTGCTACAGTTGTGATAGAAAATACACCAAAGGTCATAAGTGTGCTGAGAAGAAATTATTTTACATAGATTGTGAAGAGGAAGAAGAAAATGAACAAGAAGAGGATATACACCTGGAACCAGCCCTAGAAGAGGAAGAAATGAATCCGACCATATCATGTAATGCACTGGCATGAATTACCACTCCTCAAACTCTCAATATAGAAGTAAAAATCAAGAAGAAAAAGGTAATAATGTTGATTGATTCAGGTAGCACCCATAATTTTATTCATTGTAAGGTAGCCAAGGAATTAAATTGTTTCCTATACCCAGCACCAGAATGTCAAGTGATGGTTGCAAATGGAGGAACTATAAATTGCTCTGGAAAATGCCATAATATCAAGCTAACCATGGGGGAATATGTATCGACTAGTCCAATGCTTTCCATTCCTATGGGAGGTGATGATGTTGTACTAGGAGTACAATGGTTACAATCTTTGGGGACGGTAGCTTTTAATTTTCAAGAACTTTTCTTGAAATTTTTTTCAGAAGGAAAGGAAGTCGAATTACGGGGTATTGAAGGGAAGCCAGGAAGGATAATAAGCTCTAATGTCATGACAAAGATTCTAAAGAAATAAAAACGAGGTGTAATTGCACAATTATGCTCACTAGAAGTTCCGACATCAAAATCATATATTTCTCCAAATCTCCAACAAGTCTTGGACAATCATTCCAAGGTGTTTGAAACTCCCAAAGGACTCCCACCTATTCGTGATCATGATCATGCTATTCATTTGATTCCAGGAAGTGTTCCTCCAAACATCAGGCCTTATAGATATCCTTACTTCCAAAAGAGCGATATTGAACGTATGATTGCAGAAATGTTAGAGGCGGGTATAATTCAACCTAGTCAAAGTTCTTTCTCTGCTCCTGTAGTATTGGTACACAAGAAGGATGGATCATGGTGAATGTGTCCGGATTATATGGAGCTCAATAAGCTCACCATTAAAGACAAATTTCCCATTCCTGTGATTGATGAATTATTGGATGAATTACATGGAGCAATTTATTTTACCAAGTTGGATCTTCGTTCAGGATATCATCAAATTAGAATGAAGACTGAAGATATTCCAAAAAAAGCATTTCGAACTCATGAGGGTCATTATGAATTTTTGGTCATGCCTTTTGGCCTTACCAATGCACCTTCTACATTTCAAGGGTTGATGAATTCCATTTTCAAACCCTTAGAAAATTTGTGCTAGTATTTTTTGATGATATACTAATCTACAACAGGTCTTGGAAGGATCACATTGAACATGTTGACATGGTGCTCAAACTATTGCAGGAGAAACAATTATATGCAAAAACATCCAAATGTTTCTTTGGAGTACAAGAGGTGGAATATCTGGGTCATATTGTATCTCACGAGGGTGTTAAGGTAGACCCTAACAAAATTAAAGCTATTAAGGAATGGAAAGTCCCCACAACCATAAAGCAGTTGTGAGGATTTCTCGGGTTAACAGGGTATTATCGCAAGTTTGTTAAGAATTATGGGAGAATAGCAGCACCTCTAACAACATTATTGAAGAAAGATGCATTTTCATGGACTCCTGAAGCAACTAAGGCCTTTCAACATCTTAAAGAGGCAATGTGCCTAGCACCGGTCTTAGCTACGCCAGACTTCACAAAAACCTTTATTGTGGAATGTGATGCCTCAGGAAATGGAATTGGTGCAGTTTTAATGCATGAAGGAAGACCCATTTCTTTTGAAAGTCGTCCAATCAAAGGAAAGTATTTACAGAAACCTATTTATGAGAAGGAAATGTTAGCAATACTGCATGCACTAAATAAATGGCGAACTTACTTAATGGGAAGACACTTCAAGGTAAAAACTGATCATGATAGTCTTAAACAATTTTTGGAGCAAAGACTATCTTTAGAAGAGCAGCAAAAATGGGTCACAAAGATGTTGGGTTATGATTTTGAAATAATCTACAAAAAAGGAAAGCTTAATGTTGTTGCAGATGCACTCTCAAGAAAGAATGAAGAGTTGGAAGCATTGCTTTGTGCCATTTCTATTATCCAACCAGATTGGATAACTGAAGCAAGAGATGAATGGAAGAAGGACAAAGATGTATGGACACTCATTCAAAAGTTGCAGCAAGATCCTAGTACATCTGATACATTTAGTTGGAAAAATGATTTCTTATGGTACAAAGATCGCCTATATCTTTGTAAGAATTCCCAACTAAAACAAAAGATTCTTCTGGAATTGCACACTTCTCCTTTAGGAGGACACTCAGGATTTTTAAAAACTTACCACAGGGTGAAGAAAGAATTTTTTTGGGATGGCCTTAAATCTGATATTCAAAATTTTGTGGCGTAATGTTTGGTTTGCCAGCAGAATAAAGTGGAAACAATTAATACCCTGGGACTTCTACAACCTTTATCCATTCCAAGTCAACGTTGGGAGGAGATTTCAATGGATTTTATCACAGGTTTACCTAAGTCCGAAGGAAAGAGTGTCATCATGGTGGTAGTTGATAGACTTACCAAGTATGCACACTTTTGTGCATTATCTCATCCATCTAAAGCAAGTACAGTTGCTACTACATTTATGGACAGAATTCAAAAGCTACATGGAAGCCCAAGGGTTATTGTGAGCGACAGAGATCCCATTTTTACCGGAAATTTTTGGATGGAGTTATTTTCTTGTTTGGGTACTCAATTAGCTCATAGCTCATCTTATCATCCTCAATCTGATGGTCAAACTGAGATAGTAAATAAATGTTTGGAAGGATATCTTCGTTGTTTTGTATCCGATAAACAAACACAATGGGTCAAGTGGTTACCTCTCGCTGAATGGTGGTATAACACTTCCTTCCATACCGCAGCAAAAATGACCCCATTTATGGCACTTTATGGATATCATCCACCATCCATCACATCATCTTTAAGGGAAAATTCGAAGGTTCAAGCAGTGGAAGATCACATCGAGCATCAGCAAGAAGTTCTCCAAATCTTAAAGGATAACCTGAATTTGGCACAAAATCGAATGGAACAATAGGAAGATCAACATCGCAGCAAGAGAAGTTTTGATGTAGGAGATTGGGTATTTTTACGGCTACAACCATACAAAAAAATTTCCCTCAAGCAAGCTAAGAAGGATAAAAAATTATCACCAAAGTACTATGGTCCTTACAAGGTATTGCAAAAGATTGGTACTATGGCATACAAATTGGAGCTTCCTTCTTCTTCGCGAGTACATCCAATTTTCCATGTCTCATGCTTAAAGAAGGTTATAGGTGAAAATATTCCAGTTCAAACAATATTGCTAGAACTTGATGAGGAAGGAAAAATCATATTGGAACCTGAAGCGGTCACAGAAACAAGAACTCGACAACTATGGAATCGATCAATTTCAGAGTATCTCATAAAGTGGAAGAACTTACCCACTGAAGATTCTACATGGGAGGATGAGAATTTTATATAGAAGCACCCAGAGTTACTCAAGCATTGAGGACAACACTTTTTTGAAGGAGAGGGGCATGTTAGGTCCCTATATTACTAGTATAGTCCCTTATTGTTGTTAGTGCAACCCCCTTATTGTTATTATTGTACCCTTGTAACCCCCATTTTGTTATTATTTTTCCCTTAAATTATTATTTTTAGGTTGGCTAGGATTACATTGTGGCCCACTAGGATTACATTATGGCCCCATGGACTCCTATGTATAGAAAGGAGGTTTTGTAAATTGTATCATCCAAGAATTGTTCATTTATGTAATATATTGGAGGTTGCCCCCTTGAAGTGGCTTATTTCTAAGGCGTTGATATCTCTTTTCTTCTATTTTTGGAGCTGGTTACACAACATGTATGTTGGGATGACTCTCTAGTATCAACATTTCTAGCTGAGTATTGAGTCCCTTGCAAGGATGGTATGTACATCCTTGTGGCTGGTGGTATGGAAGTTCCATGTTAGTCATGTTTTGCAGAGGTGCAAGCTAACTATGGTAGTACCCTGGTTGTCATAAATTTTGTGCAGTATCATATGAATGTGAAGGATACTGGTAATTGTTGTTTGGTTTAATTTTGGCTACATACCCTATCAAAACATTAGCAGTGTTTGACATGCCTGGTAATTCTCTATAATTTTGTATGCATGGGGCATTTGGAAGGACATGGTAGATATATCCAGAATGGGTGTAGATGAGCTCTAGCTGCTGGGATTTAATAATGACATCATACTCACTATGAAGGTTTTGTTTTGCCACATCTTTTGAAATTTATTCTATGAGAGTTTTCAAAAATAATTCCAAGAGAACTCAATCATCGAGATTGGCATTGCACAAGTTGTGATGCCTCTTCCATTTATGGAGATGATTCGATCTGTGCATAGCAGGTGTTTGTCTAAAATGGGTGAGGAGTTCCATCCCTAAATCATGATGAATCAGGAACTAGAAGAAGGTGAATACATTGTTGTGAGGGTGTTAAAGGTTCCATGTGATGCATAAGGTTGGTCCACATTCCATTTCATTGCAAGCCCTGTAAGGGTGTGCTGAGACAGACTTATTCGAATGGTGTCATCTACGATACCGTTCGACGAACCCCATAGGTGGAAATTCATGATGTGATTTCATGGGTCTTCTTCTTTCTTACCTTCAAATTTTGGAATATCTGAAGGGACCTTCATGGGCATGGGTGGTTAGTTAAGGACACGTTGAATTGGGTCATTCGTTAACTTTCTTAGATATGGTAGATGCAATGATGCTAAAAAAGGTAACTAAATATTGATGGCCATCGTATGATGATGTTAAACAAGTATGTGTATGGGGTTCCCTTGGTGAGTTTCTTGGGGAATATTTCCTTATGGCATATTCTGAGGGGTGTTACATTGGCTCCCCAAAGGGGTAGCGATCGTTTAAACTTGAGGGGTAGTAATAGGGGTGGTGAGTGGTGACCATTGGGGGTCCCCACTAGTGTGGCGATTGGTGACCCTTGGGGGCTTCCAATCAAATATTTACTAATAAAGGAAGAGCCTATAATAGTGGCAGCATGAAATCCTCTATGCCTGAATGGCGGGAGGCCCAAAATTCCTCCTGGTAATTGGGGGAGGTTTAAGGAATTCCTAGATCAACGGGGTGTCATTGGGTCCCTAATGGTGTCGATCAATGTAACTTACTTTTTGTTTTTTACTTTGGAGGGTGGAAGCTAAATATCAATGCAATAATGTAATCACATACATAAAACAAAGCGAAAAATAGAAAGGTAATTTTTCTCTTTAGGTCTAAGCTATGTGATCAATCAAGAAAAAAATATGGTTCTTTGTTTGTTTGTGTATGATACCAAAATCTTATATAGACCTAATCATCCTCACACTCTCAAAGTAACTGGACCTTATGGAGATATCTTATAATGGCTACTGGGGCCAATGTTTCGAAAGAACTAGTGACGCCTTCCAGCACCTGAAGAATCAACCAAGGTAATGGTATTGAAGATCTAGTGTTGCACGTAGTGTCACCTATAGGGAAAGGATGCCCTAGATTTGACCACTAAAGTATCTTCGTCACACGTGAGCATTTGAGTCTTTAGCTTCATGGTAGTTAATTACCAGTATTGAGCACTAGATGGGTCAGATAGCCCCAAATAGTACCACACACACTGGACCTAAGTTGAAGCCCGTCTGAATCAGGTCTCTATAATTCTCATAATATATTTTCCGTGGGTTGATAGAAGGATTTTAAGCTCCCTAAAAAGTCAACATCTATGTCTCAAAATGTAATATGACCATGGCGACTTATCAGATGCCTACCCCCAATGGTCCTAAAATGAACTTTAATTTTTTTTTGGCCCCTATAGGGAGAATTTAGTGAGTTCAAGTTATGATTTATTTTTAAGAGTATTGATTTTCTTTAGGGTGTGGGACTATAACAAAACGTAAGATAAGATTAAAATCCCCAAAAATTGGGTTCCTTTTTGGTTCAAATCTTACCAATGCTTAGTGTGTGTTTTGAGTGAACACCCAAGAGTGTAATAAGATGTGGATATGAGATGATCCTTTACTATACCCCTTTAATTACACTATGTGTTTTGATTGTTCCTTGCAAAAATTGAAATGATTTCTGGATAATAGGTCGCTTACTCTTTTCCTAATTAGACTATGTATAAATAAAGGGATATGTTAGTTCACACTTCTTTGAGAAAGCATTCATATGCAAGCTTAGTTTCACCAAGAGGCGCAAGGGAAGCAGAGATTACTTGCTTTATTTACTAACATTTTGACCGTAGTGCCAAGCGTAATGTGAAAAAAAAAGAGAGGAGTTTTTTCTATAAAAATGGTTTGTGGATAATGGTCCACTGACTCCTTTACTAATTAAACTATGTGTTATGCATAAACATCAACAAAAAAATTGAAAAATATTTGTGGAATTTGGCCACTTACTCTTCTCCCTAGTTAAGTTGTGTTTTTTTCAAATGTAAAAAACAAATAAAAACACTTAATTGCTATGCTAATGGAGGTTAGTGTAGAAACTAGTTAACGTAAAAATAGAAAAATGCATAGAAGTGGTGAAGGAAATTCATTATGGGTTTCCAATCACCCAAAAATTTGAAAAAAATATAGAGATTTTTGCTTTCTATAATACAATGCAGGTTTTTCAAACACAGTTGCGATGTGCGTGTTTGTCTAAGAGAAATACGTGTTGTTGAGAAAAAAAATTAGATCTCTACCTCTCAGAAGAGGCACTAAATGTCCTAAATAATTCACAGAGAGGGCCTTTAGCACCTTGTACCATTTATGGAGAGAGGAATTCCTGCAAACAAACCATTAAACTAAGAAAAAGAAACTAGTGGATTCACAAGTCACGTGGTAGTGTTTTTGTCACACTAGTGTACCAAAAGACACCTCTTTAGCAGTAGGTTGCTTCCTGAAAACACCACAGACAATATTATGGTGTTGTTAATGGACAGACTGAACACAAATAAAAACTCATAAGGTAAGTAATGCATACAATATCATTAACTTAAACAAAAAAAAACACAAGACAATAATGCTCAAATGGAGCAAACAAACCAATAAGATTATGGAGAAAAATTCCTTTATTGGTTGTTGGTAGTAAGAATAATACAATGCTAAGACACTTCCAATGAGTCCTTTGAGTTATGGAGCTCAAATACTCTCAGCAAGGGGGTCCCTTTCCTTGGTTTCCTTTCAATATTCTCCTCCATCTCTCAAAAGGAATGTGACAAGTCTCCAATGGTGGAGTTCTCTTCTTCACTAGGACATGCTAGTGCCTTCAATCCTCTTGCTTCAACAATTGAAAGCTAGTGTTTCTATGGTAGAAATTTGGACAACACAACAATGTGTCTTATTTTTCTCTTCCCATGGGAAGTTTATATAGAAATTTTTTGAACTTCTCTTCCCTCTCTTGGCCCAAGATTGATAGTGACTCAAGAGTGGGACAAAATATTTCTTTGAGAGTTGCATAACTATTTAAGGTGGCTCAATATCTTAAAAGGAGGACCACGTGATATACCCTTATTTTTTTATTTATCATACTTTCCATGCCCACATTTCGGACATATCTCTTTGTCTGCATATTCTCCTCTATATATAATACAATCATTTGGACATGCATGATATGATATGTACTCAACACCCAACATTTTCAACAATTTCTTTGCCTCTTCGCAGCTACCGGAAAAGACATTATCACTCGGAAGAACCTTATCTCTAAATAATCTGTAGCTGGTCATGGACAATATTAAATGTACATTAATGCTGATATAATTATTAATGTATCATAAATATTCCGTAAAGTGATAATCTGATTTTCTAAAAGATTTATGATAAATTAGATATGGATCACAGAAGTTTAAACTCTCAAATATAATTATTAACATTCATAAAATTGACTATTTGTAATGTTCATTGTGTGATTATATTTATCAAAATATAAGGGAGGACTTGATGGTCAGTTACCTCAAAATTTCAGAGAAACATGCATTTGACAAGCCAAACTTTGCTTTCGAGTTGTACAGTAACATCATTGTCCCAAAATGGGTAGACTTTGACTGATCGTCGGATCCAAAGAGATGGGTGGTGGAAGAAAATTTAAGGCTTTTGAAAAAGGTATCTGTGATATCAGCATCGTCCCCTAGTTTTTCATCGTTCTAGAATGCATCTAACAACATTATCTCCATGGCAGTTGTATCCCTTAAGTAATCATCCATACCAACCTATATTTTATTGCCTCCATTGCCATCTTGTGAAGAACTAATATTGTTGTAGTCATTCCTAATTGGTGAATTTGGATGTAGTGGGAATTGAATAGGTTGTTGACTCAACCATTTTTGGTATCGTTCCTCTCCGAGTTTTTCTCTTAATTCAACCTTCTCTCGATTTGACATTGTCGTGGGGTGCAATAAAAGATGGTAGGTAGGTCGTTCATCATCACTAGAATCCTAATAATTTCAAAAAATATATTTGAACATGATTAATACAAAATATATGATATCAATTAGTAAGCATGTCGAAAATTCATGATTAATTGGTTTGACGTAGAAATAATTACATTAATATACCAAACAATTATTATTACCATCATTGTCCCAAGATTGTGGCTAGAAGATGCAATGTTACAATTGGAAGGGTGAAGCGATTGTCCATTTTCATCTACCAAATGCGCCTTGCGGTATGTTACTCCTGATAAGAGCTTTCGATTTTTTGGAGCTGTCTAAATACGTTGTGCATCTAAAATTGATTATGAATCTGCATGAACCTACAAATTTGTATAAATTAATTTTATTTAGATGATTGACATGGATAAAAACAAAATTCAATTAGATAATGAAAATATAAATAAAATATGAAGTAAATATTACGTCTGGAGATTGATAGGGAGAACTATGCGATGGAATTTGAGAAATATTATGGAATGAGATGGATTTTGAAGAATTTTTCATTCGATATAATTATAATATTTTCTCCCTGCATTTGAGCAAAAAAAAAATAAATTTTTGTGTACATACCTAAAAGTAATTTCGGTGCCTTAAAAATGGACTTATTGTTATCCGTGCTCATGTACAGTTAACCGCATCAATGTGTTTTAGTTACTACAAATCGGTGTTGTGTTATTAATTGACACACTAGTGCGGTTAGATAACAAACGCACTGAATATCTGCAAATAAAAAAAGTGCGAATTTATTTTTTTTAAAGTGAAAAAAAGCTGTAAATTGAAAAATGGGCGGTAAATTATTTTCGAAAATCTAATTTCATAAAAAAAATCTTTAAATAGTAAAAGCTATTCATTATTTCATTATTTCATTATTTTTGCAAAACTTTTCAAGGATGAATTTGCATGAGAGACATACCTGAAGCAAGAAAGCATGAGAGCTCTGTGGAGTAGCAAAATACTCTCGAACAACAACATTATTTAGAGAATCAGAATTTGAAACATCTGGTGATTCGCACAAAAACCATGTAGTATAGTAAAAATGTTAATTTTACTGTAATAATTTTTTTTAATAGTTTTTGTTGGATTTAATACATGCATTGTAAAAAATTTAAAATTTACTGTGCATTTTCAGAAAAAAAATAAATAAATAAATATCCATTCTTACGTTAAACCCTTACTTCTTCTTGTTTCTGCCCTTTCTTCTTCTTGTTTCCGTGACTTTATAATTAGGGCTTTTCATTTTAGATTTATAGGGTTTGTATATATATATATATATATATATATATATATAACATCTAACCCGTGGGATGACTTATAGAGTCAAACCCCAATCCATGTCGGCCCATCCATGATTTTTTAAACAACATATTTTTTTAAATTGGTGCGCCTTGTGTAAAATATCGTATTGTTGAATAAAAACACATTTTTATTAATTTATGTCTTTGTTAATAGGTGCACTGGTTAACATATAACACACCGGGTCTCCTTGTTGACAGAGAGCATCGTACGATGATTCTACTGTTTTCTCGGTGCATTTATAAGAACATGATGTACCACCTCCTCCACGACATCTTATGCTAAAAAAAATAACACTAGAGGTTTTTTATTATTTTTTCTGTGTTAATTGGTGCACTGGTTAACATATAACGCACCGGGTCTCCTTTTTGACAGATAGCATCGTACGATGTTTCTACTATTTTGGCAGTGCGTTTATAAGAACATGTTTGTACTATTCCTTTTTTAGAAACATTGTCAATCGACAAGAAATTCTATTCTAGAGATAGACTGAAGGGGAATTTACTGGATTTGTCACCTTCATAAAGAAGGATGAGCTCCAGAGGCTTCCTGGCCCACTATCAGACTTTGTCTATAGAGTGTTGTCAAGGTAAAATATCCCCAAGAGGGAAACACAACAAGATTGGGAATCTTGCAAGATAACCCAAAAATGTAGCTACAACAATAGAAAGACATAAACTGGAAATAGAAGTGAATAACATTATGCCAAAATGTATGAAAAACCTTGAGCCACTTTATTATGAATATCAACAACAAATCATACAATGAACATCAAAAGAACAAGGCAAGAAGCCTTCCTGGAAACATATGCCAAAATACAAAGTGCTGCTCCATAGCAGAATGCCCATGAATAGGGATTGCGCAATCATAGACTGTTGTATTGAGTGGAAAACATCATGGATCTAAATATACATGGCTCATACATCATTGGGAGAGAATATCTAAGCTCCCAATCACTACCTCAAGTCAATCCTAGAAGGATTGGCTAAAATATGAAAAACTGTCAAAATGTCGGAGTTGTTGGGTAGCTGCAGCAACTCAATATGTGGAGTGGAAGGGAGAAAGATGAATGGCTGAATCTGATGATGTGCCTTTCTCCAATGATTCTCCCAAATTTCAGGCTGATCCCGACACAAGAGAGTTCACCCTCTGAAATATCTGCAACACCCTCACTGCAAATATGCCTCAACAAGAACACAGTCTATGAGAGGGCCTATGTTGTAACTGATGGTAGTGGTTGGCCTTCAGCCAATGATGGTGTAATAAGCTCTGGAACCATCCTCACTAACCTCTCGGAAGTAGAGAACATCCCTCCTCTGAAATATCAGCTCGAAATGGTGTTGTAGGAAACCTCCAGCAACACTGCACAATAATCTGCTACAGACACTGCACTGATGAAGATGGCTGATGCTATGGCCTGAATGCTGGAATATGGAGGATGAGTGCAATCCTTCATGAGCTACTCAAGAAGGAGAGTAAATCCTAAACAGGACTCCCTCGTGCCCGAAGGCACTGCAGCTCTGCTGAACAACAAGAGGCAGCAATTTGTCTGAATAGACAAATAATAAAATGATCTAAGATAATCTCAATGGGTTGCCCTGCTCCTCTTTTAAACACTACGAAGTCTCCACCTTCCTTCCTCTATAAGTTTCCTCCCCCATGGAATATTCCGCCACTAAAACTTCACTGTCCCACTTAGTGCTTTCCAACTCATGCCAACGTAGTTTGACTTGGTCAACTAAGCCTTGTCCATTTGCATTTTAACCTCTTTCACACATGAGGTATGAAATCTCGCTCCATGATGATCCCTTTTCACATTGTGAGGGATTTTATTCCTGTTCATTTCATGAATGGGTCACTTTACCCACTTTTATTGAACAAAATGGAAATACGCAACTATAATGTTCCATTTTAGCTTGAGGCTAAAATTGGGAACATTACAATGTCGCACCGCCTTCGATGCATATTGTTTGAAAGGCACACCATTTTCTTGAATTTTCTTTTTTACCTGAAAATTTTGTGATTTATTTATAAAATATATTAATAAATGGTATGGTACAAGTTTCATATTGATGAAGAAATGACTAACAAGAAAAGGAAAAAAAGGCAAGTTCTTTTTAAATTCTTTACGAAAATTATTATTTTTGAACTCTATGTAAGTTTAAGTAATATGTATTGTTTACTGTGTATCATGTAGAGCCACAAAATAAAGAATCTCGATAATATTATTTCTGATATGAGACCATAAGAGCGTAATATCTTGATGGAAAAATTGCAGAAGGATGAATAAGGTGAATGAAAAAATATTATCGATCCAGTATGAGTTTCTTTTTTAATTTCATTAATAATATACATAAAAATATTATATAACATGTTTCAAACAATCTATTAATTCACATATGTTTAATTTTCTACAGGGAAAAAAAATGAAGAAAAGAAATTTTGTTCTAAGAAAAGAAAAAAATAGAACATGCAAATGAAAATGAATTGCTCCTTATCTCATCCGGAGTGGTGTTGGAGGTTAACGAAAGGGGGGGAAACTTTTACAAAACTTTGAGGGATCTAGTGGAACGAATGTATAGACATTCTTTCCACTTACAATACAAAAATCAATTCAATGATTCTAAGAACCAAATTTTATTTAAACTACGGGATGAGTTTCCAGAGAATTGGTCAATGAGAAATGTCATACTTTTAATAGAAAAAACATATAACAAAAAAGAAGGAATAAAAAAGTAGTATTCCCTTAAATGTTTTTCTAGAATTATATGTATATATTACTAGAATGCAATCATTTATAAATATCAATTTTTTTCTCTTTACTTTTCATATATAAAAATTAAATAATTTTTTTTCATGTTACATTTTCAGGAAGATTATGAAAATCTCAAAGGATGAAGGAGTTGATATCATAAATATGCCAGTAGGAATGTCCAAAAAGATGTAGAAGGAGATGCTCAAAGAAATGGACATAATTGCATCACACGAGGAGCCATCTCAACAAAAAAAATCTTCAAATGTAATATGTAATCATTGAAATTTTCAATTAGGTACAATAAATAAACAATTTATCATTAAATATTTATTTTGAATTATTTTCTTACAGAAAAAGAAAATAAAATGGAACCCATTAAGCACATAAAAAAAGACGATAAGGAAGAAAAGGGTTCATATCTATGTTTGTGAGTAATTGTTACTTGCTTATAACAACTTAAATAGATTTCATTTTTGTATATTTTAAGTTGTTTTACAACAATCATCATTGAATGTCTTCAAAAAGGTGCTAACATACAAATAATAACCATCAGATGAATTGATTGACATTGGGTTAACTATGGGTTGTCAGTGTATGTTGGAATATCATAAATTAATTATGGAATTTGTAAGCATCTATCTTGTTTTACTTAGCTCTGTCTATAATTAATAGAAAAAAAAATTATTTTATATTAAATATATGATTGTTATGGGTATAAAACTTGTCGGAAACAAAGTATGGAACTACACCAACAAATGAATTGTTGAAAGATGGCATAATTTGGTTTTTGAAAGAATGTGTATAGTTTGTGGGTAAATTATTGCTATGTTACATTTCTTTTCGATTTGCATTGATGTATATTATTCAATATTGAAATTTTCATTATTTTCACCAATGTATATACACTCATTACAATTTATTTTTATGTTTGTATATGGAACTTGAAGAAGAATAAAACAATCAACACGTTGAACAAAACATTCCTCAAAATAACCCAAGTCATGGAAGTAGCTTGAGCAGTGACAATAATTCCAATGAAGAATGATGATCAATATGTTTGGATATCAAAGCAAGGCGTTGTATTTTTTGAAATATTTTTTTGTAAAATCATACATTTTGTTTAATGTAATGGACATAGTGTCCCAATTGAAAGATAGAGGGATACCAATAATTGTCCAATTCTATATGAAAAAGATTGTCTTATATATATATATATATATATATATATATATATATATATATATATATATAATAAAATGCATTTTAATTTATTCTATTGTGTTCTCCATTGTCGCTATGAAATGTTACACTACTAATTAAATATATGGATGATTAAATATTATAACGAAGAGATGCGAAATATGATGATATGATATAGCTTATTAATCCAAACATCACATTCAAATGCACTAATAAAAATTTAATTGATACGAATACTGTTATAAGATATGTGTCAACGTTTGATGAATAATAAATTTTTTAAAATCACAATAATTGCATTGTCACGAGTCAATGTTTATAAAAAATACAAAATGGCCATCGATACGTGTTAGTTACCGTGCATTGGTGTGTTTGTATGATAATGCGCACCAGTGCGCTTCTACGACCTATGGGCACTGCACAAATACCAATACCAATTAGAATGCCCAGTGCACTTTATTTACTGCACACCAGTGCATTTGTATGATATTGTGCATCAGTGTGATTCTACGACCTATGGTCACCGCAAAAATACCAATACCAATTAGAACGCCCGGTGCGCTTTATCGACGACTATCACCCGGGAAATCCGATAGGCTTTGCATCCACCGGTGTTGTTTTCCTTTAATGCGCTGGTGTGTTTTTATAACTTAACGACCCAATGTGTTGTATCACCTATAGGGCCCAGTGTGGTTTTACACCTTAACGGCCTGGTGCATGCACCTTCCATCGGCCCAGTGTGACTGTCTAGCTGACATGCACTGGGTCATTGCTTAACGCCTCGGGGCATCCAAAATTTTTTTTCCATCCCGGTTCTTGGTAGGTTTACAGTGCCGGTGCATTCATGGTATAACAAATCGGTGTGTTGACACCTGAATTCCGCACCGATGAGAAAAAAATCCATAACAACCTCTGTCCACCCATTTTTTTTTTAGTTGTGTTGAAATTTTGTTATAAGCTCCTCCAAAACCTTCGTTACCAAAAACGGATGTTGTAGCAAATGTTTTTTTGACTATTTTGGCCAATTTTATAGCACTAACAACCTCCTTTATAACCTTTTCTAGAGGGTATTTTCCTTTTATTGCCTTACCCTACCGCCTTTGTAGGTGTTTCAATGTTTTTGGTGGTGGTACCTCTTTGATGTCCTGGACCTTGAGAGGGTCGACTCTGATCCCTTGCTACGACACAATGAATCCTAGCAGTCTTCCTGTGCTAACGTAGAAAACACACTTGAGAGGGTTCAAGCGGAGGCTGTATTATCGTCATCACTGAAATACTAAGCAAAAATATTCCAAATGGTCAGCGTGCCTCTTGGATCGTACCATGGGATCATCCAAGTAAGCGAGAATGAGATGAGCCAGGTCATGGAAGATATATTTCATGGTCTGTTGAAAGGTGGCGCTAGCGTTTTAATGATCGAATGGCATAACTTGATATGCGAATGTGCCCCAAGGGGTAGTGAATGCAGTTTTGTACCGATATGTATGATGGATATGAATTTGATTATACCCCCAGAACCTATCCATGAAGGACAAGTACTTGTGACTGACACAAGCGTCAATGACTTGGTTTATCAATGGAGTGGGGTATTTTTCCTTCGAGTAGGCTTTATTCAGAAACCCATAACGTGTAAGAAATATGATATATGAATCTGTATTTGTTTAGGTTTTCTATCTCGTGTTTGATTGCTTTGGCTTTAGATGGGTGCAATTGACTTTATTTTTGGTGGACAGGGGAGATGTCGGGCCATGTGTAAATATGATGTTCCACAATGGTGGGACGTGGACATAGAATTTATGAATAGTCCCATGCAAAGATATCCCTATACTCCTGCAATAGGGCAGTGTATGTGGCTATTTTTTCTGGAGAGCATGCTGCCCCCATAGAGATTTCTTTGATTTTTCCAATTTTTTTTGAAATATTCACGTTGATGGTAGGTGAGATATTTGACATACTACCCTCCTCAAACGCATCGAGTGTTATGATGGGATTCTTCAACCAATCTAATTTTCCTGATGGCATGAAATATTTCGATTCAATGGTGCAAATATCATGGGTTTCTGTGCTACTAGGCATGAAGGCTTTTTATGGTAGAAAAAACGAGCAGTGGTGTATGCATTAGGGGAATTTTTAGGTCTAAAATGGGCCTCCTAAGAAAAATTTACAACAAAAATAAACTTTATAAGAACTAATAGGATTCAAGATGATGATTTCAACCATGGGGGATGATTCACCATTTTTTACGTAAAAGAGTAAAAATAGTAAAAAATAATAAAATAATAAAGCTACTTTTTCAACTTATCTCCCAAAGTTTTTACTCAAATTTTGAGTGGGAGTACTCATTGGATGAAAAATTTAATTCCTCATCCAAGGAGTACCCATATTGAATACTTTCGATGGACCCTGCTACAAGAAAAATGAGAAATACATAAGAAAACACGATTAAAATCACTTTTTTCATGTATTTATCATTTTTCTTGTAGCACGACCCATCGAAATTATGCAACATGGGTACTTCTTGGATGAGGAATTAAATTTTTCATCCAAATATTACTCCCTCTCGAAATTTGAGTAAACACTTTGGGAGATAATTTCAAAATACGAGTTGAAAAAGTAGTTTTTTTCTTTTTTCCCACTAAAATATGATGATGTAATAAAATATTATTTTATTATTTCCACTATTATTTATAATTTCCTTAGGAGGCCCATTTTAGACCTCAAAATTTCCCTAATGGAATCCCACATACATTCAAGTTCCGTTATGGCCTCTAATATATCCTCATAAGAGAGAAAAATGATGTCTAAGGGGAAATTGTTTTGTGTGAGGCTGTGAGGAGTGGATTTGGGCCTAGTAGCATTGGTCGAAAAGAAATAATATGATTCAATGGTTGATGTTGTAGAACTAGATGAGGTTGAAAAAGTGCAAATGGGATGGTTCTACACCATCGAAGGTACTCCTACCGATGTGGTAGTTGTAGTGATCTCGACACCAAGAAATGATGAGTAGACAACATAAATCATGGTTCCCACGGATGACTAGATGAATCGTATATGATGTTTTGTGTCCTAGACATTATATGGTGGAAGGATTTACACGAGTATTGGTTTATTTTTGGTAAGACGGGGTTCATATAACCTTAGTGGTGTAGAAGGGGTACAAGAATTTTCCTCCAATGGGAAATGGTTTTAAATGCAAAGATATTGAAATGTGTGTAACATAGGGAATGTTTCTATACCATGGGAGTGACTGGTGAAAATGTTGCATGGATTATAATTACTGACCAAGTAAATGGTATGTGAGCCAATACTACTTATGACATAATATGACAATGATTGGTGTTGGACACAAAATGGTGCATTTCTACGTTTCTGCCATCTTCGGGTCTTAGTTTTAGCGTGGTATGGATCCCTAGGGTGGTTTTGGTTTAATGCTTCTCTGGAAGCTCTCAATCATGGAAGATATTGACAGTTCTTCGTATCATGAAACTGGGAGAAATTTTGATAATAGTAGCGACTAATATTCTCTTGATTAGAGAGATGTATGTGGGGGATAGGGGTTACTAGTCAAAAAATGTCGAGAAACCTATCTAGCTCCTGACATTGGTTAACCAAGTGGTTACGTTTATCACATAGGGCACATGTGAAGTTGGGTTTTCACCTTACCTTGCTAGGGCATTTGGTCGCCTTCCCATATTTAGGTTGGTGGTGGTGATGAGAGGAATGGTGCTAGAAGTATCTCTTCATATGTACATAGGATGGACCTAGATTCTCCACTCTCCTAAGTTACAAAAATCTTCACGGATTCTAAATCCGAACTTTCCAAGTCAGGATTTTTGATAATAGTCAGGTGCATCGAATCTAACACCAAGCAGAATCGGGGGATGTGGGGATAATGATGAACATGGTGATTATCTTGACAGATTAAACACGTGTGTCATATGTGTCTCGCCAAATTTATTTTGACCATTGGGGTGATCGGGTACTAGTGAAGAAATAACCTTAAATCTAGGCAGTGAGCGATCAAATGATCAGGTGTGTCACACAATGCACAGATCGGGATGTGAGGTTGGTGATGGTAATAGGAGGGAAGCACTATTCATGGTGGCTTCCTCTATTCCGATATACAAAATATGGTCCTAGATGCTCTAGTCCCTTGAGTTTTAGTATTGTCTACAGATTCGGAGTCAAAATTTGCTAAGTCAGATTTTCAGTGATAAAGTGACGCATGAAATATAACATAGATCAGAAAAGATGGATAAGGGGAAAATGACGTACATGGTCGTTACTTCAATAGACCTGACATGTATTTCGTATGTGCCTAGAAAATTTTCTTTGTGTAACGTGAGTAATTGGGTACTAACGATTAAATTCCCTTAATTCAGCACACTGAGTGATTAAATGATCATATTCATCTTATAATGTGTAGACCAGGACATGAGGTGTGGCCTCATTTTTCCTTCTTGGTGTTTGTGTCATTGGGTTGGTTGGGTATGAGCATGACGCGTGCTCTTATCACATGTATAAGATGGTCTTGGATCCATCTTCCCCTATATTGATGGACAGATCTTGGGTGTTGGATTTCTCTAGGGCGCGTAACGCATCCCTATATCAAGGAATCTCTGAGAAATGATGGGTGTAATACCAATACTATTCACATATGGCGCATGCATGGTTTTTGCGTAATGCCTTTCCTTGGATATTTTTAAAATTTTCCCGTTTGTTTGGAGTTGGGTTCGTAGTCATTTTTTCAGCATGTAGAAGAGCTTTCAACTCATCCAACTCAAGGAAAATTTTGGTAGGGTGGCCTACGATATTGCACAATGTGAAATTTTTTGATGCCCTAGGAACTCTAGGAACATCGGTCTTCTTCCATTTCTTTTTATCCTTTGCAGTAGTACCATCTAGTGTTGTTACAAGGGGTTATTTTTCTATGTTGACCTCTTGGGAGGTAATAGGAGTTATTACTATAGTGGTAATGCCTGGGTTTCCCGACATGGGCGGAGGGGCAAAATACCATACTAGTATTGCAAGAGCCATATTTGGCAATGTCAGAGCTGTGATGACTTGTTTCATAAAAAAACCAGGTGGGAGATACAAAAATTGGGTATGGGAGATGACATATGGTAGGAATTTTGAATCAGTGGTGATGACATCCGTGATGTCGGGTTCTGGTTTTAGGCTACTTTCGGTGTTTGATGAAATCATCATGCTCACCAATGCCTCTATATTTTTTGGGGTTTCATCGTGTAATACAGGGGCATATCCAGGGTACATTCCGAGGAGGGTGAATGGTTTGAATTAGATGGAGCTAAATTCCAAGTATGCTTTGATTAGCTCAATATATGTATCTACGTATGGTAGTGCGACATCCAGAGTGGTCACAAGTTTCTTTTCGCAATACATGATTTGGTCAATGGTGATGGTTTTGTCTTCATGGGGGAACATCATCACCCTAAAAAAAGATGATGATATACCAGTCATTGCATACATATACCAGTCATTGAGAACGGTCTTTCCAACAAGGTGTATTGGTACGTTTTGGAAAATACCTATGAGGGTTGATGGGCACCCGTCGTATGCTCTGAGCATGATGTCAGACAGTTTCAATTCTAGTAATCCTAACTTCTTCCAAACTATTTTGGACATGATACGTGTAGATTCTCCTTCATGTATGATGCAACGGTGAATGGTGATGTTATGTACCAAAACCGGTATTTGGAAAGAGACCAATGAAGGAAGCCTTGGGCCTGATTTGTCTAGATCAAAGTCCATTAAGTGAGAATCAGAAGGGTCAATTGCATATAATGCAGAAATTAAGGCTTTCCACCGGGTTGGAAAATATTGTAGGACTTATAAAGCTGACATAGCTGAGGGATATTGAGCTAAGTCATCCACTATACACTAGTTGTGAGCAGCTTTGGAATATTTCCCTCTACTACTCGCTGACCCCTTTACCATTTTAGGCATGGGCTCGATAGATACCCTAGATATGGTTAACAAGGCTAATGGTGCACTCGTGCTTGTACCTTAAGGGTTGGTATCTAGGGGTACTTCATAATTTATGTTCCATGTTTGGAAGAACAGGTCTTCTTCAGCCATGAAAATATCGTGACTACTTTGAGCATTTCCTCCCACATTGTTTTGTTGTGTTGGTTATTTTTATTGGGTGTTAACCACTCCTTGATGGTGGAAATTTTCCTGCATGACTGTAGGTTGCTGGGTTTGTCCCCCTTGTCCTCAGTTACCCTAAAGTTGTGTCAACTCAGGGAGTTCGGGGCAGTGGTGGGTGTAATGACCGTACTCCCCACATATGGTACAAGAGTGAATTTTCCTTATAATGGTCATCTTTTTTTTCCTCTGATAGTTATTGTTTGGTTATTGGTTTTGATTTCGGTTTGGATTTCCCCCAGCTTAAGATAACAGGGGGCATTTTTTATTGTTGCCTCTCTTTCCAAGGTCTCCCTTTGGTTTTCTCTTTGGTTTTTTCTTTGGAACAATCGAAGGATTATTATTATTCTCTTATTCATATGAAGTTTTTTGCTGAGCCTGGGAGGGTTTCACTATATTAACCGGTGCATTTTTCTGCACTTGTGGTATATTTTGTACAGGGAAAGGGGAGTATTGGTTTCCTTTCCCTTGGTTGATGTATGTATGTTGGGATGAATCTCTAGTATCAACATTTCTAGCTGAGTATTGAGTCCCTTGTAAGGAGGGTATGTACATCCTTGTGGCTGGTGGTATGGAATTTCCATGTTAGTCATATTTTGCAGAGGTGCAAGCTAACTATGGTAGTACCCTAGTTGTCATACATTTTTTGCAGTATCATATGAATGTGAAGGGCACTGGTAGTTGTTGTTTGGTTGACTTTTGGCTTTGACATGCTTGGTAATTCTCTATAAGTTTTTAGGCATGGGGAATTTGGAAGGATATGGTAGATATATCCAGAATGGGTGTAGATGAGCTCTAGATGCTGGGCTTTACTAATGGCGTCTTACTCAATATGAAGGTTTTGTGTTGCCACATCTTTTGAAATTTCTTCTATAAGAGCTTTCAAAAATAAGTCCAAGAGAACTCTATCGTCAATATTGGCATTTCACAAGTTTCAATGGCTCTGCCATTTATGGAGATGATTTGATATGTGTGTAGCAGGTGTTTGCCTAAAATGGATGAGGAGTTCCATCCCTAAATCATGATGAATCGGGAGCTAGAAGAAGGTGAGGAACATTGTTGTGAGGGTGTTAACGATTCCATGTGATGCATAAGGTTGGTCCACATACCATTTCATTGCAGGCCCTATAAGGGTGTGCTGAGACAATATTATTCACTTGGTGTCATCTATTATACCATTCGACGAACCCCATAGGTGGAAATTCATGATGTGTTTTCATGGGTCTTTTTCTTTCTTACCTTCAAATTTTGGAATATCTGAAGGGACCTTCGTGGGCATGGGTGGTTAGTTAAGGCCATGTTTAATTGGGTCATTCATTAACTTTCTTAGATATGGTAGATGAAATTATGCTAAAAAAGGTAACTAAATATTGACCGCCATTGTATGATGATGTTGAACGAGTATGTGTATGGGGTCCCTTCGTGAGGTTCCTAGGGAATATTTCCTTATGGCATATTTTGAGGGTGTTACACTGGCTCCCCAAAGAAGTAACGATCGTTTAACCTTGAGGGGTGGTGGGTGGTGGTCCCCATTGGTGTGGCGATTGGTGACCCTTGGGGGTTTCCAATGAAATATTTAGTGATAAAGGAAGATCATATAACAGTGGCAGCATGACATCCTCTATGCCTAAATGGCGCGAGGCCCGACACTCCTAGTAACTGGGTGAGGTTTAAGAAATTCCTAGATCAACGGGGTGTCGTTGGGTCCCCTATGGTGTCGATCAGTGTAACTTACTGTTTTTTTTACTTTGGAGGGTGGAAGATAACTATCATTGCAATAATGTAATCACATAGATAAAACAAAGAGAAAAATAGAAAGGCAATTTTTCTCTTTAGATCTAAGCTATGTGATCAATCAAGAAAAAAATATGGTTATTTTTTTGTTTGTGTATGATACCAAAATCCTATATAGACCTGATCTTCCTCACACTCTCAAAGTAACTGGACCTTACGGAGATATCTTCTAATGGCTACTAGGTCCAACATCTCGAAAGAACTAGCGAGGCCTTCTAGGAGCCGAAGAATCAACCAAGGTAATGGTATTGAAGATCTAGTGTTGCACACAGTGTCACCTATAGGGAAAGGATGCCCTAGATTTGACCACTAAAGTATCTTCGTCCCACGTGAGCATTCGAGTCTTTAGCTTCATGGCAGTCAATTACCAGTACTGAGCACTAGACGGGTGAGGTAGCCCCAAATAGTACCACACACACTGGACCTAAGCGAAACTCCCTCTAAATTAGGTCTCTGTAATGCTCATAATATATTTTCTATGGGTTGTTAGAAGGATTTTAAGCTCCCTAAAAATTCAACATCTATGTTTCAAAATGTAATATGACGATGGCGGCTTATTGGATGCCTACCCCCAATGGTCCTTAAATGAACTTTAATTTTTTGTGTGGATCTTGTGGGGAGAATTTAGTGAGTTCAAGTTATGATTGTTTTTTAAGAGTCTTAATTTTGTTTAGGGTGTGGGATTGTAACAAAATGTAAGATAAGTATAAAATCCCCAAAAATAGGGTTCCTTTTGGTTCAAATCTTACCAATGCTTAGTGTTTGTTTTGAGTGAACAACCAAGAGTGTGATATGATGTGGATATGACATGATCCTTTACTATACCCCTCTAATTACACTATGTGTTGTGATTGTTCCTTGCAAAAATTGAAATGATTTCTAGATAATAGGTCGATAACTAAAGGGATATGGTAGTTCACACATCTTTGAGAAATCATTCATATGCAAGCCTAGTTTCACCAAGAGACACAAGGGGAGCATAGATTACTTTCTTTATTTACTAACATTTTGACCCTAGTCCCAAGCCTATTGTGAAAATTGAAAAAAAATAGTTTTTTCTAGTAAAACGATTTGTGGATAATGGGCCACTCACTCCTTTACTAATTAAACTATGTGTTATGCATAAACATCAACAAAAAAAATTAAAAAATATTTGTGGAATTTGGAAACTTACTCTTCTCCCTATTTAAGTTGTGTTTTTTTCAAATGTAAAAAACAAATAAAAACACTTAATTGCTATGCTAATGTAGGTTAGTGTAGAAACTAGTTAACCTGAAAATAGAAAAATGCATAGATGTGGTGAAGGAAATTCATTATGGGTTTCCAATCACCTAAAAATTTGAAAAAAATATGGAGATTCTTGCTTTCTATAATACAGTGCGGGTTTTTCAAACACGGGCGTGATGTGCGTGTTTGTCTAAGAGAAATATGTGTTGTCGAGAAAAAAAATAGATCTCTGCCTCTCGGAAGAGGCACTAAATGTCTTGAATAATTCACAGAGAGGCCCTTTAGCACCTTGTAGCCATTTATGGAGAGAGGAATTCCTACAAACAAAC
This sequence comes from Pinus albicaulis, assembly GCA_034641835.2. NCBI lineage: Eukaryota > Viridiplantae > Streptophyta > Pinopsida > Pinales > Pinaceae > Pinus > Pinus albicaulis. The sequence continues at coordinate 473,115,412 of CM076580.1, read as the reverse complement.
CATTAAACTAAGAAAAAGAAACTAGTGGATTTGCAAATCCTGTGGTAGTGTTTTTGTCACACTAGTGTACCAAAAGACACCTCTTTAGCAGTAGGTTGCTTCCTAAAAATATCACAGAGTATATTATGGTGTTCTTAATGGAAAGACTGGAAAAAAATAAAAACTCATAAGGTAATTAATGCATACAATATCATTAACTTAAACAAAAAAAACACAAGACAATAATGCTCAAATGGAGCAAACAAACCAATAAAATTATGAAGAAAACTTCCTTTATTGGTTGCTGGTAGTAAGAATAATACAATGCTAATACACTTGCAGTGAGTCCTTTGAGTTATGTAGCTCAAATACTGTCAGCAAGGGGGTCCCTTTCCTTGGTTTCCTTGCAATATTTTCCTCCCTCTCTCAAAAGGAATGTGACAAGTCTCCAATGGTGGAGTTCTCTTCTTCACTAGGACATGCTAGTGAAAACATGCTAGTGCCTTCAATCCTCTTGCTTCAACAATTGAAAGCTAGTGTTTCTATGGTAGAAATTTAGACCGCACAACAATGTGTCTTATTTTTCTCTTCCCATGGCTATTTTATATAGAAATTTTTTGAACTTCTCTTCCCTCTCTTGGCCCAAGATTGATAGTGACTCAAAAGTGGGATAAGATATTTCTTTGAGAGTTGCGTAACTATTTAAGGTGTCTCAAATTTAGCTATCCTTGACTATTAATGATAGAATAATCTTCACCAAGTGTGGGAAGTGGTCCTGGATGGTGAATTTTCACCATCCCCGGAACCCTGCGGCTATCAAAGGATAAAGTGCATTGTGCACAAAACTTATTTGTTGTTGGTGCATTGTCCCCCAATTTCTGACTGAACCTTAGGAATTGATTAAATTTTTTTCCTTCATATTGTATTTATGCTGGAAAATATTTATTTTTAGTGTTTTCTTGAAATTTTCTAATGTCTTTTTCTTGTATAATTTTCTGGTGCTAACACACATAGTGTGTTATATTAGCAGCCCCAGATGATGTGGATCCTAGGTGGAGCCATGATGGGATGATTATATCAGTAGTTTAAATACTTGGGATGACAACAATAGCTCAAATTCTTGGGCGTGACATGGCAGTTTAGGACAATGACAAATAACATTTAAATTTTCCACTTTTAGGTCGCCAAGTCGGCCGAAAATGAGTGACATAGGGACCACTCAGGAAGTGACATGTGGTAGTAGCAGATAGGTGGGCATCCAAGTGGCACACATTTGGCACTAATGTGACATGGGTGTGGTATCACCCCACCCCAACACTTTTGAAAGGACGCACCCAAGAGGTTTTTGAAAGAGTTAAAAATAAAAAAGGTAGTAGAGTGAGGACTAGGAATATGTGGCAGATGACATGGAATACTTGCAATCTCATTGGCTAGGACATGTAACCTCGATGGTTTTTTGATTGGCACAAGTTAGCATTATTTCCTCCATAAGACATGTAACCCTCGAGATTATATCCTGAGATTTCTTGAAGGTGATCTATTGTAAATGGTCGGGGTAAAATGGTTGGGGAATGGAGATGTTCACAGTATTTGATAGATTCATCAAGTGTTGAAAATGGTGCCCAGGTCTCAGTTTTGTGAATTTTTTTGTGTTATGGAGACCAAGGTCCTTTGATCTTATTCCAATGGAAAACAATTGTGGTAGATCTATGTGTTATGTGAATGATCCCTTGGGGGCCTTATCAATATATAGTATTTATTTTAATATGGATACATGCTTATGTCTAATGGATTCAATGGGTCCGCAACATATTTGGAAAGGTCACTCCATACTTGAATATGTCCGCCAGCGTTGGCAGTGCACTATACTTGGATAGTGTGGACATGAACAAGTCAAAAAATATTTCAACACATGGTCATGGGCCCTGTTATTTCAATGTAAAGTGTTGAAGGGTTGAGGATTTTTCATTATTTAAATTTAGTAGAGTTGTAGTCATTTGTGGTTGAGTAGGAACATATAATTGAGACAACGAGGACCACAATATGCATAAGAGTGTTATTGGAAATTTTACCACAACTCAGTGAGCCATGTTGGAGTACATTTTGAGCTCTGTGAGCCCCAATTAATAAGCACAGAGAACCTAATTTATGTTGAGATATTTATCAAGAAAAAATTAATTCATTGGTACTTGTTGAGTCTGCAGGTGGAATGAGATTTAATTATCAGTATGGGAAAACTCACAACCCCATTCTCTAATGAATGTAGCTAGAATGACCAAAAATCATGATGTAACAGTAATATGGTTAGACATTATGAGAGTACACTCATGTAGAATGATGCGTAGATGTTCCAACATCGATCCCTATATTGCAGTGGATCAAAATTCAGGAACACAGAGTTAGAAAATTGAGGGGAAATTCAATAGAATTGAGTGAGACTTATTTGTGCGAGTGATTCGTTGAGTGAGGTAGAGAGATACTATGAAATAGCCAAGTTCAGGAGCTAATATGTAGAGTGTATGAGGGACAAGAGTTGAGTGGAGTGTAATGATACATAGTGAGCAGATTTTGCAAAAGATTTAGTGCTAAGTGGACTGAGTAAAGTGAAGGTTGTTGAGGAGAAAAAAGAGCTAAAATTAGGTTAAGTGAGAGCCATTATAGAGAGCATAAATTTCCTTATTGAGTGTAGGTTAGCACCTACAAAACAGGGAGTTGGATATTCCATCTAGTGGGTGTCTAAAGAGAGCTTGGAGGTAAATGCCTCCTACAAGTGGCTTCTTGCATAAATCCATGAAGTTTTTGATTCAGGGTAAGGTGATAAGGTGTCTACAAAGAAGGGAGTCGAGGTTTACTGTTACTAGGTGATAGAAATTCATCTAAGGGGGTTGGATCTTCATGTGAGTGGTGGCTCACAAATAGAGATGATGTAATATATTAGGAGCTCAGACTACATAATAACAACAAATATTGGTGGTTTTTCCCTTTTTGGGTTTCCACATTAAATCTACATGTTCTTTTTTGTATGCTACTCATGATGTATGTGTGTGTGTGTGTTCATGTGATGATTTCATTTGCTGCAAACGTTATGATGGTGGTTTCTCACATACAAAACGCCAAGCTTGAATGAAAAATATAAATTGGTATAAAAGTTAAAATTATCCTTAATACTAATTCACCCCCCCTCTCAGTATTAAATATTGTTTCCAACAGACCCTATGCATAAGATAAATGGAAACAAATGGCAGAATAAGATACCAAAACAAACAAGAGGACCTAGTTTGTTCCACATGAAAAAAATGAACAATGATGTGACATATATGAAAATAACATAAGAAAAAAGTTTCCTTAATAAAAAATTGTGCATGGCTGATATATATTTTATATTTTATGAAAGTGAGAAATATGAGAAAATGAGATAAAATAATACTGATGTTATTTACTTTGAAAGGTCATTTGTTCAAAACCATCATAGTAGGAAGATAGATGATTTAATTTTGAAAATATGATCACTGTGTTGAATGGTATACTACTTAATATGTTTTGAGAAATATGATAAATTTATTTAATGGATTCCATGCTACATGGATTATCCATTGGGAAAGTGTGAAAGAATGATTTCTTGTCGATGAATACCATTATTAATATCATGTTGATATTATACTTCTGACATTTGTTTTGTGCATGAATGAAAATGATAAAGGCTATAAATTGAATTTGAAATTGATAACATATGAATAGCATGGAACATGTGCATGAACGACATAAACTTTTCAAATTAATTTGCACAAGATAAATAACATGGATGAAGATATGCTTGAATTAGATACGAATGAAAATTCCTTTTAGAATTTTCGTTTAAATCTATAAATAGTTGAATTGATAAATTTATGACTATTGTGTGAGGATGAGACAATTTCAAAATTGTTAAATATTACTAGACCCTTAAAAAAGTACTTGAATGGAATCACCAATAAGGATAGCCATGAAAATAAGGCAAGGTAAAAAGGGGAAAGTAACTGAATTGGGTAAGAATTACTTCAACTAAACTTGATTTTTTTTTTCAAATTAATGTATGATTTGCATGGACACCAGGAAATGGTATAGTTAAGGAAAGTAACCTTAAACCTAAAAATATTGCAATAAATTTCATAATGCATGCTAATTGAAATAGAGAACTGGAATTCTCATGACTTTATAGATATGCATTTCTCATTTTTGACTCATTGGTTTGTTGGAATAAATGAGTGATTACATTATAAAATGCACGGAAAAAATATGATGCATATGTACAGTGCAATGACAATGTAATTTTAATTTAATTTAATTTAGTTGAAGTGGGATAATTGTTACAAGTATAATTATTCTAAGGTCACTTTAGGTTGTTGTGAATTTTTTCAATAAGGATATTGCATAGATATAAGCACTGAAAAGTATTGGTTGATTGAAAGATCATATTTGAAGTAGAGTGCTTGAATGGGGTGTGAGATCAAAGCCACCATGACTCGTTAACACCACTTGTAAAGGAGCCCAACAAAATAATCATAAGTCTCATGCTTATGATATCTAACTTATGAATGAAGAAAATTCAGGCAATTAAAATTTCCGGTTTGAAATTTTTTGAGTGTATCTCATGGAATTAAATGTTGTCACATAGGTTAAATGACAGAGCATGGAGCTTGAGAAGAAGATTGTTGTGATGAAATTGTAGCCTTCTGAAACTTTATTTATCTCATGGGAGAAAGTCATAACTTTTACCTATGGAAACTTTTAGGGGCTTATATTCGCATGTGGGATAATTTTTTATGCTTTTTCTAAAAAAAGATTCACTAATTTCCATTTTTATCAAAATGATTCACCGATGTTTCTAAACTTTAAGATAAATTTATATCCTTCAAATTTTCTAATGGCAGAAGTGTCCTTAGACACATAATTTTAATGATAATGGAAAATAAATTACATAAAAAGTTGCAGGAGTTTACAAATGTAAACTTCCACTAATTTGCAATTAGGAAACTAACCTATTTATAAGCTATATGTCCTAACTTAATTTAGTTATGAACCACTTGAAAAAATAACAAGTGTCCATTTACAATAAATGATCTTCTATCCAATCTACTAACTTTATTCCTATTTTAGAGCCTAAGATACGACTCAATTCTAGAGTCCTATCTTTGCTAACAATATTCTATTTCTAAGTGTCTCTAATATTTATTAAATATTGTAATTTAATAAATATCTTTATCCTAATTTTACATTATTATATTTGGATCATCTAACATTCCCCCCTATGATCCAAATATACATTAAAACATATACCAAGTTCATCTCTGAACTTAGTAAATTTTATTCTACCAAGAGGTTTGGTGAAGATATCGGAGGTCTGATCTTCTGAAGGACACTAAATTGGCTTGATGACATCCTTTGCAATGAGTGATCTGATATGATGTGTCCACATGCTTTGTCTTTGAATGAAAAATTGGATCCTTGGAAAGATTTATTGCTGACTGATTGTCGATGAATAATGAAGTAGATTCTGCTGGAGGAATACCTGAGTCCTGTAAAACTCTACGCAACCAAACAATCTCACATGTTGCTTCCCATGCTGAAATGTACTCTGCTTCTGCTAAAGAAGTGGCCACTGTAGCTTGCTTCTTGAAACTCCAGGAAATTGCAGCTGACCCCATGTTCATTAAATAACCTGAGGTTGATGCCCTATCATCAATACTGCCAGCAAATTCGGCAACTAAAAATCCACCAAGTACAAAATTTTTTAGTCTTTTTGTAAAGAAGACCAAAATATTTTGTTCCTTGGATATAACGAAGAACTCTTTTAGCTGTGTTACAATGGTTGTATCGTGGTTCCTGCATAAAGAGGGAAAGAATACTAACAACATAAGATTGATCTAGTCGAGTAGTTGTCAGATAAATCAGGCTACTAATAAACTGTCGATAAGTAGTGCTATACACCATTTCCCCCCCTTCAAATTTTGAAAGTTTCAAGTTTTGTTCCATAGGGGTAAGAAAATGCTTGCAACCCTGCATTCCAAATCACTGAATAATTTCTGCTACATGCTTAATCTGAGAAATGAAGATATGATGTGGACGTTGGAATACTTCAACTCCAAGATAGTAGTGTAGTCCCAAATCTGTCATCTTAAAACTTGCATGTAACTCCTTTTTCACCTGTGCAATGTGATCATCATTGTTTCCATTGATAATCAAATGATCTACATACATAACCAGAATCACCATATTTTTACCTTGTTGGCGTACATCAAGGTATCATCAGATTCACTTCATTGAAAACCAACTTTCCGAAGATACTCATCCATTTTGGCATACGAAGCTCAAGGAGCTTTTTTTAACCCATATAAAGCCTTTATAAGTTGGCAAACTTTATGTTCCTATCCTTCAATTTCAAAACCTGGTGGTTGTGTCATGTATACTTCTTCCTGTAAATCACCGTTGAGGAAAGCAATTTTTACATCCATTTGATGAACTTTCCATCCTTGTTGAGCTGCTAAGGCAAGTGTGAGTCGGATGGTGTTCCATTTAGCTATGGATCAAACGTTTCCTCATAATATATCCCTTCCTGTTGTGAAAAACCCTTAGCAAAAAGTCTTGCTTTGTACTTGTCAATTTCATCATTTTTCTTGTACTTAATTTGGTAAACCCATTTGCAGCTGACGAGTTTAACATTCTGAGGACAATCAACAAGATTCCAAGTGTTATTGTATTGAACTGCCTGATATTCATCAACCATAGCATGTTGCCATTCTTTATGTTTTACTGCCTCTCAGTATGTAGAAGGTTCAGTAAAAGCATTTTCTATCAAGGCTCCTTAGTTTCTTTGTGATCCCCTTGTTCATGTTTTATTCTATTCATTAGGCCTTACATATTTCAAAATTTGAATTGCCCATTTTGGCAATTGATGTTCACTGGTTTGAGTTTGTGAAAAATAACCATAATTGTAAAGAGGGTTGATATAAACTGATGTTTTTTTATCAACTGCAGGTTCCGAGGGTAGAGAGTCACTGTCAGAAGAACTGCTACTGCTAGGAGAGTTGGATGAACTGCTAGAAGACCTAGATGGCGCTGGTGAAGAAGATGGACTAGATGAATCATTTTCAGATGAAGGAAACTCAAGTTCATACCAATTTTGTGAGTTTGATTGACTTTGTAGATTTCTGTTTCTTTTATCACTTTTTTTTCTAACTTTTGAAGAATACTTTCAACTTCTTTAGCGCTCTTACTCTCATTTTCATCAAAAATCACATCTCTGCTTACAATAAATTTCCCAATCAACAAAATTTGGTACCCTTTCTTCTCATCATAATACTCGATCATTGTGCACTTCAAGCTTTGTGCATCAAGCTTAGTTCGTTTTTCCTTTGGAACTAAGGCATAATAGACTGATCCAAAAACTCTGAGATGTTTTACCCGAGGTTTGAAGCGAAACCATGCTTCATAAGGTGTGATTCCATCTAAATAAGTAGTGGGATATATGTTCCTTAAGTATACAACGGTATGAATTTCTTCGACCCAATATAAAGGACTTAAATTTTTGAAAGTTAACATAGATCGTGCCAATCCTAACAAGGTACGATTCATTCTTTCTACTACTCCATTTTGTTGTTGAGTGTAGACATTGGTAAGATGTTGTTTTATACCATTATCCATGCAATACATTTTGAATTCATTTGAGGTGAATTCTCCGCCATTGTCAGTTCTAAGAGTGCTAATATTCTCCTTTACTTCATTTTCAATAAGCTGACGAAAAGTTTTGAACTTTTCAAATGCTTCTGATTTTTGCTTCAAAATATATACCCAAGTCATCCTGATAAAATCATCAATAAAGAGTAAGAAATATCTGCATCCTCCAAGCAAGTTGGTAAGGGTCCACAAATATCACTATGAACCAACTGAAAATTCCTATTTTCTTGCCATGAACTTGTAGGAAAATTCTCTCGATGTTGTTTTCCAAAAATGAAAGATTCACACTTTGCATTTTCCCTTTTAAAGGTTGGAAGTCCTTTAACCATTCCCTGTTTTTGTAACTAAGAGAGATTGTCAAAGTTTATATGGCCATATCTTATATGCCACAATCTGATCGGTGAAATGTCTATACTTGCTGCTCCTGCAAAGTTAGAATTTCTTGGAATAATTGTCCCTTTCATCCTTAACAGTTTTCCATCTTCATAACCTTTCATTACTGTTTTCATGTCCTGTTTGACTAAGTTAATTTTAACTAAGCCATCTTCCATAATCACCATATGTCCTGCTTGCCGAATCGTGACTAAAGATAACAAATTTTTCTTGAATATTGGGACATACCATACATTTGAAATCATTCTTTCTCCAATGCTTGGTAAAAAAAATTTAACTACACCTTTTCCTGAAGGAGTATGTTTTGTTTTATCAACAAGATAGATTGAATTCAAATGGAATTTTTGGAAGCTCCAAAAGAAATCCCGTCAAAAAGTCATGTGTTGAGTTGCGCCTATATGCATAATCCATGCATATTCATAATCACTTCTAAAAAAGCTTGAAACCTGTAAAGCTGTTGATTCTGTGTTGGTGAAGACATATTCGGAACCATCAGGATCATCTTCATTGTTTGCAAACTGTGCAGAGTTTGGATGAAACTTGGGAATTTTCTCAATAAAAGTTCTACAATCTGTTAGCCACCTATAAAATTTGTTATATAAAAAGGTGTATAAATCATTTTTGGAGCCTCCAAGAAACAAACTTATTGCTAAAAATATTATCTCTTGAAGACTCATGAAGACATCGTGCCCTTTGTTTAAATCTTCGCTATTTTTTCCATTTTAAACTCTAAAATTCTGTTGATTTCATAGAGAAAAGACTACTGCAAAACACCATTTTTCCCTTCCTTCCACCTCAAAACTAACCTTCATTTTACCTTCTTTTTTCCTCATAAAATTCCTCTATTTTCAATTTTTCCCCATTTCCCCTTCATAAGATCCATTTTAAAAAGTTTAAAACTCATTTTTTAACTTTGCCGAAACCCCCAAATCCATCAAAAACTGTGAAAATTTTCATAAAAGATAAGTTTTTTGACTATGTGCTTAAGCCCCTTTGGGCTAAGTCTAAAACCACTTCCCCACATGTGCCCTAGCGCTAAAACCAAGTGCTAAACTCTTTTGGCGCTTATCGCATACACAACAAATGATGAACGCAAGTCTTTGGGCCTTTATAAGACTTCTGATGTGATTAGCCTCTGGTTGTAAGCTCTCGATCCCCTTGTCTCATTTGCTAAACCCTGGGCCCGCAATCGGGCGCTAAAAATTGTATAAACCCATCTCCGATGCATATTTCCCTTTGTAAATTCATAAACCCACTTTTCCTAAGTTTTGGTCTAAACCCGCCAAAACAATGATTTTTAATGAAAATGGGTACATTGAAAAGTCTCGCATCATTGTTCTGATGCGATTGAGCCCCATTGTATAAACCCCGCCTTCCACTTCTCTCCATATAAACCTACGCCCGGGACCAAGAGTTAAAGTCCTAAAGTGCTAATTGCATCAGGGAATTTCTAATGGGTAGATTGAAAAGCCCGACCTTTCCTTCCGATGCGATTGGCCGTTATACGTATAAGCCCTGGGCCTTTGCTTTTCCATATATCTAGGCCTCGCAAATGGGTGCCAATCCTTATACATAACCCGCCCGACAAAATAAAATTTTGGGTTTTCATAAGTATTAAAGGGTTTTCGTCGGTGCATGATTTGAAACGAGATCCACCGTCGATCAGAAATGATCAACGGGCCGCGCAGTATCGCATCGACGAAATTCAAGGGGAAAATTTCATATTTTATTTAACTCTCCCATTGGTGATCTCCTGATGGGATATTAGCCATTGATCTCTTCCCCTTTTTCCTAGATCCAAGGGTTGATATTATTTCCACTCAAAGCCTTTTCCCCGCTAAGGAATCCTCCCGATTCATTCCCTACCGTCGATCTGATCCTCAGATCGACAGCTCACAGTAAATCGCATTGGAGTTTTTCATCGCTCTTTTCCCTTTACCTCCTCCAATCGCAAGAGCTCTGATTGCATCTGGACCGTCAACGTGTCTAGATCGGACAGTCTAGTTTTTCTCTCGCCTCCCTTTGCTATTTCTCATGGACCCCGCTGTATAAATTTTAAGCCAGTCCCAGCCATTGATCCTGTACATCCAACGGCTCATATTAACCCTAACAGGCCCAACCCCTGTGGGTCATCCCTCCCTCCAGATCTAATCTCCACCGTCGATCCCTTGATCGGACGGTCCATAATAAAACCACCCTTCCTTTTATCTGCCACGCATCTATCCAATATCATGCTCACTCCGCACCGTTAGATCTGAGACCCCAGATCTAATGGCCAGTGTATGTTTTCGTGCAGATTTTAACCCGAACATTAATTCTCAGAAGGCTACGCGAAATGGGCGGTATTCTAATGCCACGTGTCACCTCCTAGCACATATCGCATTCCAAAAGTGAAAACTACCTATCCTCCTTTTCTCCGCGCGAAACCTGTGGTTTTCCCTCCTGAAACCACTTTCCTTCTTTTACATTGTGTGTTATCGCACAAGCTCCCTGTCGTTGATCTCTGCAGATCAACGGTTTAGATTTAATTTCTCATTACACCACTGCCCTCTACCATATTCCAAGGGTTTTCAACGTACGATCTCTGTCGTTGATCTCATGGCCTGATCTCATCCGACGGCCCACGATCATCTCGAAACCCAAACTTCTGTTTTAACGCATATTCCTTCCGTTAAGGGATTTTCTCCCTTCTCCTTTGTATTTCTTCACATTTGTAGCTTATCCTTTTGTAAAGTGACCCTTTCGCTTTATGATATTATTATTACTCTGACTTAATTTTCACCACTACTCCTTCCAAATCGCCTCCTTTTCACCTTTGCAGCGAATCTCCACTGTTGGATGTTGCCATCCAATGGCTACACTCCTAACCGCAGCATCCTAAGCAGTTTTACCCAATAATGCAAGATTTCTTAATTTTTTTTGTATTTTTCAGGTGTTGAATGGTTTTTCCATTATATCAAATGGAAACCAAAGGTCGGGGATGACGATCTCCCGCGCCTTTGTACATAAAGAAAAATCATTCCACGGGGTTCAAACTTCATGCTTCGTCAATGATTCATGGGCATTGATGCTATATGAGCCCTTTTCGGCCCTGCACATCAACAAGACACAGACAATTAAATCAAAGCTAAACAGTATCTATGTTGAAGATTAAATCAGCAAAAATGAAGGATTGAAGACTATTTTCACAAGTTTTGGAGGATTACGGCTAAGATCGAAAATCAGAAGCCTAATCCTCCAAATTAAAACACAATTAAAGACAAATCAAAGTTTTATCAGTCAGAAAGAGCCTCCACTGCCACATTAGAGGCTAATTGATTCCTCTCAGCTACCCATTTCCACCTGTAGCCTCAAAGCATTCAATAGAGGCCGAATTATGATCAGAAAATCAGATATTTCCCTCAACGTAGTTGAATAGTTAATTCAGCCAAAGAAACTTAGTGCAAAATATCAGCAGAGTTATTGCAAAGATAATATAGAGCCTTAAAGTCAACAAAATCTCCCACCGAGCTTAATTATTAAATGTAAAACAATTAATACAAACAGAACATCTATAAACTTCTCCATCGAGCCCATTGAAGGCCGAGAAGCATTTATTTGTATTAATTGAACCTGGGAGATATTTTATCCGGTCCCACTTCCTCATTTCTTCTATAAATACTCCTATAGAATATGAGAAAATGTTGGTTGCATAACTTTGAAATATACTTGTGATCGAAACTTCTACTTGTAAATAGTGTTCAAAGGCTCTTGAAGCTCTGTTTGTGATAAAATAGTTAGGCTGAGAAGTGAAGATGATTTCTGAACTGAAACATTGGACCTGAAGTCTGTAACTGGCTTGACATCAATAAAAAGTTGTCTCTTGGGATCCTGGTCTATATCACTGGTGAAGTGCTCCTTTTTGTGTAATTTTTTTCCTTTTATGTATGCCATATTGTCCATTTATTCTCTGATAAAGAATAGCGAGCATGGAGTTAGGACCTACTGTTTACAGTACCCTTCTCTGACTGATAAGATTTATCTCAATGTTTTCTTCTAAATTTTTTGTTTAAGAATGATTCAATATAGTTTAAGTAGTTAGGAATGCTGGCGTTCCCTTGTCCTACTTTTTCCTTTAAACATTATTCTTGAATGTGATTTTCATTATTTTATTATTAAAGTTAACTAGAAAAGTGATGGTGAGACCTGTTTTCTAGCTTCTATCCTCCAATGGTAGATTTCGAAAGTTTCCCTAAGTGCTTGTTGAAAGTAGACTAGGTTTCAAAGTACCTTATCTGATCTTAAGTTGCACTTTGTTTCTCTTATGTGTTTCCATACTTTCTGAAGGTAATTATGCGAATTACTGGATTTTTTATCAATTGAGTCGCTTTAATACAAACTTTCCCAAGAAGTCTATGGTTAGCCCTGTCCTTGGTTGGTTTTAAACAATTACTTAAGAGGCTTTTCTTGTTTGGACTTACTATAAATCCTTGTTGGAATTATTATCAGTTTCCACCCCTCCAACACTTTATTGTTTCCATTCCATCATTTTATCTCAAAATATCTTGTGATATAGATGACTTGCCCCTTGGATCACTCTTGAAGTTGTTTCTCAATTAAAGCCCTGTTATGATTCCATAGCCCAATGGACTAAAAACTAGCGTTATATCTATATTTTTGGCCAAATCTTGTTGTGATTTCTTGCAAATTCACACCTTTGAAACTCTTTCCATTTAGAACTTTCCACTCAAATAATAATCATGCTCAACCATCCAAAACAAACAAAAACCCTCAGACTTCATAACTAGCCTAATATCATTACCTAAAAGCTTTAAAGATAAATCCATCTTTGCACCTTATTGGAGAGATCCCTCTCCGGATTTAGGAGGGCTAGATCCTAGAATCCTAAAGTGGTTGAAATAGTGTTCTCCCTGTAGTTTTACTTTTCCAATCTTGCAAATTACGGGGAGTCAACATTTATGGTGACTCCGCTGGGGAATTGAGTCAAATTTCATCTTAGGTTCCTTAAACACTTCATAAAACCTTGTGATTACAAGTAGCCCTTTTCAAGGACTACCAAGTAATGGTAATAATGGTAAAACTTGTTTGAATCAGTGACAAACTAGGCAAACCCTAGGATTCTCATAAGTGTTTATCTAACCTTGAAGGATTAGCTAGCTTAGCCATAAGAGCAGACTGTCTTTGTCTCATAACCGCAGCTATGTTTTGAAACAGATTCAAGACACTCTCAAGAATCAATAGGACTAAAAAATAACTCAGAAAACCTAAAAATATTTCATATTGGTATTCAATAAACATGGTGGTGGACCATAAAACCTTTTACCTCCAAAAGAGCTAAAAACTTCCACTTGGCGACTCCAAAATCCTAAAAAGACCTTAAGACTCCACTGGGAAGACCCATAACCATTGTAACATCATTCAAACTCAGTTAGAGGACTATAGGATTGAAATTTGTGTAAAATAGATTAGTTAACCTCTTAAATATTGTCATATCTGGTTGAAATTTTCTTGTTTACTTGGGTCTAAAAAGCATAGCATAGTGGCTCCTAGAAAGATTCATACTAGAGCCTTTCCTGACCCTAATCCATCTGAGATAGTTGATAACCCTGAAAGTATCCTTAGGAAGTCTCCTAGGATTAAATTTTCAACTATTTTCAGATCACCCTTGAGAGTTAATTCAGATCCTGCAAATCTTTCAGCTCTACAACAATCACAAGTTGACTTAGTAAATCCATTTAGAACTAGGTCACTTGATGATATAATTCAGATAGACTCTGAGTCTTCACTTTCATCACCAGAAACAAGTGAACATCCTGGTAGTAGAGAAACAACACCGCTTTATTTACATTTCCTTCACAATTTAGGTGTCTCTCATCCAAGATCAGCTCAGCAATCTATCGCTGGTACATCCACTTCTTTTCACCAAACATCCACTGTCCAAAACACTCAACTCCAGCCCACGTTTCCTCTTGTTAATCCACCTCTTGTAAATCCACCTCCACCTCATATAATGGCAGCATGGTATGCTCCCTTAGTCCTTCTTGTACCATTAGTCAATATTCCACATGACTATCAGTCCAAAATACCATTATATGATGCTAGTAATGCTACTACTGCATCACAACACGTGGATAAAATGAATGACTACTTTGACATAAATGAAATTGATGATGATTCTGTCAAACTTAGACTATTTGCTCAGAGTTTGGGGGGAGAAGTAAGAAAATGGTTTAAAGGCTTAGCCCCCCACAGTATCAATGATCTCCAAGCCTTCCATCAGAAATTCTTAAACAAATGGGAAGTGAAGAATAATCCTCTCCAAATACTTTTTTATTACAAGAACCTCCACAGAAACATTGGGGAAAGTGTACAAGCTTATTGTACCAGATTTAATAGCATGTATAATGCACTTTCCCCAAATCTAAAACCTCCACAAGCCTCAGCATTAAACAATTTTCCTGAAGGGTTTGGCCATGATATGGCTTATCAACTGAGAGAAAGAGATCCTCTAACCCTTGAAGATATGAAAAAAGGAGCTCTTGCTGTGGAAGTTAACTTGATGGAGAAAAGAGAAAGAATCAATAATGAGAAGAGAGTTTCCTTTAGAGAGGAATCCACACCTTCTACTTCTAGATCTAAGATGGAAAGAATGATGGAGGAGATGATGAAGAAAATTAGCATCCTTGAGAGAGCACAAGCAATTCAAAACCAAACTGCTCCTCAAAACAGAAACCAGAACCAGAATCAGAATTTTAGAAGAAATCAACCCCAAAATAGGCCAAGGGAAGATGATCAATAGATCACTCCTCCCTTCCATCAAAACTATCTAAGTGAGGTTTAAGAAACAGATGAGCAAACAGAGGAAGATGATATCAACATGCTGGGAGTAGATAATGATGACTTTGAAGTTCATTATGATAGAAAAAAAGGTTTTACACACCCTATGATGAGAAAAGAGATGATGATGAAAGTTATTATCAAGACATGGAAAATGTTATCATAGAGTCTCAAAAAGAGCATGACCTTCGAAGTAAAACCAATCAAGAAAATCCCAAAACTAAAACCTCTGTCAAATCTTCACAAAACAGCACTGTAAACAAGCCTAAAGTCGTAAAACAGAAGGACAAAGCAGTGGCTGGAAATTCTGATAAAGGTAAAGACAAAGGCACTCAAAACAATACAAAACAGAGTGCAGACCTTAGTAGTGTTAGCACCTCAGCTAATACTCCTGTTAAAACAATTTTTTCAAATGTAAATAGAGCAAATCAGCAAATAGATTTTGCTGACAAAGTAGCAGTTAATAAAGCTGAGACAAGTACTTCAAAAAATTAAATTCCTTTTAGCTTGGAGCAGGAAATTTCCAAAATTAAAACCTATGTTCCCTTGACTGAGTTAGCTGCCCATAATGTATAATCTCAAATTTTGAAGGCTTTTAACATAGAGGAGAATAATGACACTGTCAATCTTAACGATGACCAGCCTGAGCTTATTTTTGGTCCAAAGATTGAAGGTAGATATCAAGAGGGACCTGTTCCTCCTTTTTATGTAATTTTAAATGTTCATGACAAGATTTTGCACAATGCTATGCATGATTCAGGGGCCTCTCATAATTTAATGCCCAAAGATGTAATGGAGAGCCTGGGTCTAGAAATCACCAGACCTTATAAAGACCTTTACTCCTTTGACTCAAGCAAAGTAAAATGTTTAGGATTAATCAAAGACCTCTGTGTTAACTTAGCACAGATTCCAGCCAAATGCTTAGTCATGGACATTTTTGTGGCTGATGTGCCCCCAAAGTATGGAATGTTGTTATCACGATCTTGGGGGGCTAAGTTACAAGGAACTATGCATATGGACATGACCTATGCAACCATCCCTGTTTTCAATCAGACCAGAAGACTTTACAGGGAGTCACATATGCAGTACATGGTTACTAGTACGGACATACGACAAAACTCTCCTCTGTATTCTGTAAATACAGGCCTCAATTCTTTTATCCTGTTTAATGATGAATCATTCAGTGCACAAGTCACTTTAACTGAATTAATGGCCAACAAAGAGGAAGAGGTAAACACCACAGAAGTGTCAAAACAGTTTGCTGCATTTGAAAACTTTAGCAAACCAAATACAGGTCTTGAGCTACAAATCATGCATCCTTTGCTTTTAAACCTTGACAGTCAAGAAAGCATTCCTCAACACAATGAAAAACCAGAAGAATTAAAACAAATATGACAGAGTTTTGATATTCAAGAAAGATCCGAAAGCACACTTGTTGAAGAGGGCAGTAATCAAATGAAAGAACCTGAAAATAGTCCTCTATGGAGTATGTACTTTGATGGATCCTGCACTAGGAGTAATGCTGGTGCAGGGGTCTGGATACAAAACACTGAAAATAACCACAAAGAAAGCCTTTCCTGTAGATTAAACTTTCAGTGTTCGAATAACATAGCGGAGTATGAATCCCTTCTTTTAGGCTTACATTTGTTGAAAACGCTAGGAGCCAAAAGAATTAAAGTGCATGGGGATTCAGAATTAATCATTAAGCAGGTCAACGGGGAATACAACGCTAATCACCCTAGACTTAGGGCCTATCACAATGATGTCGTGGACCTTTTAAAAACTTTTGAGGAGTCCCAGTTAATTTTTGTCCCAAGAAAAAGAAATATCGCAGCCCACGGCTTAGCTTTCGCGGCTAGAACATGCTTAATGCCATACGAAACCAAAGAGTACACAACTCAGATTAAATTCAGACCAGTCGTTCCTAATAACGAAAAGTATTGGCAAGTGTTTGACAGAGACAAAAAAATAGAAGTCTTCATGCAATTTAGAAATTAATTTGAACAACACAGCTCAGATTCAGATTATGAAACAGACTGCAATAGTGAAGAAAATTTTCTTGGTGAAGAAGAACAGTCTCCTGAGCTTGCTAATGTTAATCTTTTGTCTACCAAACTTGAAAACACTACAGAAATGATTGCAGCGTTAGAAACATAGGACTTAGAAACCATGCACTCTAAATATTAGAGTTTGCCAAAGGGTCTAGCCCATTTAGAAGAGTTGTTTGATTTCAACGATGTGGCCAAGAAGCCAGAACTAGACCCTGTAGAGACTGAAGTGGAAGAGTGAAATAGAGGTAGTGAACAGAAACCTATGATGATTAAACTGTCTAAGACTTTACCAGCTCACATTAAACTCAAATATATAGAGTTGTTTAAATAATTTTCTGATGTTTTTGTATGGAGTTACGAAGATCTTAAATCCTATGACACTCAAAATAATTCAGCACAAAATCCCTCTCAAGGAAAACGAAAATCCATTCAAACAGAAGCTGCACAGAATAAACCTTGTTCAGCTGCCTTTGGTTGAGAAGGAAATCAATAAAATGTATGAATTTGGTATTATTCTCCCTATTAGATATTCTAAGTGGGTGTCTAATCTCGTATCAATTAGGAATAAAATAAGAGAGATCAGGCTTTGTATAGACTTTAGAGACTTAAACAAAGCTTCATTGAAAGACAACTACCCTTTACCTAAGATGGATCATATTTTACAAAGGGTAGTTGGTTCAAAAACAATTTCTTTGCTGGATGGCTACTCAAGGTATAATCAAATCTTAGTCCACCCTGATGATCAACTAAAGACAACTTTTACTACACCATGGGGCACTTTCATGTATGTAAAAATTCCCTTTGGTCTAATGAATGCTGGTGCAACATTCCAAAGAGCCATGGACATAGCATTCTTGGAATAATTGGGCTACTTCATCATTATATACCTGGATGATGTCACTGTTTTTTCAAAGACAGATGAAGAGCACTTAGCACATTTGAGAACATTTTTCGAGAGATGCGGAAAATTTGGGATATCTTTAAACCCTAAGAAGACACTATTCGGTCTCCAAGAAGGTAAAATTCTTGGGTACATTATTTCAGAAGAGGGTATTAAGATAGACCCAAAGAGGATTGAGGCCATATTGCAAATCTCTCATCCTCGAAACATCAAGGAACTTCAATCTTTCATTGGAAAGATTAACTTTTTGAGAAGGTTCATACCCACCTTGGCTGAGCTCCTTAGAAACATTACGAACATGTTGAAAAAGGAGCAAGGAGTAAAATGGACCTTGGAAGCAAAGAAATCCTTTGAACTGGTGAAACAAGCGTTAACCAAAACACTGGTTCTAATCAGTCCTGATTTTTCAAAAGATTTTTATATTTTTTCATTTGCATCAGAACATACAATAGTTGTTGTCCTTCTACAGGAAAATCCACAAGGACAAGAGCAGCCTATTGAATTCTTTAGCAAGGCTTTAAGAGATGCTCCTTTGATGTATAAAATTATGGAAGCCTTTGCTTTGGTTAAGGCTTTAAAAGACTTCAGAGTATACATCTTGCACTCACACATCATTGCCTTTGTCCCAAATTCGGTTGTGAAAGACATTCTAGCACAGGACCCAGATGGTAAGAGAGGTAAGTGGATAGTTGTTATTCTTGAATATGATTTAGAGATAAAGCCCACTAAACTCAATAAAGGCCAAGGTCTAGCTAGATTAATGGCCGAATCAAATTTTGAAGTTCTTGAGATTAATATGATAAATGCTTTGGATGATCAAGAGGAAATCTCAACTGCCATTGTTGAAGATGATTTTATGAATTCCTCTTGGTATGATGATATTCTTTATGTTTTGCTTAATTTGAATACACCTCCTGGTTTGACAAAACAAAGGCAAGGCTTCTAAAGTTAAAAGCTATAAACTATTGCATTATAGATAAATGTCTTTATTGGAAAAATGCAAGTGGTATATTGCTTAAATGTTTGCCTGAGTATGATGCAGAGAAGGTTAAGCACGAGTTCCATGAGGGAGAATGTGGAGGCCACCTTTACTGGAAGAAAATAGCCAACAAAATCCTCGAGGCTAGTTACTATTGGCCCACTCTCTTTCTTGATATACACAAGATGATCATTGCCTGTCATAAATGCCAACTTTTTGAAGGAAAAAGGAAGCTGCTACCCTTACCTCTGCATCCAATCACTTTTGAAGCCCCATTTCAACAGTGGGGGCTTGACTTCATAGGAGAAATCCATCCACCATCCTCTGCCCAGCATATATGGATTCTCACTGCTACAGACTACTTCACTAAATGGATAGAAGCCATCCCTTATAGGCAAGCCAATGATTCTGTCATTATAAAATTCATGGAGACTAATATTCTCTCTAGATTTGGTTGTCCTACCAAGATCATCACTGATAATGCAGCAGCATTTGGATCAAAGAATATGGTTGAGTTTTGTCATAAATATCAGATAACATTGGGTCATTCCATGGCCCATTACCCTCAAGGTAATGGACTTGCAGAATCCTCAAACAAGAGTTTGGTGAATATAATCAAGAAGCTGTTGGAGGACAACAAGAAGTCTTGGCACACAAAGCTTGTTCATGCACTTTGGGCTAATAGATTGACATTAAATAAATCTATTGGTATGTCACCCTACCAGCTTGTGTATGGTACAAATGAAATTTTTCCTACTAGCCTTGGTGTACCAGTTATGAAGTTGATTCAAGAGTTTCAGTCTGAAGACAATGACATGATCAGAAGGATAAATCAAATAATTCATCTTCAGTAAACTAGAGAGGAGGTTTATAACAAAGCATTACTAAAGTAGGACAACATAAAAAATCTTTTTGACAGAAGAACAAAGGCCAACAATTTTAATGTTGGAGACAAAGTTTTAAAGTGGGACTCAAGGAGAGAAGACAAGGGCAAGCATGGAAAATTTGATAACTTATGGCTTGGCTCTTATCTCATTCGTTCTGCTGCTGGTACCAATGCCTTTTTCTTGCAGGAGTTGAATGGAGCAGAATTGTTTGGGGGTCCTGTCAATGGCAGGATGCTTAAACATTACTTCTCTTGATCCATGTCATGTTCTAAAAGCCTTTTTATCTTTTTTCTCATTATAAATATTTCACCCATCATTGCATTCAAATTTTAAAAAATCAAAAATACAAAAACAGTGAAAGAAAGAAAAGAGGGCGTATTGTAAAAACAATAAAGGTACAGCCCCATACCAACAAAAAGAGAAACAAATCTGAAAGTGTGCAAGCTTAAATGCCACTCCTGAAAAACACACTTCTAATTAGTCATACAGCCTAATCTTGACTAATTAGTTTTAAATTTACTGCTGATAGGATAGTGAATTCGATTTTCCAAACAACTTAATCTTGGCTTATCAGTAGGTAGATTAGGCTAGAAATTAAAGGTTCAAACATGCTCAAAATCTGAACCTAAGTACCCAAAATAAGAGTGACTCCAATCTATTTTAATCATGAGTCAAACACAGAATTAAATTGGTTCTAATCAGCTCAAAATCCAAACCAGAGAACAAGCAAAGAATAACTCAAACAGAAGTAAAAACAGAGCTGAAAAAAGATGAAG
This sequence comes from Pinus albicaulis, assembly GCA_034641835.2. Lineage (NCBI taxonomy): Eukaryota > Viridiplantae > Streptophyta > Pinopsida > Pinales > Pinaceae > Pinus > Pinus albicaulis. The sequence continues at coordinate 473,094,896 of CM076580.1, read as the reverse complement.
GAAGTGCATTGAACTTTCAGATCTTAAGCCTTCCATTTTGATTCAATAAAATAATATCTATGTGCAGCTTTTTTTTTATGCCATAGATCAGCAACAAGTTATACTGTTCAATCCTGACCTGTATGCTTTTAAATTTTTGTTTTAGAAATTAGAGAATAAAAAATGTGTTAGACTATTTAATCCTAACAGATTAGTAGATTAGGTAGAGAAGCATATGAACTCAACTGTTTAATCTGGGTTCATGGAGAAATAAGAAGTAGAATTAGATTATTTTTATGCTTTCAAAAGAATAAAATGTTGTAAAATAGTTTTCCAATCCAAGTGCACTCTAAAGAAGAAAAAATGTTAGATCAGTAGGATTGGGTAGGTAGAAAGATTGTGTTGATGAAGATCCATTGTTTTTCATGGCTGCTAACATTTTTTAGAGCAAAAGAAGACCATCCAAATGAAGAAAAGGTAGCCCAATGGATAAGGCACTGATCAGCCTCCCAAAGAATGCGAGTCTGAAGTTCTTGATGCCTTAAAGAAGGCACCATCCCCAAGTGGAACCACTGTTAGCCACCTATAAAAATTTTTATATCAAAAGGTGGCTAAATCATTTTTGGAGCCTTCAAGAAACAAATTTATTGCTAAAAATGTTATCTCTTGAGGACTCATGAAGACATCATGCCCTTTTTTTAAATCTTCACTGCTGTTTCCATTTTAAACTCTGAAATTCTGCTGATTTCATAGAGAAAAGACTGCTGCAAAACACCATTTTTCCCTTCCTTCCACCTCAAAACTAACCTTCATTTTACCTTATTTTTTCCTCATAAAATTCCTCTATTTTCCATTTTTCCCCATTTCCCCTTCATAAGATCCATTTTACAAAGTTTAAAATTCATTTTTTAACTTTGCCAAAAGTCCCAAATCCATCAAGAACTGTGAAAAATTTCATAAAAGATAAGTTTTTTGACTATGTGCTTAAGCCCCTTTGGGCTAAGTCTAAAACCACTTCCCCACATGTGATCTGGCTCTAAAACCAAGTGCTAAACTCTTTCGGTGCTTATCGCATCGTAAACAAACGATGAACGCAAGTCTTTGGGCCTCTATAAGACTTTCGATGTGATTAGCCTCTGGTTGTAAGCTCTCGATCCCCTTGTCTCATTCCCTGAACCCTGGGCCCACAATCGGGCGCTAGACATTGTATAAACCCATATCCAATGCATATTTCCCTTTGTAAATTCATAAACCCACTTTTCCTAAGTTTTGGTCTAAACCTGCCAGAACAATGTTTTTTAATGAAAATGGGTAGATTGAAAAGTCCCGCATCATTGTTCCGATGCGATTGAGTCCCATTGTATAAACCCCACCTTCTGCTTCTCTCCATATAAACCTATGCCCAAGACCAAGAGTTAAAGTCCCAAAGCGCTAATCGCATCGGAGAATTTCTAATGGGTAGATTGAAAAGTCCAACCTTTCCTTCCAATGCGATTGGCCCTTATACGTATAAGCCTTGGGCCTTTGCTTTTCCATATATCCAGGCCCCGCAAACAAGTGCCAATCCTTATACATAACCTGCCCGACAACATAAAACCTTTGCATTTCATAAAATTTTGGGTTTTCATAAGTATTAAAGGGTTTCCGTCGGTGCATGATTTGAAACGAGATCCACCATCGATCTCAAATGATCAACGAGCTGCGCAGTATCGCATCGGCGAAATTCAAGGGGCACATTTCATATTTTATTTACCTCTCCCATTGGCGATCTCCCGATGGGATATCAGCCATTGATCTCTTCCCCTTTTTCCCAAATCCAACGGTTGATATTATCTCCGCTCAAAGCCTTTTCCCTATTGAGGACTCCTCCCGATTCATTCCCTATCGTTGATCTGATCCTTAGATTGACGGCTCACAGTAAATTTCATCGGAGGTTTTCATCGCTCTTTTCCCTTTACCTCCTCTGATCGCGAGAGCTCTAATTGCATCTGGACTATCCACGTGTCCAGATCGGACGGTCCAGTTTTTCTCTTGCCTCCCTTTTCTATTTCTCATGGACCCCGTTGTATAAAGTTTAAGCCACTCCCAACCATTGATCCTGTACATCCAATGGCTCATATTAACCTTGACAGGCCCAACCCCTATGGGTCCTGCCTCCCTCCAGATCTAATCTCCACCGTCAATCCCTTGATCAGACAGTCCTTAATAAAACCACCCTGCCTTTTATCCACCACGCATCTATCCAATATCGTGCTCACTCCACACCGTTAGATCTGAGACCCCAGATCTAATGGCCAGCGCACGTTTTTGCGCAGTTTTTAGCCCGAACGTTAATTCTCAAAAGGCTACGCGAAATGGGTAGTATTCTAATGCCACGTGTCACCTCCTAGCGCATATCGCGTTCCAAAATTGAAAACTGCCTATCCACCTTTTCTCCACGCGAAACTCGTGGTTTTCCCTCCCAAAACCACTTTCTTTCTTTTACATTGTGTGTTATCGTCTGTGCTCCCCACCATTGATCTCTGCAGATCAATGGTTTAGATCTAATTTCTCATTGCACCATCACCCTCTACCATATTCCAAGGGTTTTCAACATACGATCTTTGTTGTTGATCTCGTGGCATGATCTCATCCGACGGCCCACGATCATCCCGAAACCCCAACTTCCGTTTTAATGCAGATTCCTTCCGCCAAGGGATTTTCTCCCTTCTCCTTTGTATTTCTTCACATTTTTAGCTTATCTTATTGTAAAGTGACCCTTTCACTTTATGATATTATTATTACTCCCGACCGTTGATCTCCGCAAGATCAACGGCTCTAACTTAATTTTCACCACTACTCCTTCCAAATCGCCTCCTTTTCACCTCTGCAGCAAATCTCCACCATTGGATGCTGCCATCCAACGGCTACACTCCTAACCACAGCCTCCTAAGAATTTTTACCCAATAATGTAGGATTTCTTAATTGTTTTTTGTATTTTGCAGGTGTTGAACAGTTTTTCCATTATATCAAAGGGAAACCAAAGGCCGGGGATGACGATCTCCAGCACCTTTGTACATAAAGAAAAATCATTCCACGGGGTTCAAACTTCACGTTTCATCAATGATTCATGGGCATTGATGCTATATGAGCCCTTTGCAGCCCTGCACATCAACAAGACACAGACAATTAAATCAAAGCTAAAGAGTAACTATTTTGAAGATTAAATCAGCAGAAATGAAGGATTGAAGACTGTTTTCACAAGTTTTGGAGGATTACGGCTAAGATCAAAAATCAGAAGCCTAATCCTCCAAATTAAAGCACAATTAAAGACAAATCAAAGTTTTATCAGTTAGAAAGAGCCTCCACTGCCACATCAGAGGCTAATTGATTCCTCTCAGCTACCCATTGCCACTTATAGCCTAAAAGCATTCAACAGAGGCCGAATTATGATCAGAAAATCAAATATTTTCCTCAACGTAGCCGAATAGTTAATTCAGCCAAAGAAACTTAATGCAAAATATCAGCAAAGTTATTGCAAAGCTAATACAGAGCCTCAAATTCAACAAAATCTCCCACCGAGCTTAATTCTTAAATGTAAGAAAATTAATACAGACAGAACATCTGTAAACTTCTCCATCGAGTCCATCGAATGCCAAGAAGAATTTATCTGTATTAATTGAACCTAGGAGATATTTTATCCCTTCCCACCTCCTCATTTCTTCTATAAATACTCCTATAGAAGATGAGAAAATGTTGGTTTCAGAACTTTGAAATATACTTGTGCTCGAAACTTCTACTTGTAAATAGTGTTCAAAGGCTCTTCAAGCTTTGTTTGTGATAGAATAGTTAGGCTAAGAAGTGAAGATTATTGCTGAACTGAAACATTGGACCTGAAGTCTGTAACTGGTTTGACATCAATAACAAGTTTTTTCTTGGGATCCTGGTCTATATCACTGGTGAAGTGCTCCTTTATGTGTAATTGTTTTCCTTTTGTGTATGCCATATTGTCCATTTATTCTCTGATAAATAACAGCAAGAATGGAGTTAGGACCTACTGTTTACAGTATCCTTCTCTGACTGATAAGCTTTATCTCAATTTTTTCTTCTAAATTGTTTGTTTAAGAATGATTCAATATAGTTTAAGCAGTTAGGAATGCTGGCGTTCCCTCGTCCTACTGTTTTCTTTAAACATTATTCTTGAATGTGATTTTCATTATTTTCTTATTAAAGTTAGACTATAAAAGTGATGGTGAGCCCCGTTTTCTAACTTCTATCCTCCAACGGTAGATTCTGAAAGTTTCCCTAAGTGTTTGTTGAAAGCAGACTAGGTTTCAAAGTACCTTATCTTATCTTAAGTTGCACTTTGTTTCTCTTATGTATTTTCATACTTTTTGAAGGTAATTATGCGGATTACTGGATTGTTTGTCAATTGAGTTGCTTTAATACAAACTTTCCCAAGAAGTCTATGGTTAGCCCTGTCCTTGGTTGGTTTTAAATGGTTACTTAAGAGGCTTTTCTTGTTTGGACTGACTATAAATCCTTGTTGGAATTATTATCAGTTTCCACCCCTCCAACACTTTATTGTTTCCATTCCATCATTTTATCTCAAAAGATCTTGTGATATAGATGACTTTCCCCTTGGATCACTCTTGAATTTGTTGCTCAATTAAATCCCTGTTATGACTCCATAGCCCAATGGACTAAAAACTAGCGTTATATCTATATTTTTGGCCAAATCTTGTTCTAATTTCTTGCAACTTCACACCTTTGAAAATATTTCCATTTAGAACTTTCCACTCAAATAATAATCATGCTCAACCATCCAAAACAAACAAAAACCCTCGGACTTCATAACTAGCCTAATACCATTACCAAAAAGCTTTAAAGATAAATCCATCTTTGCACCTTATTGGAGATATCCCTCTCCGGATTCAGGAGGGCTAGATCCTAGAATTCTAAAGTGGTTGAAATAGTCTTCTCCCTGCAGTTTGACTTTGCCAATCTTGCAAATTACGGGGAGCTAACACAATCTTCTGCATAATGGCCAACTTTGTTACATCTCCTACAAAAAAATTGACTGAAATATATGCCTCTACCTTGATACTATCCTCGGGCTCTGCTTTGGCCTCTATTTCGAGTTTGTCCCCTGCCTAGACTTTTTCCTCTGCCTTGATGATATCCTCTATTTTGATTGTTTCCTCTTCCTTGAAAATTGTTCCTTCCTGAATTGTAGCCTCTGTTGAAATTGTTTCTTCTAGTTTGGCTACGACCATGACCTTGGGCTGCTTGACTTTGATTGAAATTCCCTCTTCCTCGGTTTCTTGATTATCAGCTGAGGAGTTACTTGAGCTAGCTTCGGTGATGAAGACATCTTCTCCAATCTGTTTCTTCTTCCCAAAGGTTTTATCATGTTGGGCTAACATGTCACTCAATTCATCAAAATTTATATTCTCTAACTTTCTAGTGACTTGCAATGTTTCCAAAAAATGTGTGTAAGATGACGACAATCCAGCAATTAGAATCGTGGTCAAGAAGCTTTCATCAACAGCTTGAGAACTAGCATTTATTATTTCTTGCTTGATGTTTTTAAGTCGTGAAATATACTCAAGGACATCACCACCTTCAATTAATTTCTGTTGAAGCAATTTTATTAAAGATCAACCTTCTTTGATTCAGGTTTTGTATCAAAGAGATCTTTGAATGTACGTAAAGTAGTCTATGCACTCGAGGAATTTTTAATATGTATGTACATTTCATTATTAATTGAAGCATTTATAAGAGATAATGCCTTGGCATTTTTTACTTCCCATTTTTCAAGTGAAGCTGCATTTGTTGGTTTATTTGGCTTAATGTTTTCATCGCATATCTCATGCCACAATTCATTATAAATGAGAGTGATTTCAATTAGACGTTTCCATGTCTTATAAGATTTCACCCCATCTAGATTATTAGACTCAGAGAACAGATTAATTAACTTTGACATGATAGTGTTGAAGTAATGCACCAAAAGAATCAACAACAAGATAAAAATGAGAAACTCTTCACATGAAACACGCCATGCAAAAAACGATCTATCAGGGCTTGGCCTTGACCCTCGTATAGTCGTTCAAAAAAAAGGAGAAAAATGACTGAACTTTTCACTTGGCTCTAGTCAATTTCTTGTTGAGTGTTTACAATGAAATTTTTTTTGCAAAATTTGACCGCTTTGACAATGCCCGTACAAAAAAAAATTACCCCCTGCCCCCCTCGCAAAGTAAAAGGTACTTATAAAAAATTCTACTTATTCCTCCAAAAACAAAATTCTACTTCACCTTATTGCTCCAAAAAAAATACAATTGTCTCCCTTATAACTCCAAATTTTACAAAATATTACAATGCTCCTTGTCCCTCAAAAAAATAAAATAATAAAAAATTACATGAAATATATATCCCTTACTCCACTTATTTATCCTTCAATATTGACCTTGAAAGTTGTTAAAGATCTGCGCAACCCTAGCCCATATTTTCAGAGCTAGAAGGTTGGACCTCATCAATAATCAAGGGCTTCAAATAGACTGCAAGGAGTAACAGGAATATTTTCTTTCCAAAAGGAGCCATTCTTGGAAGGTAGACCTTCACATGATGCAAAGCTTCTTCCACAATCTGAAGCTAATGAAATTGCTGCAAAGCTTCAAGAATTGAAGGACATACCGGAATTCCACAAGAGGTCATTTGAATGTGTTGTTGATTCTATTCGCACTCTTTCTACTACACATCTTTGGCAGCTTTTTGTTGTACATGCAGACTTGAATGGCTATTTAAAAGCACTTAAATATTACTTCCTTTTGGCTAAAGGAGATTTTTTTTAGTGCTTTCTGGAGGAGAGTCGTTCTTTAATGCGTTTGCCACCACGACCATCAACTGCCTAGGAAAACCTTAAAGTCCCCTTTCAACAAGCTGCAATAAAGACTATTGAAGATTATGATAAATACTTTACCAGGGTGTCCTTGAGGATGCCTTCATTGGGAAGCACGTCAACAACTCATGGAGATATATCAAGGTCGAAAATCAATTACAGAAACTCATCTGTAGGCCCTTCATTAGATGGTTGGGATGATATTTCATTGGAGTATAGTGTTGATTGGCCACTACAACTACTTTTTACTCGAGAATTTCTTTCCAAGTATTGTAAATTTTTTCAGTGTTTGTTACGGCTTAAGCATATTCAATTGGAATTGGAAAAATCTTGGGCAGAAGCAATGTAACAGGATCATGTAGATTATGCTCATGAACGTAAGGAATATATATCGTTTCCTTAAAGCTTGGTAATTGATCTTTACTAAATCCATATTCAAAATGTTTTTCTTGCCTTCGGGCCTCCTCCAATTTCTTCCATATAAACTGGTATTCAGGATCCTTATCGACTTCTTCTTCTGTCTAGTCTAAAAATTTACATTCAATCTGGTTATAGAAAAGTTCATAAACACAATGCAATTTTCTACTTAAGGCATCTGCCACACGGTTTTCTTACCTTTTACATGCTGCATATCAATGTCAAATTCACTTAGAAAAGCATTCCATCTTGCCTGGCGAGAGTTGAGATCAGCTTGCTTGAGGTAGCTATTTAGGTTGCTATGGTCGTTTTTTAAAACAAATATTTTTCCTAGAAAGTAGTGCCTCCATACCCAAAGTGCATGCATTACTAATGTCAGCTCTAGATCATAGGCTGAGTATCTCTTCTCATGATCTTTTAACTTTCACGATTCATAGGCAACCACTCTTCCTTCTTTCGACAAGATTGCCCCAACTCCTTCTTTACAAGAATCGGTACAAACTTCGAATTCCTTATTGGGATCAACTACCATCAACACCGGGGCGGTGGTCAAAAAAAAATTCAATCTTTCAAAACTATTTTGGCACTCATTAGTCCATTTAAATACTTTTCCCTTCCTTTGTAAGGAGGTAATTGGAAAAGAAATATTGGAGAATCCTTTAATGAAACGTTGATAATATCTAGCCAATCCCATAAAGGATCAGATGTCTGCCACATTTTGGGGTACTTTCCATTCCATAGTTGTTTTAATTTTCTTTGGATCGACCATTATTCCCTCAACGAAAATAACATGGCATAGATACTGGATCTCTTCCTTGAAGAAGTCACATTTGCTGAACTTGGCGTACAGTTGATGTTTTTGTAACATCTCCAACACTATCCTTAAGTGCTCCTTGTGCTCTTCCACATTATTTGAATAAATTAAAATATCATCAATGAATATCAACAAAAAAATTTCCAAAAAGGGGTGAAATATACCATGCATCAGCCTCATAAATGTTGATGGTGCATTAGTTAAACCAAATGGTAATACCACAAACTTGTAATGCCTGTATCTAGTATGGAAAGCAGTCTTGTAGATTTCCTCGTCTTTTATCTGAATCTGGCGGTAATCGGACATTAATTCTATGTTTGAAAATATAGTGCCCCCCTTAACCTGATCAAAAAGGTCATCAATCTGCGATAGTGGGTATTTATTTTTTACGGTCAATTTATTGAGCTATCGGTAGTCCATGCACATTCGCACGGTTCTGTCCTTTTTCTTTATGGACATCACTAATGCTCCCCAAGGGGACACACTTGGTCAGATATACCCCTTATCCAACAATTCCTGCAACTACATCTTCAGTTCGGTCAACTTTGGTACACTCATTTGGTATGGTGCCCTTGAAATCGGTGATGCTTCGGCATCAACTCAATAGTGAAATCAATGTCCCTTCTTGGAGGAAAACCTGGTACATCTTCTGGAAACACGTCCATGAAATATTGCACTACAGGTATGTTCTTCATCATCAGAGTCTTCTCATTGGAATTAGTAAAACCCACTTGAATGGCGTATAACTGACATCCCTTCCTCATACACTTACTCATTTGAGAGGCTATAACATGACACAGTTGTAGGGGCTTCTTGATTCCTTGCAAATCCTTGCGAGTCCCATCTTGCATTCTATAATATATAATATTTTCTTTGCAATCTACCAATGTTCAGTGTTTCTCCAACCAATCGATACCCAGTAGCACATTATAAGATCCCAAAGGTAATACATTCAGATCCACAATTTACTGTTGTTTGCCAATTTCCACTGTACAGTTTGGAATTTTGGCACAAAATTTTCTCTTTGCTCCAGTGGCTAGCTGTACCAGCCATGGATTTTTGAATTTTTGACTTTTCAATTTACATATTTCTACTAATTTGGGATTTATATAACTTAAACTTGCACCTGGGTCAACCAAAATAGAAATAGGTTGTAAGTAGTAGTGTTTTTGTTGGTGTCTCGTGTTTTGATATTTTGGCAAATCAAAAGACAAGGCAACATCAGAACCAATCTTTAGAGTTCCAGGATCTAGTCCTCCTGTTCTCAGAGAGGGATCTCTCAAATTTTTGTTTGCAAAGGTTTATCTTGTGTGCTTTGAGTATTGGTTTTAGACTAGTTATTAAGTGCAGGTGTTTGTTTATTTGTTTGGTTGAATTGATACAGCATAACATGAAAGGTCTAGGAAAGATATATAGAAAGGAGAAACATCTAGTTCATTGGGCAATGGAGTCAAGAAGAGGTCATAACATACTCATCAATGGATATGGGATATCAGAGGGAAAATCTAACTTGGCCACAAGATCCTTTGGTTTTTGGAATGAGATGGACATCAATGATTTGAAAAGAGAAGTTTAATTCTCAACAAAGGGAATTTGAAAACACAATTTGAACAATAAAGAGCTTTTTGATAGATAGGGCTAACCATGAATTCTACAAATCACACCTTTAAGCAAACAATTATTTCAAAACAACTTTTAAAATGAAATCTAAGATTCGGGGAACACCCTATTTCCTCAAAGATTTTATTTCAAATGACTTAGAAAACATAAAAGATTCACTGATAACTGCAGTCATAGAAGAGGGAACACCTAACACATCTATGATTACAACTATAAAGACCTTTGAGACAACTGTTTAAGTAAGGACAAAGGGCAAGATCAGA